>JAODLD010000001.1:18943988-18969915 GCA_026781065.1 Mormyrops boulengeri
GAAAAGCACCGGGAGTGGCATCTGCCCACCAGCTCCAGCTCTGTCGATGGCAGAAATGGGCACAACTTCAGAAAATGGAAATGTCCCAGCATCCAAAAATTCAAGAGCACAAGCCTCAAGCCGACTTGGGTTATCTTCTGTTACCTACAAAGTACATGCACAGACTTTTGGCCGGTTACTTAACTCCACAGTGCATTGTTTTTAAAGCCTGATGACGATTTAAATGCGCTGGAGGAATGAGCATGATCTTTTTCATTTGACATACTCTATTGATTATCCCGTAACACGTACAAAATGCGGAACCCGTGGCCGCCGAGTGGATATTACAATGCCGTGCGGTGGCAAATTTCCGATAGGTGCTAACAGTGCGTATCTTTCTTATCTCTGTCAAGCGCTTTAGGGCACCAGCGCCATATAAAGAGACATCGGATTGAATAATGTATGGTCATTGTTATGTCATGAAAATGCTTCATTTGCTGTCATTTCTGTGTGCTCAAAGTTGCAGGACGAAGTCCACATGAGCAGTTTTTATTTACGAACTATATATTTTTTACCTACGTGGACAAATATTTATTGTCCAAGAAAAAGGTGCATATTCAGACAGTGTGAGAATCCTGGAATGTTTTAGCGCTGACTGACCACCGCATGCACACTTAAGTCAAATCTAGAGTAGTGCTCCCCCAAGGGATGGGAAGGTTTACTGCGCTGTTGGAGTTAGCCTGTAAATCTGATTCCCCAGAGTCAGAGGGTACCTCTGAACATGACTCCACCAGCTGCTGCTCCGATGTGTCCAGCTGGTGCCCAGCTGATATCCAAGAGTATGTTTGCATGTGCTTGTGCTTCTCAGCTTCTCTGCCAGTAGGGGATGTTGTGGTTAAGGACACATAACTGGGCTTTTGCAAAGTTCAGTTCCCGGGAGATTAAATTGTGCTACTGAATCACCTAGCCGTTGCTTTGGAAAAATGCATCAGATAAGCAATGAAATAATGCATAATAACAATAATTATGGCAAATAGAAAGGGAAAACCTCATTGCTCATGCGCTGCTTGTGTATGGCAGACATCCTGATTGTCAGGCTCCAGAAAAAAAGCAACTTGTAATAATAATCATTATTATTATTATTATTATTATTATTATTATTATTATTATTATTATTATCATAACAGCACCTTAGACATTCAAAATGAGAGACTCTTTTTATTTGCAGACACAATGAATGCCTGTTTATGAAACCACGAGGCAATGTCACAATACATGCTCTGCTTATCATGGGAGGGTAATGGGTTTTCTGGTCTGAAGAAGGAGTTTACGGAAATACATTAATATTGAGATTTTTCTTGGCAAAGGTCGCCAACGTGATGGATTTGAGCATTGATACGCATCCAAGCAATGTCCAGGTGACTGTGGCACATCCTCCATCTTGTGTTCAAGGGGTTCAAGGATCAATATCTGAGCCACAGGTTCAACTTTCATCTTGTCCTGGCATAAATCAGTATAATCAGCCATTTCCAGAATGTGGGGATTGAGCCTAAACATGACCAACCCTTGGTTTTTCATTTAAAAATATAATTAAAGATATTTAAAGATATTTGAAAGATATTTCTGTGTATCTGGGACAGGAAAGTACATTCAGGAGTTTGGGGATGTTGGAAGAGCTTCTAGCAGAAAATTCGCATTGGTAGGACATCTGATCTGTTTCAAGATGCATACTTCAACTCTAGGGAAAAGGGTCACAGGCTCACAGCAGCCTAAATATCCTCCGTCAGCCCGAAAGCCGGAGTGTTAAAGCCCTGCCTCGTACGGTAAGAGACACTGATGCAGTGGCTCTACACCTTCTCACACGCTGGGGTCATGGCGTGTGAGGCTCCCTCAAGCACGCGGGTTGATGATTACCTGTCATCACTCCGGACATTCCAAGTAACCTCCAACTTGAGTCACTGCAAATATTTCTGCAGCTTATAAATAACGTTATTAGCTGGGTGCAGGAGGAATTGTACCGAGTGCTGCGGCCTACCTCCATGCACCTATTCAAGCGTGTTCTTGGATTAGTCTCCGTCTGCATGCGCTGATATCAGGCCTCCATTGATTTTTCTTCTAAATAGACTTCTTTCTTCATGGTTTTCTAACACATGAAAAAAAGTCATTAGTGTGTTATCAAAGGCTGCTATTCCCCCAACCAAGTAAACAGTGCATATACAGAGTGCTCTCAATTGGCTACACTGGGTATCCTATATTTAATCTTTCCTGGGTCTTGCGAACCAGTGCCGTGGAGATTATTCCTGCACTAAAAACTCTGGGTCCCCCGAAGACAACTGGATGAGGTTCCAAGTGTAGCATTAAGCCGTTACTTTTTTTCAGGTGAAAATTGAAGATACTGAGCCCACATTCATGTTCCTACAGAAGTTGATTTTTGTTATTTATTTACATTCTCACTGGTTAATTACTTGTTGGATATAAAAAAAAGTAATTGCTGTACTTGATCAATTGCATTTAATTTTTGGAGGCAGTGGATTGGACCTCATTGGCAATGGTATCTCCCGCCTCTGCTCTATTTGCGGATCATTCTCGTGTTAAAAATATGATTGCGATGGCATAATTAGATTGTCAGCTTGTTAGCCTCTTGTACCCCTTTCCCTTCAGTGTGTGATTCAGACTCCTTATGGCTGTGTGATTCATAACAGCCACAGATACCTCCCAGTACTCTGACAACAAGTGGAAGGTTCTGGTTAACCCCCCCCCCCCCATGTGATTGTAGCTCTGTGGATGCTGGCTTCATGATTCCTAAGTGTCGTTGGTTCATAGTTTGTCTGTAGCCTGAGAGAACTGGTTTCTCCCACCATGAGTGGAGGTGCTCTTGATGGGCTGCACTGATTTTCAGTGCTCCTGTTGGTTTTACACATGTACTCCTTGGATTTCTTATCTCAGGATAATCAACTGCTGGTTTTTGTACTGAATGTTAGAGGATTTTCTATACTCCATGTTTCCTCTGATTTTCAGCTTTGAGAAAATGTTTTTTTCTTTTTCTATATGGCGTGCTGCTGCCCACTGTAGATTGTTATGATATCTGGAGGATTACACCGAGTGTTCACTGGAAACCGGCAGGATGTTGAGACCCCGTTTGTGGTTCTCTGGCTCGTCCATGTCCGGGGATCTGAAATTTGGTTGCTTTTTAGGAGCACTGCAGCCGCAGTGAAGGACGGGGCATCCTCTTGGCCAACTAAAGTGCTCTCCAGAGTTATTTACAGTGTCTAAAACAAATCGTTAAACCTGGATCATCTTGGGAGCCAGTCAGATGAAGCTGCAGCGTGCCCTGGGAAAGGACCCTGGATAATTTATCAGTTTTCTGCACGGACAGGATATGCGAGTGCTGCTTGGCCCTTTGCCTCGCAAAACCCACAATGTGTTTACAGCTTGGATCAGATCCGCACAGAAAAATGAAGTGGACCGGGCTCAAAATTACTGGGGAAGAAAAAAACTTTTTGTTTTGCACACAGGTAGTTTCATTTTCCAGTAATATGCTCTTGTCCCCATTCCCTTTGTCAGCGTTCTTGTTGCAGTAGTGAAGGGAGGTGAGCAAGTGAAAGGATGCTGTGGGGGCGGGGGGTAAAAACCTCATCCGATATTTGTCAGCTAATCTTCAGTTTGTCATGAGGGAGAGCTTCGCGAGAATGGGAGCTGCTGAAAGTAGGGAAGCTTGAGCACCCTGCAGTTTGCCAGGGCCCGTCCACCACCTGCTTCGCGCCACTTTTATCTTGGGCATCGGAGAAGGTGGGAAAACACAAAGCCTCATCACACGGGGTGGGAGAATCCCAATCCCAGCCACAGAGCTGCAGACTCTCTACATAGCCATCCCCACGGACACTTTCGACTGAAAGAGTGAGGTGAGGGTTGGGGGATGTGGTGCGGTGACCATTCCTGTCAGTATAATAGGAACTTTTCACGCCAGTTTAGCAGAAACGAATATGAAGTCCCCAGAACCTTCACGGTCCCAAATATCCCAGTTTATATATAACAGTTCATTGGGATATTAATTTATGTCCTGGATGTGGTTCACCACAAGCCCTATGGCACAAGTCAAAAAATAAAAAACAACTAAGATTATAAACTGGGATGAATTTGTATTAGTGTGGTTATCACTGCCCAGCACATGTTTCAGCAGTGAATGTTACAGTGTTGTGGTTTTGTATCTGTATTTATGATATTATGCTGTCCATCATCATCCGAGACATGCGTCCGTGGCCCAGTGTCAGAGGTACATGGATTTTCCTGTGACCTTGAATCATTTTTAAATTTCCCCAGATGAGCTATGAGGATGCAGTTCGCATTTGGCTGGGTCGCATGCTTGGTGAGGCACGGCCGCTACACCCGAACACAGTCCGTGCCCAAGATCGGTTTTGTGGTTGTTAACCGTATCCTTACCCGTATCTCTCCGGGTGGCCGTGGTTTTTGGCCATACCTCACACCGGAAACTCAAAACGTGAAGGACAGGCAGATCGGATTCCCACTTAGATCTACGGTTACCATTCAACCTCCTCTGGGTTCAGCATTACAGGTGCCAAGATCATTCACTGCATGCTTTGGAGAAGATTTTCAACTATAGCAATAAATGCAAATGGAAAATAAATACTAAAGCCCGGCTGACCCTAATCTGACTCCCCTCCTGCAAGTGTTCTTAATTCAGCTTGATTGATGCTCATTAATAATTAATAGAGGTCTAAGGCACAACTCGATCCCAGGTATTAAACCTGAAGATGGTTTAGTGCATTTAAGCTTTTTTTCAAATTCAGCTTCTTTTAAGACTTGCCTGTTTGCTTTGGCCATTAAAATCTTGGGTTTTTGGAATTGTTTGACGCTATTTGTTTCCCCATTCTCTATCCTCGATCACACCTTGGTGTCTGCCTCCTATTTCCCTGTGTCATGACAGGCTGAAGTGTGGACAGATCATTTTGTGGCCCTTAACCTCTCCACTGAGCCACTGTCAGACCAGCAGGGAGAGCTTTCTATAACCCTTTCCGACAAAAGCCGTTGTCTGCAATGTGTGGATTTCCATCACCTTGTTAGGCAGCGAGATACTGCCCTGCCCAATCTCTTCCTCCTTGCCCCCCCCCTCCCCCTGGCCAACTCCTGTTCCCCTGGAAACTGGGCACGCAGATATTAGGAGAAAGATACATTTCATACTTCACATAGCATGGCGAGACAAGAGTGTCTGGCAGGAATCAAAAAAGAAAGGAGAGACACAGAGAAAGGAAGAAAGGAGGCGGGGGGGACAGCTTGCTTTTAAACCTCATTTTCACCCATCTGAAGAGGCAGTTCCAGTCTGTTCCACGTCTGCTGTCATCTGTCTTCCGCTGTGTCTAACAAGTCATAAAGACATAACCTTCTCTTTGCCAGGCACCCCTGCTGAGGACCATGGCTTGAGCAGCTCGGTGGCCTTCACTTATTGTCCCTATTAGGCGCAGCGGCAAGAGCCGGCTTCCCGCTCATACTAATGCGAGGCTATGGCTTAATGGACACACGTCCACTGGCTACCGCGGCCTGACCTCGCCACGCTTGCTGGCTCCACGCTCTGCTTGACAGCAGAGGAAATTGCCCTCAGCCTCCCTTTTGGGTTGGCATTTTTTTCCAGCTTGTTTGAGCAGGACACCGGCCCGAGGGTGGCAGAGAGGTGGGGATGATGACACTGTAGACTGGGGTACACAGATCCGGGTTTGGCCGCTATGGAATTTCCTTTTCCTTAATCAGTTTGGACTTGTGTGACTAACGGATCAGATGTTGTGACTGTCGCCGGTGGTGTATCCTTCGCACTGTGACCACACAGGGTGGCTTCATCAGAGAAGGGCTAAATCTGGTTTGCTCCCATTTCCATATCTATCAGATATGATCTCCTTCCCCTGCTCCTCTCTCATCCATCTGTGATATCATAAGATGTTCACTCTTCACACACCCTTTGTTCTTGTATAGCAGCATTCTTCCTAGACCATGTCATTCGTGTGTAACCTCAAATTTTACGTATCCCCGGGCCCCAATGACAAGAGCCTCCGCAAAGACACACGGCCTTGCACGATTTTAGCAGGAGCACCAATTCACTGTCGGCAACCCTCTCCCCCCAGCATGAAATGTGGGGAAACATCCAAAAAAAACAGGAGCTTTGTCTGGACCTTTGTGTCCGACTGTCTAGCAAAGTGTGTGGGCGAGGATGGGCTGCTTTGCAGGATGACTCCTGGAGAATTACTTGATAGAAAGAGCTATTAGTAGCTATAGTAATGTAATGTGTTAACATAAAATAATTGCTGCCATGAAAAATGGTGAGTGGGACCGAGGAGTCTAGTGGCAGGGTGAAACACTGCTCTCAGTGCAGCACAGAACAGCCCCATCCATGAGCATCGTGTTTGATCTGAGGCACAGATCTGAGGAGCGGAGTTACTGCATCATGTTTTCTCTCGCAACAGTAATGGTGGGGGGCAGGGAGGCGGGACACTCTGCGTCACCGTGGCTACAGATTTTACGGCTGCTTTGTTCATTTTTATAAAGTAACAATGTAGCGGCCCTTGGTGAATTAACCTGAAACAGGGGGACATGTTGTATTAAAAATGTCAAGAATGGATGGATGGATGGATGCAAACACAGAAACGGGCAAAATAGAGGAAATAGGAGAGGAAATAGCTGTCATCCCAGCTATTGTGTGACCCAGTCATGTGACCAGTGGTTGAAAGACGAATAGATGGTAAGAACTTACAGGAAGGTTAAAAAGAAACTTGGGGGGGGGGGGCAAGGCACTGTATCTACAATTAGGGTGTCACATAGTGTCTGAGAGCCAACTGAGAACAGTAATTTTCAGCAGACTGTTCCCACAGCAGGGAGACCGATGGATGTATTGAAGGATGCATTGAAGGCAGTAATGAGGCAGGGCTGTTAGTGGTGTTAGCGGAGTTCCCGTCAGCTTGCACCCACAACTGGTTCAGTAGCTGAAGTCCCATTGGTCACTTGCAGGGCTTGTCAGGGCAGACAGCTGTGTTTTGTCTGGAGGACCTAGCCAATGATGAGGCCTAGTTCTGTACGAGCTCTGGTTTGGCTTTTCGAAAGGCTGGGCCTTTAGCTTGCCAAAGCAAGAACGACAAAGCTGGAATGTAACCTTCACATTGGCCTTCCCACTGTCACCTCGGCTTATCACGACTCCTCATGTGCCTCCAGTTCATGATCATACACGCAGGCCTCGCTTATGTATTTCTGACATTGTTGCAATGTGAAGAAAAAACTCAGACGATAACGGAAATCAACATAAACAGCCTGAGGGCCCATCATCGAAATCGAGTCCACGCTATCAAAAAAGGCATGAATAATTTTACCTGTTTTGCATGTTGGAAGGTGGTGGGGGGGGGGGTTATGAGTTGTCATAGACGGCTGTGAAACGTACGCAGAACGCGGGATGATAAAGACGATCAAATCTGCATCAGCCAGCGGGCCGCGAGTACTAACGGAGTCTTGGTGCGGTTGCCATGAGAACAGGCGTGAAAAAAAATGCAAGTGAGCGTGCGAGGCTTCAGCAGCGTAATGGGTCTGACAAACTGTCAATAATGGAGGCCTGAGGGCTGCGGCGGCTGTTTGCTTTGTTTCTGACGTGATCGATTTTCCCTCCTCGTAGCTCCACTCCTCTGTATTCTGCCCCCATTGCTGTCATTTTTTATTAACATTTCATTCTCCATGCTTGACGTCACAGATTGTTTTCTGATTTGGGGTTAAACAGGTTTTAAAAATGAATTCTGACTGTTCCTTTATAATAAACATGGGTGTCATGGCTATACCAAGTTAACATCTGGGGTGGGGGGAAGGGGATGCAGTCCGCAGTATTGTGCTGGAAACTTAGAATGACTAATACCCTAATGATGCTGTGGGATACAGGGGCTTCATGTCTGGCTTTTCCTGTAGCTGAGCTCCTGTGTTCCACGATTCAGATGACGTGCTCATGCTTCCATTACAGCTGCTAAAGCCTTTAAACAGCAAGTAATGTGCCAACTTAACAACAAGCTGCGTAATGTGTTTCTGAGTGGTGCGACTCCGGATATGATGGCGTTTCATGAAGGGGAGCATTTGCTGCGTAGCTTAACACCCCTGCGAATCCAGAACAGGCCCGGGGCCTCGAATACAGGCTGATGGATAGCTGCTAATGGCAGGCTCTGCCACTATATGGCGACCCAAACAACCACCTTCACATAAGGCGATGGGGATGGGAGAGGCAGATTCTGAGGCCGCGGGTGGAGTTGGTGTGTCATGGAGGACGAGTGCAGGGCAACATTACTTATTTAAGGAGAAGAGAATTGTTTTTAACACTGGCTTGATGGAGCCCTGATGATTGGATGGGATGGTCATACTTCTGCCGTAGCTCTGTAGTTTCAGGGTATTGCAGCTAGCTGAGGCTTTGTTATTGTGTTTACGCGTTAATCGACTTAAATACTGAAATACCAAACGTAACGAAAATACCAAATAGCCTCTTTGTGTAATCGTTTTATCACAGGCAAGCAGGAGAGCATGATTTTGAAAAATATATACCTGTTTTAAATAGGATTATTTATTTTTTTTATCATATCTGGTTATTTATGTATTTAGCCTGGATTAGTTTGAAACTCATATGTGGTTTCCCGAATGGAGAACTGAAATGGTTTTTTTTATTCATGCGAAAGCATAGAGAAAAAGACTTGGGTGTGCAGCCTCAGAAAAACGAGCCAGGTTTTATTTCTATGGATTTATTTCAGAAGGTCATACCAAGATTGGAACAAATGAAATGAAATGGACCCGCAGTAGGTACTGTTTTATTACAGGACTTTGGGGTTATTTGATTCTGTGATGTGTTTGAAAGCTGTATCACCCAAAGCCCATCTCTTGAGTGGTGGGTACACCCCCCCCATCATCAACACCAAGATGTGTTCTCCACCATATTTACTGCTGTGTAATAGGAGTGCATTGGATTCATTAGCTGCCTTATTAGTATCAGAATGTATTTTTCACTTATTTATTTTCGTTGAAATAAAAACAAGAGAGGACATGAGAACTCGCCTATGAAACAGTAAGCTGAATGGAGACATTTGCCATCTTCAGAAATTTGCAGCACTGGTACACGCGTATTTCGACCATTGTTTAGTTGTTAACCTAAATTTGTATGGTGTGTAACTTTCATGGTGGTGAGATGAATGGAGATTAATGATTTCTCCATAAAATCCAACACAATAGATTGGATGGAGTGATTTGGGGTGTAGGAGGGAGAACTGAGGGGTTGTGGCTGCGTGGGGTGATCATGGTGTGTGAGAGCGAGGGTGGGGATGGGTGGGGCTTTTTCTCAATTGTGAACAGGGGGAAGTGAGATTTAGTTAATCCGTTTTGCTCTCAGGCCTGCAGCTCGTTCAGATGCAGCTGGGGAGCGCTGACATTGTTCAGATTGCTCTGAATCTACTTGCTGGCACTGAAATTATGGTGAGTGGGGAAGAAAGCGGCTGGGTAAAAACGCAGATCACAAAAGAGCGCGCTTTTCCTTTACATAACACAGGCACGGCGGGCATAACGGAAGAGGATTTGCAGTCCCACCCATTAGTGCAGTCATCTCTGAAAAAGAGGAACAGAGTCGGGCTTGAAATGGGAGGCAAAGCAGGATCCTGTGTTAGGCATCAGTCAGCCCCTCATCCCACACCCCCGAGTAAAATCAGACTGTGAGAGTATTGCGATCGCAAAAGCCGTAAATTTGGTTATGTTGGATTTTATGGAGAAATGAGCAGTGACAGTGACTGTAGAGGTTTCTGCTTGCTGTCATCGCCCCCCTGTGGGTTTATTGTGCCTCACTTCGCCCGTGTGTCATGTACCTGTGTAACAGAGGAGGGCGTACTGGGACTGAATGGTGCCCCGAATGGATTTGGATGGAGGGCTTAACGTGAGAATGTTAAATGCCCCAGGTGAGATCTGAGATGAACCCAGATGGTATCTCTCCTCTCCTTCCCCGAATGAGCCCTGTCGCAGCATCAGTGTTGTTCACAGTTTCACAAACATGACTGATAATCCCCCCCCCCCCCCCCAATGATGTCACGCAACGTTAAAACCCTGTGGTCCAGAAATGACATGGCAGCGGGTGGCCAGCTGTGGGGTTTCCTGGCTCTGTGATTACCACGCCTCTGACCCCCTGTAGCGTGCTGACGCGTGCCCCTATTAGCGAGACCCTGGTGGCTCAACTGGGATGGGTAGCGGCCAGTTCCACCATTTCCCCACATCTCAGAGCTGAGGTATGAGTCGAGATCTTCAACCCCCATCCGGCGTCTCCTCTGCAGCTTTCCTCTGACTGCCTCATTAATCATGCACAGCTCGGGGTAAATATATAAAAATGTGTGTCTTGGACAGAACAAATGGATTTTTAGATTGCTGTTTCTTAAGTTTCATGATGAATCCGGAATCCGGCAGCCTTGTGTCCCCCTCTCCCCCCCTTCCCCGGCCGAGGCTAAACCAGCTCCGCCCACGTCCTCCAGTGGGGAACCACAGAACTGGCCATTTGAACTGGGGTGGGGCACAGAAAACAGAGGATGAATAGTACACAAATAAATGAGAATTAGGAAGCTTGTGTGACCCACGTGACCGTCTCCTGGACGCCCGCTTGGGGCAGAGCAGACCACCCATATGTAGAGCTCCTCTCTTTAATATTGTATAAGCTTTTCCGGAGTGGGCTGGCATAAACACATCGCCCCAGATGAAAGAATGAGATGCTATCACTACACATTTTCTTTCCTGCTTTTCTAATGCTCCAATCGATCTTCCTTTAGCTTTTTATCTCCATGCTCTTGTCCTTCTTTCTTGTGTTGAAGTTACTGATGTTCTCTCTTGTCCATCCTCCGACCCCACTCTGAACTCCCTTCACTCTCACCCCATCTAATCGGCGGTTAATTAACCCAACATAGCAGTGGCGGTAATCCTTCTAATCACCATGATAATTGCAAGGTGGCTGGCAGACAGGCAGGTGGGCAGGCTTTTAAAGTCCAGTGTAATTGGTCCAGTGCTGCATGTGGTACAGGGGAGCTCAATGGTTCCTGGTCACTTGGAAAATCGGCATGGTTTCCATCATCCTCACGGAAGGCAGGCCACCTGTTTTGCCACCGTTAATTTTACAGAAAAGACCAAAGATTCTTTTGGTCATGGATGGTAGGCAGACACCCAGGAACGCAGACCGAGTGTGAAAGCCAGCCCTCCACCTTCTTCGCAAGATGCATCAGGGACACGAGGATCGCCATCCGCTGTGATTCTAGCTTTCCAGATGCATCAACAGCTTTCTCCAGCCTCAAGTAAGCAATTCTATCCTGGTGAATTTGAAATGACTCTCCAGCACTTAAATAGTTTACAACTAAGAAAATAAGCATCAGACAGATCTGTGAGATTACACATCTTAAGAAGCAATATTTTCAATAGGCAGCGTGATTTTCCTTTTGAGGTTTATTTATCTCAACAAATGTCTGAATGGCATGGCATAAGTATTTTACGTAATTAGATACACGTCTGCTAATTAATAAATCATACCTCGGGTTAAAATTAAGCTGGTATTTGTGCGACGGGCCGGTGAGTCATTTGAGTAGCAATTAAAAAATGTTGAAGTAATGGACTCTCCTTGCAGATTAAAGCTGAGATGTCAGAGTCAGGGAAGCAGCTGAGCTGTGGCTCCCTCTGCCATCAACCCCCCCCCCCACGTGTTTAAGGAACCATTAACTATCTGCTGCTAACAGCTCATAGTCAAGAACTGGCTCCATCCCAGAATGCTTTGCTACCCGGACACAAGTACAGGTGCTGCGCTCATTCTCGGGCCAAAATGACCAACTGCCCTCTCCTTCAAAACTTCTCTGGAACTCACATGGACCCCTATTCTCACTGCGCCTCACCCTCATACCTCAAAGATAAGCGCTGGGCTTTATGCAAATCACATCTTGTCTGTCTGTGATAATTACTCTAAGCTGTTTTCTGAGCCCCGTCCTGGGTTCCCACTGTGTACACTGCTCGTTTTCTGGCCCAGCTTAATTAGGCTTGATTGAGCCGTTAATTGAACAACACGTTGTATTTCCTACGAAGCAGCCACAACACGGCATCACCAGGAGATGCCCAATTTGGATCGAAATTCAGCGAAGGGCCCGGATCAGGCCGGCCTGTCTGGAAGCTGAAGTGGGGTTAAGAAGCGTCTTGCGTCTCGAAGCTCCCGAGCTTGGGGGGAGCTCATGGAAATTGCCAAAAGGCGGCGGAAGCAGATGAAGGAAATGGAAAGGCCTCTGGTGAAAATCCCAGCTCTGATAGGATGGGGGATAAATGAAAGAGTCAATGTGCTGAAAATAGGATTGTTTTCTTGGAGACGATTGGGCTCACAGACCTTGATTCACATGGAACTAAAGGCTTGTAGTTCTGACTGGGAAAAAAAGAGTTATTTCAAAACCTTTCAAAAGCTTTTCTTTGAGTTCTTCTGAACTAAACAGGTTATTTTGAAGGTTTTAATCCCTATCATTCCCAAAGTGGTTACAGCTGGTTTGAGGATAGGAGAGTCCACCCCCATCACACATTTCAAAGTGTCCCTGTGAAATTCTGTGGGCTTATTTAGGGGACCTTGGGATTCCTGTTGCCATTCAACATTGGGGGTTCAGTGCGATATAATTGGAAAATAATGTTTTCTCTCAATCAGGCTCTTAATTGATCTTAATTGGTCTGGATCCTACAAGACCCAAGGCAGGATAACGAGGGGCCATTTTCACAGACATAATCATTTAATTTCATGTAATATCCTAATATTAATGTCCTATATTAGTGTACAAATTGTGTACAGATGGGCATTTCCTAAAGGAGTGTTGATTAAATACTTGGAGGGTTTCTGTTGAACCACTATCACGGATTTTACCCTCATACCTGATATAGGCCACCTGCTAATGTGTTAGTACATTGCACTCCGGTATTTCAATCTCCTATTGGGTAATAAGCATTTCAGGTAACAATCCAGGGTGTCCACCTGGCTCTGGTCACGTGTACGCCTCTCCGAAAGCCCCCCAGCTGCTATTCTGTAGACTTCGCCGCGATTCGCCCAGAACCACATCTTCCATTTGTAGATCTTTACTCCTTCACAGGAGGAGCCTTAGGTGTCACTGTGAAGAAAGCTGAGATGTGGACGTTGCAGGCCTTTAGGAGCTCAGTGGGTCGATCCACCCCATTATGTGAATGGCCCCGCCTCCCGTGTTTCCCCATCAGACAAGGGGAATTCCATTTATCTGCACAGTACTAAAGCATAAAATTGCATCGGCTCTCATAAAATGCTCACAATTTATCCAGTGCTTATGCTGATCCCACTCTGGAACCGTAAAATCGGGTTTCTGCTATTCCAGTCTGGAAAACCAGACCGGGTCCCGGTGACTGTAAATCCCATGAATCGTGGCCTGTTCTCCTGGGCCACCAGCACACACTTTCCTGGGAGCACATTCAGCTTACACTGCAGCTTTCATTGTCTTCCTTAATCTCTCCTTAAATCTTCATTTCTGCCGCTTAGGGGTCATTATGTCCTGCCTCCTCGTTCTCGAGATGATCTTTTTCCCTTCCATTCTCGGTCGTTTCATCTCCCTCCAGATCCTGCAGTCTGTATGGGGAAGAGGCTGAGCTCAGCCCATCATGTGGGGGGTCAGCATGGTGGACCTAATTCTGATAAAAGCCCCTGGTTACGTGAGCACCTCACACTCGGGTGATCCAGAATGAATGATCCTACATCCGTTATGTGGTCAAAGACGGGCTCCTAGACCTTCACAGGGGTCATTCCCTGGAAGCAACTCCCCATGGGGGCAGCTTCCCAGCTATCCATCTCATCAGCCACCATTCTTATTGAACACAAATGTGTTTTTTTATAATGATCTCCATGGAAACGCCCCACTGCATAACTGGAACTGACAGACCGTTTGGTTGGACTGCATGTTCTAAACTATGGATAATGAGGAGACTGGAACCCCCATCCCCCCCCATCATAGGGATGTGAGCATTGTGTCTCATTGTGGAAGTACAGGGGGGTGTCATGGCCAGCCATTTTGTCCTGCCCCCCTCCCCAATACACACACGTGTAACTATGAAGGGCAGGATTTTACGTGGATTTAGTCACGCTATGTTTTATAAACAAGACGTGATCCGCATTTTACCATCGCTTCGCCCTACCCTGCGAGCTGCTGAAAATTGACAAGATCCCCCTGAAAATGATAGCACCCCGTTGTCAGTTCAGTATTTCACGGGGTTTCTCACGTGGCACCTGTCTGCCTTTATCGATTCCTCTCGCTCTCTCTGTTTCAGGCTGTAATAAAGCGCACCCTGTCCCTCCTCCATCTCTGCTCGTCTGTGGTGGACACCACTGCTTATCTCCACTCCTTGGTATGGTTACGAACCGTTTGAAGATCGGCAGTAATTGCTGTTCTACCTTGTGGTTCTATATGGACCCCAGGGTTCTGCCTCGTGGCTGATCACGGGGGGCTGTGAGGCGTGACCTGTGTCGATGGCGTGTTTTACGAGAGCCCCGGCTGTCCTTTGGCGAAGGACACACCGTAACGACCACAGGGGTAACGAGGCTGCTCGAGCAAAATTGCTTTTTTGTGGCAAGAATCCCCATTAAAAGGTCGGTGCACTTGTAGCAAGCGTGTTCTCAATCTCAGGCTTGCTGTACAAGTTTGGAGAACTTTGCCCCACCACCCCAGATCATGCCCTTAAGGCTCCTGCATGGTCCGCATCTGGGCACCGATGCTCCAGAAAGGTTCTGCTCTCAGATTCTGATCCACATTTTCCATCCGGTTGTTTAACCCAATCCCTGTGCCTGTGGCCTCTTACTGTCATGCTGAAAGTCTGGTGGTGGTTTGACTATGTTATCCAATACCTTTGTTCATTAAGATACACCCAGCACAAAACAGCTAACAAATAAACAAATAAGAAGTAAATAGACCACAGTCAGTGGTCTGCTCCAATTCTGCATTCATGTCCTGTGTCATTAACGTCAAAGCACTCCCCCGTCTAACGTCCCTCGCTGCCGGCTTCCTTGGCGCTGGATGACATCGGAACCCCTTAGTACTTTGGCTAACAGCAGTCCCCATGGCTGGGTTTGGGTGCAAGTCCCGTTCAGATCAGAGGACGGTGGGCCAGTGGAGGACAGTCCACTTAATGGGATTTGTAATGGGAGTCACAGTAAATAGTTTCTCCCGCTGTTATCATGCAGCTAATGATCTCTGCATTTCCATTAAATTAGTATGGAATGGTTGCTAAAAGCCGGGTACTTAAAAAGCTTCACCGCACACCACACACAGTATCACATTGTCCCTATTATCCTGCATTCATTAACGCCTAGCTGCTGGGCTCTCACTGGGGATCCTCTGGTCTGAATGCATTTATTTTTTATTTTCCTTAAGCTAATTAAAAGTTGCCTCTCTTTCAGCTTTGTGTACCATTGAACTCACAAAGGTTCATGTGTAAGGCCTGATGTTTGAAAGGCCCAGACATGATACGTCTTCATCACTGGAGACAATGAAAAACTGAAGGGGGAGTATTTTTGTGCATTTTGTTTATTTGAAATGGTGAAGACATGATGAGGAGGCTCCTGCCAGTCACTGCAAAGCCCGAAGACCAAACAGCATTTGACAGCAGTAAAGCTAACGTGCTGATGTGTGGAGCTAGGGGAACTTATGGCCAAAGCCAACATTCATGTAGAGCAGCATTTCCCAGTCTGGTCCTCGCGGACCCACAGACAGTCCACGTTTTTGCTCTCGGCAGCGAGCTTTGGAGGCAGTGAGCACAGAACAATTTCTTGAGGCAGGAGGAGTTAGATTACTACATAATTCTGAGAAAATACTGTCTACAGCTTTGTAGCGAATGCTATCTTAATGTGTTGCATCTGAGCAAAATTGTACTACATTATATGGACAAAAGTATTGGGACACACTTCGTAATCATTGAATTCAGGTGTTTCAGTCAGACCCATTGTCATAGGTGTATTGATTCAAACACCTGGCCATGCAGTTGGGTTTGCAAACATTTGTGAAATAATGGGTTGTTCTGAAGAGCTCAGTGAATTCAAGTGTGGTACTGTCTTAGGATGCCACCTTTGCAATAAGTCAGTGTGTGAAATTTCTTCCCTGCTAGATATTCCACGGTCAACTCTAAGTGGTATTATTGCAAAGTGGAAGCATTTAGGAACAACGGAAACTCAGGCACAAAGTGGCAGACCATGTAAAAAGAACAGGGTCGCCAAGTGCTGAGGTGCATAGTGTGTAAAAGTCATGTATGTGCTGTTGACTCAGTAACTGCAGAGTTTCAAACTTCCTCTAGCATTAATTCCAGCATGAAAACTGTGCGCTAGGAGCACAGCGGATGACAGGAGAACATTACCTGCCTGACTGCATTGTGCCCACTGTAAAGTTTGGTGTAGGAGGGGTTTTCAGGGGCTGGGCTTGGTCCCCTAGTTCCAGTGAAGGAAACTCATAATGCTTCAGCATACCGAGAGATTTTGGACAATTGTATGCTTCCAACATTATGGGAACAGTTTGGCGAAGGCCCTTTTCTGTTCCAGCAAGACCATGCCCCAGTGCACAAAGCAAGGTTCATAAAGACATGGTTGGGTGAGTTTGGTGTGGAAGAATTGACTGGCCCACACAGAGCCCTGACCTCAACCCCACCGAACATCTTTGGGGTGAACTAGAACTGAGATTGCCAGCCAGACCTTCATGTCCAACATCAGTGCCTGACCTCACAAATGTTTTACTAGATGAACAGGCAAAAATTCCTACAGACACACATAAATTCCCAGAAGAGCGGCAGCTGTTAAAGCTGCAAAGGGAGGACCGACTCCATATTGATGCCTATGGATTTAGAATGGGATGTCATAAAAGTTCCTATAGGTGTAATGGCCAGGTGTCCCAATACTTTTGTCCGTGTAGTATATGTCAAGGTTGAGAAGGCTAGGGGAACAAAGGAGGGTTTCATTTTAGTGCACAAACAGGGTTATATATCACAGCTGCATACTGTCAGCACCCCCTAGTGAGGGTGCAAGCCAAAACAAGTCTGATTTAAAACAATTTGTGGCTCATGTACCCTTAGCTTCCAGCAGTTACATCAGGCAGAATCTCTGCATTTCGCTGTGTTAATCAGCATTCCTCAGTTTACGTTTTTACTCCCCCTCCAAATGATACAGTGATATTTTGATAGTTGGGAGTGGAGCCATGTTTGCTGGGAATAATGCCTCATGAGACCTGTGATGCCCCTACATGAAGCACTTTGGTATTTTGTGTCCTCACAGGAGCTGGTGGGCAGCAACCCCCCACAGCGGAACTGGAAGGGAATCGCCATCGCCCTGCTCGTCATTCTGGTTATCTGCTCTCTGATAGTCACCTCTGTCATCCTGCTGACACCAGGTATGGTTAGAGAAAACTCCCAGCTGGCCTGTTTTACTCCTGCTACCCGTCAGCCCAGCTGGCCTGTTTTACTCCTGCTACCCGTCAGCCCAGCTGGCCTGTATTACTCCTGCTACCCGTCAGTCCAGCTGGCCTGTTTTACTCCAGCTACCCGTCAGCCCAGCTGGCCTGTATTACTCCTGCTACCCGTCAGCCCAGCTGGCCTGTTTTACTCCTGCGACCCGTCAGCCCAGCTGCGCACTTTACTTGTGATTTCGGTCTAATTTTGTTCGGTAATACCATGGCAACTTCTCGCTCCACCGTTTTCTCTACATCTATAGCTGCTTTTTTGACCTTCACAAATTATGCAAAAATCTTATGGGGGGAGGCGGAGATCTCAGTTGGGAGGAGCAAAGGGCTATCAAGCAAGTCCTATCACAAGACTGCCAAGGGGTGCTGCATTTGGAGGAAACACCAGGGGACGTGGTTAAATGCCAAAGTGGGGTGTGGCATTAATTGGATTGATAGTTATCAGACACTCTGGCTGGTTGCGCTCCTGTTTCGTCAGCTGACTGTGGGGCAGTGTGGTGTCTGTCAGATCTGAACAGCGAAGTTTAGTAATATCTTCACCCTGGAGGTGATGGAGCGTAGCGTTTCCCCGAGACGCACACATTAAGGATTATGAACAAATAACTATTGCCGTACTCTGTCAACGGCAGGCGGGACCTTGGATCAGCTACAGCCTTGATGTTTGAATTCTTTGTGAAGTACAAGGTATAGTTTCTATTATGTAAGACCTAATGCAAGGCGTTGCTTTTCGTTGTGAATACTGTAAGAGCACTTACACTACTCCGAAGGGGTGAGACACAGTGTCTGTTAGTGTCGATTTCATATTGTTGGAATATGAATTTGAATATGAATGGAATCTGATTGGCTGCCAGGAGACTGGCAGATTGGTCCCCATTATGACTTAATCATCAGTTAATCTGACTTCTCTTTGTTTTTGAGTTAGGGATAACCTTCAAATGTGTCATGTTGGCTATATATTGTTTTCTCACCTTGCGAGTAAATGGATGGATGGTGCTGGATTTTTCACGACTTTCGGAATGAGGCCTCCAGCAGACGGTAGCCTTCACAGAGGTGTGGCTGACTGCCTCATCTTATCATTTCATCGTTTCCTGTCTCCATCAACGCTGCATCGCATTTCACGGAGGCTTTCTGGAAGCTTTCGCAGTCTGAGGGGTGGCACAGTAAGCTTGTGTGGTTAGAGTCTGGAGGCCCAGAGCTGCGTGCCGGTCCCTGCCTCTGCCAGAGAGCTCTGCTTCTTTTGTGATATAATGAACTCGCCGTTTCTAGAGAATATCCCGCGTTCCCAGCGCTGGCAGGCGTGACAGATTGGCCATGATCAAAATCAATGGCGGAATATTTCTGCCGCAAGTTAATATTCGTACGGGTTAAATGGAGGGGTGCGGGGCATTCAGGTAGTGGGAGGAGGTCGTTTGTCTTACTGCCACTGAAAATGTCACAGAAGCCGTTCCCATGTGAGACGGTGATGTGGATTTTCTCACGGCAGGGAAGTGGGGTTTTTGTTTTCTGGCGGGATTTCTGAAGGGCACCGTGTGTTAAATATGGAATTGTCCAGTGAGCCCCCTCTCCCCCACCTTGAAAAACACACCCCCACCACCTACCACTTGGCTGCCGGAGTTGCACCTGCTGGAATTAATGGGATTATAGTGTAACGGAGAAAAACCAGTTGGATTGTGAGTAGAGAAGCATTAATGATACGCATGGATCGATAGAGGGCCAAAAAACAAGCAAGTTTGGCCGCGTGGCTCCTCTCCTTCTTCGGAACCGGCGTGTGGTTTATGGAGCTCTCACCACGATGTGATGGACCGGCCTCTGAGAGGCGGCGGCATGCTGTCCCTCTGCTCCCAAATCCCCAAGGGGACTCCGAATATTTGAGGAGGCTCGGCCAGGGACTGGGGGCTGAGTAATAGTGCGGAGGGTTGGCAAACTGCACTTTCACCAGAAAATGCCGCCAAGGACGCTGGACTCCCCCGACGAGGACCGCGGCTGATCAAGGCGATCAGTCCGGCCTGCTGTCTTTCTCTCTCGCCAAAGAGACTCACCTGTGTTCCCGGTAAGTAGGACGTGGCTTGTCTGCCAGAGCCCTCCCTCCTACTGGTGCGGAATGACCGATGTACCCTGGGGAGCACAACCCATCTTCAGAAAGCTTTTCAGCCAGGACCCCAGCCTGGTACGCTACCTTCAGTCTGAGACAGAATCTGTGGAGAAGGTCCATCTTGCCTGATTAAGGACAATGTTGCGTGTGTGGTTTTTTTTTTTTGCACAAATTAGAAAATAAACAAATTTGACATCTTATTGAGTTCTCGCTAATGCCACTATTTAAGCATATCCAAGAGGAGGATTCCTGTTAATTAAAATGGCTGTAATACGCTCCTCACAATAGCCCTATAGTAAGGAAGAGCTGAAAGTGGTGGCTCTGCTGTGGCCTCGCTGTTCTGTCTCTCTGGGCCCTTTGAATTCACACCGCTGCCTTTGAGCCGGAGAGCAGACCTAAATGACTTTGTCTATTCAACAGCTCAATTAACATGACAGGCTGTCGGGAGATAATGGACGGATTTACAATGCTGAGGAAACACTCCGTCTCAGTCATTAACTCCCTGAGCACTGACGTGTGCTGGCTGCCCCTCTCCTCACTGTCACCAGCCTGGCGCGCGTCATGGTCACCTGACCGTCGGGCTGCCGGGCCGTCTGTCATGTTCAGTTGGAGACCTGGTTGGCTGGACTGTGTATTCTGACAAGGTGCGGGAATTGGCTTTGGATCTGGCGGTTGGGCACTTCCATGCCTTTGTTAATATGGAGTCTCTCTGGGTACCTTGATATCATCTCGCTATCCAGCGACATATAGTTCAGAACCAGGAAGATGAAGTGTTTGTGACTGTGCACACGTTTGTTCTGATGCGTACACCTGTGCATGTTCGGGTGCCTGGGAAGGCTTTAGGGTAATCTCTGGGTGACCCCATCCCTCACTGTTGCTGTTACCTTGGTTTTCACATCCTTCTTTCTGCCTCACTTGGGAAAAACGGATGCGGCTGCAGCTCCTGTGACGAATGGTAGGTGCCTGACAGACCATGTGACAGCTCTGTGAAATGTAATTATGACCCAGAATCCCCCTGGACCTACCCGAAGTCCCCAGTGTGAGCCTGCACACGGCAGATGGAAGTCGCACAACATGTGTGGTTCTGCTAGCTGTGCTCCGATTGAATTAGACCCCCTGTTTTTTTTGTTTTTTTTTTTTAATTACCACCAATAGACCTCAGATGGACAGTGCCTGATGCTGTGAATGCTGTGTTCTGCTTTATTCGGACGTTAGCTGATGGCCAAATTGAGCCATGGTTTCTTGAGCAAACACACATCAGCAGCATTGGGTATTAGTAATTGATTTCCTCATGCCTTCCCTGGGCTGAGGCATCGACATGGTGCCATTTCCCTACCCAGTGAGAAATGGTCGTTCTGGTAGCCCTGCTGAGACATGGGATTTTGCCGAGCCTCCACTGTGTCTCGCATGCTCATTACAGTTTCATGGGTCCTAAACGGCTCGTTAGCTTAGCACCCATGAATTAAAGATGCACAGCATTAAAGTCTTCCAGTCAGGCACCCCCAAGGTGGCCAGAGAGAATCCCTGCTTTTCAGAGAAACATCTCCAGCGATTGGAGGCCACTGGCGGCTCTCGTCCCAGCTCTCACCAGCCAGGGAGGCAGGCCAATCATTCAACCAGCCTGTGTGAAATCAGTTAATTGGTTCATTTATTAATTGGTTATTTCTGTCCCTTTTTATAGCTGGAACTTCCAACAGAGCGATTCAGGTGAAGTAATTTGCAGAAAGGAGTAACAGCAGAAGTCTTGTCAAGAGCTGAATGGAGACCAAAGGGAATCCAGTTGAAACCGTACTGTGACTGCAGTGCCCTCCACAATTATTGGCACCCCTTGTAAAGATTAGTAAAAAGGGTTAGAAAAAATCCACCTTTTGATGAAGCAGCTTCATCTCACACTTAAAAAATTAGAAAAATCCAACATTTCATTGAAATAAATGTATTCAAAGAAAAACTAATCCTTCATCACGAAATAATTATTTTTAACAAAAACACATGTGCCACTATTATTGGCACTCCAGCATTTAATACTTTGCACAACCTCGCCAGTATAAAAGCACTGAGTCCTCTCCTATCACATTTTAAAAGGTTGGACAATACCACGTAGGGCATCTGAGACCCTTCCTCTTTACAGAATCTCTCCAGATCACCCAGGGTCCTGGGCCCTCACTTGTTTACTTTCCTTTTCAGCTCAGCCCACAGGTATTCAATGGGGTTCAGGTCAGGGGACCGACGTAGCCAAGGCAGCCAAATCTTGATTTAAAATGTCCTGGTATTTCATGGAGTCCATAATGTCATGTACCCTAACGAGGTTTCCAGGGCCTTTGGAGGAAAAACAGCCCCACAACATCACAGAACCCCCACCACATTTTACAGTTGGGATAAGGTTCTTTTCATTACAGCCATCCTTCTTTTTATGCCAAACCCACCTTGAATGTTTATTGCAAAAGAGCTCCATTAGACCATAGACTTTGGTTCCAGTTTACGTTGTAGCATTTCACAAACTCTAGCCGCTTATGTTTGTGGTTACCTGACAGAAAAGGCTTTTTTCTGGCATACTTACCAAATAATCTGTTAGCATGAAGGTGGCATCTGATGGTTTTTATGGAGACGTGGTAAACCAGAGATTTTACTTTGTCTTGTAATTCACCAACAGTGATTTTTTTTTTGCCGCTCTCACAGTCCTTCTCACTGTATGTTGGGGCACAATAAACTTGGGTCCTCTTCCAGGCAGGCTGATGTCCTCTTTTTTATTATTGCTCCAACAGTAGAAATGGGCATTTTCAGGTGAGTAGCTATTTTTTATATCCATTCCCATTCCCGACACCCTTCTCCCTCATTTGGTTTGTGTGTTCTCTAATCTTTCCCATGTTGATGGATGACTAAGGGGATTTAGCTTCTGTCGTCTCATATTTGTAC
Source organism: Mormyrops boulengeri (assembly GCA_026781065.1). NCBI lineage: Eukaryota > Metazoa > Chordata > Actinopteri > Osteoglossiformes > Mormyridae > Mormyrops > Mormyrops boulengeri. Next base: position 18,966,477 of record JAODLD010000001.1, read on the forward strand.
CCTAGTTAATCAGGAAGTCATGGATTACATCTTGAAGGTTCCTACAGACGCCAATTAACTCAAAGATGTACAATTTACATGGGGAACATGCTTCAGTTACATTGTGTTCACTATAATTTCCAGGAGTGCCAATAATTGTGGCATACGGAGCCCCTGAAGGGACCAGTGCAAGTAAATAAAATTATGTCACTTTCGCTTGTGCACAACATGCTTTCACGTGTGCACCAGATACTTTTGCATGCAAAAGTAAGAGCATTTCATTTTTTTGCACAGGTCCCTTCAGGGGCTCTCTAGTGGCACATGTCTTTTTTTGTTAAAAAATAATTATTTCTTGATGAAGGATTTGTTTTTCTGTGAATAAATTTATTTCAATGAAATGCTGGATTTCTCTCATTTTTTAAGTGTGAAATGAGGCTGCTTCACCAAAAGGTGGATTTTTTCCTAACCCTTTTTACGAATCTTTACAAGGGGTGCCTTTACCTGGCTCGTTTCTGGTCGTTCCCAGTGTCTACTGCTTCACCTTGTTCTTGTGTACTGCTGTCTTAGAAACTTTGAGCCTGGAAGCAGCCCGCCATTCAATGTAGCCTTGTGCCAGCAGACCGAGGATTAAATCAGGATTAAACAATGCAGACTTTTAAAAAATATGGACTGGTCTCTTCATTTTTTCCGCAGTTGTAAGGTCTGACGTTGATTAGCATGTCTGCGAAAAACTACACTGTTTACAAAAACACTGCAGCTGATCTTTAGGTCAGAACAACAGTGTTGCAAGAGGAAGACATGATGCTTACGGCATAAACAAAGGGCAGTTTGTACCAGGAAATTGCACACGGGTGAAATGGAGCGGAAAGCCAGTGAGGGAGCGCGCCTATGCTGATAGTATTATGAGGCATTTCACGGCACCTGCCTCCTGGACTCTGTGTGTATTTCGGAGGCCGTGAGATGCCAGCGGGATATCACCCTGGGTTTTTTTGCCCTTTTGAAACATTTATCTTGTGCAAACTCCCTTGTTCCCCCAGGTGAGGATGACAGCCTCGCTCTCAAGCAGAAGGTTTCTGTGGAGCACATCTTCAGCAAGGAGTTCAACGTCCATGACCCCGACGCCAAGTGGATTAGCGGTGAGTGAGGTTCAGACACCATGGGCAGGTATGAGGTACGCTCAGACGTGGGTCATTAAGAGTAATTATGAGTGTTTGGGTCGTAATGGGGTTGTAATGAGTGAGCATGGTGAATTGTGTGTGAACCAGTGAATCCCTCATTGGCTGAACTGAGGGTACGTGCAAACAGCAGATCACTGCGTGGCCGGCAGGTGATTCAAAGAGCCCTCAGATCTCCAGACTAGATGCATGCCAAACGTAAATGTGTAAGCCTCTGGGGAGTGACTGACCTGTGCTAGCACCGTGGGCCAGATTATTGCTCAGCTTTACTGTCCTTTCCTGCTCAGTCCGCTCCTTCTTGTTCTCCTCCTCAATCCCCTTCCTCCTCTTCCTCCTCCTCACTCCTCTCGTTCTCCTTCCTTTTCCTCACTTCCCTCCTCATCCTAATTCCTCTTCTACCTCCTTACTTCCACTCCTCTTCATCCTCCCTCCCCCTCTTGCTTCTCTCCTCGTGCCTCCCCGTTCCCCCTGATCCTCCTTGTTCCCCCCACTCCTCATTTTCCCTAATCTTCCTCCCTCCCGCTCAACCTGCTCCTCACACCCCCTCACTTTATCACAGCTCCCAGCTGTGACACATGGCCCGGTCAGGTTGAAAGCCGAAATGGTCCTTTTTCATTGTGCAGTTTTTCGCACTCACTTCAGCTGTTTCCTCAGAAGGCTGTTTGGGTTTGGAGGGTGTGGAGGCACCTCTCCTTGATGCCGCAGGTAATTATGGGACTGTGGAGAGAGAAAGAAGCCTCACCTGGGAGGACACCCCGCGGTTAAAGCCCCACTTTGGTATCTAAATCACCAGGCTAATGCTACCATTGCCAGCACAAACACTGACTCAGGGTTTTATGAGCACTTAATTTCTGGTTTGACATTTGCGTGTTTACAATTCGTAATAGATCATCTGGGGTGATTGAGCCGTAGCTGACCAGGCGTAACTGTTTCACTGGCTCAAATAGCGGCTGTAAGCAGCTTCTTCCCCCTGCCCCCTTTCATATGCACCTTCTGAGTCGCTGATACTGAGCTTCTCCTGTCCGCAGCAGCAACAGAAAGTAGGCCGTTTGGCTATTTAATACTTTTTTCCTTTATTACTCCAGAGTCATTTATTTTCTACATGAGTAGCGTGACTGTGTCGTAGCTTTGCTGCTAGTCAGAATTTTCCGGGGATCCACGAAATGGAAGGTTCTGGAAAGACCTAGAGCACAGTAGATGGACAGTCAGAGCAGAGCTGACATAACGATTTTGGATCTAAACTATCGGTTTTCTTATCTGGCTGGCAGCGTATAGGTGTGGATCGCTGGTGCTCACCATTTTGCCAGATGCAGGTGAAAATGTATTTTTAGATCTGAGAGCAATGTAATCCCCCCCCCACCCCCCCGCTCTTTCTTGCCCATCAATCAGCGTCAATCTATCACCATTTCTGCCTTTCGTTGTCTGACAGCTCGTGGTGAATCTACAGCAAGGCGTTCTGTGCGCGTGTCTATGCGTCTCTGTCTTACATTGTCACAGTCAATTAATCATTAATGGTGTGTGTCAGCGTTCTCGTGAGAGATCTATCGATGTTTAATGGTTAATATATAGCGTGCTCTTCTAACCTGTAACTTGGTTGTCCCCCTGGCTGTCACAGAAAACTCCAGTGAGAGTTGCTGAATGGCACTCAAGAGGGAACAAAGGGTGAACCTGAAATTTTGGCTGTCGGTCTTTAAGCCAAGATGGGTTTATCTTGGATGTAATGAGAGAGATAGAGGGTGAAGGAAAACGATTATGACTGCTCATGTCCGTGTGCCATTTATCTCTGATCCCCTCGCTTCCAACGGCTGCTTATAAAAAGTGTCACTAGTTTATCTGAGGGACAGAGTGATGACGGCAGTGGGTGTCACATTATCAGCCCCAAATGTGTACCTCTAACTGGACTGCGCTCTCCCGAAATCACTGAGCAACAAGCCAGCAAAGAAGATTTTTCAGAACGTGAGTGTTTTAGAATACTTCCATCTGCAGTTTGTTTCTCTGATTTCACTCTGGAAGAGTCCCTGTGCTGTAGCAGGCATAAAGGAGAACAGTAAACACAATCCATCCCTTCCGTAAGCAATAATCCAAAAAAGGGTCACGGTGCATCTGGAATTCATCCCGGGAAAAACAGGGCACGATGCGGGAGACATGCTGGATGGGATGCCAGTCTGTCACCGGAACACCCATGTAGACACTGCGGGAACCGTGCAACCTCCACACACACACACACACACACACACACACACACACACACACACACACACACACACACACACACACACACACAC
>JAODLD010000001.1:18976743-18987106 GCA_026781065.1 Mormyrops boulengeri
GATCTTCCCGCCTGTCCTTGCCCTTACTGGGGGAGGCATGATTAGGATGGGGCCACTAGTTGCGCTGTGTTGGGGGGGGGGGGAGAAGAGGCCTGGCGGGTCAGGTGGTGGCGGGGGGGCGCAGCGTGCTTAGGTTCCCAAAAGGAACAGTTTTCAGTCAAAGACAGTGTGGGACAGCGGTGTCTGTGCGGTCATCGTCACAAAGGCGGGCGCCCAGGGTGAATGTCAGGCACAACAGAGATGCGTGTAGGGGCCCAAGTAACTTGGGGTGGCTGTCATAAGCTGACCACCTGCTGGGTTAACTATCCAACTCATTGTGACACAGTACCCTGCCAAACATGGCCACCCAGAACTCTTAGCTTGGATATATATCTTGAAAACCTTATAGACTGCAAAAGCAGTCACATGTTCACAGCTGGGTTCCTCGTTTTTCTTCGAACTGAAAAAGGGCATGAAAAAATCCTGTGGGCACCATCAGAATGAAACAGAAATTCATTATCACCTCCTTTTGGAGATTAAAAAGTCGCCTGGCTGCTTGGAAAGTGGGAATAGTGGGTTGATAAGCCTGTGGTGTGAGGTGTAAGTCATGTGACCCTGAATGCTCTCACCTGTTGGCTGGATAGATCAGCACCAACCTCTGTGTGTGTGTGTGCATGTGTGTGTGTATGAGCCCCGTTCTCTTGTTTTTATGCCTTACAGGAAATGAGCTGCTGTACCGCACACGGGATGGGGACGTGGTCCGGCTCAACGTTGAGACCAAAGAGAAGACTGTTTTGGTGGAGAACAAGAAGTTTGTAAGCTATCCTGCTTTTAAACTCTCGAGCCTGGCTTTGGCAGAGGAATCACATGTCTGTGGGCCCTTGAGCAAGGCCCTTAACCCCCAGCTCCATGAGCTGGGGGGTTACCTAGCACTTTATTGTAGCGAATAGAGAAACTAGACTGGTTTAACCCATGGTCACTACTGCACCAAACTAGTCACTACCCTATTTAAACCAAAGCAGCCAGTGGGTGGTGGGTTAAACTAGCCATAGACCAGCAGCGTGCTGACACAATCTCTCCACCAACTCCAGTGAAATCTATCAGCGCTTACAAGTGGCTTGTTAACATTTCGTCTCGTTACCCAGTGATTGTTCTGTGAAGCGAGGCACCAAGACAGGAATTGCCTAGGTATCAGTGGGGCACGCTATGTTTGCTCGGTGTCAGAGTTGAGAGGCAAGATTAATGGCTCCGTGTTTGCGTTCTGTACGGAGCCATCAGTCATATGCAGCTGCTTAAGAATTACATTAATGAAAACCTCAAGCGTGGCCAAAAGGTCCTTTCTCTGCTCTCCTCCCCAGGAAATGTACAAAGCTAGCAAGTACCAAGTCTCCCCAGACATGAATTACGTGCTCCTGGCCTACAACGCTGCACCGGTGAGTCACTCATCTGTCTGCCTGTTTCCCCGAGTTTCAGGAAGCTTTTTGTTTTAAAACCCCGCTGAGACGGGACAGGGCGGCATAGGGGCAGAGTGAGAGCGGCTGGGGACCTGATTCTGTCAGCGGACGAGGGCGGCCTTCTCGGCAAACTTCAAACAAAACGAATGATCTGTTACCGTGGTGAGCATCAGTCACTCAAATCCCAGGTGCCAGTCTCTCTCTCTCGTTCCCCCAAATCGGAGCCCCACTCTCTCTATCCCCTCGCTCCTCCATCTCTCTGTCGTCTTGATGATCAGTGTGGGGGTAGGAACAGACACGCTAATGCAGCGGGAGACTCTGGCGCGTCCCAGATCTCTTGGGCTGCGGGGGGCACACTTTACATTGTGATACATTTCTTTAAATACGCCAATGAGGCTGTCATGCCCCGTCCCATGAGAGAGAAGATGGCCCCCGTCATCTCCAGGAGGTCAAGGCGACCCTGTGTCGACAAGTGTCCCGAGGGGAGGGTGCCTCATAAACTGGAGAAAAGGCGGTTTTAGGGGATAACTAATTCACACGTCAGGAAGGTCTGTCCCCATTCCACCCAAGTGGGCTGCACTTTGGCCAGGCAGCCTCCCAGGATGCACTGTGGTGTGAGCAGGGAGCTGAATGGGGGAAAATTCATTGTCTTGTCATTATGGGAATTTAAACATTATTCAGTAGATTACTGTACTGCATGTCCTTGTACACGTATAATATGCTTGTATTTACCTTAAATGTCAACATGTGTACCAAAGTTTGTGTATATACTAATATATAATAGGTGTATATGAATGTTTTATTATCAAAGAAATACTGTTGCACTCTCCTGGTCTTACTGATCATAATGTCATGTCACCGCATGTACGATAATGGTCGGTTTGATCTGTCCACATGAATGAATGGGGTGGGGTCATGTGACTCAGTTTGACTCCTATTTTATTCCTCTTTTAGGTGTATCAGCACTCCTTTACAGCTTTCTACATCATATGCAGCTTGATAACCCCGTACGTACAGTGCCTGTACTTCTAAATATTTCTACATTCAGAATGCTGTTTTATTTCTATCAGTATGTAGGTTTTTAAGGACCATCAAGCAGTTGTTTTTGTCTTTATGCAGGTTAAATGCTGATAACACCTGTTATTTAATTAGCCGGCTCATTATAATGTGGTGATAATCATCAATGTGCATTAACTGTATAAACAGGGTCTTTGGTAAATTATCTGCCCATGCTGCCACCTGGTGGAGGATAAGTGTGTGACGACCAATCATGGTGTCTTGTGTTCGGTTGGCATTCCCACAAATGTCTTGACACAATGGAGAGGGGGGTTATCCAGCTTGTGGGCAATTGGCTGGGATACCCCCCCCTCCCCCAGAGGACTTTTAAATCTCTAGTCCTTAGAGGATGACTGGTTTCCATTAGGTGCTAACTGTGCATGTTCTTGTTCTTTTCAGCGAGACGTGGAACCTTAACCCCCCAGAGGTGCGCAACGCCCAGCTGCAGTACGCGGGCTGGGGACCCAGGGGCCAGCAGCTGGTGAGATTTCCTCCTCCTCCAATGTGGCATTTTTATTTTTCCCTATGATCCACTTGAAGTGTAGCCGCCTTGCTGATAGGTAGAACTGCTCCTCCCAGTTGTGGATCAGCACATGGGGGGGTTATTGTGGGGTCATGAAAGCAGTAATGAATGCTGAAATGTAGCCATTGAAGGGATCAGCTCCTGACAGCGGGTTGCTGTTCAAATTGGGGTTTGGGGGGGTGGGGGGTGTGTGAATGTGACTGATGAGAAGGAGCCCGGCTGTGCAATTAGTTTCCCGTAATGCAGCCAGGAAGTCATACTTCACATGGCTGAATTGATGCCACACGTCATCCTTCATAATTCCTCATCTCCCGGATTTTCTCCCCTCTTCCATCTGCTTGCGAGGCTTTCCCGACATGTCCCCATATTTGAATTTCTTTATACCTTCACCACTTTTGGTGGTCTCCTATGCTCTAAATTATCTAGTTTATCCAGTTCTGTATGCAGCTGTCTGGCCTTCAGGAGGGGACTTGTTTAACCCAGAGCTATGGCCCTGTTTGACCTAGTACTGGGGAACTGTTTAACCCTGAGCTGTGGCCCTGTTTGACTTGGTACTGGGTTCCAATTTAACCCTGAGCTGTGGCCCTGTTTGACCCAGTACTAGGGACCTGTTTAACCCCAAGCTATGGCCCTGTTTGACCTAGTACTGGGGAACTGTTTAACCCTGAGCTGTGGCCCTGTTTGACCCAGTACTAGGGACCTGTTTAACCCCAAGCTTTGGCCCTGTTTGACCTAGTACTGGGGAACTGTTTAACCCTGAGCTGTGGCCCTGTTTGACTTGGTACTGGGTTCCAATTTAACCCAGAGATGTGGCCCTGTTTGACTTAGTACTGGGGAACTGTTTAACCCTGAGCTGTGGCCCTGTTTGACCAGGTACTGGGAACCTGTTTAACCCTGAGCTGTGGCCCTGTTTAACCCTGAGCTGTGGCCCTGTTTAATCCAGAGCCGAGGCCCTGTTTGACATGGTGCTGGGGACCTATTTAACCCCAAGCTATGGCCCTGTTTGACCTGGTACTGGGGGCCTGTTTAACCATGAGCTGTGGCCCTGTGTGACTTGGTATTGGAGACCTGTTTAACCCAGAGCTATCGCTCTGTTTGATCTAGTACTGGAGAACTGTTTAACCTTGAGCTGTGGCCCTGTTTAATCCAGAGTCAAAGCCCTGTCTGACCTGGTACTGGGGACCTATTTCATCCAGAGCTGTGACCCTGTTTGACCTGGAAATGGGGACCCTTTTAATCCAGAGCTGTGACCCTGTTTGACCTGGTACTGGGGACCTGTTTAATCCAGTGCTGTGGCCCTGTTTGATCTGGTACTGGGGACCTGTTTAATCCAGTGCTGTGGCCCTATTTGACCTGGTACTGGGGACCTGTTTAATCCAGTGCTGTGGCCCTGTTGGACCTGTTACTGGGGACCTGTTTAATCTAGTGATGTGGTCTTTTTTAACGCAGAGTTGTGGCCATTTGATTCGTTCCAGTAAGATCATTCCCTCAGTGTCTGTTTTGTAGTTGTAACCTGTATTGAGCTAGGGGGTGAGAGAGAGAGATGAAGAGGAAGCATGAAGAGGAAGGGCAGTGCTTAGTTACACTCAGCAGATAGATTTGAGATGACCCAAGCTTGTTTTTATAATCCACTAGAATTGGGACAAGCTCAGTCTGTGCTGTGGCCTAGATACAGTATGGCTCTGAATAACAGTACAGCACAGAGGGGACTGGGCTTGGGCCGGTGTCTTCTGAGACTTTGGATAAGATGTGTTACTACATCATTTAAGCCTTTAGGCACATGTACTGTACAAGGGGACAGCAGAATGTGATGATCATCACGAAAATGGGATAGATGTGGATTTTCTTTGTTTTTGTTTTAATGTTTTGAGTTATGGAAGCTCAGAACCAAAAAACAGGGGTAAATTTTAGGTGCTATTATTTGGTCTGAAACCTATGAAAACATGTTTGTAAATCCTATATATTTTTCTTAGGTTAATTTAAAATACAACAGGTGGATTCAAGTTCATGCTTCTCACCTCAGGCTAATACAATAAAAATAATTAAATGGTCTGTAAAGAAAACCCAGGATAATAAGAATGAGAGATAAACATCTTTTTGGCATTTTCATGGAAGCTGTAATTATACATTACATCATTTGCATGGATTACTAAACAAAAAAAAACAGAAATAGCAAATTACTTGGAACTAAGATGTTGTTGAATTTGCATAATATAATTGTGTTTAATGTCCTCTTTGTTCTTCACTGTCGTTTGAATTTAATTGGATTGTTGTAATCTTCTAAAAGTCTTCAGCTTTAAGGTTTTTTGGGACGGTAAAGGTGGGAGGGGCTTACACCTGGACTCAGGGGTTTCAGTCCCACTATCCTGGAGGTCATCCTGCCAGACACATGTTGTCATGGAGATCTGCCCAGATCAAGGCCACGCCCTTTTCCGACACCCAGTCACACAGTGGGAATCTGGCAGCGTTGTCCCACATGGTTGTGGGCCTGTGAAATGAAAATTATGTATGCGGGGCCCCGTCTTTCAGGGTCACCTCCGTGGGGCTGGACCAGACAAGGGAACGTGTCTTAGGGTGGTCATCCCTGAAAACTGTGCCATGACAACAGCCATGAGCTCAGAGCGGCCACTCCCCACCCCAACCGAACCAACCATTTTAGCCTCACGCCTTTCCTGGCAGATTGACAGATGCCCCGTGCACCTTTAAATGCACCCCTGTCCCCAACCATGATGGAACCAGGAAGATGGGGAAATGAGGCTACTGCTGTCCAGCAAGCTTTCCTAGCTGTCCTGCAATGTATTTGATGTTTTTGGCTCATACCAGCTTCCCATCACTTCATGTGTTAGCAGTCTGGAGCATACTCGCTTTTCCTCTCAGTGTGTTTCCTTTCTTCCTGCCCTGCTCATTATCTTGTATATACAGTATGAGAGTAACCTTGCATTTAGAATACTGTTCATGCAGTCACGTTTTACCTTTTTTGCTTCCCTCTAAATAATATAGTGACTTTCAGATTAATGTTCTGGTGGAGGCGCTGTTCCCAGGCTGTTGTGTTTAATCTTTAAAGCATTATGTTTCTAAAATGGCATGATGTCTAACCTGACTCAGTGAAACAGTTCACTCAGAATGTTTTCTGCAGGACTTCCCAATGCTGTGTTGTGCTGTATTGGCAGAAATAAATAAAATATTAGCAAATAATTTTTCCTGCTTAGGTCTGTACTTTCTTAGGTCTGAAACGCTGTGGATACATTTATATATATTTCATGTTTGCTTGTTCATATCTGTCTGTCTGCTTCTTGAATTGTTTTCATAATTCAGGTTTCTTTTTTCCTCCCATTTCCCCTGTATCTGGGATAACCATTTGAGTAATGCTCTTTGACCTCCCAGCAGCTGCCGAACTGGCCTGGTTCACAGGCCATTTGGACATCCTTCCCATGCCGCTAAGATATCCGCTCCTGCTCTGCCAGGGAGAGGGCGAGGCCACAAGATTTCTTGTCGACCGTCTGTGCTGTATATAATTCCATTCCCCGTCTGTGTGACTTTTTGCGGGCGGTGGCCAGCTGTCTCCATCGGATGTGGCTGTCAATATGTTTCACACAGGATGAAAAGTGGCATCTTATCACTGATGTGCTTATGTTGTTTTATGACAATGTGCCAGGCCTGGTTGCGGATGTTGTAGCATGTAGGATCTTCATAATTGTGTCAGTGATTGTGGGCATGTCTGGTCCACATTCTGATGGTGATTGTGAGTGTCTGTTCCTCATTCTGTGGGTGATTGCAGGTGTCTATTCCTCGTTATGTTAGTGATCGTGGGTGTCTGTTTTGCATTCCATCCTGTCGGTGACCATGGGCATGTGTTCCTCATATTATGGGTGATCATGAGTGTCTGTTCCTCATCATATCAGTGCTCACGGGCATCTGTTCCTCATTCTGTGGGTGATCATGGACGTCTGTTACTCCTTCTGCCAGTTATTATGAGGGTCTGTTTCTCATTGTCTATGATTATGTGTGTCTGTTCCTCATCATGGTGGTGATCGTGGGTGTCTCTTCCTCATCATGTTAGTGGTCGCGGGCGTCTGGTCAACATCCTGACAGCGATTGTGAGTGTTTGTTCTTCATTCTGTCGGTGATCGTGGGTGCCGGTTACTCATTCTGTGGATAATCATGGGTGTCTACTCTTTGTTATGTTAGCGTCTGTTCTGAGTTCCATCCTGTTGGTGATCATGTACTGGAGATTCTCTCGGTGATCGTGGAGGTCTCTTCCTCATACTGTGGGTAATCACGAGTGTCTGTTCCTCATTCTGTCAGTTATCATAGGGGTCTCTTTCTCATTGTCTGTGATTATGTGTGTCTGTTCCTCATCCTGTTAGTGATGGCAGGTGTCTGTTTCTTGTCCTGCTGGTGATTGCAGATGTGGGTTTCTCATGGTACCTCCTGTCAGTTAATTTATTTTTTGATTCCACTGGAGTCCGACTGGTGGCCTCTGCTTCTCATAAATTATTTTGGTGCAGAGTCACCTTTGTGCTGCAGTAACTCCCTACGGTAATCATTCATCATTAAAATGCAAACTAATTACATTTCTATGCTTCAGTGTCATTTTTACAGGAAATAAAACCTTTTTAACAGTTGGGGAAAAACTTTCAGTCTAATAAGATGTTTTTTTTCTATCTTTCTATGAACCATTGCATCAGCATCACTAATCCCATACCATATATGTGGATATTGATTAAGTGAATATTTCATGGTCCTCGTTCTCTCCTCCGTAGATCTTCATATTTGAGAATAATATCTACTACCGGGCAACCGTGGAAAGCCGGTCAATACGCCTGGTGTCGTCGGGAAGGGAAGGAGTGGTCTTTAATGGCCTGAGTGACTGGCTTTATGAAGGTAAGAGGAATATTAACCAGGTCGTGTGTCTTTTATGAAAGTTTGTTCATTTTCTGAAGGTCCACACAGCAGCTGGACAGATGAAGATGAAGGGCATGCTTGTGTGTTTCAGTTGTTGTTGCGGGTTTTGATTGTGGTGTGTGTTGCTTGTTGTGGTTTCAGTTTTTGCTTGCCATTTGTTTTGGTTTTTGTTGTTACGGTTATTGTTTTTTGTGGTTGTTGGTTAGAGCTGCTTGCTTGTTTTGGATTCAGTGTTTGTTCTGGTTTTTATGGTTGTTGTTGCTTGTTGTAGTTGTTGCTTGTTTTGAATCCAGTTTTTGGTTGTTATATTGGTTACTTGTGGTTGTTAATGATGCTGTTTCTTATTTTGGTTCCAGTTTGTACGTTGTCTCTGCTTGTTTTGAATCCAGTTTTTGCTTGTTACGGTTGTTGCTTGTTACGGTTGTTCCTTGTTACGATTGTTAGCTGTTTTGCTTTCAGTTTTTACAGTTATTGCTGATTATTGCGGTTGTTGATAGGACCCTTAACCTTTACCATGCAGTCAGTGCAGCTCGGCAGATAGATCTTCAGAGCCTTTGCTCCGTGAGGGACGCCTCTCGATAGCCCTGATATAATCAGATCAGAGACTCTATGTCCCAGTTGGCAGGAGTGATGCCCCCTCGTGCAGAGGGAAGTGGAGCAGGAGAGGGGCTGGTATTGATTTGGGTAGGATGGATGCTGGTGCAAGGGGACTCTGGCAGACACCTTAAATCAGTACTTGACGTTAGTCCAACATGTAGCTGGTGGTCAGGCTGGTGACGTATCAGGGAGGTGGGAGATGGAGTCACAGCTTAACAGAAAGATCCAACAGAGATTAATACTACTCCTAATAATTACATATGCATGTATTACCACAAATATTACAAACTAAGCCAAATGAGGCTCACAGTCCAGCCACAGACTACTGGGTATTCTGGACAAGACCCCATTTGATATGTTCTCTGAAGAGCGTAGAGCATTTGAGATGGTTGGGTGATTGAATGTGAGTATGTGCCAGGCTAAGAGATGCCAAACTCTAAGGAAACCTTAGTTTATTTGAAAATAAAATCATATAAATACAGTTTTTGCCTCCTTATGTCATGGCTATTAAAGTGAAATTTACTGCTTAGCAAAAATATGTCTCTTTTTTGCCAGGTTCAAGATTAATGCTGCTTTGACCATTTTGACATGTATTACAAAGATCTTGTTTTGAAAACCAGCAATTAAACAATTATCATTAGGAAGGGGGGAGTGTCATCCATTCTAAATGTTTATGGCTACCCATGGGTGACACTTTTAGGAAATGGCGGCATGCTAATTAGAAAAGGCATGGACAACAAAGGCAGCTGTGAACACTCCGGACTGGAGCTGGAACTCGTTAATGTGCAGCACTATTTCCCGTGCCTGTCAAATGTGCGGTCTCTCGTTATAATCATGAATATTAATGAGCAGATAAGCATTCTGGCTCTGGGTGATTGGCAGCTACAGCTATCCTGTTGGTATCTGAGTGCCTGGAATGAGACCGAAACAAGCAACAGACTTTCTGCTGATGAATATTCATAGGTGTCTGTCTTCGGCAAAACTCATCCTCCAGCGTTTTTTTTTCCTGCAACTTTTGTTTGTAAGTACAGAAGCCTTTGTGCTGAGTCTAATGGGCAAATACACTGAAGGACGATCTTTGATGTGAAGCCACACATTGTCGATGTCACACAGAGCAGGGCCCCCCTGAGGGATGCCGGGATTTTAGGTCTTCATGTTCTCTATTTGTAAGGTGTGTTGTGTTTTTGCAGATTAACCAGGATCACTGTCCAGGGAAGTTGTCCGATTCTGAAATGAGGTGTAACTGAGATCTGTATATGAACATGTTTTTGAAGATGTAGGCCTTTATGCCGAGAGCATCAGGGACCCTCTAAACCCAAAGCTTCCTGCTGATCTTTGTGTCACACCTGAACAAAGGAGACTATCTCAGGTCCAGGGTCAACAAAACCCACAGCCCTATGGGGGACACTGTGGGAACTGGCCTTTATATCCACTCGGGGTCTGCTCAGGTATTGAAGTTGATGTCTGAGGACAAGAGAGTGAGAATCAAGCGTGCCTGGTGAGGACAGATAAAATTCAGTGCAGAGTATTTCAGCACACATCGATCTGCTTTCCCTGCACATCCCACACTGACGAGACTGACTCCCGACCTAGAACGAGAAAAACAAAGTGAGCATTTCCTATTTTAATTGCAGTTTAGTGTGACACGTGTGGACCGGGAGATGGATGATGTTGGCATTCAACACGCTGCTTGTCAAAAACATGTCAAAGATATGAACAGACTGGCCCTTAGTAAATGATGGGGGGGGCCGCGCCCCCCGCGGGGACAGGGGGGGGGGGGGGGGGCGCGCAGGGGGGAGCGGGTGGGGGGGGGGGCGCCGGGGGGGGGGGGGGGGTGTGTGGGGGGGTG
>JAODLD010000001.1:18988332-19001320 GCA_026781065.1 Mormyrops boulengeri
GTGACAAGTGAGATGTGACATTTCCCAGTGAGTACCTGCTCTGGGTGTATTAGTGTCATTTTGCCTAGATGCTTCTGGCAGCCTTCGGTCACGGTTCAGGTTGCATGCTGGGCTGGCCCGCTCCACGACCTCCACAGTGCCCCCATTTTGCAGATGGCTGGAACAGGGCAACTGTAGAGGGCTCGTGATGACTGACACTTTAGGAAAATTTGGCCAAACCCACTTTTAGACCAGAAAAATGAAGCATCCTGTGGGGGGACGCTACACCTGAAAAAGACAAGGCATCTGGCATGGCTTGCGGCTTTCCCCTCTTAGTAGTAGTGGGGTGACTCAGGCCTGGTTAGACTGTAACTAGGGTAGATCTCTGCTGCCACCTGGTGGACAATTAATTTTGTGGCTGAAGTTGGTTTTCCCCCAATGGACCATGGTTTAATAATATGCAACCTTCATCATAATTTCCATATTTATGTAGGTCTGCCTCATTACCATTGGGATATGTGTTGTAAGGTTAGGAAACCAGCAGTCAGCATATTTTCATTGCTGTCTGACTTCTCATTAGTTTTGGTTGTTACTTCCTTATGGATGTGGCCTCACTTGGCCTTCAGAGTGTAGAATTGGACCCAGCTGCACCAGGAAAGAGAGCTGAATCTCATGTGTCCTTTTACCCCCTCTGCTATGTATTGCCACTGTCCTGACAGAAAGGAACCCAGGGCCAGCGGGGGGTTATGAAAATGAGGCTGCTCTCAGCCACAGCGACGGGGTGCGTTAATTAGGAAGTATATCACTATCTGGCAGGGGGGCCTGAATGCTCTCCACAGGAAGACCAAATTAAAATCTGACATTTAGCAGCTGGGGGTGGGCACAGGTATAGGGGTGAGGCACCTTAGGAGAGGACCAGACTGGAGGGCCTCCCCTCTCGCTGGTGCTTCCGGAAGGTTCCAATGCATTGCTACTGCATGCATGGATGCTTCTCCGCCAGGCAGGCAGGCATCCGGTGATGTGGGACCACAGCCATTAATCCATTAGATGCATTTGTGGGGTTCGCTAATGTACCAGAACATGTCTTTTTTAAAATAACTGAAAAACAGTTCAGAAGGGACAAAATAATTAAATGGTAAACAAACCTAATCATCACATTACGAGTGGAGGGTAATGGCTGTTTGAGCGTGATATCGCTTCACATCCACACTGGTCACATTAATGGCAGGTAACGTCTTCTAGATTTTAACGACAAAGTTGCAAACGAACACTGCGCTTCTAAAGCCGCGGTGTTTGGCATAACAAATTGCCTCTAATGGATTTGAATACTTTTTTGAGGTAATTAAGCTGCTCGTTGGCTTAAGATGTTTATTTCCCTTGCGGCTGTCTGATCACAGTACTGAGAACCGGAACAGTAACTGACAAACGGAGTAGCAGGTGGAGGACAGCTCAGTAAACTAGTGCTCTTCTCCCACGTCCAGAAGGTTCAAATCCCATGGCTGGCAGAGTAATTGCATTACCATAGGACCCTTAACCCCAAATAGATGCAGACTGACCTGATTCTTTGACCCCAAGCTTTATATTTTCCTTTGGACAAAAGCATCTGTTAAATAAGTAAACGTGCATGTACAATGTCAGATTCTTTAATAAGTCATTCAAGGACATGATGACATCACAGAGGGCCGAGACCACCCGCCCCAGCCCAAAACACATGGAGTATTTCAGGTTAGTGTTTAATCAGGGCCCCCGCATCCCCTGTAGGGCATTGGCAGCATGAATCACGAGCGCTGGTGTGTTCCGGGGAATCAGTATTAACGCGGTGCATCTGGAGACCCTGCGCACGAGTCTCCAGCCAAGAATCACTTTGCCGGCTGAATCTCGGTGGCGAGCTGGGGGAGTCAGTCCAATTACAAAGCGGCACAGTGATTGATGGCTCCCCGCTTCCGAGCAAAATGAAATAAAACAGAAGCCAGTCATCTGTGCCATTCAGCCCCAGTCAGTTCTCCAGGCTCCGCTTACCCAGCCAACATCCGGGGGGGGGGCTGCACCTTATCTCCTGGTCTCTGATCCAGACCCCTACCTCCATTAGTGTGTAGCATTCACGAGTGGGTCAAGTCTGACATGCCCAGTGTGTGCATGTATGTACGCACAACACATAGTGGCATGGTCGTTCCCACCAGCCGTAATCACTGCCGACATTCACACTGCGAATCATTCCTGATCCAGCTTTGAGGCCCTCGGGCTCCCCTGAGTGCTTTTCTGCCGTGACTGCCGACATCTAGTTGTTACTAGTTCATAAGTCATTCAGGTTAAGTACAGTAAGTGTCAGGTTAGGAGTGAGTAGCCATAGCCACTGCGCCACCTGCTGGACTGCAGTCAGGTATATTTCACACCCAGATAATTAGTGAGTTCTGTAAGTGGCTGGTGCCTCTTGAGATGCTTCTGTACTCATTCTTTTGTCGCTCCCCCATCACTCTTTCCTTCACCTACATACAAGTTGACCGTCTTCTGTGCTGGTGAGCTCTGCGGATCCATGTAGCTGATGTTCAGTTTAGCAGCTTCACGCCAACCCCTCCCAAGCCCGATTTCCCCTCCCCCCCCCCCAAAGAAATCTGTGAGGGCCCATACTGCCCTGCTTTAATGGGATTGTTAGCAGGCCCTGATGTGATCCTCCTGCGTCTCCTGCACATAATTTCCTCCTGCAACAGGATGGATCATGTACTGGATGTTGGTTGCCTAAATCCCCAGGATGGAGATCGTCACACATCTCCACAGCATCCGGGTTTGCCATGTGGAGTAACGTGCCTCTTTAATAACTCACTTTCTCCCTTCCAGAGGAGATCTTTCAAACCCACATCGCCCACTGGTGGTCTCTAGATGGTGCCAGATTAGCATACGCCACCATCAATGACACGCTCGTCCCCAAGATGGAGATCCCCATGTACACTGGCTCCCTCTACCCCACGGGAAAGGAGTTCCATTACACTAAAGTAAGTTAGCTGGAAAGGCAGATCCTAGCCCCTTGGAGTGACAGGAGGATGCACGTGTGCGCTGGTCTGGGCTCCCACCACTGTCCCCTGACCTTCTCTGCGTTCTGTAGGCCGGGGAGGAGAACCCGCAGATCCAGCTGTATGTGGTGAACCTGAATGGCCCGCTGCACACCATGGAGATGAGAAGGCCTGAGGACCCCAGGATAGGGTGGGCAGCAAGCAACACAAGAAGCCGGGGCTACCGATTGGCCGCACTCGTTGGCACTTATCACAGTGCGTCCGGTGTCATTTTTCAGTGGGCAGTACATGTCTGGCGTGGCAAAATGACGGTTGAATGTTTTGACAGGGATTACTACATTACCATGGTGAAGTGGGCCACCAGCACCAAACTGGCTGTCAATTGGCTGAACCGGGCCCAGAATGCTTCCATACTGACTCTGTGTGAGGCCACCACCGGCGTCTGCACCAAGGTAACCAGGATGCTCGTGGTGTGCTAGCATGTCAACATGCTAACAGCACTGATTAATACAAACATTACCCTTCCTTCCAGAAACACGAGGATGAGAGTGACGGCTGGCTGCACAGACAAGTGAGCGGGTGGGGGGGGAGTTTGTAGACACTATTGGTTCAAATCCTACCCTGTAAAGGGCAGAGATCAAAGTAACTTTATCACGGAGGTGGTGAAATGTGCAAAATCACCCGGTTTCCCATAGTAAATATAACATTTCAGTGTTTCACATACAGTTTAAATAGTTTTCATTTATCAAGTGTAATGCATTTAGACTGACTTAATAAGTCTGCATTGATCAAATGGAGTATGAATGAAATGAGCAGCAGCGTAGGTCATTTCCTGGAAAGTATGTCACTTCCTGTGTTCTGACAGAACGAAGCCCCGCTGTTTTCTAAAGATGGCCACAAGCTGTTCTTCACCCGGGCGGTTTTCCAGGGCGGGATGGGCAAGTTCTTCCACATCGCCATGTCATCTTCACGGGTGAGCTCCCCCCCCCCCCCGCCCCCACCGTGCGGCCGAGCATGAGGTGGGAGGGGGGTCTCATGGGGTCGTACCGTCACTATGACAGCTGCAGTTGCCCAGGGAGATGTGTCTGAGGTTCCACACGTCTGCCTGCATGATTATGATCCTCATCTCGTTAACTGGGCTGGATAGTAGCGCCCCCACAAGGACAGATGGGCTGGCGGTGCTGTGCAAACCCTTCAGGACTCTTACAGTCTGGAGTAAATCCTTAGTTCCACCCTTGACGCCACCCAGAGCTCCCGCCCAGTCACCCAGATTCCCTGCCGGAAGGTTCCCGAATTGATCCTTACACGTGCATTGGCGCCACGCCCCAGCGGGGGACACATCTCACTCATGTCGTGTTTCTCCTCTCAAGCCCAATGCCACCACCGACAATCTGCAGTTCATCACCTCGGGTGACTGGGACGTGACTGAGATCCTGGCCTACAGCGAGGAACATCAGGTCGTGTGAGTATCTGCGAGGCCGCGGAGCAGAATGGTACAGCTGGGCGGCAGATGGGGGGGTGTGACTGTGAGAGTCCCCCCCAGGAGGAACATCTGACACATTTTAAATGGTTTTATACAGTGTGAATGCTAGGGCCTCAGAGAAATTTCCAGACCCTTGCTTTGCTGTCCAGATGCAGTGTGTTTATTTCCTGCCGACATTTCACTATATCTCAGAGACCTCCGATACTCCTCGTACAGCTACTCTTGTCCTTAGTGGGGAATGGTGGTTTTTCACTCTCAAGTTACAATTCAGATCCAGATTGACTGAACTTCTCACTCCTGTAGCTCTGGTCAGGGTTTCAAGATCATTATCACTGAGTTTCTGTAATTCTTAGCTTCCTACCGTCCACAAAACATTTACATTGATTTTTGTAACACACGCTTTTGTGCAAAGCGATGTATAGGTGCGGATCAGAGATCAGGGTCAGTCAGTCCCTGGAATAATTGGAGGTTGAGGGCCTTGCCCAAAGGGCCGACAGTGAATCACTCTGCCACCCCTAGGATTTGAACCGGCAACCCTCCAGTCATGTGTGAAGACTGCCATGTCTGTGATTTACAGATACTTCCTGAGCACCGAGGACGACCCAAAACGGAGGCACCTGTACAGGTAAGCCACTGCTGATCCTGCCCCTCTCATTTGTCGTGCCCAAGAATCGCGCCTAATGCCACTCCCCCCCCCCCTTCCCTGTGCCAGTGCCCACACCGTCGGCCACTTCAACCGTCGCTGTCTCTCATGCGACTTCAGCAACGACTGTGGCTATGTCAGTGGCTCCTTCAGCAAAGACATGCGTTACTTCCTGCTCAACTGTAAAGGTGGGTATTCCATATTTAATGCTTATCTTCTTCTTTGTCTTTCAAGGGGCTCAGTTCTCCGAGAAGCAGTCGGAATGCGTCGATTTCCTGTGCTGCTAATTTGCACCGTAAAGCGCAGGATGTACTGCATGCCCCCAGGACAGCTAAATGGCTTTGCCGTGTTACTTTTTTATTTGAATAGGTTACCCAAAGGTCCTAGTTTGGAGCGTAAGAACTTAAAGGTCGTAAGATTAAAAAAAATGGCCAGATCTGACAGGACAGCCGGTGGGGGGGGGGCATTTGGCAGGGAGCTGCACGGAGAGGGCGCCGTGCCATCGCCATGCCACTAGCTGGCTCAGGGTCCACCGCCGTGACCCATGGCCATCTGGCGGGTTTGACATGCGGATGTCTCCGAGGCGATGGCGGCCTGTCTGAATACCCCGGCTTCATTGTTCACTCCATCTCCAA
Source organism: Mormyrops boulengeri (assembly GCA_026781065.1). Taxonomy (NCBI): domain Eukaryota; kingdom Metazoa; phylum Chordata; class Actinopteri; order Osteoglossiformes; family Mormyridae; genus Mormyrops; species Mormyrops boulengeri. Next base: position 18,994,081 of record JAODLD010000001.1, read on the forward strand.
TTCGGTGATCGATTCACAAGGACTGTGTTCCAGTTCCTGACCTCTTCACCCAGCTCTGGTTTATTTTTTTTATCTAATCACTTAACTGATTTTAACTGATCAGACTAGAAATCCACTTTCTGCATTAATGTAATCTGGTGCTGTTTAGTTTTATTGAAAGTTATTAAATTCTTGCTTTTGAAACCCAGCCCTGCCCCACCTGAGTCACTGGTTTGTTTAAATGATCTTTCCGTTAGTCGGCAGTGTGAGGCTTTTACTCCCAGGAGCCCAGCTCATGCAGAGGCAGCAGGAGCCGCCAGCTTCCTCTCGCAAATCCGGAAGGTTTCGTGAGATTATAGAGGAGTTAAAAGGAAATGCGGAATCAGCAGTGAATGGAGACGGCTTGCTGTGGTTCCCTGTCCCCAAGTGTATCTGAGTGCTGACCCGGTCACAGCATCCAGCACATCGAGCAGCAGCAGCACCCCCCTCCAGCCGTCGGTGCCGTTCCAGTTTAGCTTACTGGGCTCACAGGTGTGGGAGCATGTCAGCTGGTAGCCCAGGCATATTAATCAGCACAATGTGCGGATATGGCTGCAGGAGGGAGACAGCTGCACCCCCCCCACACACACACATACCCAACGAGGCAGCGTTACATCACTGACCAGGGCATTTTCCCCCAGTGTAAATATTTTTGACCAAACAAAAAATATAAGTTGGATAATCCATCTCCTCCGAGTTTTTCTCGGGTGTGTTTTAGACTCGTAATTATTTTAATTAATTGTCCTTTTGACTTTTTGGGTTAGGATAGACTGAATAAGCAAGTAGTTAGATCAGAAATCACAGCTGTCCCCAAAAAATGCTGATCAGGTAATAGATGCCATGGAGGGGGGGGGGTGTCATTTTAGGCATGCTGCTTTCAGAGTATGGCTGTTTGTTAAGGAGGAATGAAGGACCCGGCCTTTTTAAGGGTTATTTTTTCTTCCCAGGCCCTGAAGTCCCCTTTTCCACTGTATACGGCACCGACGAGAAGGAAAGTGAGTATTCTGACCTCCTGCAGCAAGACAATCTCAGCCATCACTTGTCTGGCTTATAGAAGGACCCGGAATGCTTATAAGAGCACTTAAGTTGATCCAGCTCCGTTGATGAATGATATCTTTTTCATGTATTATGCCCTGGGATAAAGTGCAATAACAGCAGTAATGGCCAGAACGTGGGGGGTTCCTTGCCACCCGCAGCCCACGTTCCAGTCTTTAGGGCCATTTCTCAAGCTCTCGAACACCTTGTCACGCCGGTCTTTGATCGGAAGTCTCCCTGTTCTTAAAAGAGGCCAGATTGTGCATGGAGGAAGAGGGAGAATTACATTCCGGCATTTACAGTATGGCTCTCTTATACTGTATACTCCAATGCCATTCGCCGTTCCCACAGTGCTGGCAGTGAAAGGCGCCTTAAATTTAGGTTTTACTCGGGAAACAAATCCAGCTTAATGGAAGTATTACTCAACCGGCAGCTTCCTTGGAGCATGTGAATCTGGGAAAATTGACCGGGTGATGAAAAAACCTTGTCTCACCCTAAGTTAACTGCCCCTTGTTGATGACCTGTTATGTAGACTAGCTTAAGTTTGTTTCTTGTCCTGAACAGCATCCTTTCTTCACAGAGGTCATCGACCTGGAGATGAACGAGGACTTGCGGAACACTCTGGAATCCATGCAGATGCCAAAAGTGGAGTACAGGGAAATAACCATTGAGGACTACAGTACGTGACCTCCTTGCCGAGCGTGGAGATCCCGCGTCCCGCTTCAGAGAATCCACTGTGCGGGCGCCAGGTCTTTAGATGTGCCGTGGCACTTTTCGACTGCGTTAAGCTTGTTGATGAGTGTCTAGGAGTGTTTACCGGGGTACGAGCACACTTACCAAGGTACAGGCTGATTGTTGTCTGCTGCTGCTGTCTCCAGGCCTGACAATGCAGATCCTGAAACCGGCTGGCTTCCTGGACACGGCTCATTACCCGCTGCTGCTCCTGGTGTGAGTGTCTTATTGTTATGCTGCAGTGTGAAATTGGGGCCGTTGTGCCTGTCACTCAGCACCGATCCCCTCCAGTCGGACCCCTGCGAACGCCAATCAGCCACCACTTCTCCCGGCCCGTGGACTCTCCGCCGCCCCCCTCTGGAGAGCGTTACTGTGGCAATGCGGCTAGATCTGTTAGTCACGCAGCCGTAATCACGCTGCTAATCAGGCTGACGCCAGCGCTTCCCTGCTTCCGTAAGCTCAGTGATTAGTTTGTGGAGGAAAGCAGTTCCTGTTAATTAATTTTGGTCTCATCTCCTGGTGCACTGCATTTCAGAATAGTGTCACATCAGGGGCTGGAAGGTAACCATTAATATAACTGGAGGAAGCAGGCAGTTGGTATGTTGTGGACAGATACTTGTGGAGATGGGAATGAATGGGCCCAGTTTAGCATGACAACGGCTCACTGGTACCCCCCACACCCCCGCACAGGGATGGCACACCTGGGGGGCAGGCGGTCAGCGAGCTCTTCCAGGTGGACTGGGCCTACGTGCTGGTGAGCAGCTTTGGCACCGTGGTTGTCCGCTTCGATGGCTGGGGCAGCGGTTACAGGGGATCGTACCTGCTGCACAAGGTGCAACGCAGGCTGGGGGTGTTCGAGGAGAAGGACCAGCTGGAGGTGCTCAGGTGTGTGCAGGGGCTGACGGGGGGGGGGGGGGGCTGCTTCCCATGGCATCTTGTGTACTATTCAATTGTTCAGTATCTGCCTGGATCAAGTTATTCAGTGTTTCGTTCTACTTTTCCTGGGATCAGTAATTTGGGTGATGGATACTGTGGCTCGTGAACGTCCAATAAGAAATGGCTAACATGCATGTCCCCCCTCCCCCCTTTCAGCGTCATGTCCAATGAGCAATACATCGATAAGACCCGTATGGGAGTCTTCGGAAAGGTAAAGACTGTCGCTGCTGCTCCCGGTAACAAGGGCATGGCTACCACTGAGCACTCAGGTGGGGGGAATGCTAAAAATACCGAAGGCCCAGTACTGGTGGGGGTAATGCAGGGACAAATCCAATGGGCTCTAATGACAGAAGTCTAAGGATGGGGGTGAGAGAGAGAAGGGGAGTGGGCTTGGCTATGACCCTCATCCTAATAACACCCTGAACCCTTGTGGGGGTAGGTGCCGGAGAAAGTGAGCCCAGCTTTAAGGCAGCAAGGGCTGCTCTGTGTTTGGGGCTCCAGTGGTTTAGAAAATCCATCAGCACAAATAAATAGACATCATTTAAAAAAGACGAGGCTTTTCCCGCTCTTGTGTTTCCAGTGCTGTAAAGCCTGCCTCCTGCCCTGCTTTGAGAGGGTCCCTGACAAATCAAGAATTGACAGCATCACCAAGTTCCATACATGATACTGTGCACTCAAATCTTCCCACTTACCTTCACTTACCCGGCTCCTGACCCTCTGAACGAGCGAGCCGCTCTGCTGGGGAAAAAAATTCTTCTCTGGTGTGAATCCGTTGCATACAGGGGTCTGCGATGACATCAGACTGCCATCTGGGAAGCAGCGTAACAGCGTGAGAGAGGTTTGGTGGGGCTCGCCTTAGTCCGGGGGACAGTCTGAGACTGAAACAGGAAGCATGTGTGCCCCCTGCAGGTTTATGGTGGATATTTAAGCAGCCTTCTCCTGAGCTCTGAGGATTCCTTACTGAAGTGCGGAGCAGCAGTCTCACCCATCACAGACTTCGAATTATACGGTAGGGGGCACGGCGGATGTCAGGCAGGGTATAGAAATACATTACAACCCCCCTTTGTTTAGTAAAAGAGTTCCATTCCAACAACGGTTGTTAACCAAAATTGTTCCTTAGTGAAAATCACACTAGCCTAGGCATGACCAGGACTGTGTGTATGAGTTTACTGTGCTTTACTGTACTTTTCTTGCACATTCTACTTCAAAGATCTCTGTCACTCCACCATGTGTTGTTGTCAGGTGTCAGAAAATTGGGTAGGAAATGCATGTGTTGGTCAGAAAAAGATTTTTTATTACTGTCATATTGGAGCTAGGCGATATATCGATATCATAATTATGAACATTCATATTGTCATCAGTTTGAATGTTGTGAGTATTGTGACATAGTCTAAACACTTGTTTTCTTGTATAAGTGACAGTTATAACGCACTACTGTTACACAAATTCCATCAAGGTATGAGTCTGTGGTGGGTGTAAATATATCATTATAACTCTCACGTGGTATTAGTAAGTATTATTAAAACAATTTGGTAATCATACTCAGAAAAAAACACCTATCATATTTTACTGTTGTCTGATTATGAATTTTACAACATCATGATAAACATGAATTTTGTGAAAATGTCTGAAAATATCGTGATATCATTTTTCAAGCATATCGCCCAGCTCTGTCATATTTGCGATTGGTTGCTAAGCAAGCTGCTTGCCAAATAAGGAGTGGTTGTATGCTCAGGAAAAAGGGAGGACACTAATAATGTTTGTGTCCCTGTGGCAAACACATTTACACTGTTTTTAAACTAAGGAAAATTTATTAGTAAATGATGCAGCGCATATTTGACACAAGAAAGACCTCAGGAAACAGCCGCACTCAGACTGGTCAATGTCTTGTAGGTCTTGGTGTGTGTTAGCCTGGGTGACCAGAAATATGAATCTAAAATGCAAGTCATAATTTAATATGGATGAACGCTAACATCATCTCCGCCCTTTATTTCAGCGTCCGCGTTTTCAGAAAGATATTTGGGACTTCCGAAGCCAGACCCGAGAGCATATGGGGTATGTTGATGCTTAATTAACATGAAAACTAGAGATGGCACCAATCTGATACCCACTATCAGTATTGGGCCGATACTGGCAAAAATTTGTGGATCAGATATCGGAGGGGTGGGGGAATAAGAAACGGATCTGATTTTCCATCAAAGAGAGGTCTAGCCTGATAATCGTGAAAATGCTTGTAGCCTTAGTGCGACGCACACCGTAAACAGAACTGAGGGCCAGGTGGTGGTTCAGTAATGCATGTGCGTTGGAGCTGTCATGTGGGCTGTGTGGAAATATGGTAACTGTACTTAGATGGAAGGAAGAAAAAAGCAAAACTCCAAAAGCAAAAAAATGTATGTAAGGGTGGAGCTGATTTTTCACAAGTCTGTTTTCAGACTTGTATTCTTTCTAAAGTTTGGTTAATTTCTACTTAAAAGTTTTACATGCACTCCATTGTATATTTGGTCCTGGAGACTTATTGTATACTTTTTGACTAGAAATGGTTATTTGGGGTTTACGGTGATTTTCTTTATGATTGTTTTCTTTATTATTAAATTTGGTAACAGATTGCACAATTTGCAGTTTAAGAAATGTTACTGTTAATTTTTGTGAAAGTTGTTACTGAATTAGACAAAGAAGCAGACTTGTGTAAATCATGTTGGCCGTGGATTTCTTCCTGTACTGTAGCTGCATAGTGTTTGTTTGAGCAACATGACCATTATATTTTCCATTCTTAGCTTCCTCCCCCCTCCCAATTATTTCCACGTCTTCTCAATGTCGACTTTTGTCCTGATCTTGGACTCTTTGTGGCCTCAAGTGTACGTTGCAGTGAAGTTCCTTTGGACCAACATCATTCCAGTTGCCCAGGGGGCGGAGTCATTTATTTTCTACCGGTGTCACGACCGTGTGGTCCAACTGTTTCTCGCCAGCCTCTCTTTCTTGCTACGCAGAGTCTTTCTCAAATGGTGCCACTACAGCACTAAATGCAGACAGTTTGCCAAATGTATTCATACAAATATCTCATTTAATGCTTAGTTGATGATAAAGGGGAAAAAAATATCGGATTACCGGTATCAGCACATTCTCAAAATTTTAATATTGGTATCAGACCAGAAAAATAATATGTCGATAGGTGTAAGAGTGATCAGGCTACAAGGTACAGTGGGTGGGATCACTGTGCATCACCAATCAGTGTTGGCTTTATACTGATTCCGAAGTAAGTAACCAATAAGTAACCACGCAGCATGAATGTCGGTGATTGACAGCGCATGATGACCCAGCCCAGCTTAGCTTCAATACAGTCTCCAATTATTTCCACAGATGGCAAATTTAGCAAACCGTGCATCGCAGTTTGAAGATAAGAAGCTCTTGATCATTCACCCAACAGCTGACGGTGAGCCACGTCCAATTCGCTGATAAACGCCTCCCAGCTCTTGAAAATAAAGTACCCCAGTGAAATCTGAGGAGGATCATTTCCGGAACCTGCCGGATTAAATGGCACTCCTTAAAATTATAGTTGGTGACAGTAACATGTTTTATTTAATTTTTCTCTCTTTCTGCAGAGAAAGTCCATTTTCAGCACACTGCCAAATTCATCAGCCACCTCATCAATGAAAAGGCCAATTACACTTTACAGGTGAGCACATTCCCAGCATGACGGCTCGTGTTGGGTGGGCTAGTGCCTCATAATTATGTGGTGAAATATACTAACAATCAAAAGTTTTTGCGCACTGAGATTTTCTACATTTGCATGTTAACACTTACGTGACACATACTAAAAACACTACACTCAATATTCTTTGCTAACAAATAAATTTATAGTATGTTCACCATCTGAGTACCATTATTAGCAAGGAAATATATCTTTGATTCATCAAAGTAACCTCCTCTAGCAGTTATAACACCTGAGAAAATTTGAGGCATTCTTTCTACAAGGGACATTAAGTACTGGAATGAAACAGTTAACTAGTACGTTTAAAATTAAAGGACAGGCTAGAATTTGCCTAGACTTTACCACACAACCAGTTAATAGGATGTCCGACATGCACCGTTACATACTCTTTCTATGTTAAAAAGGAAACGTGCTTTATTTGACTTCTATTCTCATTTATAGTTGTTCACTCGACTTTCCAGTGCTTAATAAGAATAAAAAATCTGCAATTTATTGAATAAGTGGAAAGGCGGTAAAAACCTGTGGTGTGCAAAACCTTTTGACTGGTAGTGTAGGTGCAGATACAAACCAAACAGTCAATGGCACTGTTCCACAAGCGCTTTGTGATTCTCCGTCGACAAAGGATTATAACTGATACAGGAGATTTCCACGCCTCACACCTGAGCGGATTTCCCACTTAATGTCAGCGTCTGTTTTAGCTGCCCCTGTGATAAATGGGCCCCCCCCCCCGCGCCCCGCCCCCCCGGGGGCGGGGGCGGGGGGGGCGGGTGGGGGCGGCGGGGAGGGGGGGGGGGGGGGGGGGGGGGGGCG
>JAODLD010000001.1:19001420-19012435 GCA_026781065.1 Mormyrops boulengeri
TGTTTGAGCGGCCCCGGTGCACATCGGGACCCCCCACCCCCCCCCCCCCCCCCCGGTCAGTGGCCCTAGGAGACCTGTTCAACACAGAATACAGAGGACTAAGGGGCATGGCAGAGCACCCCCTGTGTTGTACAGAGGAAATGCATGTTTTAATAATAGGAGCTGATCATTAGAGGTACTCATGAGGAAAGTTACACACACCTAGAATCAGGATATTACTGGTGTTTATCTTCAGCATGACACTCCCAGATACTCACTCTCAGCTGCCTGATATTTACCTATTATCCTTTCTGTTATCCTTCAGTGCTGGTTTACGGCTGCACCATTTGTCAAATTAATGTTAGTCCTAGCATCAACTGCAGCTGTGCCACAATTTCAAATGTTTTGTTCATCCTGATAAATTCCCTGCATATGTGGCCTTTTGTAGGTGCAATTTTCCCAGTTAATTCCTGACTTCCCAGTATTCCAGGGTGAGGAGAGGTTAAATGGTCCTATGCCACTTTCCATACAGATCTACCCAGATGAGGGGCACTACCTGCACAGCAAGAGCACCAGGCAGCACGAGAGCCAGTCACTGGTGAACTTTTTCGAGGAGTGTTTCCGGCTCCCGGACAAGGTCTTTGAGGAGAGACTGGAAGAGGAGAACGAGGAGGAGGGGTAGCCGCAGCAGCACCGCGGGGGGGTCCACCCTGAGCCAGCCGCTCAATATGCAACCAGCCGGTTCGTTCCTCTTTCAACTTCTCGAGAGTGCCCCCCACCCCGCTAGTGGCGGCCTGCCTCACTACCCCCCTTTCTCATCCTCGGCCTCCGAATAACTGATAACTGAGAGCATCAGCAAAAGCGACATCCCCGCGCTTCACCCCCCCCCCCCCCCCCCCATGGTTCTCCGGACCAAACGGAGCATGTTGAAGGACCTCACTGGCTGTGGTCGGCCCCGTGGCATTGGTCCCATCTATCGGAAGGCCTCAGACACACCCACTTCCTGCTGAGCATCCCCTTCCCCGCCCGACCATCCGCTTACAAATCCACAAAAACGAATGCAGGTTTTATAGCACAAACATTTGGGTTGAATATCGGGACTCTTTCTGCAGAGTCTTTAAAAGGTTACTGAAATTCTACTGAAAGTATTTGGGGGGCTTTATATGACCGGGTGGTACGATTTTTAAATCATGATGAACTTTCCACCTTTGACAGTGTTCGTGTCCATTGTTCTCATGTAAAGTAGCACACTAAGCGTCGTTGACCCCCCCTCCGTTTATTTCCTCTCCTTCTCAATGTCGAATTTTGTCCTGATCTTGGACTCTTTGTGGCCTCAAGTGTATGTTGCAGTGAAGTTCCTTTGGACTGACATCATTCCAGTTGGCCAGATGGCGGAGTCGTTTTTCAATCGGCGTCACGGCCGTGTGGTCCGACTGTTTCTTACTGGCCTCTCTTTCCCGCGGCGCAGAGTCTCTGCCGTGTCACGGAACCAGAACCATCTGGACCCATATTAGTGACTGTGCCTTACTCGGGTAGAGAGTTGGCATGCCTTGCCATGCCTAAAACGCGCTCAAACAGGGGCTCGCTCTGACGCGCCCTCTTTCACTGACACCTGTTGGCTAAGGAGAGCTCTGGACTTCACTGCGGCGTGTCCATGGACTTGGACTGCTCTGCAGAACTGGGCTTTTCACATCCCGGTGTCACTCTTCTTTTTGCAAAACTGGGATTGCAGTCACAATTTTTGCGTTAAAGCTTTACGATCGACAAATTCTATATGGTCATTTTTACAGTTTGAAAGCTCTTGAGGCACAAGTGTGTTTTTCTTTGTTCGAATGTGTATTATTGTTGGGTTAAAGTGCATGACCGCTCCCATCTGCAGCTGACCATTCACCTCTGTCAGCTGACTGCCTCCGCTGAGTTGCATCCCATCCTCAGTATTGTGAGTGAAATGTTTCGTTGGCTTGTTGTACAAAACTGTTCCTCAACGTCGTCTTAGTCAGTATTTTAGTGTTACCCGTGCGTTTCGGCGGTTGGAGAGAGATGGGTCATCTTTTCTGGCCCCCCATGTTTCACGGCCCGCTGATGTAGTCTGAGGGCGGGGAGAGAATCGGCGTTACAGAATGGACATGTGACTGCACACTCCATGAGCTCAACAGAACCAGAAGAGAGGACTTTGGCATGAAGGTTAATGTTGTAAGAATAAAAGCTATTTTACCATCATGCTGTGGGTTTTTTTTTTTTTTTTAATCCTTGGTGCTATGTTTGTCCCGCCACCTCCCCCAGCCAGCTAAATTTAGGGCTGTGAGTGTTGGCCACATCTCCTCTACTCATTAATGCATCTCCTTATCACCCATAGAGCTATACAGGATTTTTACACTCTGAGGACTATTGGGATTCATAAAGCATTGAGCCGGGAATTAAAGGCCCTTTAGATTTCCTTATTGTACTTTTACGACCCATAATGATGATCCAGACATGAATGGACATTTTCAGACGTTACGTTTGTCCTACTGCCTTCATAATGAGTTAAACCATAAGCTTGTAAATGTAGTGGAAAAGACTATGTTCATGTTAATCAGCCCTTACTTTCTGAAGCAAGCTGTCCATGTGCAGTCGATCCCATTGGATCTTGGGTGTAAGTATGATGTATGCGTGTACCAGGTGGCCAGGCAGACAGTATTGAAGTGTGTGGGTCTGCTTTTTCTGAAGAGTATGATAAAAGTGGATATAGCTGTCCATATATCCACCCCTCTTCTACCTGCTGGTCTGGGTTGTGAGGAGCCTGGACCCTATCCCAGGCTACACAGGACATAAGGGTGGGATGCCAGCGCAGCTCAGGGCACATACACACACACATTCATACTCTGGGTAATTTAGAGAGACCAATGTGAACAACTAAACTGCACATGCTACAAAAAACCTAGTGGAGGACAGAGCAGTACTTCTTGACGTAGTGTCAGCTGAACATGCACGACTGCAAGGAGCCATTTGACGTAGGATGCTGGCCTGCAGCACTCTCCTGTAAAACCACGGGCGGCCTACAGTGCAACACCATCACAGCTATCATTCGTAAATATCCCCATCTCTGTAAGTGGATCTGGTTACATAGGGATTTGATGGTCGAACTCAAAGGCTTTTTAATAATTGCATCTCATGAACTAACTACAAGAAACTAAAAGGATTTAGTACTTGATTCACCTTTGAACAGATATACAGGAATGTTGTGGCCCATTTGAACATCAGGGTGGGTGGAGTTGGTGTTACCTTTGAGTGAAGAGTGGTACAAATGATGGTGCCCATCTTGCGTAACAGCCTGTCCGGTGCGGGGTCATGGCCCCCGGGCTCCTGTAACAGCAGGACTTTTTTCCTGCTCTCCAGAGGCGGGTGAGTGGATCCTACAGCAGCAACATATCCACAGCTTGCTGGAATGGGGCTTTTATTCCCTCAAGGACTCTCATTAGATACTACACGCACTCTTTCCACTACCCAAAAAAAATCAATTTGTAAAAATAATTTGAAGGATTTACTTCAAAAAGGGCACGGCTGCGTCCTCCACGAATTATCTGAAGCATTGGTAATTTTGCGTTTCCGCTCTCAAATCTCCATGAAAGGGACGAGGCAATGTGTGACCCATTTGTAGTGATGGTGCCAGTTCTGTGGTGAGCGGCGCCTCCCAGTGGGCCAGTACTCCACAGGCGCAGTCTCTTATTTGCATACAGATTTTCCTCACTTTACAATGGTGCGAAACCAATGCAAATTTGGTAGTTATAGATGCCGTACGATACTCTCTACATATACCAGGCGATGGCAGCATCCACGCAGCCCCACTTCCAGTCTCTGTAGCGATCGCCAGCGTAAAGTGTTTAACGGCACATCGTTCGGCGTGTTCTTCCGTTTAATCAAATAAACTTCTACTAATTTACTTTTAAATTACTGATATTTAGTTACAGTAGTTATTTATTCAGTATTATTAGTAATCAAGTGACAGCAGTTACTTATTTACCGTATCATTTTCATATTCTACTTACGATATTTTCCATTCATTGGGACGTTACCTCATCGTATGTCGAAGAGCACCTGTACCGCCTTAACACACTGAGGTTATACAGCAGCACATCTCCAGCTGAAAAAAGATGTAAAAGCAAAGCTAAGAATAGCATGGCCGAATCAAGCTGTTGACTTTGCAAGAAACAAGGCGGTAAATTCAAAAGGTGCCGCAAAGTCGGTATTCACTGGCACTGAACAGAGAACAAAATGCCTTAATTTACATAAAATTACATAAATGACTTCCCGTTGAAGACTACCATCATAAAAATGTTCCTCCTTTAGCTGCCTCGGGACTTATAAAGCCATTTCTAGTCTTGAAATTTAAAATTCACAATCTCAGTACGAGATCAAAATGTAAAATCAAGTCAGCCAGTGAGGAAAACTGTATTTAAAACTAAGTTTTAATGTTATAACATTCACCGCTTTGGGCTGTCATTTATCTTCCCTGTTTCAATGCTGGCAGTGCTTAAAATAAGAGTTTAAAATAACCGAAACGATAATACCTTCATAGAAGTCTTGTCAGAAATAAAAGATAATTCGTGACTGCTAACCAAAAACACACTTGCAGTACCACAGCGCCCCCTGGTGCCCAAAAATATTGCAGCTTGTTTGTTTGTTCCTTAAGTGGCCGAGCATTTCTAAAAAACAAGCGATTTAAGGGACATTTAAGTAGGTGAGGCAGAGCCCTGGGGGAATTTAAGGAGATTACATTTTTGATCTGGTCACCGGAACCGTGTGTCGAGAAGTATGTCAGTTGCTAAGTTTACCAACAATTTACCTACTGGCTTTGTTTTGGGTGAGCGATGGTTTTATTCTAAGACCATTATGCTGACAGTCTACCTTGCATGAGGCTTCCAAGGGCTTAAAGTCCAGGCTCCATAGACAGATTTTAATTGGCAGCCAGGAGACTGGAGACAGGAAAGGAATTAGCAGTGATCAGGGCTGCTGGCTTTGGTCAGCTGCCTGGAGCAAAAGTTTTAATTCAAGACAAGTCTTCACACACATTTACACATATGTAACAGTTTTATTAATCTGTAAATAGTATGTAGGGTTTGCTAACTACCCCAACACTTTTGATGTAGCTAATTTTAGGTTAATACAGATTTGCCACAAGGCTTCTTGCTTGAAACCGTGAGTGTCAGCCAGATATGTAAGACTTGGCAACCCTGGCAGTGATGGCGATGGTCCACTGCCAGCTGCCATTTTTAGGGATAATGTACTATTTCACTTAAATGACATTCATGATAGAGAAAGAAGCCACCAAAAGATGGCTCAGAAAAAGGGCAGGTTGTGTGTGGAATAAGCCCACTATGATACTTGCTTGTATAAAAGGATGTCAAATCATAGAGGACTTTTATACAATAACTACAATGTCTGTGCTGTCCTCTCCAAAATGTGCAATTAAGTCTCAAGGCTGTAGCTGACTTTGAGGGGAGTACAAGATCGAGTCAGCTTCATCGGCCTTGACAAACATTTTAGAAATGCAACAGCAGTGTTGGGCTACAGAGCGCAGGTGGCAGCTAACGTGATGTAATGGTGAACTCCATCAGCCCCTAGAGGAACATGGAGGAACTGTCTTGTGTTTTATTGGTGGGTAAGTGGAAGTCAATAGGTAAAATGAAGAGTAAGCTTGTTAATGCAGTCAAGTAGGAAGTAAGAGCGAAAGAATGATTACCAAGGCTTGGATTTATTTCCACTCGTGCCACTGTAATCACAAGGTGGCTACCAACCACTAATTTATCCATACAAAAAAGGCACATAAACGTCATCACATAAACAAGTTTATTTCCAGTGTTTTGGGGGCCTGCTATACTCAAGCATCATACAATGGTCCAGTTCCAGGAAGCATATTCTCATGCAGTCTTCGGGGGAGGGGGCTAGGGTTTGATATGTTATCTGTTTGCTTTACTAGCTACATGCTTATATTACAATGATGGCACTGGAGTAGGTTGGGGGGTCTCTAAACATGATGTATATACACATTTAAGTTACTTATTTTACAGAAATATTAAAATTCAAGTCCCGATAAAATCTAGAACAAAAATAAACATAAACCACATTAAGGTTCATCTGGAATGGCTGACAAATGGAAACTCATGATTTGCCACCACGACCGACACCCGACAAGAAACGACCGGATAAAACGTCAGTAGAGGAAGGCTGGGTTTTGATTTTCACCTTATGGCTCCGTGGCAAAGCCTGAACCAAGTCGACGAGGCACTTTCCTGAAGAAAAGGATGTTTTGTTTTATTGTGTTCAAATGCCAGGAAGGGTCAGACAAAACAGGGATGGACACAGATGACCAGGACTCCCTTCCTGTCGTCTAAAAATTTAAACATTTTAAAACATTTTAAATTCATTTGTGTTGTTTTTGTTAAACTCACATCGTCTGGCTGTTTAGCATACGCCGCAAAGACTTTCCGCGACGCAACAGCACAGAAAAAGCAGCCCTCACTCAGGCTGAATGGCGATAACTCAAACTTCAAGTACGAAGAGAAGTATGTACACTCTGAATGGAGGGCAAGACCGAGAGCCCCACCCCAGGCGCCTACATTCACGGGATCCTCTTGGGAGAGGGCGCTGACCACCTCGGCTTGAGGCACGCCTGTTACTGCAGCCTTCAGGTAACATCCACGTGACCTGTACTGAAACCGGTTGTAGGTGTTACTGACGGCCAATTTGAGCCATCTTGAAGCATCTTACCATGACTGGCAGAGTCGGGCAAGGTTTCCCTCCCCTCTGCTATTGTGCAGTCAATTAAAATGAGGTTACATTTAAAAAAACATATTTAATCCAGTTATGTTTGTTACGCTATACATATGCACATACATACACGCACATATACGTATACACGCATGTATAAAATAAGCTGCGTGGTAAACGGTTCAGATAAAAAAGCTCCACGCATTCTCAGGTGCATACGCCACGCCATATCACAGGTACTGGTAGAATCTGGAGCGTACCACCTGCGCCCCCGACAGCTTATGTGGGTGGGCGTCGGCCGCCAGGCTCAAGGCCTGTTTGTTTTTGGCTTGTAGGCCACCCCCGTTTGCTTGCTCCACCTGCTGAGGGTCCACAGATGCGGCAGGTGAGATCTCGTCCTGGACCGGCTGCGAGCAGCCCCCCCGGTCGGCAGCGGTATCCGGGCCAGGCTCAGGGCCTCCGCGGCAGCGCTCCCGGGCGATCCACTCCCGAATCGAGAAGTCCTGCGAACTGCACTTGGGCTTCAGCCGGTCCATGGCCGAAAGCTCCGCCTCTGAGCTCCGGTCTGCCCGCCCCTTCCAGCTGCCAATGACCGCCAGTTCAGCAAAGTCACGCTGTCCCCCCATCGTGTGGCGGCGCCGGATGTTCTTCTTCCTGCGAGTGTCCGGTGGTGGCGGTACCGTCGCCTTCTGTGTGCCTACCCCGAACATGTCGTCCGCTGATGTTTTCAGCCGGAACTTCAGCCTCTCAGTGATCTTCAGCTTCCATGCCGGCTCCTGCTTCTCAGACTCGGCCCTGGAGGGGGTGCTCAAGCTCCCACCAGACCGGCCTTTCTTCATCACCTCCAGGACACGGGATAGCCGGTTGGACTCTCTATCGCTCCGCCCCCCCTCTGATGATTCACTGTCTGTCTTTTGCCGCAGCGACCGTCTCCGGGACAGCGTGTCACACTCGACCAGTTTGTGGGTGGAAAAGAGGCACCGGCCTTCTGACCTGGCCACGTCATTATCCTCGGCATTGCCCAGGTCGCCACTGGTCGGGTCCAAGGGGCACCCCATGACCTTCTCGCTGTCCAGGGCGGGACTGCCACCGGCAAACACGGAGAAGTCACTCTCACTGTCCGTTTCCACTGGCCGTCCCTCACTGACCAGCTCGCTACGCTCGTCGTCCGCCTCGTCTCCCCGACTCTCAGCCACCGACCGCACCTCGGGGCTGAGCGTGCTGCAATCGGCCCCCATCAGGAAGGTCATGGAGGAGGTAGTGGAGTAGTCAGAGGTGATTGAGCTGATCTCCGCCGCAGCCGTCGCTGCCTCGCCAGCCCGACCTTCCAGACCAGTCCGTTTCCTTTGCCGGGCCCGGTGCACAGAAGCCTGGGAGCTCATGGTGCCCAGGTCCGACACAATCTCATCCAGCAGTGAGGATGGCTCTGACAGCGAGGACTTCCCTGGCGCTGCCGTTCGGTAGCTGAAGCTAGGGGAACCGGTGTGCCGGGGGCTCGGTGATGGGGAGGGTGATGGTTGTGCCGGGGAGGGCTTCTCTTTCACCAAGAATGAGTTCCAGTAATCCTTCTCCATCTTGACCGCCGGCTCAGTTCCCTTTCCGTTCTCCTTCCCAGATTCCTGGCACTCTCCAACGCCAGTCTTGTCCTCCTGGCCAGCTCCATTGCGAGGCCAGCTGGCGTCCCGGTTCTGATCCTGCTCCGACAGCCCCCGCCCGAGAAGCCCGCCGTCCAGGTCATCGTCTGAACTGCTAGGCTGCAGCTTCTCCTTGGGCTTCTTTCGTTTGCGGTTGGCCGCAGCAAAGATGGAGGACACCGGTAGATCTTTGCGCAGGTCCTTCCCGGATCCCCAGGAACCCTGCTGGTAGATGGGAGAAAAGAGACAGGGCAGCGGATGTTAGCGGCAGAAGCTCGTGAGCCATCCGGCACATTCATTGCGGCCTCAGTGGCGGGAGCAGAGAGCGGGAGCCAACAAGCGAGTGGAAACACCACAAGGGGGAGCCGCGAGCAGACAGTCTTTGAAATATAGTACCACTCGAGTTCAGCAGAAGAAGATGCCTGGCATTCCTGATCAGAAAAACATTCCCCCCGTGTCCAAAATCAGTACTCATGCTGATCCATCTGCCAAGCATTTGCCTGCATGTCAGCCAAGGGTTAGAATCTTTATTTAAAAAAATTTTTTTGGGAGGTTTGAAAGAGCCGAATGTCCTTAAAGTGATCCTCTCTGCTGGATTTCCTTTGTCACACCCCATCAGAAAGCTGCGGGAAAGACTCCACCCGAGGGGGGACAACCCTGGGACACCTACCTCACCTTCCAAAATTCCCTCAGGTGCTCTTTGCCCCCGTGACAGACACTCACCTTAGACTTGGCAGAGTCACTAGCCGAATCTGCAAAGGGAGACAAGAAGACAGGGAGAGACGGTTAAGTCTCCGCCCACACCACACCCTGCTGAGCACATGATATAAGAGCACAGGTCAAAGTTCATGGGACACGGAAGCGCCACAGAGAACAGTCACCGTGACAAGGAGGGCCGTAATGAATATGAAGAGCCAGGCAAACAGGAAAGATGACCGGACAGAGACAGATTCGAGAGAGCAGCAGGTCATGCACTCACAAGCACCATGTTACGTTCACACCAATGTTTGCTGATGCAGACACTTTCCCAAATCTGAGAACCCCAGGAGCAACACAATGTTACTGAGGTCTTCACCGTCTCCAGAGGGCGTGAGTGCTGTAAGGCCATGTATGGGCGCTAGTGTATGCCGGCGCGCATGTACGCAGTGTCACATGACCGGTCAAGCACAGACACCCTGAAATGCCACTCCTATCCTGTTAATCAAGTGTTTTACTAGAATGTTCCCAGCAAGTCGACACTGACCAGACCACTAAAGCCAGCAGTTGTGTAATTGCTCTTCCTGGTGATGCTCTCACTGCCCGATTGCCCTCCAGGAAGGGAGGGCATGTGTAGGCGTGCGAATGACACGCAAAGAGGATAACGCCGCTAATGCTAAACGGACACGCCGGTCACCACGGCATGGGGGGAAGCAGGCTGTGATGTGACAGGGAGCAGGATGACGACTACACAGCGGCAGGGGCGAAACGTACCACAGAGACATGACGGGGGAAGAAAGGGGCTAGCTTTCCACACCAGATACTGCAGCCGAGGGGCGGGAGGGCCCTCTACTGGCCAGCTGGGGAAGTGCCCGATTTCTCCAAGATTGGGTTTTCATTTTTGGGAAATTTTTGGGGTCCATTTGCCCCCCCATTAATTTTTAAAATGCTCAGCCCCCAACCACCCCTTTTTGAGACATATGAGTTGGTAAGAACCCAGGAACCATACCGTTCTACTTCTCCTCACGGACGGCTTCGGAGACAACAAGAAACAGCAGAAAGGCTTAGAGGGCGCCACCTGCCTGTGTGGTGATATTCTTAAATGATCGCACATCACAGATGATAGAATGGATTCTTTTTTTGTTTGTTTGTTTTTTTCTCTCTCTCCAATTTACAAGAATCGGGGGTTCCTGCAGACTAGGCAGCTACATTGGGGACAACAATCCTCCTTCTTCCTACAGTTCCAGCTGTCCATCAGAGATATTACAGAATCCATCAGTGACATCACCGTGTGATAGACTCCTCCCACTTGGCCTGTTTCAAGATCGGTATGTGTGAACGCTGGGAATAGCCCTCAGACACGCAAGGAAAACTAGACAGAGGGATCACTTTTATTGGGAAAGAACATTCCAAGTTAGTGCAACAGTACGGCAGAATTACACAGAAGTCAGGGAGCACTGGAGTCAAGTTCAAACGGGGTTAAGTGATGAAACAGGGAGTGAAAAAGAGGACTAAAAAACATCCATATTTTTTAAGGCAGCATATTCACTAGAAAGGAGTGTTTTAAAAGGAGATGAAACAGGAAATGAAAGTGAACGTGGACACAGGCACGTTATCATAACCAGTTTCCCATTTTCATGGGAAATCTCTTATGGTTCATGACGCCGTCTTGACAATGGGATTAAAGAGTCCCCGTGAGCCCATAAACGGCACGCCTGAAAGCGAATGGAAAAAATGCAGACTGACACCGAACTCGGCGCAGCGGCCGCGCTCTCCAGCGACGAGTTCACCACCTGATCCAAGGCGGATCAGCATGCTAGCGCAAGAGGTGCGAGAAGGAGCTGACCCACCCCGCAGATGGTCTGGTCCATGGACGTTACCTGATACGTCTCCTGGAGAGGTGCCCGTCCGCCCAATGTTGGTGAGCAGATGGTCAATGTTTGGCACAGGCTGACA
>JAODLD010000001.1:19025332-19047556 GCA_026781065.1 Mormyrops boulengeri
ATCAACAACAGGGAAAAACCTCATCAAAACCACCCCATAAATATCATTTACTTACTGGGCCAGAATATCAAACCCCCCCGGGGGCCGGGCGCGGCCACACCCCTGGGGGGGGGGGGGGGGGGGGCTTTCCCCACGACACCTGGCAATTAATGGCAGCTCGGTTTTCCAAGCTTGGCACCCCCCCCCCCCCCATGAGAATCGTTCAAGATGACAGGAAGCGGTCAATTTAAAGTGTGAATAAAAACAAAATCCCTGACTAGCAGGCATTCCAACAAGGCGGCGAGGAAAACATGAAGATATACAACAAGGAAAATAATGACGACAGCAGGAGAGCCACGGCTTGGCTTCTCTCTGCACCACTTCACCTATGCCGTCCAAGCACGTTCCCCGCTCATGGTGCCCCCCCGGCCCCCCAGGCTTACGCACTCCTTTTCTATTTGCATCAGTTCCTCAGCTGCATTGCCAAATGCCCATAATTCTGAGACCGGCATGCTTTCCGGAGAGCCTGAGAGGAACGGCATAGAGCCCGGGGGCAGGGGGGCACTACGAGCACAGCTACGATCTGGAGCAACCACAGGCACGCGGGGAACGCATGCTGCAGGCACAGCGCCTGTGGGGGTCACACAAAACACGCCAGCGAGTGACAGCAACACGGCTTATGTAACCGCTCACGGTAAACCCGAGACAGGCGAGCCGCAGCACCGCGGTAACGGGGCATAATGTGCCGAAAGCGGACACAAGACAGCATGCGATTCCTTCTTCTTACCAGCGCCGTGATATCCCGGGAAATCTGTGGATGGGAGGGCAGAGAGAGGCAGGGCAAACGGCAAGAGGGAGAGAGAGCAGATACGTGAAGAGCGAAGGAGAGCGAGAGAGAGAGAGAGAGAGAGAGAGAGAGAGAGAGAGAGGGAGAAGGAGAGGGAGAGGGAGTAAATAAAGAACAGAGTGGAGGGTTTGCGGAGCTATCACACGTGAGGAGACAGTGGGAGAGGGAGTGAGCTGGAAGAGCAGCCACCCACCTCCCACCATGAGGGTGGCTCCCCAGGCATGGTCACTGTGCTGTCTCCACCCCCATTCAGATGACGGAACAAGTGACATAGTCGGTACAACCCCCTTTTCTCTCCCCCTCCATATTGAGACAACTGTAAGCTGACTGTCACTGCCCCCCCACAGCGATGCTGTGTCTTCAAAGCCAGTTGATGGTGACTTCCAGGTGCTCTCATGCCTTTCTAAACACCCCGCACCCCCAACCCCATCCCCTGACCCAACCCACACAGCACACCTTGCTCTGATCGATCAAGCAGTCCGCCCACTGGCTGCGTGACCCAGGTCTGCATCATAAAAATGAGTTTAACACAAATCAAAAATTATCACTGGAAGATCATGTGATCCCAGAGATACCAGGGTTGAGCTGATCTGAACACAAAACATACCACGTCCACATGCAACTCTGAAGACAGAGACAGAGAGAGACAGAGACAGACAGATGGAGACAGACGAGAGAGACAGATGAGAGAGAGAGAGAGAGAGAGAGAGAGAGAGAGAGACAGACAGACGGAGATAGAATATGGCAAATCTAATGGTGAGAGAGAGGCACATGCAGCCAGCCCACCACAGGAAATACAGACAGGCCCCCCCAAGCTGTCCTCCTCCTGCTTTCCTTAGCCAGGGCCCCCGGGAGAGAAAACCCACTGCTGTGTCCTTTACCCTCTTTCGACCAACGTGGTGCTGGTGCCGGGCTTTTTCCAAATCAGGAACTGGTTCTGTACGTTTCCACCACAAAAAACTGAATCTGGGCCAGAAAAAATTGCTTAAGCACTGCGCCACAGAAAAGCTAGCCTCAGAACTTAGAACAATAACATTAGTGGAAGTGGGACTGGCTATCACGATAAACAAAGAATGATTATATTAATTGCCGCATTAGTACCAGTAATAATAATAATAAAGGACTGCTGTGGCTAATGCTAATTAGGTTACATCTGTCAAGTCAAAGGTTTAAAAAAATCAAAAACGTTACATTACCTGTTGTCTTCAGAGAATTTGGGGTGAAATGCTGCTTAATGTTATTATTGAAAGTAAACCTGCCTAGGCAACTTGTAGGGTCTTTAAAAGCAAAAAAACAGATGAAAGCGAGGCATTTTTTTGAGGTCAGCCATGACAGTTGACCTCATTTTTTTTATTGTGAGGTTGGAATACACAAACAATTTGGCCTCATAACAGAAACAATATTCCATACAAAACAGGAAACAATTTTGAAAAATGATGATTGTTCACCTCAGTATTTTACTCTGACTTCTGTCTATGGAACATTTTATTCCATGCTTTTTTGAAACCAGTGGAAACGTGGGCCGGTTCTCAATAGACACCAAGCAAGAACCAGCCAAGCACAGGCTCCAGCACCGGTTTTGTGCTGGTAGAAACGAGATACTTGAAATCCATGCAAGTTTGGGCCTCCCTTCCCATTGGGTTACAGCGGCCAGAAACGTGGGTTCTATAGCCTCACTGCTCCTCCTAGCACCTCGTACTCTCGCTCGACAGCACAACCATCAAGCACCTCAGGAGCAGGACATGATCGTCTGCCCTGATGACGTCATCTTCCATATAAACTCCCAATGAATGCGGCTGCCTGTGACCCATTCAAGAGAGAAGATGACAAAAAAAAGCACCGCCTTTACAGCTTTGACAACTTGTCTCACTCGCCTGGTTCTGTCCAGCACAAATAAATTGCCCAACGTAATAGGAATATCACATTTTCTCGACTGGGAGCACATGGCCCTGGTACATCACACACAGGCTGGATACACCCCCCCAAGAGGAACTTGTGGAGACTCTTACAGGGTTTAGAAGTCAGGAGAGAGCTGAGAGTAGAGCGAATAAGCTTTACTTACCAACTGCAGTATGTCTTCATCTTTGGGCATTACACAGAGCTCCAGAGAGGCGTCACTAAAACCGGAAAACACCACAGTTAGAAGCTCAAGCCATCAACAGAGAAGCCACACCCCTCCCTGCCCCCTCCACACCACGCACCCACCTGCTCGCGTGAGGGGACCTCATAGCATAACCTACTGGGGGTCATAAGAGCTCTGAAATACCAGCCATGACTCACAAATAAAAACTTCTTGAGTAATAACTGGGGTCATACCTTACAGGAAAGCAGGAATGACAGAGGTGGAGATAAAGGGCATGAAGAGTAAACAAAGTGATCACATAGGAATTAGAATCAAAGGTTGTCAAGAGCTGGATGAGCCCCAAACAGCTCAGGCTCGGCCCTTTACATTCCCGGCAGACAGAGATCCCAGCACTGTACTTCATTTCTGAAAACAAATTAAAATACAAAAATTCCTCTTCATTTTCTACAAGTCAGTAAGGCTGGCATCTGCTCAAGTATACCACCATCTCACAACACCAGGGTTTCATGAGAAGCCAAGAGAATCCAGGAAGGGGGAAGATACGTAAAACCTGCTCAGGACAAGCGGTGCCCCTGGTCACTCGATCCAAAAGATTTATTATTTTGGTCACGGCAGGTGCATTACACTGGATGCTAACAGATTCACAAACCAGTTAACACAGACAAAAATGGGCAAATAATCACATAAAAACTGATATAAAAACCTGCTAGGTAGCACACCTGGGCTTAAATGAACTGCTTAAGCACTCCGTTATACGTGGCAGTCTCCTAAAAAAGGGCCCCCCCCAATCAGCGCACACAGCTGCAGGTAGGAGGGCATCTCACCTGTTCTGGATGAGGGCGATCACCTGCGAGTAGGTCTTCCCGATGATGCTCTCGCCATTCACCTTGACAATACGGTCCCCTATAGGAGGGTAGGGGCAAGCGTTAAATACCGCAGATTGAAGCTGTTTGCTAGCTAATCTGCATGCCACACTGTGCTATGAGCCACAATTCAGACAGTGATTCAGATTGGGGCAGAACAGGGGCCGATACCGATCTCCCCCGCCCCAGAAACACACACGGGAGAGGAAAACAGTGGGAAGACAATCTTCAGCCCCAAAGCAGATTGTTCCATCTTTCATGACGGACACAAAGTATTCAACTAAATCAAAGGCTGTTCACAGATGACCAAGGCAGCGGCACCCAACAAACCCCCAGCCCCCTGTCACATGATGTGAAGCAGCCAATACCTGTGCAGAGTCCAGCTCCATGGGCGGGACCTCCCTCCTTCACCTGCTTGACAAAGATGGTGTCCATGGGTTCCAGCCTGCTCCGCTGTCTCCCTGGCAACGAAAGTGGCACCACGGCACAGTTTAATAGTGAGTTCGATCATCTGGACCACTCTGTAGCAGAGCTTCTCTCTCCTGAGTCAATGCAGCTCTGCTGGCTCTCACAATGTTCCCGACAGCTCGTTTCAGGCTGACTTCAGGAAGGCACTACCCGGGGAAAGCCCCTTCTGAAGCCACATCCCAGAAACAGAGGCACTCCCAGACTTCTCGCTAAGTTCAGGGAAAAACACTTCACTCTCAAGCACTCCATAAGTATGAAGAAGTAGGTAAGAGATGAATGAATCAGCTTCACCCTGGACGACTTGCTCATCTACCACATTAAGCATGTGTCCATCAACAAAGGAATGCAACAGTGTGCGGGTGCATGCGAGTATGAGCCTCTGTTCCTGTTAAAGAGCCCCGCTGACTCATCTGAAAAACTTTGCTCCGGAGGCACGTTCCAAAGCTCTCAGGTTCGTCAACGAAGGGGCGGAGAGACTGACTGGGTGCTTAAGGGACTAGAACTTACATTTACATTTTATTTATTTAGAAAATGATTTTAACCAAAGAGAGGTATATTAACAATTAAGTCACACTGCTGATTCTGGGATTCAAACCTACAACCTTCTGAGCATAGGGCAAGCATCCTAACCCATTGAACCATACACCACCCCCAAACTTATGAGTAAAATATAACTGGTTCAAGTCCCAAGTGACCATTGTGCTGTGGGAGCTGACCGTATACGGGACACGAAGACCACCACCCAAAAAACTTTTACTCTTGCACCATCGAGAGCATCCTGACGGGAAATATCTGCACCTGGTTTGGGAATAGCACCAAGCAGGACAGAGGGGCTCTCCAAAGAGTGGTACGAGCGGCCAAACGTATCATTCACGCTGAGCTCCCCGACTTGCAGTCCATCTACACCAAGTGGTGCTGGACCAAAGCCAGGAAGATAATGAAAGACCTCAGCCATCCCAGTAATGGACTCTTCTCCCTGTTGAGGTCAGGGAAGCTCCCTCAAGACCAACACTAAGAGAATGAGGAAGAGCTTCTTCCCTCAGGCTGTTCGGGTTCTGAACCAGAACACCACTTAGGACTGGACTCAGATCACTCCCCCCCCCCCCCCAAACACACACACACACACACACACATTCACTGTACTGCACTACACTGCACTTTACTGTACACCGATAATAATAATAATTGGACATTGTTGCTGCTAATTCCACATTGTATTTTATTTGTACATTTTTTTTATTTCTATTTTTATTCTTAACAGTTTACATTTTATATCTTTATATTTTATATCTTTACATTTCATTCTATTTTCTATTTTATTTTATTTTATTTTATTCCATTCAATTCTTAATAGGTCAGGCACTGCAAATACAGTTCACTGCATGTCGTACTATGTATGATTGTGTATGTGACCAATAAAATTTGAATTTGAAAAATGGTGGGACAAGCTTCTGTAAGTGAAACTAGGCTAACCAGACAACGGAAAGGCCAAGACTGAAAAACATGTGATCCTGCTATTGCACAGGTCTGCAAGGCACTCAGCCTGAATCGCTCCACTCTCAGAGCAGGCGACACAAATGAAATTAATAATGCAGAAGGGCTCGTTAGCTGCTGTGCGACAGGAAAAACCTGAAGGCGAATGGTGAGCAGAAGCCTCTCCGGACAGCGAGATGCTGAGAGTGAGCAAGCACAGGTGCCACTCATGTGCTGAATTCCGCCCTTAGGCACTACGTTCAACGGGACAGCGTGTCAGCTCAGTGCGGCTAGCATCGCCTCCCCCCCCCCAGGAGGACGTGCTCCCCCACCCCCAGTGGCACACATTCACAGCTTTGCTGAATCGGAGAAAGCGAGGAGTTTGGTAATGCTACTAACCACATCCGGAATTGCGTGCATGCGAGTCCCTAAAGTCTCCAACAAATGCCTAAAAACACGTCATTTAAAAAAAAATTATTACACTCTGGTCACCTGTTAGACCTCTGACACGGCTGCCGAGGTGCAACACACAGGCATTATCTGCTACCGCTAAACTTCCATCTCACCAGGCGCCAGGCTGCTGGGAGAGAGGAGAGAAGCAGGACCGTCTGTGTGCCCAGAGATTTCACACAGCGTGCGCACATATAGTCACATGTGCCGCACGCACCCGAGACATTATGCAACAGCACATCTCCCACAAAGGTGAGCTGATACTTCACTGCCCCAGGTGGTGAACCCTGGCTATTACACCACACTTCATTACCAACTATAAGACAATAGCTCCTAGGTCAGAACTACGCATTTGCATCTAGGCAGTCCTAGAATAAATCTCACTTTGTGCCTGATTAACAAAAGTCTATGGCAGAGGGAGGAAAACACATCCCGTGGCTATTAATGATTAAAATTAAGGTTAGTGCACTGATTTAATTCAAAGGTCTGCTGTTAAATTAGATTAACGAGACTGAGAAAAACACAGGATATAGTGGGGGGAAAATGTTATTTGATCGTGAATCTTCAGTTTAATAAATCATTCCCGCGTTGCCTCCAGAAATCAACACAGTACCATCTCAGATTCTAGGAAACATATTGACCAATAAGAGAGCGAGTTTGAATGAGGTAATGAAACAGCTCTGCGGGCTTTCAGGGGACACGCTGGCTACAATAAGAAACTCATCACATCACTCCTTTTCAGCCCTTTGAAACATTCCTGCATTTGGCTCAGCTCCACCTTGTCATTACGTACGATCATGCAGTACTGACAACCGCCAAAAGATGGCAGCAACGCACAAAACATGAATCAAAAATGATTTACTCATTGAAACTGATGTACAACTGGCAAACGGCATCCTGTTTTTAGGCTTGAGTACGCAACAGCTCAGCATCAGGCTCACATCATTAATATTCTGCGTGAAATAGGTATTGGACAAAAGATTAACATACTGGAAAAAACACATACACTATGTGGACAAAAGTATTAGGACACTACTTAAATCACTGAATTCAAGTATTTCATTCAGACCTATTGGCACAGGTGTATAAAAGCACCTAACCATGCAGTCAGGTTTAAAAACATATGTTGTTCCGAAGAGCTCAGTGAATTCAAGTGAAATTCCTTCTCTGCTAGATACTCCACGGTCAACTATAAGTGGTATTATTGCAAAGTGGAAGTGTTTAGGAACAACGGACCAAAGTGTGTAAAAGTCACCAACTGCAGAGTTCCAAACTTCCTCTGGCATTAACCCCAGCACAAAAAGCTGCACCGAGAGCTTCAAGGAATGGGCTTCCATGGCCAAGTAGATGCATGTAATACTTTCCTCCATATAGTGTATATAACACAATTCATGAAATTATAAAATGAATCAAACTTCCTTGAAATATGAACACAGGAAATGTATAAATGAAATTAAGTCCAGGTTTACGGTTCTACCAGATTTTTGTAACTGCAAGATTACAAGCCAAACCACAACAATCCAGTCGCAAATCACAACAGGGACCTAGCTTATCACCCAAAGCAAAGGGGATGCAAAGTTGAATCTTTAACCTTGCAGGTAAACTCCTTGCAGGTGAGCCCCCGTGGATAAACATCCTGTACACGCCATAGCTGGTGCAGCCCCTTGCGGCTGATGAACACTGTGCCTTTTATCTCCATTGATATGGGCACATGCCTGAGGCTCTCATCTGACCGGGTAAGACTTCTCCCTCTCAGAACAAGGGCAAACGGATACATACTTTGGGAGAGATTTAAAGGAGGAGGGGACGGGGATGCAGGAAACCCCAACTATTTCTGAATATATTGAGGAAACAAACGACACTCTATTCCCTGCTTTTCGCAGATGTCCTGCCAGTGTGAAACACCCTCGGAGAGCAGCCAGGCTGAGGACCAGCAATGGCACTATGGCAGCCAACGACTCAGAAGGGCAGAATGGGGGACCCGAAGCTGTGGACCACAGAAGACTTGAGTTCACTAACTAGTCCAGCTGTGGTGGGTCCCCCCAGCTACTGTCAGGGTACCGACAGGTGACAGGTCGCTAATGGCATGAACATCAACCATCAAGATCGATCCGCCATTGTGTTCAGGCTACATGTTAACTGCTGGACAGGGCTGTAAATCAAACACTTTATTTCAAAACAAACACATGTGGAGCATGTGAACTCTATTGAATGAGAGTACCAGAATGCATTGCTCCAAACAACCACAGGGTAGCCACTGAAGAACAGAGTCACTGAATTGTTATATTTCTGCAGGGTCTGAGGAACAAGGTACAAAAAATAATCTGTAATAGAAACTCGTTACCCCAAATGGCATTTAACTAAGCTGGGATAATGCTAAAAAGCAGACAGCCTTCAGCTAGGCTACGCTAAACACATTTAGCATTTAGCAGTCAGTCAGGTTAGCGTCTTAGCATGGCTAGGCTACTTACACATAGACAAGTTCTCCCATATTCCCGGTCTTGGCGCAGCCTCTGTCCGGCAACGCGGCTAGGCAATTTGTGTGGGCTGGGGCGTGTGTGTTGTTTTGCCTTCGATAATGTTATTCCACAGGGCCGGATCAGGCCGTGGCCCACGCATTTTATGAGCCGGCCTGTTACGCAACAGGCCACATTCCTTAGCATTTCTCCCTTTTCACTCCAGCCTGCTCCATTCCAAGTGCTACGAAATGGACATTATTATCGCCACCCTACACAAGGCCAGACTGGCCTTAGTGACATACACAAGAGGTCCTGGCATGAAACCCGAAGCCGCATCCAACATGTACCTTAACCAGTACGCCCCCTACTACCTGAAATTTCACTTCCCCCCAACTCCCTCCTGCTTCTGAGATGAGCGGAAATGAACCACGGCCAGTCCAGCACCCTCACAGACATGCACCACAGAGAGGCATGGCGTTGATTGGCGACATTCGGCGGCGTGATGGCGCGTGCCGGGCAACAGTTCACCGGAACCATCGGGAACAGGATGTTCCCATGGCTGCCCGGTGGAGCGAGGCCACCAGTGTCCGTGTGACTTCACCCGTGGCCAAGCTGGCACCGAACGCTCAGTACATCCGCCAATGCCTACTAACTACCACCCCCGTCCTGGTCTGGGGGGGTAGTGCCCGTTCCTAGTGAATCACATGAGCCCAAGACCAGCCTGTGAAATTCAAGACCGAATTACAAGCATACCAGTGTTTCAAACATTCCCCCCAGCACGTCATCATTAAACAAGAATGAATGAATAAATGAATGAATGAATGAATTAACACCTCCACAGCATCTCAGGTCACTAGTCCTCTGAACATGCGCAAAGCACCAATGGCTGGGGAATGTTTCCTCCAGGAGGGGGTTAAACAAAATAAATAAATGCATGGGAGCCCCGGTTTGAAAAGCACCGCCCTCTAGGCCGAATCGAACCCGTCTCTGCGAGTGAAGGGGGCTCTGTGCCGTCCCCAAGGGTCTGCCGGGGAATTTCTGCTGCCTTTGTGACCACTTCCTCCGCTGCTGAACAAAACCTCGGATCTGCAAATCTCCAGCAGGGAATTCCACTTAGAATGAAAACAAATATTTGAACAGATGTGGAACTTTTTTTGCCCATTTTTGACCCAAAGCTTAACTGTCGAAGTACAACAGACATTTCTGCCCCCATTGCCCCCCACCCCCACCGTGGGAGAGAAGCGGAGAAACAGTCTGTCAGCTACAGTGGAACCTGTAAACAGCCAAGATGCCTGGTGGTTGTTGGCGGGGGGGTGGGGGGTGTTGTTCATTTGCCATCGGTGTCACGGGCTCACATCAATATCATGACTGCTCAGTGGCACCTGAACAGGTTCAGCCTCTTTATTACCCAATCGGTGATACGTTGCGGGGGAAGGTGTGGCTGCAGTTCTTGTGATTGGTGAAGCCCATCACTAACAAACCCTGCGAGCCAATCCTCGCAGATACACTATCAAAAGTGGTCTGGCAGGCATCCACGTGACAGGGCTACAGACAGTGTCACAGGGACATCAGCCATGAGGAAATTCTCTTACCTCTGCCGCCGTTGTCTTCATCCTGGGAGGGAAAAAAAAACACCATAGGTTACTTCTGATCGTTGCTTGCCCGAGAGCCAATAATACCATCCCAACTCAAAAACGGGGATATGGAGACATTCACAGAAATGAGTCGAAACGCAGAGGAACATCCGGCAGCATCAGGCCTCAGAGACATAGAATTAAGGCGCCGTTTTAAACGTTGTGTTTGCAACAAGGAGAGAGACATCCAATAGATTTTGCTTCACTAGGATGCTCTCATAGAGACATCAAGGAAGTAAACTACTGAGAAATCAGAAAGATTAGCATGTCTGCTAGCTGCCTTGGGTATCACAGGATGGAAAGGCCTGCCTTTGCACATCTCACTGTTATTAAAAAACCACAGGGACCCAATAAAGAACATCACGGCTCACATGTGGACCGAAGCACATTTCACATTGGCGACAACCATTTTTGCAACCACCTGGAGTTGAATGCAGCAAACAAAATGACTGGATACTCAGTGTACATAGTGGCTTACAGATCAATAGATAATTAAACACCCCGTCACCCAACGAAAGTGAAACACTTCAAAGTGTTTCTGCTGCATGACTCCATGTGTGGTGAGGACCTCCAGGTAACCATTCAATTTCTGTGAGCGGTTCTGCAAGCTTGCAGTGCATTGTGGGTATCTGCATGAACGTAAAACGTCCAGGCATGTCTGTTCTCTAGCAGATCAGGCGTGTTGGCAGTCCTGTGTTTTGTCATTTTTCTCTTCCTCACCGAGTCACAGTGGCACACTCCCAGATGAAGGTGGCCATGACACCCATGCTGACTTTGCCGAGCTTGACACGTCAGCTTTCAGATCAATGGGTGAGCCGCAGAGATGGCGGAGTCAGCAATCGCGCGGCACACCTGGAAGCAGGACACCTCATCTGCTGTCCTGAGCACCCTGAATACCAGCTCCCTTCTTACTTCCTGTACATGCTAAAGGCACTAAAATTGTCATAGAACATACCTGTCACTGCTTTGGTTACATACAGCTTTTCTGAGAGGCGCAAACCTCCGTTCAACGCTGCTAGCATAGTGACACGAGAGAGATGGAGGAGAGAGAGAGGGAGAGAAAGAGAAAGACCAGACAGAGGAAGAGAGAGAGAGAAACGACGGCAATAAAGTGTGAGTGAGAGAGATTTTAGACATGCTGTTAGCTGGAGCTGACAACAATCTGCAAAATCCCTTCCTGAAAGCACATCCTGTCACCATGACAACACTGGCGGGAACGCAACGGGGACCAGTGCTGAAGGCACAGCGGTGTCACCCGTCAGCCATGACGGCTGCTTGGTGTGAACAACGGGCCTGTCATGAAGTGGCTGCACTCTGCTGTTTGTGTGTTTGTGGGTGGGGGGGGGGGGACTCACCTTGAGGGAGAAGTGCACGGCAGACTCAGGGGGGTAGACTATGAAATGGCGTAGAGTGAACCCGAAACCCTGAGACGTGCGGCGCAGCCGCAGCGTCTTCGGACCTGGCCAAGAGAAGGGCTCCTCCTCACAGGGCGATGGATCTTCGCTCTGCTCCAGTGCGTCCTTCCGCTTGGCCTGCAGGGGGCAACATAGAGCATCGTTGAAGCTAATATGCTTACCACTGAGCTTTAATTCTGATTTCACTCACTTCCAGTATACAACCACTGCAAATACTTCAGAGGTCATCAGTGTCATTCTGTCATCACTGGCCTCAAACCTCCGGGGCTGGGGGTTTCTTTCCCACCTGTGCTGGTGTACGCAGTCCAAGTTTCCCTCAGTGCATGACTGTGTGCACCCCCTAACACATTGTGCTTCAAGCTTCCTGGGAAGCGTTCCAGGCTCACTTGGGAAGCTATTACGCAAGATGGATGGATAATTTAAAATTCACAATACGGGCTGGAGCTGAACATTGCTACTAATTCACCAAAAGTTGAGCCTTGCACTACTATAATCGCATTTTTGTTACAGTGAAACAGCCTGTATGCAAGAACTCAGTATTATTTACATCACAGCCACGACACGCGCAATCAGCTTACCCGCTGCAGTGTTTGTCTTTCGACGAAAATCCCGATCAGCAGTCACGGCCTGATCTGATGGGCCTCAGTGGACTGTGTGCACAGGCAGGCAATGCAGCCATCCTACCGCGGTCTGAACCTCACCCACAACACCACAAGAACCCGACATGGCGGGAATTTTAGCGCCACAGGGACCACGTAGGCTTATTAAAACCAGTTACACCCACAAAAGTACAGTTACACCCCCAGGCCCCCTCAAAACCAGCCCCTCACTCTGTATTAATCCAAAGTAAAGGCCATGTCTCTCCCCCCCCCCCACATTTCACAGCAGCCAGAGAGCCCTCCAGAGAGTGGGCTGGGATCGCGAACCGAGAATGATCTCATCTTTCTGACCTGGGATTCCAGCAACGCAAACTTAGGCCCGTTACCAGGGAGGAAACAGTGAGTCAAACAGCTGGAGGAGAGGGCCGTTCTTCAGGGGGGGAGCCATCACAGCAGACCGTCCGATGTACGTGAAGGTTTCTCATATGCTCCTCTGCTATCTGCGCGTGTGTCCTGCATGCTCTCTATTTTCTGATATTTAATAATGTTACTCAACAGTGCTACTTAATAAAAATATCCCCCATTCGTCATGGCTCACTGAAGCTGTTCTGCTTCTATATTTAACATCTATAAGGTGTGAAAAATCTGCCTCAGTTGAGAAAACACGCAGCTCGTTTTGGAGATTCTCCACCGATCGCCATCTCTCACACATTTCTGTTCCTTACAGTGTGACGAACCATTAACATACATATCAGAGCAGCTGGTTGGGTGCGAGCCCAGGATCCATGACCAAGCTGGGGCCTGTGGCCAACAGAAGCGCGTCGTGTTCATTTGCCGTCCGTGTCACAGGCTCACATCATGACTGCTGTGTGAATCCCTGTCAGCACCTATTTGGAACATCAGCGGCAAGTTTCTCGGCTGATGTATGTGACTCAATCAGACGTGGGTGCAGCAAGGCTGCAATTGTCTGTAGAGGGTCTGCAGACATTCCAGCCTCCTCCCCCACCATGAAGGAAGCTGACCTCCATCAGACATCCAGTTGACGGAAAAGCTACCAAAATAAATACGGACCAACAGGCTCTACGTATCGGTACTAATACATGCTCAAGTTTTTTGAACAATCTCCCACATGCCCGCAAAGTGTTTTACTTTCGTTGGGTGACGGAGTTTAATTAGCTATTGATCTGTCAGCCACTGTGTACACCGAGTATCCAGTCATTTTGTTTGCTGCGTTCAGCTCCAGGTGGTTGCAAAAACGCCACCTTCCAAAACAACGAGAATGTAGGGAATGCCGAGTTCCTCCATCAGGAAAGCCAGCTCTCTCCATTTTGGGATTTCTGGAGCAGTGTGAAGCGTCTACACAAGCCTATTGCAAAGCGAAGCTCACTCAAATCCACTTTCCACATGCCCCAGAAAGCGCAGAACAACCCTCGATCTCCTTTAACTTTTGTCTGTTTTTAACAGTGTGGTTCAACTTTGTACTTCAGCAGACAAAACAGGCATTACCAAACAGGACATAACACAGGACAACATGCCCATGCAGAATTCCAGGAATAATGTTCCTCATTCTCATGAAAGCCCCAAATCCTTACCCCAGTTCCATCACAGTTTCCATTCGAAGCCTGTTCTTGTCTGCCTAGAAGAACTCCACTGAGGTGCTTCCATTCCAACTCCAAGGTGGTCCAATTCAGGTGGCGAACCCAGCAGGATTCAGATAACCAATCCTCAGGTCCTGCTGATCGGGCCCACGGGCTGTCCTCTATGTGGGGGGTATGGTCAGCCTCAGCCAGGGATACAATCGTTTGGGCCCGCATAGCCCTCCTCCAGAAGAGCCAGGAGAGGGACAGTGGAGGGCTGGTTTCTCTACTCCTGCCTCTCGTGCTCTGCCAGCATGATGTGCGCTCTCTGCAGACTCCCGCAGTGACACACTCGTGCTAGAAGAGCAGCCAAGCTGCTTTACACTGCATGAGTGCTACAGTCCAGCGACCACGTGTGCACAGAGACACCTACGTGCAAACACATCTGGACAGACTTGGGGGGGGAAAAAATGAGGCTGAAATGACTAACACTATAGCCCATCTGGGCTCCACAACTCTCCCACTCGCTTGCTCTCTGTTCCCAGACCGGAACAGCAGCTGCCGCTGAGGGATCAGTTATGACCTCTCGGCCCGCCTGCCACACCCACAGCCCGCCCCGTTCCCTGTCAATGTGGGTTAAGTCCAGGAGAAATTCCTTGTGTCGCACATTCTAGCAGCTGAAAGACAAAGACGGCGCAGACTTGCTATCTGGGATTGGGAGGTCCGGAAATAGTCCGGGTTAGAAATAGATCGGGCAAAGCCAAATGGAGCTAATTTTGTGCCTATTCTACCCCACAGATTCTCTTGGCTATTTCGGGGTGGTTTCACCTCTTTTGTATCCCCCTGGCCCGCCTTCCCTGGTTGTTACATAAGAGACATGCCAGCAATGCATGGTTCCTCAATGGCTGACGGTAAACAGAAATCCACCAGGATTGGTGCATCTTTATGAGCAGCTGGCAAGGGATAGAATGTGCTCAAAGGGCACAGGCCCCCTTAGCAGAGAGCTCGAGTAAAGGAGAACAGGACCAGGACATCCTCAATGCGGGAGTGTGGCTTCAAATGAAACATCCCCTGACTACCATGGATAAAGGACACAGCCCAAAAGAGGTTCCCGTTCACTACTCAGCTAGTCCAAAGGTGAGCCCGACACGGAAGGTCTTACCAATCACATCTGTGGAGAACTCCCCAGAGCCACGGTTTCCCTGCAGTGCCGAAGGTGCCAGCAGGTTCCAAGAATCAAGCGAATCCCAGGCATCAAAATTCACTCTACTTTATTCATTCATTCTACTGTTTATTTCGTGGCGTCGCAAAATACACTGTACGGCAACATTTTTTCATCGTTTTGATGACAGTTTGCAACGATAAACGCCACCACATGGGATGTGTCGCGTGTATGGAAGTTTTTATTGGATTTTCCAGACATTCCAGCCTCCTCCCCCACCATGAAGGAAGCAGACCTCCATCAGACATCCAGTTGACTGAAAAGCTACCAAAATAAATACCAGAAGAAAAATCGACAAATATGTACAGCTGTGGCCAAAAGTTTGAAGAATGACACAAGTATTGGTTTTCACAAAGTTTGCTACTTCAGCGTTTATAGATTTTTCCCAGATGTTTCTGTGGTATACTGAGGTATAATTACAAGCATTTCATAAGTGTCAAAGGCTTTTATTGACAATTACATTAAGTTTAAACAAAGAGGTAATATTTGCAGTGTAGACCCTTCTTTTTCAAGACCTCTGCATTTCGCCCTGGTATGCTGTCAATCAACTTCTGGGCCAAATCCTGACTGATGGCAGCCCATTCTTGCATAATCAATGTTTGGAGTTTGTCACAATTTGTTTAGCATAATTTTTGTTTGTCCATCCGCCTCTTGAAGATTGACCACAAGTTCTCAATGGGATTAAGGTCTTGGGTTGATGTCTTGTTCCCTGAGCCACTTAGTTAGTTACTTTTGTCTTATGCTACGGTGCTCCACCATGCTGGAAAAGGCATTATTTGTCACCAAACTGTTCTTGGGTGTTTGGGAGAAGTTGCTCCCGAGGATGTTTTGGTACCATTCTTTATTCATGGCTGTGTTCTTAGGAAAAATTGTCAGTGAGACCACTCCCTTGGCTGAGAAGCAACCCCACACATGAATGGTCTCAGGATGCTTTACTGTTGGCATGACACAGGACTGATGGTAGCTCACCTTTTCTTCTCTGGACAGTCTTTTTTCCAGATGCCCCAAACAATCGGAAAGGGGATTCGTCAGAGAAAATGACTTTACCCCAGTCGTCAGCAGTCCGATCCCTATACCTTTTGCAGAATATCATGTTTTTATTGGAGAGAAGTGGCTTTTTTGCTGCCCTTCCTGACATTGGGCCATCCTCCAAAAGTTTTCACCTCACTGTGATTGCAGATGCACTCACACCTGCCTGCTGCCATTCCTGAGCAAGCTCTGCACTTGTGGAGCCTCGATCCCGCAGCTGAATCAACTTTAGGAGACGGTCCTGGCACTTGCAGGACTTTCTTGGACACCCTGAAGCCTTCTTCATGACAACTGAACCTCTCTCTTTGAAGTTCTTGATGATCCGATAAATGGTTAATTTAAGTGTGATCTTACTAGCAGCTATATCCTTGCCTGTGAAGCCCTTTTTATGCAAAGCAATGATGACTGTACATGTTTCCTTGCAGGTAACCATGGTTAATAGAGGAAGAATAATGATTTAAAGCACCACCCTCTTTGTAAAGCATCCAGTCTGCTATTATAACTCAATCAGCATGACAAAGTGATCTCCAGCCTTGTGGAGGAGAAGGAAACGTTTTTTTTTCTCTTTCCATTTTCATGGCAGGGACTTCATCCGATCACTCTTCATAACATTCTAGAGCAAATGCAAATTGCCATCATAACTGAAGCAGCAGACTTTGTGAAAATTAATATTTGTGTCATTCTCTAAACTTTCGGCCACGGCTGTACCAAGACCCATAAATGTTTAACTAAACACAAATTAAAACAATACGTATTTGTGGAGTGTGACATCATATCCACAAAAAAAAGGAGTGATTTATACATGTAAAACGTGTTTTGCACATTTGTGGATCACGTCCTGTCTATTTGTGGATTGCGTTATTATTTGTGCCTTCCCTCCTTTTGATTTGCGGATTTTTGTCCAGCTTGTAGCACTACAGAGCCCCTAAGAGGTCTGAATGGGCAAATGTATTTTTTAAATAGTTTTGTGTTCCCACTACACTTGCCGACTTGCTATTTTCTGCAACGTGATGGCAGGCATAAACTTAAGTAATACAGACATGTCCTGTAAAGTGTGCTTTAAGCATTAAACCGTGGGGGATACCATGTAACTTTAATATTATGTATTTTTATATGTATTAATAATTGCGCCCATTCTCCACCAGTGACATTAAGCAAGACAGCTGGGCTACTGAGTGTGAAGTACACACACAAACACTGAAAAATATTACAAGCATTAACATTAAAGCCAGAAAACTGAATATAAATCTAATTTTACTGCAGTGTTGGAATTAAGGTTTAAACTTGAACGCACTTTCTGGAATATTTCAGTATAGATACACATATCCCTTAATACATCATTAGGCAAAAATATCAGGGAGACATACCCGAAAGTGGGTTTGGGTTTAAACCATAATTATGACACCACGGTAAAATTAGATTTATATTAAATTTTCTGGCTGCAATCTTTCTCAACAAAAACAAGCAACACCACTTGGTTTTTGAGATTTCTTTATGGGCGAATTTTAATATTCCAATGCTTGTGTGAGCACTTCATCTTCAATAACCCAGCTGCCTTGGTTATAGTCACTGGCGGTGAATGGACACAGTGCAATTATTAATAAATATGTATAAAAACACACATATGAAAGTTACATGGTGTGCATTGTCCCCCATAATTTAATGCTTAAAGCACATTTAACTGGACATGTCTATATGGTTTAGGTTTATACTTATTAATCCATTAATTCTATCTTTTGTACTTTAAAATGGACACAGTACAGTTATTAGCAACGGAAAAGTATTGTGAGCTTAAATGGACACAGTACAGTTATTAGCCACGGAATAGTATTGTAAGGTTAAATGGACACAGTACAGTTATTATTAGTAATGGAAAAGTACTGTAAGGTTAAATGTACACAGTACAGTTATTAGTAACGGAAAAGTATTGCGAGGTTAAATGGACACAGTACAGTTACTACTAATGGAAAAGTATACTCAAAACTGTTTCAAAAAATATTTTCCCACCCCTCTTAGGGGCTCCAGATACCGCAGCTGATCTTTGGGGAAAAAAAAAAAAAATCACAAATACATCACTATCTACAAATATGTAGTTTTATTTGTGTAAAATCTAAGGATGGGGCGATCCACATTTTTTCCAGTTCTGATCCGATTCCGATACACAACTGCCGATACTGATACAGATTCCTATACAAGAGCTCTTTTTACTTTGTTATACTTTATATATTAATTTTAAGCTAGTAAATACAGATGGAAAAAATGTATGACAAAAAAATATTTATTTAATTAGGCTACAAACATACATAACGTACTGTTCCACCTCGTTTGCACGTCTTGTTTTAAGCATTTTTGAGGCATTTGCAGTTCGATATGAATATCTTCAGAGCAAGTATACACAAGTCGCGAATGCTTAAAATTTTGACACTATTTTTCTCCTATTGGTGTCAGATAAGTTACATTTTGTTGCGATGGTGGCCCCTCTTGTATCACAAGATGCAAGTTTGCAAAACAGTCTAAGTTAGCGACTCCCAAATCATCCACTACTTTTTTTTTGTCTCGCACAGTTGCGTGCGCTTTGTTAAATAGGACTGTCCATTAAACGCTATTCCCACGTCTCAAAACTTTATTTTACAAAGATTGCAAATCGCTGTGCTACTGGTTTCTGTTAAAAGCATAAAATACTCCCAGATGGTCACGTCTTATCTTACGGTCCTCGTACTGTGAAGGGTATGCGCATGATGTCACCGCAGGCGGAAGTCACTGTACTCACACCCACTGAGTAGCAAAAAAGACTGAGGGGCAGCGTTAGCGTTCGATTTGAATGCCGCAAAAAAACACATGTAAAATGGGAAAGAGCTGCGAAGGATCGTGCAAATAGATTTAATACGAAATAGGAGCTATCTTTTTAGAGATTGCCAAAAACTAAATAAGTATAGGTCATAAATTGGTCACGCATGGCCGATACCCGATCCATCAAATCGGTATCGGTGACGATCCAGATCTGAATATCGGATCGGTGCATCTCTAGTAAAATCATAATCACAAAAACATGGAACGATTTGTACACCTGAAATGGATTTTGCACATTTGTAATCGCTTCCCGTCTATTTGTGGATCACGCTACATTTGTGACATTCACTCCTTTTTTTGTGGATTTTTGTCCAATTTCTACCACAGCTGATCCATAGAAAAAGAAAATCAATAAATATGAAGTGAAGTCTTGATACTGTATATATTGTTATCAGGATATGAGATTTTGGTCATATTGCACAGCCCTAGTCGGGGGATTTGTCAAAAAGGCAGTGCAAGGTCACCTGTCATTCAACTGGTTTCTAATCAATCATGTCTACAAAAACACCCACTTCTAAAACAATGGGTTTTTACTAACCGTAACCTGATCATCATCCCACTAACAAAGTTGGACTTCATCCAGTACCAAAGTCAATTTGGCATCCTGGGAAAGCTTCACCATCAGCACCTCCATCGGAAACAAAATCAGCTTGCGAAGTTGATGCCCCCTCAGAAGATGATAACCTAGGCAGCTGCCTATGTTGAATAAAAAGGGTTGACTGGCAGTGACCCCATCCACAAGCATGCCTCCAGGTAAAGTGGGAGCACCACCATCTAACACCCTCGGCCACAATGAAAGGCATTACCTGTCAAGGGCCGATCATAGCATGCATAGGTTCCTCAAAACTACAGCCAGTGCTGTCACAATGTGACCAATGCATTCCTGAAAAACCTCGCCTTCACTAAAACTGTGTATTAAAATATACATATCCAAATGGGGGAAAAGGCTTAGGGGAATGCGACTCCAAAACCTATTAACTTATGCTAAACAAAATTAATTAGGTAACAAAAACAGTGATACCAGAGGCCAATAATGTATTTAAATTGGAGCTGGGCAATATGGCCAAAATGTTATCGCGATAAAAACTGTTATATCGGTTGATATCGATAATTATCGCGATGAATGTCCAGTCATTATTTCTCTCCAGTTTAGAGGCTTATTTTTACTTCAGAGTTAAAAATGAAGAAATCAGATGGTTAATAAACTATTATAATAGTTATAAATTATTCTTTATCGTCAGAACGTAACACTTTACAAACAGTTGTGATAGCCAAAACGATGCTTCTGGAACAATATGCTATATTTTCTGACCCCACTAGATGGCGCTCCCTGTTCAAAAAAGGGCTCAAAGCGTGCCAAAAAGGGAAACCAAAAGCACCACGTGTACCAAACAGCATTTTGCATTTCACAAGTCCAAAACAGAAGATGAGCAGGTTATTTTAGTCTTTACAGAAAAACGCTACAGCTGGCATTCTTCTTGTCTTTTCTTAATTCTCTGTGGATTATTACCGTGGGGATTTCTCATGGACTGAATTTTACTGTGGATTTCGCTGGATTACTCTTACTAAATGGGTTGCTTTTGACTAGCTTGCTCTCCCGGTGAGTTGCCCTGTTGGTTTGACGGTTTTGTCTGTTGTCTGCCTGTCTGTCCTATTGCATTGTCTTATTTGTTCATTAAATCCTCCGTTTTCACGGCTGTGTTTACGCATGTGCTCCACTGCCAGTCCTGACAAGTACTCAGAGAGAAAGTGACCTCATTTTGTGATGCAAAGCACGTTGCCAGCAGTATGTTGTGTCATAAATTATACTGAACTTTTATGGAGCACTTGGCATATCGATAGAGGGAAAATATATCGCGATAATTAGCGTAATCGTTTTGTCGCCCAGCCCTAATATAAATGCATTTTAAATAAGAAATAATTATACGTTAATAAATTATTAGATCATACACATCTCCTATGGGTCTTACGAGTCTCATGAGAATTGTCTAGTAACTGCTTCAACCGAACCTGCTGAACTCATGAACTTCTCGATTGCTGAGAGGGAGCTGTGAGCCGCAGTCACCATTTGGCCAGATATGCACACAGCACAAATAATTTGTCAAATATTTTTAGATTTGTAGAATCTAATACTTTGACCTGGGCAATCCGTGGATGTACAAAAAGTTAGTTTCTTCAACCAATTCACCGAATAGAGCTGGTTCAGAAGAACGATTCATTCATGAATCGAACATCACTATCGTTCACTTGGATAGCTGATTTTGCCTGCAAGTAGTGCTTCTTCCCAAAATAAAATTGCATTGAAGTTTGCGTAGTGATTTTCTCTCACACTGTAAATCGTGCAAATACAAATGTGTTTCCATGTTGTACTCTGATATATCAGTTGCATTAGAACAGATTTGTGGTGTGATATCACACAGTGGAACAGGACTGACTATAACTTTCATAATGACTATAAACAAATATATAACCAAAAAGCATTCTGGCTGGATACAAATGGCCTCAACATATAAAAGACACCATAAAAGATTTTAACCACCCATCAACTGTTTCAGAATAAAAACAAGCATTTTATTTCTGAAAACTGAACTGGAAACTTTAGAGTCTAGTTCACAAACTGTGACGGGCAGCCTCTTCCATGTTGGTCTTCAAAACAATCCATCCCTCAAGCCTAGCAAGGCCAAGTGATTAACAAGCTGTCCCTAACGAGGTTTGAAGGTGCCAGATTTAATCGACAGAAAATAATCCTGCCTGGTCGTCACAAGCTTGGACAAAAATTGCCTGGGACAGCAGAAGATGCAGGATTTATGCCCTTATGAGTGACGACACCATGACTATAGACACTAGAGTGTGACAGATCCAAAGAAAAGGCAGTGATGAGGCACACAGCCAGCCTGCCCTCAACCCCCTCACCGCCTGGGGGGGGGGGGGCATTCATGGGAAGATTAGCTGCCCGCAGGAAACACTGATACTCTGTACCTGGACTGAAGGGTCATATGCACAAGTAGTTAAAGGACATCCGGCTCAGTGCAACCAGATACCCCATCCATCTTCATACCAGCATCACTGTCAACTGCGGGACAGCTACACTGGTCCGTGGAGCTTAAGAGGGAGAGCACCACGCAAATGGACAAGGGACTGGCCAAAGACGGGCGGGGACTGTAATAATCACCCTCCCCCCACAGACCGAGACACACAGACAAATACACACACACACACACACACACACACACACACACACACACACACACACACACACACACACACACACACACA
>JAODLD010000001.1:19054716-19069609 GCA_026781065.1 Mormyrops boulengeri
ATGTCAAGTTTGGTATCAAACTGATGGAAAATCACTCCTGATTCCAAATCTGTTTAGCCAATAACCAGCAGGGGGCAAGAGAGCGCAGCTCTGGGTCCTTACCGCATTATTACTACATGATTATTACACTGCTTCAGGATGTATCAATTGAGGCAATTAATGCACAAAAACACACAATGAGGAGAAGAGTTAGAACCGCAAATGAGGAAGAGTGATTTAGCCAGACTGAAAAAAAGGCATCTCACTCCAGTTATGGAACGTAGAGGAAACCGGCAGGAATTTCAGGTGGTCTTGGGGGGATATGTGAAGCGGACAGAACCACACAAAACAACCTTCATCATGCCGGAGCCGGCCCAGGCCACAGAGGAGACACTGTCGGTGAAAAACTGTGCATTTGCAAACCTGAAGACAAACATTCCTCTATGCGTGTGTGCATATGTGGGCATGCACAGCCAGGCAGAGAGTACACTCCTGTGCACTTCCTGAGGGTCAGGTCACTTTCTGTAAGAGCTGGGGAGGGACATAATGGGGGGGGGGTCACAAATCCAGAGAGCAGCCCACGCACACGAAACGCCACCTGTCCATGCCAGTGCTGAAATACACACACACGCACGCAAGAGTGAAACACACACTGGGGGGATTCTTCACTGCATTCAACAGTTTAACATTATATTAAACATAAATATAACACCTAACTGAACAGCCAGCCAGTTATTTATGCCACAGACCCCATTTTCACATGACTAAAGACACGTATGCCACCCACTGGTTGTTACATCACACCTGCAGGTCACACGCATAGAAACTCGCTTTGAACAGAGTGGCCAGATGCAAGCGTTTGATCAACAGCTGGTGGTGAGCTGAATGATGTCACTCTGAGGTCATGTGACTGGAACGCATGACCTTTCTCTCTTGCCGGGGTCAGAGCCGGGACGGGACATGGGGTCCGGGGGGAGGGACGTCACGTGAGCCGCACAGACGCACTCACGGCATTCCGGCCGCGCCGTAACCGGACCCCACCCCGTCCCAGCTGTGTGGCGTCTCAGTGCTGATCACCACCCCCCTGAAATCGCGTGTGGAGACAGGAAATGCTATCAGAGTGACGGTCGCATGACACGGGTGCCAAAAAGCAGCACGAAGAGATGAAAATAAAAACACATGCGAAGCAGATTCAAGCTCACACACACTTCCTGACGCATCTGCAGCAATGTACACATCATGCACGCACACGCTCAAATTCAAATTCAAATTCCTCCTTCGGAAGAGACGTATCCCTTTAACAACTCTGCCATTACACAAATCATTAGCACGGCCGCTAACACACTGGCACCTCCGAGCGCCCAGTCTTTCCACAGCGCACCAGCAACGGCCAGCACACTATGCTCTGGTACGCCACGCGTAACCAATTAACACCCATTTACAGAGACCCTCAGACTGCATGAAGAGAAAACAGGACACACAGCCCCCCCCCCCCCCCACGCATTGTTGTTTTTGTACAGGCCAGCCTGTCGGTGGGAAATAGCAGGAATAGAGGGATGCATGTATGAGAAGCTAGCGCCGTGATGACCTTTCTAGGGAGACACCACCTGGTACAGCCACCCCGCAGCGTCACCGCCTCTCATGCACAGTCGTCATAGCAACAACCCCCCCCCCCCCCCAAACCACAAAGTGGGCCCGCTTTCTCATCAGCAGCAAACACTGCCAGGGTCGCGCATCGGTGCTGAGGAGACTGGGGGTAGGGCGGCTTTATGAGACGTAGAGAGAGAGAGATAGAGACGGGACAGCGTGCCTGCAGTGCGTCAAAGCCGGCTTCACAAATAGACAGCCTGCGGCACACAGAAACACCCCCCCCAAATAAAACACAGCCAATACAACCAAAAGGATAAATGACAAAGGCCACCCCCACCCCAAGAGCAAGACAGAAATCCAGGCTCAGCGATGAGCGTTTGCCCAGCAAAGGCCACAGTCGTCTTTATCAGGACTAGCTCAGGCAGCAGAAAAGGGGGTCCCGTCTCTAGA
This sequence comes from Mormyrops boulengeri, assembly GCA_026781065.1. Taxonomy (NCBI): domain Eukaryota; kingdom Metazoa; phylum Chordata; class Actinopteri; order Osteoglossiformes; family Mormyridae; genus Mormyrops; species Mormyrops boulengeri. The sequence continues at coordinate 19,056,736 of JAODLD010000001.1, forward strand.
GCCCCACCCCCATGCCCACCCAGAGCAATGCCCCACACCAAGAAACTTACCTACGATGATGTCCTGCCTACAGAGCCCCATCCTATTAAGACGGTACCCAAGAGCCCCACCCCAAACAATAACCTGCCCCACCAGTGCCCCCCCGCCACAACTCCACCTCCAGCACTACATTCGCCGAACAAGGTTCCTCTCAAGCTGAAACCGAAAAAACGCTGAGAGATGCATTCCTCTGTGAATCAGTGCCCTGTGCCGACTCGCCGCCTGCACCGGTGCGGCTTTGGAGGACGTTAGGGGGTTGTGTCAGCCGCAGGGGTGGCAGTCAACAAAGTGGCATGGCTGGCCATCGCCAGTGACTAGGGGCCGTGGGAAAGAGGGAAATGGAATTGCCAAGACTGTCTTCATGGATCCCCTTCCGGAAGCAGCTTCTCCGCTTCGGGGGGGATTCTGCAAAAACCCAGTCATTTCTTGCAGTTCCTCACACTGGTTGTACAGACCAGAATGCTGTTAAGGCTCTCGTGCATTATGGCGGCCTGCCCACCACTGCATCGATTTCCCAGTAATCACAGGAGAGTTACATAAAAGGCAGAATCTGCCAAAGCATCCAAGGTACTGACTATGCAGGAGAAGCCAGCCTCCGCTGACCAGTGACCAGTTAAACAGTCAATGCAATCAGGACGCCAGGGACAGACACATTGACAAGGCTGGACAGGAATGAAGGGTCTGGGTTTTCAAAGCGAGGTCACGAACACTTTAGTACTGACCAGACGAGTCGTACAAACAGGCCGCAGACTCCTCCCCCACATGTCAGAAAGGACCATTCACAGCGGCTGTCCACCCAGGCGGTGCATGCGAGTACGTGTGTCCCAGCCAGTCCCACGATACCACACCCCCTTCACCACAAGAAGGGGGGCTCTAAACCCCCAAGCACCCCCTCCAGGGTGGTGGCGCACTGCCTGTAATCCCCACGAGCGAGGCGGGGGTGTGGGGGATCTCCGCTAGCAAGGGGGGGGGCTCCCCTGACGAGGCGGCCCACGGGGGTCCACACAAAGAAGCCGGCCGGCTGGCCTCATGGGGAGCAGGTGGACCAATTAAGCGGCGCTGGGCCTAGACATGTAACCGGAGAGCGGCCATAATTGGAGAGCTCAGCGCTGGGTCATGAATAATTAATACCTCCTCTTTAAGCATTCAATAAAACCTTCACAATACCCTTAGAGGGGGCAATCACTGCTCTCACATACACACTCGCTTAACCCAACATGCAGGAAAGGAACACACCCCCCACCAAAACTGCAGCAGTCCTACACAACCGCTGCCCATTTGACCCGCGGACCCGCCCACAGCAGACATCTTTGCCAGGTGCTCGCCCGTGAATATTTCACAACACTCCGCTGCAGCCAATACAGAGAGCGACTCTCAACAGCCCAGCGCCCCCACTGGCCCGCAGCCCCCCGTGGGCCAAGCACTAGACAGAGGGCCATCAGTTCAGCTCGGTATGCTCAGAATCTACGCGGCTGCTAAAATTAAGCCATGGGGGCGACGGGATGGGGGGGGGGCTAAATTAAAGATGACACTGCATAGCTCCTACGGAAGATCACACAGCGTCTGGGGGGGGCATCCGGCAGACAATGAGCACAGTGTCAGAGCTTTGGCGGGGTGGGGGCACATCACAGACCCAGCTTTGCACCAAACACGCACACAGACACACAGAGATACATACACAGACACACAGAGATACACACAGAGACACGGATGGAAACAGACACACATGCCCAGCATGGTTACACAGTCCAGGGTGCCACCCATAACTTCAACCGCGTTCAAGGATGGAATAAAGAACCATCCGGAATCAGATCAGAGCGACACAGAAGAGGGCAGCCGGGAGTGTGTGGGACACACTGCAGGTAGAGACCAGAACGGCGTCGCTGGGGGTTACATAACGCGGGACGGGGAGATGGGGGAAGTGCTCACAGGAAGCGACACTTACTCCGAATCTATTAAAGAGACAAAAGTGTAAAAACTAAGAACTAAAAGTTGTTTTTGGGTGGGTGGGGGCACACAAACCTCATTGTTCCAGGCGCAGTAGAGGTCGCAGATCGCATTCCAGTTGCGGTTGATCATGCGGTCCAGTACTTTCAGGTGAGCCATAACTGCAGAGCCAGGATACCCTGCCCCCCCCCCCCCACCCCCGGGAGGCAGGAGGCAAGGGTGCCCGCTCAGAGGGCAAATCCCTACCTGCCCGGTGGGTGCCCCACAGCAGACAAGACCCCCCGATCCAGAAAGAGTACCATCGGAAACTGGAGAGGCCAAAAAACAAACAGGACGGGGATGTAAACGAGACCGAGGGAAAGAGAGAGAGAGTGATGCAGGAGGAGAGGAGGAGGGAGCAGAGAGAGGGAGGGGAGGTTGGAGTGAACGAGCCTGACTCAGCAGCACTGCTGACGGTCTGCAGAGGGGCTGCTTATTTTCAGAGCCCCCCAACCCGCCGAGTGACCTGCCGGGATGCTCGTCTAGTCTGTCCGGAGCTGCCGCATCGCTCAGGAGCACCGCAGCGTGTGACATCGGCCGGCAGGAGGGAGGGACTGGACGTGATGGAAGTTACCGTGAGCCAGTCGCTGGAGCCAGCGTCATGCAGGGGGAGCAATGCCGTCAGAGCGTCCCTCCCCCTTGGAGCCATGGCGCCAGTGCCACGGAGTCGGTGGCAAAGAGGGCAGCAGACACGCGATGCAGAGTCGCCTCAAATGCCACAATGTTTCCGGTGCCAACCGTAAAATCGCTCATGGAGCCGGTTACCACGCCAGGTCTGCTGGGAAGAGAAACCCCCCACAGAAATCGGCAGCCAACCACGAGGGGCAGGGCACTGCACCGGTGCCATTATTTCAGGATCACTGGTGGTTTGCTGGCCCAGATGCCCTGCAGATGTCCAATGAAAGCCCTTCCACTTTTGGGGAAGTCGGGGGGGGACTCCCGGCTCCAGGACATGGGTTCTAAACAGACCGCCTGGTGGGGACTAATTCTATAATCACTCATGCGCACATGTAATATACCTCATTTAATTATAAAGTTTTTAAATAATAAAAACACGCAAAACTCAGTTAAATGACTAAAAACACTGCAGCCTTGTGGAGGCAGGAGGCAGCGATGAGTCCCCGTTACTGAGACAGACCAGAGCTGTAAGTGAGCTGAAGCAGAGCACCATAATCCTGCAGGCAGATCGATGAGGCGTATAGATCATCAGGGGCCTGGTGGTGACGTGGATCAATGGGTCCGTGGCGCCAATTCACACCCGATAGGGTGCAGGAGTGCTTTAGAACAGGAGGGAGGGAATGAGAAGTCTGCCCAGGGTCCAGGAGCCCCCCCCTCCAGCCCAGCAAGGGTCCCGCAGTCAGACCCCGCTCAACATACCTATAGTAACCATGGATGCCCTCAAGGGGGCGCTGTGCACAGAGGAGATTTATCAGAGCCATCACATGCCATAAAACGTGACCCCACCCATCCACTCCCCACAAGAGAGAGCGGGGCCCATCGCTCCAGCTGCAACTGTGAATGGTCGGCTGCCGTCGCCATGCCAGCGGCCCTCTGTACTACAGAGGGAAGGGGCAAGACCCCGTCTCCGAGAAACTCCAGTGGCCTGCCATGAGGGGGCTCATCTTCTGGTATGCATAGTTGGGAAACAAGCAGAGCATGGCAATGCCAACAGCAGATGCCAGACAGCTCTGTCATTGGCTGCTCCATGACTCTTCAACTTCCACCCATAAGGCTCTGTGGCATGTCACAAAAGGAGGCGTGTCCTGATTTTTCAACCCACACAGAAGTTACTACTAAGCAGAAGCATAAGAAGGCTGGCTACTTTGCGGCTTAGTTATTATGTCTTAGTTTAGCTTTTATTGCAGTAACGTGAAAAAAAAAACAAGCCAAGAGGTAACACGGATGGGTTCCGCCCACCATCTGGCCCACCTCCCATTTACTCAGAGAAGATTACTTATTAATGAATAAGTCTACCTAAGCTGTCAATAGGCACCGTTCCCTCAATGGAAAACAGGCCTACAGAGGCTCCACCCCCATGGCAAAAGCACCGCCCCCTCAAAAATAGCCCTACAGAAGTTCCACCCCCATGGCAAAACTGAATTGGCCAAGAAAAGCGAGGGATGCAGGTAGTCCGGTGATTAATGTAGAGATTTCTGGGAACAGCCAGGACGATGACCTAAAGGAGACTTATGGGTGACAATGCTATAAAAATGACTATATAAGGTCCGAAATGGGTCAGTACCAACTAGAGATGCACCGGTCCGATATTCGGATCGGTATTGGCGCCGATCCAGACCTATCCATGTCCTATACTTACTTAATTCGTTTTTGGCAATCTCTAAAAAGATAGCTCCTATTTCATGTTAAATCTATTTGTACAATCAATCGCACAACAGCTCTTTCCCATTTTACATGTGTTTTTTTTTGCGGCATTCAAATCGAACGCTAACGCTGCCCCTCAGTCTTTTTTTGCTACTCAGTGGGTGTGAGTGCAGTGACTTCCGCCTGCGGTGACATCATGCGCATACCCTTCGCAGTATAAGGACAGTAAGATAAGACGTGACAATCTGGGAGTAGTTTTGGTTATTTAACCAGTAGCACAGCGATTTCCAATCTTTGTAAAATAAAGTTTTGAGAGGTGGGAATAGCGTTTAATGAACAATCCCACTTAAAGCGCACGCAACTGTACGAGACAAAAAAAGCAGTGGATGATTTGGGAGTCGCTAACTTGGACTGTTTTGCGAACTTGATGCAGCTTGTGATACAAGAGGGGCCGCCATCGCAACAAAATGTAACTTATCTGACACCAATGGGAGAAAAATAGTGCTAAAATTTTAAGCATTCGCCACTTGTGTATACTTGCTTTGAAGATAAAGAGCTCTTGTATCGGAATCGGTATCGGCAGTTGTGTATCGGAATCGGATCGGAACTGAAAAACTGTGGATCGCCTTAGGACCAACCCATCCAAACCGAAGTCTTCATACTCTTTCTCACCTTGTTACTGGGAAATGGTGGCCTAATGGTTAGGGAAACACACTTGTAACTGAAAGATTGCTGGTTCAAATCCCTGACCAGCAAGGTACCACTGGGGTACCCTGAGCAAGGTACAGCCCCCAAGCACTGCTCCCCGGGCGCCGAGTGAACAGCCTTCTATGATGTCACATACGGGTTAAATGCAGAGGACACATTTCATTGTGGGAACCCTTGTAGGGGACCTAACACTTCCATCACCAGCCACCATTCAACCCCCCTGACAAAGTCATACCTCTCCTGCTTCACATCCCAAGATGGCAGCAGGGGACACCAGTGCAGAACCAAGTTGGTAAGGCCAATGAGGCCCCCAGAGGGTACCTGAAACAGCCATCAGAAAGAGGCAGGCATCATCCATTACTACAGAGACCAGAAGCTAGCAGGATGTGACTCCCGTAAAGACCTGAACCAGGACAGCTATCCTGAAAGAGCCTCTCCCCAGAACTCCCTCAGCTCACATGACCTTGGTTGTGTGACCCACCCCCCCAAACATAGCCTACTTTGCTCTCGCACGCAGTGAAGCTGCCTCGCCACACCCTGGCTGGGAGACATGTCTAGCTCTCAGTGGTCTAATACAAATCCCAGCATGCACCCACATGCCAATCCAGGCTACTCTTAGCTTTCCACTGCACCAAGGGATTGTGGGAAAGTTTTTTTTTCCCCCCAAAAGTCTCTGATACAAGCTGCCATCCACCTCCACAACAAATAGGGAAAATTTTCCGGTAAGCAATTCTTTTTCCAAACCCAGAGTCATTCCCCCATTCAACATGTGCATCACACAATTTCCTTAACCGTTTTCAACTGTTTTTTGAGGAATTCCCTCAAGAATTTTCTTTATATGCCCCTAATTGAAATGAGGAAACCAGCTTCGGCACACCTGTCTATTAAAAATTAAAAGCTAATTAATGGCTGTCATTGCTGGGCACCCTTATGTTGCAACATTATTGCAATTTTGAAAAAAATTAATAAATAAAAAAATCAGAGCAGATGGGGAAGCCCCCCTGCCTCGCACACAGCATTATACAGATGAGGAGTAGTCGCACAGTTAACTGGAAATTAAACGCCGGATTTTCCGGACTGGGCACGTTTGGGCTCATTAAGGCCGCATCGGGCAGACAGGCGGCCGCAGCGCACGGGGTTAAAGCCGCGGTAAATAGGCAATCTGCTGTGGCGGCATGGCCTTAAACACGAGTGGCACCGGCACACATTTTGAGGTCCGAGAAGGGGGATGGGCTCTGAGAGGGTGGGGCATGTAACAGGGACCCAGTGCTGGGGGTGGGGGGGGGAGCAATTCTAATGACTGGGAGCAGCTGGCTCCAAATTACTCTCCACCATCCCCCCGGGACACCATGCAAAGGGAGGGGCTGTAAGGGAGGGGGTGGCCTGGGAGACATTAATGAGTACATGGGGGCAGGGGGGTGGGCTCTCAGCTATACTCACTACAAATGGCAGAACAGGGTCTCCGCTAAGACCAAGACACACAGCTGCGGGGGGGGTACATTGGTCAAGCCACCCCAATGCCCCTACAGTACTCAGTCAACCACCCACAAATACATCACCTAGTACGAGCAACCAAAGCTAGTTTGATCCCAGGACTAGTAACGATTTGTTCAGCCACGGCCTAAGCCTTAAGGGGGCCGTATAACTCAAATGAAATCGGGACAAAACTAAATCAAACACATTGGCGAGAATAATCCGTCGCTCTACGTCACGCCACAATCCAAGCGAGCGCAGAATGTTTCCAATGCAGCAGATCTACATACAGAGCGCAAATAACGCACAAGTCATTTTAATAAAGGAGATGGAAGCCGCTCCCTTTATTAACACCCACTATCCGCTTGTTAAATCATGACATTCAGATCACGTGACATTACGGTTTCCGGGGCCAAACGGAGGACAAGCCAATATGCCGCTGTATTGTGTATCTTAGTATTTTACTTATTTGCACATCGTAAAAAATATACAAAATTTAAAAATCAAAAAACATAATGAAATAAGTTTCATGTTCTCTATTACAGAGTATGATCGCCTGCCTCTAGCTGAAATGGCTTAAATGCCACAGAGATAGCAAGAGGCAGAGGCTGCTTCTGCCTCACACCAGTCTGGTCGTACGCACACACGCTCGGGTGATGTCGCCTCATGCGTTTTCAGCAACATATCTGATTTCGGTGTAACACCAATGGACAGCCTTGCTTTTATCAACTACTCTCTCTCCAGTTATTAGCAAAGTAAATGTTCCCAAACCACAATTAACAATGCTTGTTTTTAATGCCTCTGTCAAGAAATGCGTTAATTAATTTCATTGTGTGTACCAAACTGAAAATGATGTACTGAATGTGTATCGATGTACTGATAAATCCTCCTGGCAGAACAGTGGCAATCATCACTTTGTCTGAATAAAAGGAATTTAACCCCATTTCATATCTTTTTTCTACCCCACCCACCCCTTTTTTAACTTTAATTAAAGGAAGTTAGCCCCTTTTTCACCTTTAAAGAAAGTTATGGTGAATAACATAACCGGCTTCACCGTGGTGTGTTAGGACCCAGGAACAGTTTTACTTCATGCGTTAGGTCAGACTTGACAAGCGGATGGCTTTAATACTAGAAGTGATGTAAATAGGAAAGCCAATGCAATCCATGGCAAACATTACACGGTTGTAATATTTACCATTGAGAGACTTAAATGAATAAACATATTTATTTACAATATTTAAGTGTGCTGCAGTGCAAAGCATGCTGGTGACTGCATAATTAGTATGGCTGACCAGCCCTGTGGCGTCACATTTCTGTCGCACAATCTGGACTGTGGGTGGGATCATAACAAACAAGAGGGTTTGCCTGCAGGCCCTTCACATGCGGTGTGATGAAACGGTGCACCCCCAGTCCCGGAGAGATTCTTAGGTGAATTTAAAAAAAAAACAAAAAAAAAAAACAACTCAAACAGCTTGGCATTCACAGCCAATTCTGGGGTGGAGGGGCATCAGTTTTAAGAGGAGGAGAGAAGAGGAATAAGTCAAATTAGAGCAAAACACACATGAAAAGAAGGACAGCGGAACAGAAAAGGATAGAACGTCATCGATATCACGTAAAGTGTGTGATTGAGATCACCTGGGAGCAAAGAGTCAGAAGTCACATGGGGTAGCTATGACAACAGCAACAACAAACAAACAATAATGACAATAACTATATTTATAAACAGCATGACCAAAGTACCAACCCAGAAACAAGGCTGTTGGATCATCTGACCTGAAGGGCCCCCCCTTGGGATGAGACATGACACACTGTAGATAGCTCTAGGAACACCCTCGTGTGAAATCCACCCCCCACCCCCCGCAACACCACCACCAATCAAACTACCGAAAAAAAATAGCACGTCTGCCATGACAGACGAACTCTAAGTCACATTGAGAACATTAGACAATAAAGCCGAAAGAGGCTCGAGGAAGACCTCATCGACATCACCCGGGGGTTCGCAGAGCACGGCTTGGTCTTGAGTACGCACACGGTAGATTAGAACACACAGAAAAGCAACCTCCCCCCCAAAAAAAGAAATGTATGAGAACAGAACCAAAACACAAACCACACAGACTCATGGTGACCCCAGTTTTCATCAGAAAGACTGTAACAACACAGTACTACAGCAACATCTCCCAGGATCAGAGGAGGAAACATGCAGAAGCTTCCATCTTACTGTAGCATTATCACCTTCAAGAATTTTTTTAATTATTAATGCCATTATACAAAGCAGACCATAGTTTAGAATGAAATGCAGCTGGATATTTTTACATGAGAGCAGAATTAAGCACCCTGGATGATGAATACACTAACCCCCACCCCAACAACTGGGATGGGATATACAGACATGGCATATACCCAACATCCGAAGCCCAGGACGGTGTTCCGCTAAGCAGGATTCCTCAGTTGGTTAACTTAAACTATAAGTCATGATTGTCCAATAGGTATGCTCTTTACCTAAACTCTTACTGGAAGATCATTACTTCTAGCTTCAGTTAACCCAACTAACTAAGAAATCCTGCTTCGTGGAATACCCCCCAGGTCTTCAACCGCGACGCAAACCCCCCTATTGCCACCGCGTTTCCCGAACGCATACCCCAACTCCTGTAAGGTGAACGATTAAACCCAGAACTCCCCCCCCACCCCCACCCACACACACACACACACACACACACGATGACGTAATAATGCAGTCCCACGGCTCCTGGACCTTTCCGGCATCTGAATCCCAGCATCATCCGCCTGTCCGTGGTCTGTGGGGGAAGATGCCGCTAACATGCACTAAGATGCTAAGTCTCCCCGTCCCGCTACAAACTTCCACATCGGCTAGGAGTGAAATTCATAGCCAGGTGCTTTCGATTGCTTCCCTAACGGGGTACAGATTTCTTACCCACCTTGCAAATTCAGTGAATATACACAGCATCCCAAAGCATGTCCATTTACAGTTAACGGCCAATACAGTCCGATCCCTCTGTATTATCAAGCACTCCGAGTGCATCACACATCCAAATAACGAAATAGAAACCCCACAAGAGCGAAACTTTGAGACGTGGACAACATCGATGGGTAAAAGCAACCTCAGTGGGGTAAATCACAGAGAGAGGGGGTCTTTGGGCTGGAAAGGGAATCGTAACGTGGATAAAACTCGAGCTGGTTTCAGAGAGGAAATAATACCATCTTTCAAAAACCGAGACCAAAATACTTGAACACGGAATTTTAAAATGTATGTTGGCCATCCGAGCCAGATGAGTGGAGAAAGCAGTACATTTTCCAACCAGTGAGACCGCGGCGCACTTCGCCGTATTCACGTCACGTTTCCATCAAATGCGAAAATAAGAGCCGTTTCCAGGCCGTACACCTGCTCCGCAAATGTATGCCTCCGCGTGCTCCAGTTAAAATGAATTAAAACGTTAATTTTTCCGTTCGATATGAGTATGCATTTCTTTCAGCACCCGGGGGCAACGACCCTTAAATGAACCATTAAAAGCAAAAGTCGTGCACCCTCCGGCGCTGCATTTGCGGCTGCAGACACGCCGCGTTTCATGCTCTCGCTGCGGCTTCCCACGCGCTCCTCCGACGGGCATTCCTTACCTTGCCGGGCGGGGACGCGGTCGAGCGCTTTCTCCCGTCATCTTGGTCCGGGGGCTCTGTCCAGCGTGTCGCCATTATTTCATTTCAAATCGCAGATCCTCCGGAGCCCGCATTGAAAAGGCAGAAAATACAAAAAAAATAACCAGATCCGAAAGCGAAGAAGCCTTCAAGAAAATATTTTAATCCACACCGACTTCCGTCTTCATCGCATCGGTCAGGCAGTTCTGCGATCAAATACAAAACCAAAGTTAGTCAAAGATAAAAAAACAAAACAAAAAACTTGTCTCAGCACTGTCCCAAAGCTGGTGAAACGGACTACCACGGGAAACTCGGACTCCTTAACAACCCTCACTAATTTTTGCAATCACTTAAGGCTGTTTACTACATATTTACTTAATGAAAACCAAGCCAATATTGACTGATGATTATTTTGACGTAGAAACACCTACTCCTTGGGCAAATTAAAACTGATCTTCATCGCTTTACAGAACGCACGCGCAATGACTGTACATGAACTATTTTGCGTTTGTTGTATATATACACAATTACACAAAACATACAGAATTATTCAAAACAGATGTGAGAATGTGATACACATTCAATAGGATTTCGTTTTGTATTTTTGACTAATGTTTTAAAGGCTACTTACTTGTTTCCTAATAAAAAGTCCCTTTATTTTGCATGCCACACTATCTTCCAGCAAAAAGTCCTAAACCCAGTGACCTCCCCTGATCTGCCGCTTATTCCCTCTGCTTCATTCAGAGTGCCACCTCGACTCGAAACAGGACTTAAATAATTAAATAGTGGCAAAACTTTAGTAGCAACAATTGCCATGATAGATGGCGATCTAGCAGCTCAGCTTATTTGGGATGAATGCAGGCTGGATCTCGCGTAGTGTTTTCCAGTCGAATACAAAGGGCCTATGTCAGGCTTTTTTTTTTTTAATTTATTTAGTACGATTGATATTTTTGCAGAATACTAGCTGACCATATCTGGCTCCCCAAATACACGAAAGGCTACGGATTAACAGAGGAACCTTTCATCATCCGTAACGCTGCTGTAGCAAAGCCGCTTGACGGGTCAGATATCTCGACAGCTTGCCATCTTGCAGTATCAATAAAAGGCACGTCGTTGACTACGACTGCCGTCTTTCTGCATCAATTTATTGCCGATTTCTGTTCCCCGTCCTAATTTTGACAATCGAGTCGAAACGTAGCGATACTAACCGCTGTGGCATGTGAACTGGTGGGGAGCGGAGGTGGTCAGAGCAGATCAGCCGTGCTAAGAAGCATGCGATCGGGCGAAGCAACCTACCTGCCGCAAATCCAAAGAAAAGACCGAGCAAGACTCCGGCGATCCACCTCCTCCCTCATCTTTACCCAAAATGATTTCATTCGGAGGGAAAAAATACAGCGGGCAGCGCCACCATTCTTCCCTCATCGGCCAAAGTTGCAGTGGTGATACATTGTTTCCCTGGCTGCCAGCACTGAATAATTTGTTTTAAAAAAGGCATCAATAATAATAAAAAGGAGAATACCAAACGACCCTCAGCTAGCGAACTACACAGCAAACAGACGCCCAGCTGCGCACATTTTGCATGCAATCACACAAGGATCCTAGTAACGGAGCAGAAACTAACCTCTATGTGCATGTATATACTCCATGCGTGCTCTCCGTTGACGATCGCAGGATTTAAACAAAAAGTCATTTCCCAGAGTGTGCGCCTCCCCCCTCCTCCGCGCTGGATCGCACTGAGGGACACACTAATCGAGGGGTCCTTGCCGCCCCGCCCCACGCCCCGCCCTACGCCCCGCCCTCGACTCGGCTGCGCCGCTCTCACCCAATCACGTCCGAAATTGGTCGATTTGCATTTCAAACTCAGCCAACCGGAAGCCGCCTCGCATGGCTGGCCTGGCCGATCAGCGGCGTGGCCACGAGAGTTTGAAAGCGCTTTCACCTAGTTTATTAACCATTCTATTTGTAACGCGATTTCAGTCCCTTCTAACTACTGGTTTGGAAAGAAACCAACATTACAGTTACTGTTTCAAACTCATGTCATGTTATCCCGTAGACCTACTGTAAAATTCTAAGTAATACTAAATTTTGGTCAACGAGGTGAACGACAGGGACCTACTGGAAATGGAGAGGGTTATTGCTGAGGGTTAGGAATTAGCTAAAGGACTTCAACCACATGTTTTTTTTTATTTTTAATCTTCAAATGAAATTGACAGGTTTCACATTATGTCGGAGCTATGCAAAGATAGGGTTCTCTGTCAATAAGTAAATAGGCTTTGATGTGAAAGTGAATAATGTTAATGATTAACGATACTGGCTAGCTTTGCCCCCAGCTGAGGGTTATTAATGGAGAGACACGGCCATGTATTTAATATCGCCTTTCTGCGGACTTGCCCTGTTTACAGTACACTGTCACTGACGTGTATGCGTGTGCATGTGTGATCCCCGCTCTCTTCAGAGTGATCTCACCGGATGGCCTTGGAGTTCCCTTCCTCCTGGCCTACTGACAAATTGTGGAGATAAAATACACTCGATCGTATAGCTCATCGCCTCTGCTCTTGAGTAACACGTCGAGGACGTTTTCTTTTGTGAAAACAGAGGTGGGCAAGTAGCAATTGTGTCATGGTTAAACATTGCTGAGCAAAGTTCTCAGACTGAACCTGAAATCATTATACCTTTGGAATAGTTTATTTATATA
>JAODLD010000001.1:19070582-19116107 GCA_026781065.1 Mormyrops boulengeri
TTTTCGGTTGTCCCCTGCCGGCCTTTGTTGGGTTCCAAAACCCGTTGCCCGTTTTTCGGCCTTGCCACCCCCGCCCCCCTGCCCTTTGCCCCCGGCGGCGTGGTCCTGGTCCCCCCCCCCCCCCCCCCCCCTTTCCCCCATCCCCGTGCTGGATAAGCTGCTGAAATATGAATAATGACCCTCGACCAACATGAAGTTTCAAACCCAACAAACAACACTGGTGTACCGTACTGGCTGTGAAGGTTTTCGACAGGCTGAAGTGTTTCATGCAGCTGGTTTCAGTGCTTTCTCTGGATTCGTGTGACTTAAATGTCGTCTTGTCTCAGATGCTTCTGTAATGAGGTTTGTTTTTTTTAAATCTTCTTGGCACCAGAGAGGAATCTCACATGGAATTACACAAACTCATATTTCAGGTCCCATGGCAGGAGCCCCCGTCTGCCCGTCCTGCCATCCTCCAGCCCCTGAAATGGGCCACTAGTAGGACCTTTGGCCACACGCAGATCACTCTGGGCCGTGAGGTGACGGCAGCAGCCTGGAATCGGGGATACGGCCTTTCAATGCAAGAGGTCGGGTGTGACCAATACGGTGGGGTGGAGCCAGTGGGCAGGACATGCTAGCCAACAGCAACCAATCAGCTTACTGCTCTTCTTGAACATCAGTCAGAGCCTTGGAAGAAAAAGAAAACCGGCATGAAAGCCACCTCGCCAACTGCCACCATCCGCCGGCCACATCACCATCAACGCTCTGAAAGGGGACCCCGAAAATGCACCCGGTTTTCAGTCCGCACCAACGTCTCACTCTTTCTCTTGTTACTACCAGCCCACCTGTCTCCTGGCTGCTCCGGCTTTTGTTCTGACACCATCCCAATCAGAGCCCCCCCCCCCCCCACAAAGCCTGTCTGCCCGGGGAATGGCTTTCACTCATTCTTCCGGGAGTCCCACCTCCACGCTGGAGACCAACGCTGGAGTGTATCCTTTGTCCGAGGCTGAAAGAGAAACCCGCATACCTCAGAGTCCACTCTGGAGAAAAAGAAATGTCAGGGAAAACAAAAAGGGAAGGCCTTAAATGGCAGAGTCAGACTGAAAAGCTGAAATCAGCAGCATGCTTGCTTTGGGCCAAAGGGTGAAGCATTTCATAGGACTCAAATTGTTGATTGTTATTTCAGAGCATTTTTTAAATTTTGAAATCCACTGTCTGTATAGATATGTACCATGTTACTTCACCCTGTTAACAGGGTGGTTTTAGCAAAAAAGAAAATTTTAATTATGAAACATGTACAAATCAACAGGTATTAAGCAAGAACTAAGTAAAGCCAACTAAGGTATTTTAATTGATGTGGAAACACCGTAGTACAAACAACAATTTTGAAAAGTTGGATGAGAGAGAAACTGCATGGTATCGAATGAGCCCTGGTTTACCCACAATTCTGAGGGTTTGGACGCTTAGGCAGAGGGTGCGGCTGATTGGTCATTACTCAGAGCAGCTCAACGTATCACCGCTTGTCTTTTGGCCGCCCTCCCCGGATCCCCGTCGGAGTCGGCTGAGGGGTAAGTGGGCCGGGGCGGCAGCGAGGGCAGCGGGCTTGAGCCACAAAGGGCCGCTTTGTTGCCAGACGCTGGGTAGATTTAAGGCTCAGTAGGCTGACATGAGAGGGGCTGTTACCCCCCACCCTCCCCCACTAAAGCTGAGCCCTTTCAGAAACTCGTCTGCTGTAACCGAGACACCTGGAGGTACGAAGAGGCCCATTGAATGAGGAGAAACGCAGGTGCGGCGCCCCCCAGATATGCTTTCATGAACTGCAAATCTTCGCATTAGTTAAACATTTATTCAGCAGATGCTAAGGATCAGAGATCAGGGTCAGGCGCTATCTCTGGAGTTTGGGTTAAGCGCTCAGAGGTGATATAGTTACTCTGCTGACTGTGGGATTTGAACCAATAACCTTCTGAGCACCACTACCACAACACCCAAGTCAGACCACAGGCAGAGTGTGATTGTATGGCTGTGTTCTGGTCTCCAATTTGGAAACCCCCATTTTCAGGTCGTTTTACGAACCCACTAAATGATTGCCGGCACTTCCCTGTTTCCATTGGAGGGCAGCTTCAGTGACGAATGTCTAAAGCGATCTGATCCGGTGTCAAACCTGATGAAGAGTCAGAACCACAAGCCAAAGGAGTGCGGAGCGGTTAAAACAAGCCTGTTCTGGGGAATGAAGTAGTAGCTGGTTATGTTGAATGTGGCTCAGCAGCAGGTACAGAGCAGGGGCCACTTGGACACTGGGCCCAGCTGAAAACTGATTGGTCCCTGAAGTGTCCCCTCCCCTGTCACTCATTGATTCAAAACATATCATTGGCTGATGATGAAGTTGGGCCCTCTGCATGAATTACAGCACCTCTTATGCCCCCACCTTAAAAAAAAATTGCCCCTAACGTGCCACTAGGAACCACAGGGTTAAATAACTCCATGCATACAAAAAACATAAAAATGGAACCTACTTCAAACAGAGAGAAAAGGTGTATAAAATGTTCAGTGGTATAATAAAAGTAGCCTGATGTGGTACAACTGCCAGTTAGCTGTGCCAAGGTGCCACCTCTGACGAGTAATTCAAGCAGGATTCCGGCAACAGCGCTGCTCTGCTCTGTGCCCTACAGGCACGAATTCATGCAGAAGAGCTTTTTCTGGATGAGCAGGCTGCGCTGGTGCGTCGGCGGCTCATTTAAGGGAGTCAGCGAGGTATAAAGGCAGGACATCCAGGCACACCCAGAACCTTGTTGGCAGGTGGAGCTCGGAAGGCAGGGCACCAGCGGCTAGACTGCCCTCTGCACTGACTGTCAACATTTGTTTAACATCAATTCAACATTAACGGGGATGAGGGGGGAAGCAAATTCAGCAGGGAATGGGGGCTGAGAAATAAAGCACGAAGCAATTACTGGGAAGCTGAATGGAAGTGTGCCTGATTGCTTTGTTGCAGCGTGTCCCTAAGCCAGTAGGGGGCAATAGAAAGATACAGGACATTCACAACCTTGAGCAGAGAAATAAAACGGATGATCACACACACACAAAAAAACATGATGTATAATGTTACCACACAGAGATAAACCAGAGAAATGAGTTAGACTTTTAAAGTTACACATATTTTTGCTGACTGACACTAATCTGTGCAGTTAAATTAGTCAAATTCACTTTACCAGAAGGATATCTGTTGGAACAACTGCTCACATACACTGCGGATTCCGGTAACAAAAACCAAGCATCCCTGCAGGATGAAATCAGACGCGTAAAAAGCTGAGATTTATGGGAGTGATTCTCAACTAAAACATGCAGCTGCACAGTTGAGACTCATCCTGAGATTAGAGAAACCACAATAAGCCCCTGCGTTCAGTGCTTTTAACACGTGACAAATTTCAGACGCATGTTTAATGTGCCAGAATTTGTATGAAAGCTCAAGGCTACATTACTAACAAAGACTCCAGAAAAGAGAACAGATAGTGAGCTATCCTGCAAAGATTTCACCATCAGTACATCTGGGGGGCTGTGTGAGGCTGAGATTGTGCTTGTGATCAGAAGGTCATCAGTTCAAATCCTAGGGTCGGCAGAGTGATTTCATTGTCAGGCCCTTGAGTAAGGCCCATAACCCACAATTGTTCCAGGGGCTATCAGATTCTACTATTTCAAAATGTACATTGCTTTAGATGAAAGCATCTGCTAAATAAATAAAATGTAAATTTCAGTGTAGAAAAAAGGGTTTGGAAACTAAGAGACTCTCCAAGGCATTCTCACATGCTCAAAGGATGCTATATAGTGCCTTTTACAAGGGTGCCTCACATAGTTGTGCAGTAACACATTACTTCATCATTTATACGGAATAATACATAAAACATGGGAAACAGGGAAGATGGAAAGAGTGAAAGCCAGAAGACAATGTGAACAAAATTGGTGACGAGCTTCTGAAGGAAGGAATTCATGTGAGCAGGGGCTAAATCAGGATCAGTAGGGGGAGCCCTGTCAGTTACAGAGTTGGGGGGGTTGGGATATACCGCTTTCTACTTTATTAGTTATAATATGTATTTATAATCACAATCTTAAAGATTCACTTGTCATTATGTTAAACAAAATACCAAAAAATGTAGTACATGGATGTGATCAAAAAATCACGGGACGGAAATCAAGGCGTCAGGTAAGAATATGTAAATCCACTCAAGGAATGGAATGTCAGGTCAGAGCCACTAATGAAAATTAACAATAAAGCTAATGGGGATTTTTAGCACAAAACTATCCTTTTATTAAACCAATCACTTTGAGTCTTTTACTACATTTTGGGACATTAAGAAAAATACATTAATGTTGAAACAAGCCGAGCTGCTCTCAGGCAAGGTCCAATTTCGACATAAGGAGGTGGAGCAAGTGTGTGTGTGTGTGTGAGAGAGAGAGAGGGGTCACAGGAATGAACGGGAGAAATCACTTCTGAGGGAGAAATAAAAAAACAACAAAAGGTTATACGAAAGCAGGAACAGCAGTTTATTACATTAAAAATCCGACACAGCTGGGAAGGGCACAAAGTTAGTGAGCATTTATTAATGCACAGTTTTCTACTGGCGGATATTAATTGACCAATCGTGAATCAGATTACATGCTCTAGTGCTTCCTGCTTTGACTCAGGTAGGCAGCAGCCCATGTCCCAGGAGGTTCTCTAAGAGTAAAGCAGCTCAGCTGGCCCACCGCTGGCCGCTTCTTACAGTCTCGCCGTATCCATGGAGAGGTACAGGACCCTCCCTTGTCCACGCGCAGCAGGCCGTCAGTTTTGCTCTTCAGACTTTGTATTTTATTTTTGCCGCCTCGCTGATGACACAAATGTGCTGAAGGAGCAAGGAAATTGGGGAATCAGTGTTTGTAGAGCGCAACAGGAACATGTCAAACCCGGCTCTCCTGACTGACCGAAACACTGTATCGACTGACGAACACCCGAGAAGGTCAGATCCTCTGTAATCATCTACAGCGCTGCTGAAACTTTGCACCAAAGCGGTTTTGCCTGATTACTGGGAAACGTTGACAAGAGATATTGGCAGGAAGGTCAACTCTTGAAGCTTGGCTCGTTCCCAGTCTCTCGCTCATACTCCCCCTCTCATTCGCCTTCTCAACCTGACTTGATTCCTCATCTTCTCCTGGAACCCACGTTCACGAGCAACAAAAAAGTTACGTGGGCATTTTTCTGCCGGGTACCCTGATGAAAAATGAGCCCAGGAAAAGACTGATTTGATGCCAAAATGGCACGAGTCAGGGTTTGAACTTTTATTTCGGCACTGATGACAACTGTATAAAACACGAGCCACAACATCAATCACCAGGAGATGTTAGTTATGTTGACCTAACACCATTCCAGCAAATGAGGCCATATTTATAGCAAAGGTATAGGAATGTTAAAACAGATGAAAAAAATCCAAAAAAAACAAAAACATTAAAAACAGATCTAAATAAGATGCTTAAGATTAGCTTTTGATAAAAAGTCTAAATAAAGCCTCTGGCTTGACTTTACTAAAAACCTCTATTAGACAGTCAATAAAATGATATCTTTGCCTAAGGGAGTTAAAAGAATGACAGTACAGTACTATGAAATGTGTTCAACAGTTAAAGGATTTTTGCATGCAAGACACAGAGGAAGATCTTCACCAGGAAGTACAAACACGCGAGTCAGCCTGGTATACCCTATACAGCATCTTGTATAAATGATATGATCCCAACAATATTTAACGTTAGCTTTTGTCATCCTTCCACCGAGGAAGAGAAATGTCCGACTGAAATCAGTAACATCCCATGGTCATCTTCTTTCAAATATCCTAAATCAACACTAAACAACAATTCAGGGAAAACCGGGCAACAAACTTCAACGGGCCATTATGTAACTACAAAGACAGCCGATCATTCCGTATCTACGGGAAACAAAATTCACACCAGTGGAATTCTAGATAAAATACTCTCACATTTACAAACATACGGCTGCTTATGGGTTTCATTAAATAAATAGGAAGTAAACTGTGGATCTCGTACTGAAGCACTACGCTGTTTAATTACAGTCCGCAAAATCACCATCATCCTCTTAAATCCCACACAGAGCTGCTCGTGTTGACGTCATGTGGCGTGTGATGTCTTACATTGAGGTCTCGGAAGTACTCATTGTAGTCCAGAGCGTAACCAACAACAAAACGATTTGGGATTTCAAATCCAACATCTGGAGAAAACAGAAGGCAAGTGAATACTCAAAGTTCGAGACAGTGATGTAAAAACTAGATGAATGCCACATCACTCTTGGAAACACTGTTTTAAATAAAGACTAACTTGTTAGTGATTTTTTTTCATTTGAAGCAGCTTATTTTGGGGGGGGGGGGGTCGTAAATGTTATTTGCTTGGTATACAATTAAGGGTTAGTGTGATTAGGGATGGATTCACTACGTACAGTCTGGGGGGGTCCCTAGTCCATTTGGCACCCGCTTCACCAATAAACTGAAAGAAGAAACAGCAGAGCCCTCAAAACTCTCACCCCCCTGAATGGTTTCTTCCACCCTTGTGTGTGTAAATACACATTGACATTGCCAGAAAATTGGTTGTATGGCATAATAGGTCCCTGTCGCACTAGTGTCAGATATCTCTCTGGAACGAAAGATGAGGGGGCTCTGTCATCTGCAGGGAATCTCCCAGCAGCCAGATGGTGCCATCTTACCCAGCGACCTTAACCATCTTGGGCCCGAAGGTCTCCACATGCTCCAGAAGAGCCTTCATTGTCTTTCCAGTGTCAACTATGGCCTGTGGGACAACGGGGCAGCGTCTTAGAAATAAACGGTCCTCAACAAATTACAGATTTAAGGTGCAGGGAAAAACACAAACGACTGTTCATTTGTTGATCCATTTAGTGCCAGATAACGATATCTAGACTGCATTACTCATTTTTAATTTGTTGTGTTTGATATATCCTGAGACCCTTAAATGGAATACATGGCTTTTTTACATGGGAAGCCATACTTTGATGGTAATAGTCAAACACAAGTGAGACCGTTGAGGTTATGGATAATCTAATAAAGAAGTGATTAGACTAGCAATGTTATAAGATTTAATGTTTTTCCCCCAAGTCACTTATCTTATTTCTCGGCTTATCCGAGTGTCCCCCCCCTTACTGCACATGATTCAGCATTCTAACCTCCCACAACGGAATCCTTCTTTTCCTTAAAAACAGACTCTATAATTTCACTCAGCTCAATATTACATCAAGCAAGCACAGTGCTCTGCATTTAATGAGTAAGCAGGGGGGCCGGGGGGGGGGGGCAGGCTTCACGCATTTCCACGACCATTTAAATGCGTCCGTAAAACTTTCAGACCGCAATCAGCTCGTCTCAGAGGGATTTTAATGTTATCATCACTGAAACGAGAGCAATGCATCTCTGGGTAGTACAATCACAACATAAGAACCAGGTCAAGCATAACTTCTGAGTCTTTTAACTCAGTGTTCAAATGAATCACAACATAGTTTAATGGGTGACCCTTAAAACAAAATCATTTGTCATGTTTTAATGAGACCTACTTCCTCAGAGAAATTCCTCTTAATCCCTTTGTATATAAAAGCTACACTTATAAAACAAAACCACCATAAAACTCTCTCTGTTACTTTATGCTCCAAAGAGTGGTCAATTATGTAATTCATTGTGACAAGGGGAACAGAAAGAGCCATATTGATTTTATATTGAACAAGAGAGAACCTCCCAGAAAGATGTAATTAAAAAAAAGGCTTTGAGCCACAAAAATGACCCAAAATGCATCTGGACTCATCCTGAGCTGTTGGGGGCAGGTCCACCGTCTTAATGGCTGTGTTACAGCAACATTCACAGTTTGGTGTGGAACTTTGAATACTTCATCTACAGCTCTGCCATTTGAAAAGAGGATCTACACATTATATATCAAATCAAAAAAATACATTTGGTGCCTCTTACCTCTACAATCAAGACGTTCTTCAATGGATGGCAGAATAACATAAAAAGGGGACAACAAAAATGATTTCTTACACATTAAAATCAATAACTAATTCAGTCACTGCTGTTGTCACTATAGGCATGCATGAGATATCAGCTTCTTCAGAGTAACACAACCACCATAAAAGTCCTGAATAGATCCTTCTCATCCAGGCACCATGCAGAACTCAATTTTCTCCAAAAGCTGAGATTTCTGGCACCACCACTGTAGAGCATTCCTTGATGGTGATGAGGCAGTGCAGTTTCACACTTGGGGGCGATGTCATCGTGACTAAAAGCTCGCAGTTTTCACACCATAGAAAAACAATTGCAGGACATTTAGCCGACTGGCTCATGCCGTTAACTGGATGCAGATGGTATTGTAGTTTATGATTATCATTAAACTTCAGCTACAGGCAAGGTTGGACACTGTCTTCTCGGGAGTCCCAGTTAGCCATGTAAGCCCCCCAGGTCAAAGGAGTATTTCACCTTGGAATCTGATAGCGCCAAATCCATTCTTGAGGTGTTTCTGTAGGGAAATTTCGAGAGTATGTACTCCAGGGGATAGCCTCCTTCTCTGGGTGGTTCAGCTCAGGTGGGTGAAGCAGGCCAGCTTCTGACCACAGACCTGAAGCTAGGTGGGGATGAAGCCACAGATGAGATGGACGTGCTTTGATGATCTAACAGCTGGGTGATGCCTCAATCCCTCAATTCAGACTGTGGCCATTAATATGAACAGCAACAATGAATCGCCCAGTGCTAACAAAAAAAAAAGACGTTGTTTTGAGGCCGAGAGCCGTTGCCATGGCTCTTAATTTTAAGCCGTTTCCCAGTTTCATCACGAGGCTCCAGACCACGGCTGCCCCCCCTAACAGGGAACAGAGGGCCATTCTTCTTGCCCTCGGCACCCCAGGGCCACACAGCCAGAAACGCCAAGTATCACGTTTTTTGACCCAGATCTAGGAATGCAGTGTCACATCCTCAGGAATCCTGGTGTCTGTCTCCCAGGAGCTGAGCCACTCCCGTTCTTCAGAAAACTCAATCCTTCACAATAGTGGCCTGAAAAGCATGAGGACTGAGCTGGCATCCATCTAGATACCAGCCCGGGCAAGACAATCGTAAAACTGGCTGGCGAAAGATCCATCAGCACGGCAACTCTCCTGAGCTCAGTGATCGTCCAATAAAATTTATTACTTAGTAAATTGTTATTTGAATATCCAGATTCCTTTGTGGCAGGAAGAAGGGGCCGTGAAGATGTCAGAATGGATCGCCTTCTCTTGAATAAACCCCCATATCTCCAACAAGGGGCTATACATTTCAAAATGGAGGGCCACAGCATCGCTGCAGGGTTGTCCGCCACCAACCAGTCTAAACCCCATCACTGTCCAGGTGGCTGACCGGGGCAACGTCCTCTCACTGTCCTGAATCTTTCAGATTAGCAATAAACTGAACCCTAAATTGCCATGCTACACCCACCTAGAGGTTACAGCCAGGCTGTCGACGCACCCTTCTCCCACATCACGCCCCCAGCTGGGGGTTAAATGACGCTCATGGAGAGGTATTGTGGAAGCACATCTCATCACTGACTCGTCTGTCCTGTGACCCTCCCCATGGCTGCATTCCCGATGAAGTCACTAACAGACACTCACATGCCACTGCCTAGCCACTAAATGGTGTCAGCCATCTACTGTCTGCCACCTCATGGAGCACAAGTGTTAGTGTCAGACATCGCCCCCTTGTGTCACAAGTATGCAACTGCAACGGGTGAGATGACAAAATGCATTAACTTGACAGCTCTGAGCATTGTCCATGCTTTTGTGGATGTCTTTTCAGGCCAGGCTGTAGTCATATACTCTGGGTAAGTTTCAAATTACACCACAGAAAGTGGAAGTACTTACAGTGCCTTCTCAAAAGGAGTCAGTTACAATTCGTAGACAGCAGCCCCTAAGCCCATTACTGCCGCCCTGCTGGGCACACTCATCTAATGCATGCATGTGTTCAGTGAGCTGAATAACATAATCGCTTGTGTGAGTTTTACTTACACAAAAATGTTCTGGTGGTAGAAGAAAAAATTATTGTTTCAGAGAGATAACCAATCAGACTGCAGAGGTTCCCTAAACCAACCATTTTTCATTCTGCCCTCAAAACATTTTTGTGCAAGTAAAACTCCCATGAGCAAAATGATCAGCTGGTCATTCTGGAAATTACACCTGGCCACAAAATCACTGACAATTTATCAATAACAAAAATCAGAAAATGTTTTTCAGGAGTACTTTGGTTCACCGATTGTGCTTAATTCAGGTTGAGCAAAACAAATAATTGAAAAGTCATGTTAAAACAATGCGGGTTAAAAAAAATCCCCTAGGATCTATCCCACAAAACATGACCGCGGTGAATGATTCTTGAAATGTTTAGTTAGCTGTCTCATGGTCTTGAAATCGAGAAGGAGAGCCACTCCAACCAAAACACACCGGCTCTTCCGATCCATCCAGGAATTCCTATGCTGGTTGGCAGAGATCCTGCCTTGCTGCTAAGGGGGCAGGGGTACGTACCTTCCCACTGAGAACAGACAGGTCCTCTCCTCCAAGGATATGGAGGTCTTCTGTGGACTGGTCATTCTGGAGTGAGAGGAATGAGAGAAAAACAAAAGGCTTTAAAAGATGGCACAGGAGAAAGCCCTTCCGTCCAATTGGTGTCGAAGCTCTGTTCGGTGGTTACAAATGTTGTTAATGCAAAACACTGGCTTAGCCCAGGTCAGCATGAAATATGGCTAGACGGCCTTTCTATGTCATTGTCAAATTTCTGTTCTGTCCCTCATGCTCCCAGAGGGATTCCCAGATCCCAGAATTTCCCCTCGGATAAAATCTACCGAGTCAGTCTGGCTGGGTTTCTCAGAACAAAGGCACGGCCCATTTTCTTCCAAGAAGTAGTTTTGCGATCCGCCAACGGTGAGGGACAGCCCAAGTATCCTGGGACATTACAGGAGTCTTCCAGAATGCCGACTCATAAAACCACATGGAATCGTAGTGGGCTTTCCAAGGCTTGGTGTTACAAGTGAGAGGCTCATGCGTCAAAGAAAAACAAGTAAAGCTCAGTGCTTGGCAGTTAACTTTCATTTGCCTGTCCCACATACCATTTCAATTTAATTCAATTCAATTCAATTCATTTTTATATAGTACCTTTTACAACAGCCTCTCCAATGTGCTTTACATAGGACTGTTGTGGTACAACATCATTAAGAGAGAATACTACAGAAACGGGAAAAAGGGGGGACAAAGAAATGAACAAAAGAAAACTAGATGACAGAGAAGGAGAACCAAAAACTCCCAAGTAGGGAGAGAAAAAAAAAAAAAAAAACATCCTGGTGGGCCCTACCCTCACAGGCATGCTAACATTATTGAAAAAGAGAGTGGGCTTGCTTGCTAAAAGCAAGGTGCAACCTATGACCAAGGTCAAAGCAATCACTGAGTCAGTTTTCCACGTCGGCCTGTGTAGGGTAACAGACCGAAGTCTGCACCCACAAAGTCACATCCATGATGTCACCCCTCTGTAGGACTGAACCAGGACTCCAGCTCAGATGGTGCCCACCCCGAGCACCATCCAGACATGTGGGAAGGAAGGCAGAGAGCATGGCTGGTCAGATCATGCATTAACACATTAATCTGTCACGGCAGGGGGGCATGGTACAGGCAGGAAGAAGGAGACGGTCCACTTGCGGCTCCAACACAAAAAGGGTTTACGTAATACAACTAAAAACACAACAGGGAGAATATGTAAAACAAATGGAAAAATAAGCAATTAACTAAAAATCAAGAATCAAAACACAACTAAAATGAGCAAAGACTCAGACGTGAGTAACACAGGGAGCAGACCTAGAAACTAAACAGAGCAACACATAGCTACTGAGCACACACAAGAACAGCACAAACTCACTAAGGACCTGAACACAGGCAGACACTTAAATACACAGGATCACCAAGGCAAACAACAAAGACGTGCAAAGTAAAATCAAATTAACAAATCAAAAAGGACTTGGGACAACAAGGAACAGGTGGGGCAGATTACACTTAAATGAGTATGAAACTAAGGAACCTTAACATACACCAAAATTAGAACTAGGAGACATAACACAGAGGGCTGACTACACTACACAAAACCAAACCATGGTTACAGTGTGTTATGTATTAAGTTGCAGGTAAGTTAAATGGAAGTAACAGGTTTTCAGTCGAGATTTCAAGACTGAGACCGATTCAGCATCCTGAACATAGGCTGGCAAACCATTTCACAATACAGGGGCCCTCAGCAGAATTCTCTACCTCCAACTGTCACTTCTGTCATCTATATGTGGAACGACAAGGAAACCTGCATTCTGTGATTTGAGTGGACGATGTGACTTGTTAACTTGAAGTAATTATGTCAGGTAGGCAGGAGCTAGACCTTTAAGTGCTAAGTCATTTACAACTTTAGTTAAGACAGCTTCAGTGCTATGTGGCTGGTGGAGCCTTGATTGGAATATATCCAGTTTTTTGTATGTCTCCAATTATGACTGAAGCTGAGCAGCAACTCTCTTCTCCAGAACTTTGGACAAAAATGGTACATTAGACACGGGTCTGTAATTGAGCTCCCGTGGATACAAACTTGGCTTCTTCAGTAGTGGTCCGATTACTACAACTTTAAAATGGTCAGGCACATCACCTAAAGATAGGGATGCATTCATTATGGAAGATATTGGTCTTGTCTGAACTCCTAGGGATTCTTTAAGGAGTTGAGTGGAGATTGGGTCCAGCAGACAAGTGGTTGGTTTGGTTTTAGTTATAATTTTATTAAACTCCTGTTCCTTTAATTAAAAAAAAAAATTAAGGGTTTGTACATGTGTTTCAATAGAGTTATTTGTGAGCCATTTGAAGATGTTTGAATTTTGTAATTTTATTGTTAAAGAAATCTATAAAATGTTTATCTAAGATCTCGAGCTTCGGTGTTGCTCTCAGAAATTGGGCTGGTAAACTATTTGCCATGTTTTGATTGAATCCAATTATGATGGAGACCATCCCGTTTATAAAGCCAGACCATTCCCAAAAAAGGTCTCACTGATCAATAAAGGTTATGTGTGAGATGCACACCAGGTCTCTAACCAGCAGTTTAGGGAGAGTAGCCTGCTATAGGTTACATCCCCTCTACAGAGAATCGGTAAGGGACGAGAAACAATTAGATTTCAACATTTTGTTTTAGCTTTGGCACACATTGAAATGAAGCTCCTCTTTAATACCTCAGATTGTTGAGGCTTTATATCGTGCTGGAACATTCTCTCAGCACCACATACCAGCGAGCGATACCAACAAATTAATCTCCCACAAGCTGGTTCTGGAAACAAAACTTTAAATCTCCTACAGGCTACAAGTTACATTAAACACGTTACAAGCCGCAAATAATGGTCAAAGAATATGAGCCCAAATTTCTGTAAATGGGGCAAAACATTATGCAGTAAGTTTACACAAAAATGCAGTAAATTACACAAAAATACACTAAATAAAACACAAGCAAAAACGAGACAGGGCATGCAGCCACAATCATGTACATCTTGAGTCAGAATCAAGCATAAGCTGATTGCTGTTAACCAAACCATCAGAAAGAAAACAGCTACAAAAAAGTATTCTTCTTCGGGGTTCTTTGTATCGTTCCATTCCTAAGCATCAATAAGTCGGCTACTTGGTATAGGAGCTTAGGAAGAGTCAGTGTTTCCTAAACACCAGCTTTAAATACAAGTGTCTTCTGCTTGGGTTTCTGCATATAAAGGGCTCTCCGAAGACATTTGCCATGCAAACACTCGTCTCGTTAACGATGTTGTAGGTCAGATTTCCTTTGGATTGAATTTATATTCCACCTGGCAAAACTGGCAGAGTCTCGAGTTGCTGGGAAATTTCAAAGTCCTTCATCCAGCGTGGGGAAGGGAGGGGGGACGCGCCGGTAAACGGAGACAACCGCAAAGCCACGGGAAAACACAGTGGAGCTGGCGTGGGATCGCTCTCCCGTAACCATTACATTCAAGGCTCCAGCCCTTTGGATGGGAGACCCTCAGCCGCGCAGCAGCCAGACTGGGTGTGGACGGACCGGGCTGTACTTACAAAACACGAAGTTTGGCATAAGCGCCCGCCCCTGTGTTTGTATGTCCTGATACAGTTCATTTTTGGGGAGGATAATGGATTACGACACCAGGATAAAGGTCTTATTTTGCTTACTGAATATGATGCAAAGTTTTCGCCGAGTGCTCCGCGCATGATCTCTAGAATAACGTCGCGATAATGTTGATGAAGGACCAGAAACAATCACTGTCCCCCACTCACATCACATAAAACTGCTTAAGAGTATTATTGGAGTGCAGCCATCAGTCACGTATTGTTCCAGGGTCCATTCAAAGCGCTCTTAAAGAAAGTGGCTATCACGTGACTTCACGCAGAACGTGAAAAGGGTGATACATTTGCAAAGTTATCTACACATTAGCTGCTTAACTCCTAATATTATGTATCCTGCTTAAATATGGGGGGCACCCTATATCCTTAACCACTCCGATACCGGCTGCCCCCAATCTTATTCAGCTAAGAGCCTTTCCAGTAACTCACACAGAATAACCAACAAATACAGCCATCGGTATATTATATTTACCAAAGAGGCTGGTATGAACTTGTAAACAATTCATCACAATATGAATAGTACCGGGCTGCTTTCTGATTCCTAAAGTCTCACAACATTGCCACCTGCTGGCAGGAGTATTTCATTACAGGCTCAGTGACGCAAAACATTTGGAAAGATCAGGCACACAAATACGAGGAATACTCAAAAATCAATCTGTAGAATGTCACTGACTGGACTGGTCATCTGTATTGTTCCATTTTCCTCCATTTTTTATAGCTGACGCTGCAATTTCATTTTTAACCATAATTCATAATTTCAGTGCCTGTTCTACTGATATCATACTACTTTTTGGCATCGTCATAATCACATATTATATAAATTAAGTTTATATAATGGTTGTTAGGCCACAGAAGTGACTATCCTTAAGCTAGGGTTGGAAATATGGTAATGTATTACTCTGAATGTTGAATCTGTGCTTTTCAGACTGGATTTCTGTGGCTGAGAGGCTGCGAAATGGATGACTAATTAAAGCCAAACTCGTTATGTGCTGCACGCTGGCTTGGGGGGAGGCATCAAAGTGAGCATGAAAAGCTGTTAGTTACGCTCGATGGTAATTGGCCACTTGTACATGAGTTTTGAAGCGATGAGGTCCAGCAACATCACATGACCAGACACGTCGGCTCGGGGTGAAGATGGACCCGAGGGTGTGGGCATCCCCCAGAGGGCAGCACTGAGCACGGACCATGCTGAGGTGGAAACAGATGGGAGGGTCATGTACGACGCCCAGAGGGTCACGAACAAGTTTCCCTGGAAGCATCTCTCATACAGGTGACTTGAAGTATTGCTGGCTCTTAATTGATCATGTAGTCAAACCTGAGCAGACTGGAAATTAATTTGACTAATCCAGTTGATCTCATCTCATTTTTCCACGAATGACTTCATGTTAGTGAAGACACTAAGCTGTACAGCAGAACTCTTATTATACTTAAACACACA
Source organism: Mormyrops boulengeri (assembly GCA_026781065.1). Classification (NCBI taxonomy): domain Eukaryota; kingdom Metazoa; phylum Chordata; class Actinopteri; order Osteoglossiformes; family Mormyridae; genus Mormyrops; species Mormyrops boulengeri. The sequence goes on from JAODLD010000001.1 coordinate 19,086,200, forward strand.
CTAATATTATTACGCACACACACACTCGTTAATAGTCAACCATAAGATATGCCTGCTTGAGGGCTGACAGTTTCAGGGTAAATTATAATCTCTGTTGCTCCAAGTCTCGATTTATAGCATGGGAAAATCCTTTCCATGCAGGAATCAGCCAGCCTGTCTCAACACGCTTCAATTGAAGTTAAAGTGTTTGGCTCAAAATGGGCGGTAGATAGTGGCACTGACTGTGTTAGGTAGTAAAAGACCAACAAGATCCATTACCCACCAACCAGGTTACCTCTCTGAACATTTACAGGTTTATTTCAGCCCTTAAGCCCAGTGTTTTTACTTGATATTCATGGGGGACTCAAAGAAAAAAAACTATCAGGCACATTTGTGAACACCCAAAAAAGGAAAAAGCTCAAAGGGCAAATGTGGCAGGACCTCATACTCACTAAGTAGCTTTTTAGCCTGATGAAGTCCACTCTCATGAGGAGGGATTTGCTGGAGTTGCGGCTCAGGCCCTTGATGAACTCCACCAGGTCGGCACAGAACTTGTAACCCCCCTTCAACACACAGAGCACCACGATGTCATGGTCCCCCAGGTCGTCCATGATGTTCCTGGCCAGCCGTTCGGTCCTGAAAAAATAAAAAGTCAAACCAGGCTGTGCCTGAAAAAAGGTCCTCTCTACCCTAAATTGCCAAGATTCCAACACAGTAAACATAACCTAATCAGGAAGTCATGCTACTCTACTTAAGGAGATGCAGCTGAAATGTATATGGAATGTCTAACAGAAAGACAAAGGCTTCTAGTATTAAGCAACATGCGTCAGAAGAAGAGCAAGGGCCAGTAGCAATGAACATCTAGGACAGCCTTGGTTTCAGCCAGCTGAGGACAAACTTTTGGCTGTTCTTGGGAACTCCCTTGTGTTTAACGGGTGAGCAGATTTCAAAAGTTACAGACATGGGTGGGGAAAATGTCTGACAAAGAAAAATATCAATTATTTCCATGAGCAGATGAAATATATCAAAATCTTGCTCGGTTGAGCCATAAGAGAGAGGGAACACACCCACACACTCCAACACCCTACAAACACGAAACCTTCCTTTTGGACTGTGGCTAAAGACTTGATGTAGCTTTTCTTTGTAACACACTGACATGTTAACACTCGAGTCATCTCTGTTTTATAGGCCATTTAACACTCTGAACTTTAACACTGACATATTTAACAGCACATTGTATTGTACAGATCATTAAAACCATATAAAATCAAAGCTAAATGCAACTGCACCCTCAAAAACACATAAGCGCAGAATACAGAGCTGATACTCAACGTAAATATTTATTGTTTTAAGGTTAAAATTACTCTACATGAATATAATGGTATTAGTTATACTTCCCAACATACATTATACTAAACACATATAATTGCTCAAAGGAATTCAAACAGTAGCTGATGTGTACTTGGAAGTATTTAACCAGTATTTAAATAAAGTTCCGTTGATTTTACAGCAGTGAAATTTTGGAGTTCCTTTCTGTATAGTGTCCATTTGAAGGCACTTTGAAGCATCAAACTGACTATTCGGTTCTCAAATGAGTATTGAGCCTTACTTGGATTTGATCCATAATCAGAGACCATGCCGCTTTTTAAAAAATTTTCACTGACACGAAGGAGTTGTTACCGGTCCATGATGACTCCGTGTGGGATATAGACACTTTCTATATCTCCACGGTAGTGTTCTGGGTAAGTAAACAGGTCTAAGCTGTATCCCGGCCAATCATCTTCAATCTGTAAACCAAAGAACCAATCATAAATGGAAAGGCAAAAGGAGGTATATAGAAACATTGGAGTGCAATGTATTTCTGAAGGAGAATATTTTGTATTGCGATAGCTTACTGCTGCTAAAAGATCAAAGAGTCTCGTCACAATTTGCCCCTGGCAAAAGCCTCTACATCTACGTGTATCCGGTCCAATGAATTACATCACCGAAGAGGTCAAAAACTGCAGAAATAAGTAATACTTTCCGTGAATTTTCAGGGCTGAACCTTGAGCCGTGACTGAATCTGGAGTATAGATTCAAACATTTGAAAGTTCAAATGATTCAGCTGAGATGTGTCCCCTCCTGGTCCACGACCTCCTTGGATTTGTTTAATTGTGAAACATATCACCTGGTGGACACGCCTTGCGTTTTGAAAAGTCATTTATTGTCATAATGTTGAATAACGTCTTCCTTATAAGACAGGATACATGTTAAATTCATTATGTTCCTGTGGTAAAATTGATCTTGATGGTTTTTCTGCTGTAAAGCTAAAGAAAATTCTTTGCCACAAAATATCATATTCATTTAACAATACTTATTTTAATCACTTTCGTAGGATCCCAAAGGGTGTATGACTGGTTCAATGGGGCAGTATTAATATCAGCCGAATAACCACGCGTTGCCCATTATAATATAATAATATGCACAGATAACAAGCGCAGCCGTACGAACCCGAACACCAAGTGCGCATACGGACTGTAGATACTAATAATAATAATACATATCGAAGTGTTACTTTTGTTGTTTTCTGTAGTTAATACGTGACTATGCACACGTGTAAACGCAGGTTTAACTATTTACCACGATCCTTGAATCCTCTCGCACAGACCCGCTGTCTGCCATACCGTTGGTCTTGCGCTCGCCTCTGCGGACTTCTGGCGGATCGAAGGCGAAGAAAGTAAATCAGAAAGCGAGGGAGGAGGAGTGCGAGAAGGAGGAGTGTAAAAGCTCTCCGCCTCTTTGCTGTTTCTGAAAAGTTTGAATGTTGGTGTCAGTGACGATTTATATTAACTTTCAGCAATTAATTAATTGTTATTGTTGAGTGCTTTACGATATCGTAATTTCAATCTTCGAAAGACGTTCTTCGTTAATATTTCATTTACATCATTTAAATTTTATTATCGACTGGTAACACAGATGGAGCCGGAGCAAAAAAAGAGACTTTCATCACTGGCTATGGCAACAAATGCAGCTTAAATGCAGAATGCGCTTTCCTGTTTACTGAATAATATTCCCAAAACAAATAGAATAATCAGACAGGTAATAATACGTCCAAAGCCACCTTCATAGTGTAGCGCCACAGATGTCTGACATATATTTATCGTGCATGCCTTCACTGTGTCTAAATTATTAAGCTACTGCTCATTGAATTTTAAGTGATATCCACCGTTAACGATCGAATTACCCAGTCACACATCTTCCATGACCTCACGGCTATTCAGATATTAACACATCTCTATTTTTCCAAGAAAATATCTACAGGAAACATCAAGCACACTAGTCAACTTAAAAAGTAGGAGAGACCGGGTATGGTTGTAACATGGGGAGAGTTGTAACACCACCAGTCAGGGATAGGATGAGAGTTATGTGATCATTTCAGTGTTTACCCACTTCCTCCTTAAACCCACATTGTGGATATCAAGGCTGGAAACAGGTACTGGCAAATTCTATTAATAAAAAACAGATTTTGAGGTATGTAAGTAATTGTTTTTGACCAAGACTATATTTTGTTTAGTATTTATACTATTGCAGATAAAATCATATGATTTAAGATTAAATTGTAGTTTCTCAGGTAAACTGTGATGTGTTTTTCCCCTGCTTATTTCAAACCACTATCCTACTACAGCTAGCTAAACAATAGTTAAGACGGTGGGTTGTAACACATCTTCAATAAGTGTTACAACCATCCCCTTACATACAACTAAGGATACTTTCTTAATTTTAATAATTTTACAGAACGCCTAGACAGTGGAAAAGAAAGACTGAAAGAGGTGTGTCTGCCGGTGTTTTTAAAAAAGCATCTGAGGTCACAAAGAAGGGCAAGTCAGTCAGGTCGAAGGCACATGGGATCTGCCATACAACATTGAGGAGATACTGCAAATCACTGCAGAAGCCGAGAGACCAGGGGTCCAGTCATTTTCCCACTGTAGCTTACCACTGCAGCAACAAAGTTTTCTCTGAGGTGCAGGAGGTGCTGGCCTGTATTATGGACTGACTCCACGTGAGGTAAAGCATATGATAGGTTAGCCACTGAAGTCCACAGTAGAACTGAATCCTAACATAGGTGCCAGACAATTGAAAAACTTTTGTGTCGTCTGTATGGAGCCCTTTGGCAACTCAAAGCCAAAGAAAGTATGGGAAAATGTGCCCTATGCGGTCTCTGGACCCACCAAGCCCATACTCCAGGGTTACCGAGATTCATTTGTCAGCATTGTGACTCGGATTAAGAATACACACACACACACACACACACACACACACACACATACATTATTTTTATTAGACTTACATGTCTGTTTGCACAGATGCATTGTAGTAGAATGTTGATACATACCAATAAGGAAGTTTGTTCTAGCAGACTAATTTACACACACATGTACATGCAAAAGTGGATTTGAGTTATGGTCAGTCACAGAGACATTGTTATTTCAATAAACCTCTTTTTGAAGCATATAGCACGGTGTGGCCAGCGTTTTGCTTCTTTTGTCTGTAGCTGTTATAGCTTACCCCAGCATGTGTTACAACCTACCCCGGTAGTGGGGTAGATTGTAACAAAGGAACATCATGTATTTGTCATGAACTCACGAGGTCTGTGATATTCTTGCAGAGGTTTGACTTGGTGCGGTTTGTAGCAAACAAATGTGGGTACTTTATACAAAAGTTTAAAAACTCTATCTCAAAAATTCAGTGAGTGAGGTGGTACACGGTTATAAGTGGTATAGGTGGTATATAACCATACTCGGTCTCCCCTACATCGCCTGCCGAGAATATGCTCCAATTAAAGTTAAAAGTAACATGTATAAAACTAACTGCATTTAATTATAGTAAAGACTGAAGTGAAATACACTTCACTTCATAAAAAAATGCATTTGGAAGTATATCGCGGTTATTAATTTCAGAGTGTGAGAGCATTTCTGGGTCAGCGGAGATGTGTGAGGGCGCTGTCCTCTCCCTTCAGCTCTTTGCGACATATATGATCTTGTTCTTCTCCACCAGCTCCATGTCCTTCTCCAGCTGCTTCATCTCCCGTTCCAGCCGTTCCTTGTGTTGCTTCTTGAGGGCGGTGTCCGTGACGAGGGACAGGCCTTGATACTGGCGGTGCAGTTCCTCCCAGTTCATCTTCAGGCCCTGGAAACACGCAAGTCAAGGAGTGGATTACAACTCCCGTTGCTTACAGGACTACACTGTCCTTTAAGGAGATCAATACAAAAGACGTCTTCATTTGGCAGTCATTGTTCTTATTTCCACATGCACAGCATCTAGAAGACATTTTTTAAAACATTGCATTTTACCTTCTCAGATGATTTATCACCATTGGTTTGTCAACCATGCAATACACTCATATAAATAATAAGTGGGTCTGAGCTGTTTAATGCTAGATCTGATTGGGTGCTACCTTAGTAACCTATCAGTAGTATTCCAGCTGTTAACACAGCTGGACACAGACACTGATGCAAGCCTTGTACTGAAACGTTTGTACCATACCCATGGTCATGGGTTTAGCTAGAAATTCTGGGACCCCTGACAGAATGTCACCTTGGGTCCATGCAAGGGTCGTCACGTTCTTTCCCTGGGTCCCTGGCCATATAATTTGAAAGGGGTTGTACACAACCATAAAAATTGCTGAGGGGTTTTCTGATGAAATGTATAGGACGGGTGACAAGTTGGGTAAATGTAAGTATAATTGAATGCTTTTTAGGGCCTCTCTACGGTACCGTCCCCTTCAATCTGCCAGTGGATCCTTGCCCCTACTGTCCCCCTGCCCATGGTGGATTATTAATAATAACATTTCCATGTTTACCCAGTGATGACCCTTAACGTCTGATTGGTGCTCGAGTCACAGCCATAAATTTGAAAGGCAAACGCAGAGTGTGGTTTTCTCGCGTCTGCGAGGCCACACCTGGAGGACTGCTTGCCGCTCCTCTTCTGATACCTGCTTCATGGCCCCCTCTCGCAGCCGCTCTCTGACATAGTCATCATACTCCTGCTGGGCCCTTTTCACCTCGTCTCTGTGCTGCTGCAGGTACTCGGGAGTCTGGCCGTAGTCCTGTGAGTCGCATTCCATGAAAGCGAGTTAAAAGATGCGGAGTGCCGGTCAACTTTCAGCAGATAATGACTCTGTTCTTAGGGTAGAAATGATCAAAATCTGAACATGCTATGAAAACTAACACTTTTAAAATGGAGATGACCTTGGTGTGGATTTAGCAGATATATAGAAATGTGGGAAAATATGACTTTCTTGCATCTACAGTACTGTGCAGAAGTCTTAGGCAGTCAAAAGAAATGTTTAAAGCTATTTATCTGGGTAGTAATTGCACTTTTGCTCAGAGCAAAAAACACAGTTTAACATTATAACATATGCAAATTAAGAATAACACAATAAAAACTCATAAGGCTCTACACCAACATGAAGATCATTTAAGCATCATTTTCTTTGGCTGCCTAAGACTTCTGCACAGTACTGTATATACTTTCAAACTTCTAACATTTTCGAAACTAATTAGAGTCACCATATTCTGAAACACTTAATACATTAGTTTTGGAATAATGAGTCAGGAAAATTCATAACTGAGAAGAATGGGCTGAATTCGTCCATCATGTGATAATCATTAAATCTTATCCGCTTAGCCCAAAAGCAAAAAATCCCAGCACCTGTGCAGAAATAAAACAGCCCTTTGTCAGATTACAACTGAAAATCCAGTCCCACTCACGCTTAATATATACAGTACAAAGCCTACATGTTGACACTGCAAATCGGATACACATACTTTTTTCTTCACATATTTTGGGATGAGGCCAGATGATTCCAGAAGCTGCTTATCTCCGTTCTTGGTGTCGACACAGATCGCCTGCGGTTTCCTTGGTGCAGCTGTGATGGTTTCCATGGCATTGTTCTTGATAAAGTTCTTCTGCGTATAAATGCCCATCGGGGGCTTGTCTGTCTTGCTGGGGACTTTGGGTTTTTTTTCCTTGCCATTGTCCGTGTAGGCAAAGAATTTTCCTATTGGATCAAGGGCAAAATCGGGTAAGAATATTCTTGGGCGAACAGAGAACTTTTCAGATGATCACCATAAATTCATGCGTCTTCGCTGTTAATTAATACATCCAAAGCTTTATGCTTGAAAGCACGCGGACTGACAGGCCTGGGTTCAGACGCAGCCAGGTGGGTGTGCTTTGATGACATCAGGGCTGTGGTGGTCCCTTTCAGAAAGACTGGCACACTGGATCTAGAGGGTCACAACCCTGGGCAAGGCTGAGGAATGAATGGATTTGTTGCTGTGACTTACTCTCAGGCAGCCTGGGCTCCTTGGAGTGTTTCAGCAGGTACTTTTCAGGGGACGGAACTTCCACCTTAGCCGGCCCCATCGTCTTGCTCTTGGCCCTATTCAGCTCTTTCTCTTGATTTACCTGCTCCCTAAACTTTGACATGTATCTAAAGAAATAAACAGACAAATTAAACATGCATTTTTATACTTTTATCAATATGGAAATTAGAGGATAGATCTCTAAGGATAAACGTATTGATAAACATCCTAAAATAAACATCTATACATTCTAAACACTGCTGCGGTCTGGGTTCAGGCTGTGTTGCTGTTTTGAATCGCATGCTTTTAAATACCTATAATTTTGCTTTATGGTTAGCCAAAGGCAAACATTGTGAAGTTACAAAATACCAGATCACTTATATTTACCTACCTCGGTGGTTTCTCAGTTTTAACCTCTTCGCGGGGAATGAGGTTGTAAATGCTTTCTGACAAATTCGACATCATAAAAATAAAAGATATATTTGCATCTAAAGAAATCGAAGGCACTTATTCGGGTTTGTTATAGAATGTCGGCGTGTGTAGTTCCCCCGGAGATGGTTGCTTAGCGACCACCTCCACGCTCTACACTTCCTTGACGCTCGCTCGAAGTACGGACGGACGGCAAGAACGTCACAAACCGTCGTCACTTCCGCCACGGCGGAAAGACGCAGAGTTCATCGTCAGCAAAGGTGGAATAAGTTGTTTGTCCTCTCCGTGTCGCCGTAGAATGTGTATGACGTTTGATTGGCTGAACGTTTGCTTTCTTTTTCGGATGTACTTGGACGCGTCTGCAAAACACGTATAAAATATGGGAAAGAAATGGGCTGAAGAGCACGCTATTTTAAAGTAGCTGTAAGATAACGCTGTTTATGTACACCTACACACATTTACAGTACATGTATTATTATTATAAAGGTACCTGATCCTTGTTGCCTTGACTGACTTTTTATCTTATATTTTTGCAAATATTTCAAAAAAACAATACTACTGTATTATTTTAGATTAGTTGAACAAAACATTTTGTTTTGCTGAGCAGTGGGAGACACAGTTCCTGCTGTAATTAATTAATGTGTAATATCAGTATTTAAAATACTATTTAACTTGATTCCCACTGGATTCTCAGTAGCTGCTTGGGTTTTGCTGTTGTCTTTCAGATTGTCCCTGATGTTTCTATACCATTTTCTCAAGATGATACGCTTATCCTCGCAGTGGCTGGGGGGCAGGCTTGTGTCTAAGGGGATGTTCTTTATTATACAGATGTTGGCACCTGGTCCGCCGCTCCGTTTCCCCTTGTCTGCACGGTTGCATTCACAGTACCCCCTCCCTGAGTCTGAGAAGAACATCTTATTGATGGGTCCACCTGGAGCGGGCAAGTCAACAGCTGGACGGATCATCGCTCAACAGTCGGGGCGCCCTGCCATCGACATTGACGACGACGTGCTGGAGCGACAGTGGGGGATGTCCGTAGCTGACAAGCTGTCAGCAGTTGGAGGGCAGCAGTTCCTGGAGGAGGAGGGAGCAGCTGTGTCAAGCTTCTCTGCCTGTGGGAGTGTTGTCTCACTGACTGGGTCAAATCCACTTCACCCAGGGGCCATGGCGCACCTGAGACGTACGAGCATCGTGCTGTACCTGGACGTGGACACAGAGGAAAGCCACATAAAGCCCTCCGAGCCCTAAGGAGGTATCAGGACTCGGAATCGGAAACCTTCATATCCACCCGGTCCTGTGAGGGTGAATCGGCCACCAAAAAGTTTTTCAGTGATGTGGTTATCGAAGGATTGGCCCCAGATGGTGGGCTGTACGTTCCTAGGAACTGTTTTCCAAAGTTGGAGCCCCGGGAATGGCTGAGGATGATCCACACGTCGTACCCGGAAAGAGCAGCCATCCTTCTCAAGAAATGCATCCACCCCACAGACATCCCACCCACAGAGCTGCAGGCAATGGTGACGCGAGCCTATGGGGAGAACTTTGCTTGTGCCGTGATAGCCCCTGTGAGCCATCTGGTCCAAAATCAGTATGTGCAGGAGCTGTTCCATGGCCCCACAGGCTCCTTCAAAGACCTTGCCCTGCAGCTTATGCCACAGCTCTTTGCACACTGCCTCCCACAGATGTGCAACTACTTGGTCCTAGTGGCAGCGTCTGGAGATACGGGTGGTGCGGTGCTGGACGGCTCCGCTAGTCTGCACGATGCTGACCGACGGCGGATTGGAGTCCTGGTGTTCTTCCCAGAGGAAGGCGTGAGTGAGATCCAGCGGCTGCAGATGACGGCATTCCAGGAAGGCAACGCCAAGGCTGTGGGCATCCACGGCAACTTTGACTTCTGCCAAAAGGCTGTGAAGCGGATGTTTGTCGACTCCAATCTGATTGGACATTTGGTGGTAGAGTATGGCACAGTCCTAAGCACAGCCAATTCCATTAATTGGGCAAGGCTTCTGCCTCAAGTTGTCTACCACGCCTCCGCCTACCTGGATCTAGTCAGAGACGGTGTGATTGGCTTTGGCGACCCTATTAATGCCTGTATCCCCACGGGAAACTTTGGCAATGCCATGTCTGCCATGTATGCCAAAAACATGGGAATCCCTATTCGAAAGATCATCTGTGCTTCCAATCACAATCGCGCCTTGGCTGACTTCATTGCCACAGGCTGCTATGACCTCCGCAATTGGGTGCTCACACCATCCATTTCACCAGCCATTGATATCCTGAAGGCCTCCAACCTTGAAAGGTTCATCTTCCATGCCTTGGAGGGGAATGGACAGCTGGTGAGGGATTTGTTCTGCGGTCTCGAAGAGAAGGGGTACCTTGAGCTTCCTGAGGCCATGCTCCAGAGAGTGCAGTCGGAGGTGCTGGCCGGCTGGTGCTCTGAGGCCGAGTGCTTGGCCGCCATCCATGAGGTGCACGCTAGCACTGGCTACATCCTGGACACACACACAGCTGTCGCCAAGGTGGTGGCAGACCGTTTGCAAGACCGGACGTGCCCCGTCATCTTCTCCTCCACTGCTCATCATGCCAAGTTCGCCCCCGCCATCCTGCATGCCCTTCAGGTCCAGAACCCCCCCACGGCGCCCCTGGACCAGCTGGCTTGGTTTCGCTCACATGGTTCCCGGCCTCTCATTCACGAAGCCCTAAATAAGTGCCTGCGGGACGTCAAGAGACAGTCTTACACTACGTGCCGGGCAGACTTCAGCTCCATGGCTAAGCAAGTGGAAACCATGATACAAGACTCGTTCCTGAAATGTTCTTAAAGGACTTCCCGAAGGAGGGTTTGTATCTGCTCTAATAATGAACAACTGTAGGAGAAAGTCAAGAATTTTTATGAATTCTTTCTTTTGTGAAATATGCAGAATGTTTCTCTTCACAAATGTACTTGTCTCTGGCACTGTATTTTTCTTATTCCCCACTAGATGGCAGTCTGGGGTGTACTCTAACACCTCATCATGGAATAATCACACGCATTGAAAAATGACCCTGTCACAATCACAGGGTGAGGAAACTCACAGCAGTGAGCCACGAAATGCAGGCAGGACGGTTAACAAGTCTCCGAGGAGCTTCAAACGGATGCTTGATTTGCTGTCCTGTTATTTTCTGGTTCCATCTGTTCGGTTCATTATGAGTGTTAAGGTTAAATCTCGCCCACCCATAATCTACTGTGTTTTGCTTAATTTGAAATTTCAGAGTAATTTGAAAACATACCAGAGGATACAACATAATCAGCCGGCAATGTGATTTATTTAAATCTAGCTTCTTATATGTAAGCACATGTATAATGCTGTTTACATAATGTCTTCTCGTTCAAAGAACGAATGATCAGTGTGTGATAATAATTTCTAGCTGCTGTCCTCAAAACCATACACAAAAAAATTAAATGTTATAAAATTCAGACATAAGACCTGTATGCATCTTTTAAACTTCTTTAAACATTTTCACCATGAGGTCTTCTCTCATGATTTTGGTGAAAAACCACTTATGAGTATATTCTTTGTGGTTATTCTTCATTCCGTAAGGCAGTGCAGTCTGTGGATTTATTACCGGGGTCCGGCCGAGAACATGCATGCTATTTTTAGAGCCCTGCGCTCCTCGCTGTCGGAAGTGTTCCCTCTAGAACAAGACGACTTAAATTGCTCCGAGCCTGAGAATGGTATGCGCGGGCCGCTCTTTTGGGAGCCAGTGGACGTGGCTATTGAAATGACAGGGCAGCTCTCTCATTGTGACATTACAACCTGGATAATTAATTGATCTCAGTGAGGCTCCCGCTACGGTAATTGCCAAGTGCAGTTGGTAGAGAATTGGAGGCATCGAATGCATGTTTGGAGTCTCCTCACCACCCTTGAAGACAGCCATGATGGCCGGGGTTGGCAGCCGGAGGTCCCCTGCTGTCTGTGTCCTTTTGTTCCTTCTCCTTCATCTCAAATATAGACACAGGAGTTTATGTAGAGTTCTGAGTTTGCTGCGGTTCAATGGCTCACACTGCCCCCTATGGTGCAGTACCTAATTTTCTGTACTATCGTTATTATTATGAGCCATGTGGGGAGAAATGTAGCTGAGAACAAAATAAATAAAGAGTTCATGGTGATGCTGTATGATATTGGAGGCAGGTGGATTTGGAGCTTGGAGCTTTGGAACTCCATGGGATTGTACGAGAACGGCTGAGGGAATATTCCTCGTGTTCAGGATTGGCCTGAAGGTGGTGGGGTTGCCTTTTCCTGGAAATGTGCCCCATTGCTGTTTGGGTACTGTGGCTGATGGCCGACCTCCTGCATATTTAAGCCTCTGCTTTAGATCTCCTTGCTCACTTGTCTGTCTCTTGTGGGCCTCGGCATTTCACGCTGAATTCTGATGGGACTTCATGATGGGGAGTGGCTTGTTTCTCAGCTGCAGCTGATGCTCACACTCTGTGGGGGGGGGGGTTCTCATCTCCTCTCTAAACTGCAGTTCTTTACCCACCTTTTCTTGAATCTTCACCGTCAGTATGTGCCCTGTTAGGGTCTGGAATCCCGCTCAGCGAGTGCTGTGTGTGTGCAGGTACAGAAGATGAATCAATTCTACAATGCTTACAGACTCATATCGGGTTACGTTAGCATCTCAGGCCAGATTAGCCGATTGCCATTTATAAATCCCCAGTCTTACAAATCTATTTTTCGAATTTCCCCTTGTTTGTGCTCCCTTCATTAAGTTCCTCCAGCAGCAGCCAGTTCAAGTGTCCAGCTGGCATTTAGCAGGCAGAGTGTGTGGTCAGAACGGCTGGCCCTATTTTTGCTTTGGGGCGGCCATTTTCACCCTCTTTGTCACCCTGTCATACAACGATCTCTGCATTTCTGTTAGGGATGGAGGTCAACCACAGGGGCACTGGCCCCTGCTGAAAGCTTATTGGCCGCTGGAGTGCCCCGTCCCCTATCACATATTCAGAAATATCATTGGCTAATTATAAGGTCCCTTTGTATGAATTGGGGCCTCTCTTATGCCCCTCACCTTAAAAATAACAATCCTAGAATCGTCCCCGGTCAACTGTGCTCTGGTCCAATCCCACCCCTACCCAGTCTAACATGGAAGATGCTAACTTTCCCAGCTAACTGTTAGAAGCTGAAAACAGAAGACTCATTAGAAACATAATTTGCTACAGGTTCTCAACGCTATTATTTACATTTCTGTTGCACTTTTGTGTAAGTAATCACCAGGGCATCTTCAAACTTTTAAATGCTGATGCTTTAAAGCTGAGAGGAAAGAATGCAGTGTTTCTCCCAGGGTCTGTGGGATTGCACATTTCGTACCCCCAGGCTGATGCTGCAGTAGCAGCAGCTAATAGCTTGTTTATTTTTACCCACCCACACGGTGAAGACTTTGGAGGGGTGGCAGAGACAAACTGGAATGATGTCATCCTCTGGAATTGATGCAGGAATCTGATTGGATGAGCCGTGAACTCGAGTCATTAGCTTAGCTAGTTAAGCTTCTTGTTCCACGCATAGTGATGCAGATTCCCTTGATTAGTTCCAGTGGGTAAATGGAGCGGGTTTGGTTTCTGGCCTATAGGGGGTGCCAGTAGCTTCGCTGTTACAGGAACAGGGTGGAAGGGGCAGGGAGCTCAACAGGGAGGGCTGGTGTCAGATGACTGCTGATGTCAGAGCAGGAGGAGCTGGCTTTGGGGGAGCTGTGGGGGGGCTTTCAGGTCCTCCACTGTAGCTGGATCCAGTCTGAGGGAGTTCTGAACCAGCACTTCTGAACCAGCACTGAACCGGCTGCTTGATCTCCACGGTCCAGTGAACACGAATAATTGCATGTGTCCAGCTCTTTCCATCTCCTTAATAGGGAGCTTGCAGCCTAATGGAGGCTTTTCATTTTGCCACTACAATACTGGCCCAGCTTTCCAGGCAGGAAGTGTGACCTGGCCCTCCCTTCCCCCACCCAGGGTGTGAAGTCAAAGCCCCAACAAAGAGCAGGGCAAGACCCTTGTGGGAAATCCTCACAGTGTGAGGGTGTCATCTACAAAACATGGGAAGCTGTTCTTACTATATGCTTCTTCACAAATCCTGGAGCCACACCCACAGATAGCCCCCCCCCCCCCCCCGACCTGGGCTAAATGATCTAAAATGGATGATCTAAAATCATTCAAAAGGAATCGGAAATATCGAAATAACATTTCTTTTTTTGCTTTCCGGCAATCTCAAAAAGTTGCTCCCTAATCTCTGGCCCACCTCGACTTAGCCATTAAGCTGTATTATCTTTGTAATTAAAAACGGTGACATCTGACACTGTAAGTTCTGTAGTAGAGGCAAACGTGGTGATTCACTCACCATTAAGAAAAAAATATATCCTACCCTTAAACCCTGAGTTGCTCAGGCCAGTAAATTTTGATTGTTCATGGGCAGGGTTATTGTGATCTTATATTGTAATGTGCTATTTACTAGCAGAGAAAAGTCTTTGACCAAATGAGAGGTGCGTTAAACCAGTGATGGTGGAAGGTGTATGTTTCCCCTTTTGTCATATGTACTTCTGGTCCGAGGTGATGTTGGAAGTAGTGAAAGGCTTTACATTTAGTTTTTTTCTTTTTGATCTCCAGGACATAGCAATCTTTTCTCTGAAATTAAAGAGACGTGACCGTCACCTGCTTCCTCTGCCACTTGCTGGGAGTCTGCAATGGTGAAGCATTTAAAGTGTAACATGTTTTTCTTAATTCACATCTCTTCCTTGTGGGTAGAATCACATGATCAGTATTGGTCCAATCAGTGCTCAGTTCATTCAGTTCATAAAAAAAACGCACACACAAGCACAGATAAATTCTTTTTTATTGTGCTTTTGGGGGAAAAAGCAGATCAGGATTAATTTTTAGATAAGACTGGGGGGGTGTAGGGTCTTGGGCACGGTCAGCCTTTGTAGATTTGTCATGGGGAGAAGCATAACATTGTCACACTGCTTTTGATTCAGGATGCACCACTCTGACAAAAAGAGATGATGAATGGCCCAGAGAGGGTGGGGCTGAGCAATGACTGACAGGTGTCTGACTGGGGTTGACCATTACCAGACTTGCCTGGTGTTGAGCAATCATCCCCTGTGCTTCCCTTTCCGTCAGGGAAGATGGCTTCTGACAATGGAGAAATGCAAAAATCAGGCAGAATTGGATAGTTCTGTTTCAGGAGCACTGGGATTTGCCCTGGACTGTTCTGTGAGGTACTGTATGTCGTAAATATGCGCAGGAAAGGTCATCTCTCAGATCTTGAAGTTATAGCAATCCTTCATCTACACTCTGTCTGATCATTCACAGAGTAATGTGGATATCGGAGTTAGGACACTGACGTAGAGCTGTGGTTATTAGTTGTGTTCAAGGTTTGTTTGAAAATAACATTTATGTCAGATTCTTCATACAGTTCTTCTTCTAGAAACCATGTACTGTCTCATACACTCTGACTTGGAACTTCTGACAAATCTGATTACACACCTAAACCTAAGGTCAGACTGTGGAAACGTCCAGAAATTCGTTGTTCCTGCGCCTACTTGCTTCCTTGATTTGTTTCCTTCTGTTACACGCATCTGAAAGGCTTTTCCAGGCAGATGTTTGGAAAGGCTCCACACAGATGTCCCCTCTTCACCTGATGAGACATGATGTTTGTTGTTTGTTATTGTCAATCTTGACCTGATATTTCAGATAATACCGACGTCACTGGATGATCTGAATCATACCGCTTGACGTTTTCTCCAGAAAATTGCGTCCTTGCTTCGTCAAGTCACAATAAAATAACCGCAGCGGTAAGCGTTGGTGTTTTTACCGTAGATTGTGGGAAGGAATGCTGAAGAAGAGGAAAGTTCACTGATTCATATATTGCGAGAGCTTATCAAATCTGGGTCATGCTGATCCAAAATACATTACGGGGAACATCAGGTGCGGGGAAAGGGACGTCCTGGAAGAAACACCTGTACGTGACATGGGCAGTCACACACATCACGCACTGCGGGGTGCATTTCAAGTCACCGGTTCACCTGGAGTGCTCACAAAGGTGGGGCTGTCTTCAAATCCATAAACCCGCAGGTGTGTTATGAATAAATTCTGCTGTGGGAGGAAACGCTGTGCTGTGCTCTCAAAATAGCCATAAACGCGATTCTGCACATTGAGCCACTTCCAGTTGTCAATGATGCTGACTGGCTTGTCACTGCGATCTTGAGTTTGGGTTCTTTTTTAAAGACCCACATCTCTGGAGATTTTTATGTGCATCATTAGGAGAGCTAAACTCACAGAGACCTAAATTGGCAATTAAACAAGGACGCTATCAACACCTTTGGGCACACATTTGGCAAAGCGAAAATATACCTTACGATAACATATTTTATCATTGTTCAAATGATTCATGGGGAGAGATCTTGGGGAGAAATAATAATTAGGAGACTGTTCAGGGCGCCATCTACTGAGAAGGTGCAAACATTGCAAGCCAATTTTATAGCTGCTTATTTAACAACATCTACACTGCTTAACTCTGCTTCGAGAATATGTGATTGCACCACTGCACTTTGATTCACCATTCAGCTTGATACAGCACATCTATATTGTCCATACTATTATTTTTCGTTTTATTTTCTTATTTATTTTTATTTTATTTTACATATCTTCTATACCTTTGGTGGGAAGCACACAGAGTATTGTTGTATCTGTAAAATGACAATAAAGATATTTAAATCTATTCTTCTATTGTGTGTCTTAGACAGGGGGCACCGGCAGTGCAGCTTGAGTAGGGCGCTACATGGGCTTTGCCCAGTACTTGCCTTGAGTTAACCAAGGAAGGAAAAACAGGTGGGTATAGAAGCCCGGGCATGGTCTGGATGGATGAGGCTGCAGGGATTTCTGACTGGAGGCACGTGTCACACAAAATCAATGTAATTTAATGAATAATCACTGGTTTAGGCAAGTGGAAATTTATTTGCTGATCTTTTTGTCATTTGCAGGGTTCCAGGGGTCTGGAAACTATGCTGGAAACAACTGGTGCAAGGCGGGGAAGAACCCAGGATGGATTGCCAACGCATCGTTGGAGCAAGTGGAAAGGGGATTCATTATTGCAGTCATCCTACTTTAGGCATATTGATTTCAGGGAGGTGGATGAGGGACAACCAGGGGGGGGGTAGGGCTGTACCATGGTAATAACCCTGCCCCCAGCCAGTTACATCAGGAAACACAGAATAGTGTTGCATTTTAAAATACCATCAAAATACCATATACCGCAGTATGAAGAATTTGACGGTATAAAAAATTCGATACTGTCCTGGTGTGGGGTGGAGGGGGGGAGTCGCAGTAAATTTGGCAAATGGAGGATGCTGGCAGGACAATTGTGGGCCAGGGCTAAAGAGTGGCGGTAAATTTTCTTTATCAGGTGGGGTGGGGCTGCAGTGGAGGACTGACCAATTGGACAAATGTGCATCATTCGTTGATGTCATGGAGGTGCTGTCAATATGTGGCAACTCTTGGAACTTCTGGGAGAGGTGGGATGTCTTTTATTGTATAGATGACTAAGAATAAGACTAGATACAAGGTTAACAATTCACAAAAAAACAACCTCTGTATGCATGGCTCATAGACTGAGATGTTATGTCTGTCACAAGTTGCAAGACAAAGAACCCGAAGGCAGGCGTTTGCCAAACAAAAGGGGTTTATTGGACTAAATGGGAGCAGGGAAATAAATGAGAGGAGCAAGAGGAGGAGCAAGAGGAGCAGACTCGGGCTGACAAGACAAACAGGTACTTAAATATAAAGGCTAACAAAGGGTAACAAGCAACTGGCATGGCTCATCAGGGCCACATTGGGGAGGAGACAGGATGGTCAGGCAGACATGATGGGCAGGACATAAGTTATGTTATGGAGTACAAACAGGGGAGGGGACTGAATGCAAGGGCGGACGCACAGGTCCAGGGACAGACGGGATACCAAATAGGACAGGGCACAGCAGGACTGATAGGTACACGGAACAGACACCTCACAAGACCAAAGGGGCCGAGCCTCCTGACTGGACAGGACAGACAGTATAACAATGGACACGGAACAGGCAGGGGCCAAAGCTTAGACCAAATGGATAACAGGAAAGACCAACAGCAAACAGGACCACACAGATTAAACATGGGACAGAACCAGCCACCAGGGATAATGCACCAGAGGGACAAATGCCAGACATCAATGTCGATGAGGGAGCAGAAGAATTGAATCCACCCTATCTGGGAAGACCTGACAGACAAAAATCGAGGACACATGACATGACTAGGGGCACAGAACTAAACAAGGCAAAAACCATGAACAGCAGAGAGGACACCCAACAAGACAGATAACAGGACAAGGCAGTAAAGGAGCCCCGGTGACAGGATTGGAAACACAGGACGACCACAGGGGCCACAGACCAGAACAAAATGAAGGCAGGACAGGGAGGACTGGAAGGAATGGAGAATGGTGCCTGGGTCTCAGACTCGAGGCATGCTGCAGGCAGGAAATGGTGGATGATCCACTTGCGGCTCAGAGCCTGAAGGGGTTTATTAAACAAAACAGAAGACAAAGTGAAACCACAAAATAAAAAGGGACCATGAGGGGTCAGAACTAAACTAGAGAGAAAAAACAAACAAATGAAAAGAAAAACCAATAAGTTAACATACAAAGGGAAACGGACCAGGACCAGGACCAGGACCAGGACCAGGACCAGGACCCACAGTAACAAAGCACAATGACTGACTGTGGTAATGAACAAAGGCAGGCACATAAATACACTGATGATGAGGACTAACAATGGGCAGGTGTGAACAACTAATCAACAAGGGCATAGAACAACAATACACAGGTGAAATAACTTACAATTAACCAGGAACCAAGGAATGTAGCAAACACTAAGGCTTAACGACATATATAAGCAAAACCAAAATCAAATAGGATATGAACAGGGCAAACCTATAGGAGTAAAAACTAAGATAGAAAATTTTACAAAACACTGGGGAATAAAAAAGCAAATAAGAATTTAAACATGAGTTTGGTTTTAGCCAGCCTTAAACTCATGATAGAGTTGTAGTTTTTGTGGTACATGCTCAATCCATTGAGCCATGTGGCAGTCCCAACAGTAGGGAAACACACAATGGTCTAGCACAAAAACTGAGGAGGAAACAGGATGGCTAGCAACACTTGCTGTCCAAAGGGGGAAGAGACATGAAGAGCAGGGATGGACAGGTACAGACCCTGACACTGGGAGGCAATCCTTGAACCTGGACCCTCCTGGGCTTGTTCACCAGCGAGGCACGGTCTGTCCGGTCACAGAGCCTTGGAGGGCCAGCGGGGCTGGAGGGTGTCAAAGGACCAGCAGGGCCAGAGCAGGCCTGGGCGCAGCAGAGGCGAGGATGGGCTCTAGGGGACACAGCAGAGGCAAGGATGGATGCTGGGGCCGCAGCAGAGGCAGCTTCCCCTGGGCAGGGCTCTGACTGCACCAGGTCAGGTGAGACAGGAAACGCGGGCACAGCCAGCTTCTTCTGCTTTCTCCTCCTTCAGCCAGAGCCAGGAGCGGTGTAGAGTCAGCAGGCTGAGCTGCAGCAAGCTGCAGAGAGGTGGCGGGCTGAGGGGCTTCACACTGTGGAGAGGCGGTGGACAGAGCGGCTTCATGCTGTGGCAAGGCAGTGGATTGAGTGGCTTCACATGGCTGAGAGGTGGCAGGCTGAGCGCTCTCATGCTCGACTATCCTTCGCACATCGGTCAGTATGCACTGAAAGTTCTCTGCCTCCTAGGGGTCCGCGTCTGGGGTGAGTTTTGATAGCCCCCTCTCTGCATCCCAGAAGAGAGCCTCGCCATGGGGATCCTCCAGACCACAGGATTACTCCTCCACTATAGGTGGGTATCCAGGAGGGAGAAGAAGTCTTCTGCTTGAAGGCAGGGTGGCTCCTGCAGTGCTGGTAACCCCTTCAGTCCTCAGATCCGACCAGGGTATCTGGTTTGCCAGATGCAGGGAGCCGTGGAAGTCAGAGTGGAGGGGTAGACTGCTGGGTCTTTTTGGGAGTCTGGTTATTCTGTCCGGGTGTGCAAGAGAAGAGACTTGAAGGCTGATGTTTGGCGAATGAAAGGAGTTTATAGATCTAAACGGGAACAGGGAAACAAACAAGACTGTGAGGGGTCAACAAACAATAGGCGAGTATGGGAAAGGACACAGGCAGACAGGAGGAGCAACAGGGGCTGATGAGACAAACAGGTCCTTAAATACAAAGACTAACAAGGGGTAACAAGCAACAGGCATAATTCATCAGGGCCACATCAGAGAGGAGACAGGAGGATCAGGCAGACATGATAGGCAGGATGTAACAATGTTCAGCTCTTTTGTCACAATACATTATTATCATACTGCCATAAAATACAGGGGTGGCCATGAGCATCTTGACTTTTAAAGGGTGTTTTGTGCCAGCTGCCATCATGATGTGATCTTTGCTGACGTCTGAGACTGTCAGGGTATTGCTGAAGCCCCTTGCGTGACGAGGACATCAGTGTGATGTGAGCCGTATTACGCTCATCGCACTGAATAAATGAAGGTCAGAGCTAACCGGGTCGTCTTATAAGATCATTTCATTATCATTTTTTCATTTGTTATGGAACTGAAAGCATGTGACTATCCTGAAATTTCCAAAAAATATATATCTAGCAGATTAAAAACAAAAGAACTAAAGAATATATGTAGTAATTCACTTTCTGTATGTATTGTTATTGATGTTGAGTTGGACTTGTGGCTGCAGCCCTAAGAGAATTCAGAATGATCGGTACTGGATTTTAACATTAAATATTACAAGGAAGATAAGATACTATATTATTACATATCATGGCTGCAACAACTGTGGGGGCAGTAGGACATTTTTAAGACTTTAAAGCTGTGGTTGTATACAATCCTCAGATGAATTATTCTAATTTAAGAAAAAGTGAATGTGTGTGAACAGTCTGGGCCGCCACACAGAAGAATACTTAGAGCTTTGATTGAACCTTTTATTCACCGTCTAAGTAGATCCGTTCTGAATTGGGATTTTCTCTATGATTTGTGGGTTGAAGTGCATAACTGCACGAAGCTTATAATTTAACAAAAAAACTTGTGGAAGCATCATGGAAGTGTTTAATAAACTCAAAAAACAGGAATTAGTTGAGGAAACAGGCAATTTTAGCACAAATACATCTCACAGACTACATTACTCCCAAACAGTATATACCAGTGGTGTCCAACCTTTTTTTTTTTTAAGCGAGACCTACTTTTATAAAGAAAATACTCTGGCAAGCTAACAAATCCTAGTGGTGTATTTTACTGACCAGGGGTCCTTACGACCCCCTTGAAATTGTCCCGCTGGGAATATTTTGCTGACCAGGGGGTTATATACTGTATACCCTTCAAATACCCTTCAAATTGTCCAGGATAATAATGCATCAATAAGATAATAAGGTGAGAAAACTGGTGGCCAATCCGGAATGCTCACTTTAATTTTTGGATTTTCTCTTGTTCATTCAATGGTATACGCCTCGTTGATTTTGCTGTGTTAACTATTTCTGCCCACACTTCCCACAGTCTCCTGGGATAATCTCCTCCCGAAAGACAATCCCCTTTCTTCCTGTTCTGTCACATATAAATATTGATCCTCAGCAGCCAACAGAGATGTAAGAACGAGTCTCCCACCTCTAATAACAGAAAATCCTGTGAAGATTGTTCGTTGCCTTTTGTTATGTCAGAAATCCCCCCCCTCACACACACACACACACACACACACACACATATGCTACTCCTGTGTAATTTCCTCACCTACAATATGTCCTCAGTGTCTTAAGACTCTTGTAATTGGCTAATGACAGAAATCTTTGCTCTACGTATCACATCTTTTCCCTTGATGTTGGGTGAAGAATGCTAAGCACACAGGAAATCGTAATATCAATGTGATGCCTATATTGCATATAGTTGCTTTATTTGTATGACTGATTAAATACAGTAATTCAGTTTCCTGCTTTTCCTCCTTGTCAGGGGGGAGGGGCGCACTTGGGATGATGCCCTGTGTTTTATTCACACATTTAGATGTAGATGATGGTGTTTGTGGTTTTACTGAACTTACACACTATGTAATGGCCTGAGCAGATTATCAGTGCTCCAGAAAACATTTCAGATACCCACAGCTCAATCCCCTTCCAGATTTTTTTTATCCAGAAAGTTCTCAGACTTGACACATCAGGCTGTCTGTTCACACACATCTTTTGAAAGAGGGCCTTTTGAAAATGAGACTTTAATATGCTTGGTACGTCATCGACAGCAAGAAAGAATCTCTCATCATTAAAATGCAATTTAAATTTAATACTCAGCTATTGAGGTTTAACAGAACCTCCTACATGCTATAACACTTTTGTCAAACAAGCCTTTTCATTCATTAATAAATAAACACAGTTCTGATATTTATCAATATAGGACATTTCACTATTGTGGTTATGGTGAGTGCCCATCAAAGGCCAGATTCTGTCTCATGGGTGCAAGAGCAAGTAAAATATGCCTGCCTTGGTCATAGTGGTTCACTTCATTCATTTGTGTGGATTAAAATGTATGGGGTGAGACAGTATGCTTCCTTTAGTGCTCTGTGGGCCTCTCAAGCTTGTGGTTTTAAATATGGCACTCAGGTCAAGGAGCACCGAAGCAGTGCATTATTAGCAGCCTTAACAAGGGCTGTCTTTGTCCTTTAATGGGGCCCGAGAAAGACTAGAGCCTCTGATAGAGTTCACAGTGACCATAGCAGGGGCGACACTAGAGATTTTAGGTCCCCTGAAAGTGTACCATCTTTGACTCCCAAACCAAGCCAATCCAATTATGTGCCAAATTTTTCAAGGCCCCTGTCACTCCTTTGGCCCTTGGAATCATCCAAACTTTCCGCCCTTTACAGTGCCCCTGGACCACAGGTTAGTGAGAAGCAACCATATTAGGAAGGGCAGATTAATCTCACCTCTCAATCCAATTCTTCACTATTTACACATCCATCCATCCTTTCTTCCATCCATCCATCATCCATCCACCCATCTTCTGCTTACCCGGCTTAGACTCACAAGTCCTTGCTATTTATTTTTTTACTAATTATTATTTCTTATGTCTAATGTAGGTTATTTTAACTATGCTTAGCATGGAGACACAAAGAGGAAGTCCCACTAAATATATTTTAGTATTTGGCTGCATTTTGATGATTTGAAGAAGCTAATTAAATTCAGTTAACTTAATATACTTTTTTCTAAGGGTATTAAACAATCAACTGTGTGGAGAGATTGCGTTTGAACCTTTTTTGTTCTAATATGCTATAAAAAAAGGCTCAGGAAACAAAATCTGCAGTGGTATACCGAAAGGGCTGATGATAGCTGACAGGTGATGACAGATTTCAGCACCTGATTCTCTCATATTTACCCTTATCCGTGTCCATTTCAGTGAGAGATTCAAACAGGTCTGCTAATACCTGTGCTCTCTAGCTTTTGTTGTTAATTAGGAAAACCTGTTTGATTGCGCATCGCAGCTAATTATCTCACAGGCCCTGTGGGTTGGGCCTAGAGCATCATGTGACACTTGACAGTGAAGTTTGCTGTGGTCCAAGGGGAGGGGTTAGGGATGGGGTGGGGGATGGCTTCAGTGAGAACAAATTGAAATGCATGTCACACAGAGGAAAGGAATTCTAATAATTACCTAAATTATATGCGTACACATCACATGACCTTTGCAGCAGAGGTGGAACAATCTTGAAGGTTGCTACTGAATACAGTTCACCTATATGTAAGAACTGAGGAATTAGTTACTGAATGGAGCACTTCACAGATTAGCAGTGGCTGACCATTAGGGACAGAACAGTGGAGACATGAAGTTTACTGTTCACAGCACTGGACAGGAAGCTGATGAGAGGAAGCAGGTGATTATCCTGTTTATTCGGCACTGATATTCTTTATAAGCTTATTTACACATACCCCAAACTGTTTGTACGATACATTTGGTTGTCTTACTTTATTCATATATCTACATGTTTATTTATTGTTTGGCTTTTATTTTTCTACATCAATTTTTCTTTTTAATATACTTTTGTCGAGATTGTTTAATCGTTTACGTCATGCCACCTACACCAAAACAAATTCAATGCACCTTTTTGTACTTGGTGAATAACAAGATTCTGATTCCTATTCTGCACAGGCCCTAAAGGCTAGCGAGTGCTCGTGGTTTTGTGCTACCCATAGACTCCTATAGCCAGGGGTGGAGAAATGAGGTGCTTGCAGAATGACAGCCAGCATCTGGGGGTGGTTCTTTTCCCATTGAATAAATAATGAGCCCGGACCCAGGTGCCCACCCCCTCTGTCCACCAAGGCCGGCTGCTACACTCTCTTCAGCAGCTACCTGTGGGGCCTCAAACGAGCTGTACCGGGGGACAAACTCTGTAAACTTTGCACGTTAACAAAATGGTAGGAAGTGCGCCCCATATCGTCACTTACTGCCCGCTGCTGCTCCCTCGCTTTGGGATTTTTCCCAGACTGCCTTTGGTGAATCATTTCCACTAAAACCTGCCAAGTAAACAAATCCACCGGGGCTTCCTGTAAACACATCAGTGGTATTTTTGACAAAATTAGCCCATGTGTCCCCTGACTCCCCCTCTCTGATAGTGCAAAGCAGTGCCATGATTCAGTCCATCTGCATCCTGACCACGTTCTCCTACGATTCTAGCAGAGCAGTGCCTGGCTAAGCACAGGGGAGGGCACCATTAATGGAAAACAACAAAGACATAGCTTATTGCATAGACAGCCATCCTATAACGTCCATAGCTATACATCTTAGTATCTGAATCACCACAGTTAAAATCACACCTCTCTCTCATTTCTGAAAACATCACATTCCCTGACTTGAATATGATTTGGACAGGAGCAGAGATCCTATCAGCAGTGCAGGCTG
The DNA here is from genome assembly GCA_026781065.1 of Mormyrops boulengeri. Taxonomy (NCBI): domain Eukaryota; kingdom Metazoa; phylum Chordata; class Actinopteri; order Osteoglossiformes; family Mormyridae; genus Mormyrops; species Mormyrops boulengeri. The sequence continues at coordinate 19,110,924 of JAODLD010000001.1, forward strand.
TTTTGTGTTAATACCCTTGCGAGGTCCTTTAATGAATCCACTTTCTTCTTTAACGTGAATTGTCTTCACTTTTAATTGCACTCCAAATAAGGTAATAATAATGCACAATAGGCTAATGGCAGCCTATGCTTTGAGTTGACATGAAGCCTTTTCTCCATTCATTATCCAGAACACACAGTGAACACAGGCTCCAGCTTACGCCCATCACACAAATAGACAGTCACCCAAGCTGTCATGCTTTATCCTTCAAAGCGACGAAAATATAACGATACTACTGCGCCAAATTGCTATTTTAATTGCATTTAGTAACATTTATGTTGTAACTTCTCACTATGTTATTGATACCCTCGAAGCAGTTGCTGTTTCTTCGCTCCTAGATCATCTAGAGACCATGCAGAGTATGATTGTTTCAATCAAAAATATGGAGCAAAAAATGTTTTGCAGTCCCTTATGGGCAGGAATACACAAATTATTTTATTGTAGAATCACACACCACAAATGGCTGATTCAGATAACTGAGTAGTGAAGCAAGGTTTCAAACTTCTAGCCCAAGAAAGGTTGGGATTTCTGATAAGTCACTTTATGGTTTAAATCAATGGCATATGGCAGAGTAATCCCTGGGAACTCGATCAAAGCAGGTGAAATTGACAGAGTTCAATGAATTCCACCTATTATGATTTTTGAGGTGCTGTTTCTTTGTCATGTGACACCTAGTTAAACAGCTGTTATCAGGTTAAAATCATTTAATTGGAAATCAAAGACAATGTACAAACTGTATCAGATCACAATGCAACCAATAACAGCAAGGACATCTTCTCTATAGACCAGTGGGCAATTAATTCATCACCTGCATAAAAATAATACTTAACTTTAAAGGGAGTTAAGGTACAAATGACTTTATACTTTCTGTATTATGTAAGTCAGCATAGCTTGTTAGGTACCAAGATATTTTCCATGAGTTATATTTGTTTCAGTTCCACCAGGAGATGTTTTCTGTTTTTTTTGTTTTTGTTTTTTTTAACAAATGCACTATTTTCAATATGTTTCTTAATTTGTTGAAAATTGGCTCAGAGCCAATTAAATATGTCGGGAGTCTACACAGTCTATACAGGAAATAATGCATCCGAGGACATTTTTGAAGCAGAAATTCAAGTTGATAAACCCTGAAGCCATTCAGGCTGAGTGTGTTACTTGATGGTAATACAACATGGTGCCACCTGGCTACTGAACTGAGGACCTTCCTGCTACAAGCCCATGTGATAAACCCATAAACTGCCTCTTAAATATAAGTTTCCATGGTTTGGGATTGTTCACTGCCTTTTGTTTACACCCACAGTTGAAGACTGGTGCCTTCATCAATTGATCAATGCCCAGGTTGAATTCCTCAGCTGTTAGACCTGCAGCCAATCAGATGACCAGACAGGGACTGTGTTTATTGAACAGGTCAGTTCGGTGGCATCCAATCCTTTTAGATTTCCAGCGTCTATCTTCTGTTGCTGTTCTGAAATCAGTCTCAGCAAGCTCAGGAATTCCATTAAGGGCATATATCTGTGGTATTACTTACGTGCTTAGTGGGGACCATATGACAACCACTAGCTATTCTAAAAACAATATGGTTTATTTGTTTATACCTGTGGGTATTTACTGAAAGAACAAGAAAACATAATCTCCACCTCTGGGATTTGAGCTCGCAACCTTCTGTCCGGAAATGGCTTGTGCTACCTTACCACCACAACAGAAAGGGTCAAAACCCAACATCCTTGTGACCTTCTCCCGCATCTCACTACACCGTTAAATGGTTTAGATCAAGGACTGCTGGTGTTGGAAGATGTGGGTGACTACTAATCTCCCCCTGCGTGTGTGAGCGACACGAGATAACAGAAGCTCCAAGACCACACGGCAACCCTACTACGGATGCTTTTAAAGGTGCATAAGCCCAAAATTAATATAAAACACCTTTTCTCCAAGGGTATCAATCACACTTTGAATTACTGTAGCTGCATACGCTGCTGTAATATGAAATATAAATTAACTAAAGCCAGCAACTCTAATCCAACCAAAAAAACAATCTGAGGCGCAGTAATTCATAATAACCACATTTTACTTGTGTGTGTACAAAACAGAATTGAGCTTCAAAAATTGATCTCGCACTCACCGATTGAAAAAGACGTCGAAATGGTGGATTTATAGTGATTTTCATTACCATATGGGTCTAAGGGAAATAGGTTCTATATACTAAGACGTTTATTTCTGCCTACCTGTATTTTTAAAACACTTTCACGTAACCTCTTGCGTTAACATTAAATTAAATTATTGATCGACAGATTGAGAAACAATGTTTGGTCAGCAGCTGTATTTCTGTAAACCCTATTTTCCTTTGATTGTGCCGCCTCATCTGTATCTGAACGGTACTCCCCATTTCACCGACGTTATTTAATACGTCGGTTAATACAAACTCTGAGGGTGTTTTTCCACCTTTGGACTTCAAGAGCATTGGAGACGCGATGCTTTCTCCCGATCACCGCATTTCAGCCGTCCAGCGGTGCCGGTGTCCCCCCTCGTCCTCCCCGCGCAGCTTCCAGCACTGGACAGCTCCTCGGTCTCTCTACCAAACGTCCCCCCAGCTCCGGTGATTGACAGAAAAAGCGGCCATACACGAACCATGGGTAGTTTAGGAAACCCTATAAGATAATGAAGGAGACGGGCTCTGGGAGCAAGTGGCTCCTACCTCTCCCCGTTGGGTTTAGTTACTGCATGTTATGGGCAGAGGAGGGCGGAGTGTGTTTGTCGCTGAAGTGTGAGCTGAGACTCTGTACATCCCAGTAATCGGATTTTTTTAAAGCCCGGCGTCGGTCTGCTTAATGTCAAACGATCGCTAGCTGAGAATGGCATTTGGAAACTAATGTCTTATGAGCAGTGATCTCTAGTTTCATGTACGGATCTAAATGATTTCCCCCCCACCGCTATAATAATATACAGACGTAAACAAGCTCGATCCGCTCTGTAACTGGAAAACGAGATTTTTAACCTGGCGGAACCGAGACCATCTTTACCATATACTCAAGAGCCGACGGGAAAAGACGTCTGGATTCACTTATCCACAGGTGAACGCGATCCGGTGCGCTAATTAATCCAGCATTTACCCCTTTGCTCCTGCGTATAAACTGAAACATCCTATTCAATCCAGACGGGAAGAGGTATGGCTGTTTATCTTCTTTCGTTACTCTTGCGAGTGGGATTTGTTATCGGATCGAATTATAGGCATGATAAATGGTCAGTCCATGAGAGGGAGTCTGAGATCAGAGCAAAGCAGCCTATCTATAACACTCCTATTAACAGCCAAGAACAGCCTCATCATTTGCCTCGTCTGTTTAAACCCGGAATGGAGCAATCTGCCTTCCTACAGAAAATTGAGGAGGACCTGCCCAAGGTGGTGATGGCTTTCCTTCACACAGGAGATCCGTCGACGTTGAGGCATGCAAACTGTTCCAGAAGGTACGAGTTGAGCGGTCTCCGCGGTCCAGCATACACTAGTCCACACTCGCCCCTGCGCAGTGTGCTTGACGCGGTGGCACAAGCCGCCAACTTCTTGAACGTGATCCTGCAAGCCAACAGGTCAAGACTGCACAGCCTGCAGGGGGACTCTGAGTGGTACCGGGCGCTCGTCCGGAGCATTCTGGAAGGGGACCACAAAATCCAGCGGGCTGTCATCACGTTCAACAAGGATACGCCATTGCCGGGACACCACACCTTCCTCCAGGCTACCAGAACAGAGAGTGGCATTGTTCTCCAAGACCTCTCGTCCACGGCCCACCATCGCCTGAGAAACAAGACCGCGGAAACAGAGTGGTTCAGTGAGATCCGAGACAGACGCAAACCACACCTCCACCGGAGGGTCTTGAGCCAAGAAATAAAGTCTCCTGATGTATCGCTGAGAGGAGATAGCTATGTCCTTGATAAAACTGAGATCAAGTGGTCAGCGCCTTTCCTTGAGTGTGACAAAGGGACCTTCATTCCTCAGTGGCTCCTCACCCTATCAGCTGGCTTCTATGGTCTGAAACCGAATCAGGTTCCGGAATTCAGGTATGTGGGAGAACTTCTGGGAATTTTCTACAGAACACTGCTGTTTAAACATGTAAACGAAGGCTTGCAGTCTCTCTAGATTGTCACCCTTCACATGCAATTTATACCTCAACATTTCTTCCATTTCCTGTCTGCGTATTCCAACCTTATCTTTCATGACCATTGTTTTCTGTGACCATCACAACATCCATATAGGCTAGAGCACCTCTACTAACATGTAGCTCTTTTCAGCTTATGGACAATAAATGTAGCAACTAAATATAGCCACATAATATCAAAGGTCAATTGATTTCATATGTTGCAGGATGCAGGACTAAGTGGAACAAAGCAGATAGCTTTGTATCCAGGATACTTGGGCAGGCCTGTGGGGATATTTCACATCACATGCTTGAGAATTTCTTTCCTCTGTGAGACAGAATAAGGTTGCCTCAGATGCCCCAAACGACAGCGGTCGTTATTGCCATGGAAGTCACTGTACTGATAGTGAGCCGGCAGCAATCTCTGCAGGTACATGGCATGCGACTAAAAATAGCTCTCTGTTATTTCACAGCAGTGAAAGAAACCCCACGCCATTTCAAAATAATTAGTATATTTTTAATGTGTTGGTATCTCTTAACACAAGTGAATCAGCGTAACAGATAAAGTTATTGAGGGGTTCTCTATGGGGTCATTAAAATATGCGTAGTTACTACGGCATTGTTGCAATTAATGCATCTAGTTGAAAAGTGATCACAGGAGATCCCATCTGTTGATGCTGTGTTTTGGTGTTGAGGAGACTTGTTGAAAGTGAAAGCTCCCCTTTGTTGTTTTAAACAACCTCCCCCCTGATCAGTTAGCAGTTAGCTCATCAGTGAGTCTCCTCTGTACAGCACATCATCGAGACACCAACATGCAAGATCAATGACAACAGAGTGGACTGGATTACAAGGATTTCTCCACTGTATAAGCAGCTGGCATTGTTTCATCATATATGGTTCTGACCCCCCCCTCCCCCCATTCAATTTATATCTGGACAGTCTTATGAAATCTTCACAGTGGATGTTGATCCGATTGTTTCTGATTGGCTACCGAATCGGCATAAACATGAATAAGCATAAGCCT
>JAODLD010000001.1:19138276-19157625 GCA_026781065.1 Mormyrops boulengeri
ATACACAGAAGACATGGAAGACAGAGTGGTGTAGCAGCAATAGATAATAAATAGGCTAAGTTGCATAGTGTGAATGCCTCTATGATGCGTGTCTGCTTTTGTTTGACTGCATTTCATCACACCAGTCCTCTCCCCTTGGGGAAAAAAAAACATAAAGAGAAGACTGTATATTTGTACAAATACGATCCAGTGCTGGGTGATATGAGGCTGTGACCTAGTGGGTGGGATTTGACCAATGGGATCCAAACAGAGCCCAGATTTAACCAATGGGATCCAAATAGACCCTGGATTTGACCAATACCAATATCACCCTGCTGATCTTAATTTCTTATTCACTCAACACACCTGCTTATGTCTATAAATCTCCCTACAAAGATATTTGTATTCTCATTGCACAGCCACGCAAGGACATCCTGTACAATTACAATCACTCTGTCCCGACACAAGCAGGTTAGCGGGTTCAGGCAGGTATGTGTAACCTGTGCATCTCTTCTCTTCCAGTGCATCAGAGCATCAGGACTCGTGCTCCTGGAAGCCATCTTGTTTGGCGCGCTGCTGCTGTATTTCCCCGTGAGTCTCCTCTCCCTCTCTTTTACCATTTATTCATTCGGCCCCTTTGGGCGGATCTGGGGAAAACTCCATGGCGATTAAACGACGGTTTGTGTAGATCACACATCATGTCTGATTCATCTGGACCTTCAGGGAGCATTAATTACTGGAAGCGGTGGGCTTACCTAACCACAGACGATAAACGTAATTAAGATGAACTGATACTGGAGCCGACGATTGCTGCCAAATGGTTAAACGTTAGCTGGTTAAACTCTAAGGGTTAATAAGGCGCTGGAGTTAAAGATAAGATCTAGCGGCGGATTGGTTCTCGAGAGTCTCGGCACACACTGACTCCCAGGGCGGTTGTAATTGGAAGAAAAATATTTCATTTAGATCTGAAAAGGAGCATTTTAATTGTGAATGCTGAGTATTTCAGTTAAGGCTTAGAACATCAGTGAAGCGTTTTGTTTGTAACGTCCTTGTAAGGTCAAAGTCTGGAGAAATGTCCCCGTAAAGAGAGAAATAGATACAACTGCATCACTGCAGTGGATTCATACCAGACCAGCTTTGTCGAGAGATGTGTGTGTCTGTGTGTGTGTGTGTGTGTGTGTGTGTGTGTGTGTGTGTGCGCTTTTTCCTCCACAGTACGTCTCTTGTAATAACTTTTTCACCCCCTGACAAAAATAAGAGCTGACTGTAGAGGCAGTGAAACAGGCCTGAATTATCCTGTTTGGGACCTGGGCTGGGGACAACAGACGCCCATGCGTGCACCGGATTCGCTTGTTTTGTGTCACCCCCACTGTCCTCACCTCCATGCAAAACTGGCACTTCCCCAGCCAGTGAAAGATTTCCAATGAGCTTCACATTTTCAGTTCACATTAAATTCTATTTATTTAGCAAACACTTTCATCCTAAGTGACATACATTTTTGAGACAGCAAGGTCAGCTAGTCCCTGGAGCAACTGGATTTAATGGCCTTGCTCATGGCCCCAGTGATGAAATCACTCTGCCAACCAACCCCGGAGTGTGAACCAGCAACCTTCTGTTCACAGGCATGGCATCCCCTCCACTGAGCCACACGTTGCCGAATCAAATAAATGAGCCCAGGACATCCCGCCCCCCTAAACACACACGGTACTTCCACAATATTGGTAAGGACACGTCTTTACCATCCATATGCAAATCTATGCCATTGGGGCAATCAGTGCAATGATTTGATAAATAAACTGAGGATGTCCCTACCAATATTGTGGGAGATACAGTGTGTCTCAGGGAGCAGGGTCGCTACCAATGTTGAAACCAAACCTACGACCTTGAATTGGCCCAAAATAGGTTTATTCTTGATTGTAATCTGCGAGGTCCACTGCTGATTGTCTCTACTTGATGTTAGTAATCTGCCAACTACTGCTGTTTGTCCCTGTAAAAATGCTGCCACGTTTTTTTAGCATAAGGAAAGGTTCATATTAATTTGCAGCCTCCATTCCTACCCCGCTGGTATTACCATGCCGCCGGAGGAAATGAACGCCTGGAAGAATCTCTCCGGGTGGGATCGCAAGCTGATCGGCATGACTCGAGGATCGAGGGGGGGAGAGTAGGGGACTTTGTGGTTTTGCAAAACTGTAAAAAGGAAAGCAAAACAGAAAGCAGCTGTTTCTCTACTTAAGCACAAGCGAAATGCACTGTGAATGGACGTCGGGGCTCAGGGAGGGAAACATCTGGGATTGTGCTAAAAGCTTAGGGTGGGCAGACTGCGTCCGAGAGGCAAACCACAATTGTAGAACTACATTTATATTAATATTCATAAATATGCACAGGAGTGCAAATGAGCCCGTCACGTGACGTCACCCCTCCCTGGGATAGGGCTTATTATCTAGATCAGTGTTTCTCAACCCAGTCCTCGGGGACCCCCAGACAGTCCACATTTTTGCTTCATCCCCAGCTCCTAGACAATCAAGAACACCAAATACTGGGTACAGGTGTGCTGGGAGCGGGGAGAGAGTGAAAATGTGGACTGTCTGGGGGGGGTCCCTGAGGACTGGCTTCAGAAACAATGATCTGGAAGAATCTGTACATGAAAAGACAATTGAAGGTGAAGTTTATTTCAGGTAACTAGCATGTCAGATAGGGTGAATTAAGGAGTAAATGTGTAGAATGTCTCAGATCAAGCCATTTTTGTCCGGGGGCTCCTATGAAAGGATTCCCAAATTGCATTATACCTGTGACAGGTACTGTGTGACATCACAGCCTAAAAATAAGGCAGCAGCATTGATGCAACACCCGCCCCCCCACCTGTCTGGCGTCTGTCTTCTGACGCACAGATACCCCCCTCCCGGTTTTTGTCGCTCTCCCTGCTGTGTCCCCCTCCTCTCCTAGCTACTTGCTTTGCTGCTCTGATGGCCCCCTTGCAGCTACCCCTCCACACCAGCAGGGTCCGCCACCTCATCCTAGCCCATCTCCCAACCTGTCTGCGGCTTCCCGCTTTGCTGCTCCGGCAGCTACCCACAGCTAGATCTCCCCCCCAGTGAGGACCACCACCTCAATCCCAGCCCATCTGCAGCTTCCCGCTTCTCTGCTCCGGCAGCTCCTCGCAGCTAGCCCTCCCTTCCAGCAGGGACCGCTACTTCAATACCAGCCCCCTCTCCCTGGCTCCCTTTGGAATTTCGGTGGTTCCGTTCTGGGACTGCCGTCTTCCCCAGGATAAAACCACCAATGCCATTATGATTAATGATTAGTTTATGTATTCTCTCCCTTAGTGTTTAACCACCTCAATGTTTAATCACCTTCCTGGTCACGGAGGCTGGTAGAAAGTACTAAACTGGAAGGCTCTTTCCCCTTGTGTTATGGGAGCTCCTGGAGGACCTAGGGCATCATGCCGTATTCCCGGGTGAATGAGAACCTGTGAGCGGAGCCAAGATGTGAAATCAGCCAACCAGGCCGTGTTTGGCTGCTCCATGCAACAAATTAACTAGTAGTCAAGCAAACTGTGGTTAATCTGAGTGAGCAGGATATTTTGCATTAGCTCAGTACTCTTTGTTAATTAGGAGATTGCATGTCCATCCTCAGTGACTGAGAAATTCATAAGGAATGAAGGCCTGGTCTTGGGCTCTGTATCCATCTGGTCGTACAATAAGCTAACTATAAATAATACTATTGTTTAATTATTAGCAAAATCCTCTGACTTAAAGCAATGATTGTGAACAAAGTGAAATTTTTCTTATAAATTTAAATCCAGGTTCTTTGCAAATTTAAATAAAAAGCTAAAGTAAAAGTAGCATCAACAGGAGCTGGTGTATTGTGGGATATTTTGGGCATGTCACAGGGTCACCGTAGGGGTGTAGCCCAGTGGTGCTGACCTTCTGGGTGCAGCTGACCATACAGGAAAACAGTCCTGTGTTTGAACGAGTCCTCTCTTGTCATTAGTAAACCCTGCTTCCAGAATTGCAGGGGTGGGGTAGTGCTGCGGACTGAAGGATTTGTGGGAAACGATTATGTCATCCCAATGGAGCTGTCACCACAACCCCAGAGGAGGGCATGCCAAATGTAATTTACACTTTGCCAGGCCATGGAGAAGCAGCGCCGTCACCCCAGCTATGGGAGGGGGGGGGTCGTCTTCCATATCCCTTCCAGACTCTTCTCATGTTCTGCCAGTATTAAAGTTTCACAGATCAGAAAATGGCAGATGTGAACTGAAAAAAATTACCACATCAGACCTGCAGGGATAGACACACTGCAGCCCTTGGCTGTCTGAGGCGCCATGAGGAAGGGAGTGACCAGCAGGGGGCAGGTTTCCGAAACTCATCAGTGGCGTTATTCTGTCACTGCTGAAGACAAACGTAATCGCTGCATTACGGCCTGAAAGCCATGTTCCCAGGAGTCAGCTGTGGGTGATCCAGCAGAATTCCCAAATCCAGTGAACACTGCATGGGGGACCGTCTCAGCAGGTTAGGCCTCTGGGCCCATGATCAGAAGGTCACTGGTTCGAATCTTGTGCTCAGCAGAATAGCCACATCTCTGTTGGGCCCTTGAGCAGGGCCCTTAGCCCTCCTCAAAAAATTCTCCTGGGGCACTAAATGAATGTCTATGTGTGCACTTTGTGCCCAAGCTCTGTATGGGTGTGTGCCTCAAAGGAGAGCAAGATGGGACTTGTGAAAATTGACACATTCCACTGAACCTGCTCTCGTAATTGTGCAAATCGCAAATAAAGCATCATTTCATTCATGGCTGGCTTTTGCGAAAAAAGTCAAGTATGCACTATAGATGTAGTCCTGATTCCAGACAGACACCATTTACCTAAATTTTACGGAGGTGGCTGCGGTGATGTAATGGACAGACGGTGAACAGACGGCCACTTAAAGGCGCTTGTGCACCAGAGGCCTTGACACTGGGCCCAGTGGGGTTCTGTGCAGCCATGCTGGGAGGAGGATGGCTGCCAACCCGCCACGGAGCAAGAGAATCATGTCCATACGCTGGACTTAAATTTCTGCATTTCTCTTCCATTATGATCTTCATAAAAATGGTCATTTGAAGAATTTACTACACAAAACAATTGTGACAGTTTGGAAATATTTTGATGACTTGTGTGGGACTTAATAATATTCACTCCAAGATGTGGTAGGATAATAATGAGTTTATCTTATGAATTACACAGTAAAGGTTCATTTAGAGGACATTAAGAGGAGGCAAATGCATGCTGAGTGAGCACTGAAAATGCCAACACGCTTCTGAATAGAAATGTCCTGTAGTTTCCTTCATTTGCTTCTATATAGATGTTTTCAAAAATGTTCCCGAAATTACTCCACATCTCCACCTACATATGCTGTTCCATCAGATTTCCAAAATGTACTTTACTGTGCTTTGTTTCACAGGAACCATGGCACAATTAAAAAGGAATTATTGGGTTTCCTGATGACCCCCTATGTTGTGAAACTAATCTTTTTGCCAAAACGTGTGAACAAAAGCACCGAAGGTGTTTGATGTCTGACATCTGGAGTGGGATCGATACATCGACTGGAGACCTGACCTTGGCTTAGATGAGCAGTCCTTTAAGTTGCTCTGATTTGTTAACCGTTTGTTGTATTGATTAACTCCTCATTTACAAGATTATTGGCTGCAGAATTTAAATTATGAGGAGGGAGTGGTGACAGTGTACTGTTTGGGTTCTTTAATAATAGGGTTGCACCTATGTTACATGTTTGTTGAACCGTATAAAGGGGGCACTTTTATCCTTCATTCTGTCTGGAGTTGCATTGGAATCCTCATGATTAAATGGTCATTACAGCTTGAGATATCTTGTTTTCAAAAGCAGGGTTCCCACTGGGGGGTTGGTTAATTTTCAAAAAATAAACAAGTTATATGTTTTTCAAGCCAAGCCTATTTTTAAGACCACTGAAGTTTGCGAGTTCTGATTGGTCAACAAGTTTTACCGCCAGCAGCCCCCTCCCCATGCCCCCCTAGTCAACCGGGTCACAGTCATCAAAGGCTTGTGAACCCCTAGTCTAGAGATTCCTACCGAGAAAATCTCAGTATCTTCACAACAGAAACAATTCAGACTCCCACTGAAGCTTTGGTAGTTTCTCTATACCGCAGTTTGGCTCCCCCATGACTGGACTGAGATCCTGAGCTATCATCGCCGATGCTGAAATTAGGAACTGGAAGGAGCTTGGCTATGGAAACCGCCCGAGCAATCTTTGGCTGGGTTCCTTGACAAGCACTATGTTTGGGCTGCAGCGCAGACCTCAGCTCCTTCAATGTCACACTGCACTTTAGCTGGGAAGTTATGAAAACTCGCTATTTGAGAATACAGCCAAAATAAAGTCAGAAAGATGCTGACTTCAGATTAAAAAATATACAATGAGCCATAGTGCCTCCCGTCTAGGGCTGTCATACTCGGGCTCCGAATACATGACATCACCCCTACCCCCCACCTAGTCAGCCCTTCTGATGGATGGAGACACCACATGATAGCCGACACAGCTCAGTTTTGATTACAAGGTTGTTACTTCTTTAGCATGTAAATAGAAACTTCCGGATCAGTACAATTTTTTTTTCCTAAAGGCTGCCTGATCAAAAACCATGGCAGGATGGTTGGTGAGTGCCATTCTTTCATCCAATGAACATTCACTCCTCTGGAAACATTAGCACCCATCTTGCTTCTCGTGTTGTGTAGGCAGCAGTGGTGCAGTGGAGACGGAAGCTTCTGGCTTTGTTAGCTGCAGTCACTCACAGGTCAAATTGCTTCTGTCTTTCTTCTCCTGTGTGTTTTCTTTTAAGCAGTGCCACCGTTGGCTGGACCCAAGGAAGCCCTTGTGATGCAATAAATCGTAATTCAATCACTGCACTTAATCATTCATGCTAAATCGCTCCATATATTTTGGCACTACCCAGTTCATTGTACCCTCAAGTCAATACATGAACACTTTTTATTTCCTGCACTCTTTTAGCTGTGATTAATCTATTGTGTGTCCGACTGCTTCTAGTCTTTGTTCTGGCTTATTTAGCAGCTGAAAAGATTTTGCTTGAATTTCCAGAGCCTTCTCTATGCATAAAGTGTCACACCAGTAGTACAAAATGGTGTATAGATAGATATACTTGAGGAAAATGTCAGACATTGAAATAAAGACCCCTTTCTTGATGGCTGACTGGTGGCAGGGGATCCAGCTCTATTTTGTGTCTGAGTAACTTTTATTGTTAGGGTATTAAAAATGTACTATTGTTGCTGTCGCCCATCTAGCATTGGGTAAAACTGCATCAAGTCACGTTTTGCCATAGAATTATGTAAATGCTCAGGTGTTAGAACTTGTTACTTACACAACCGGCTGTATGAAAACTACAGTCAAATAACGGAAAATTGAAATAGGAATGTAAGACCAAGGGTATAGATTTCGGTATGGATAGTAGGAACATGTCCTTACCAATATTGTAGGAGCACCATGTGTTCAGGGGGGGGTTGGAGCTGATTTGGTCCCTACCAGTGTTGAAACCAAACCTACGCCCTTGTGTGAGACCCTGGTAACAGACAGAAAGTTTCATGGTTCGATAAAAATGGAGGTAAGAAAGCTTTGGACAGGGGAAAATTCATTTGGAATCCAAGAAAGAGTGAGTCTGGTCTCCTAGACATTAATGACTGAAAAAATCTACATTTCCAGAACTTAAACAGGGACAAATGCTGAGTAAATTATCACCTTGGATGGGGAATGATCTGCAAAGACCAGCTGTCAGGATCTGTCAGATTCTTTCAGAGAAGAAGGTCCTCATTTTTTGTACAATAGTTAACGTAAGATCATTGTAGCATAGAGAGAATGAAGGCGTGACGGAGGACAGGAAATGACATCACAGTGCCCTGCCTTCGCAGTGCCTTGTAGCACTGATACTCTGTTTTATTGCTGTTATTCTGTGAGTCACCAAATGCGGCTCAGGCAAAAATGTATTAAAAATGGATAAAAAATTATGTAATGGGATTATTTCTGGTGGAATGTAGAAGATGGGAAAGGAAACCGGAGAGGGGGCTGAAATATTTGTTACATAAGAGTAAAAACACATCCCAGTGATCCAAACACAATCCAGAAAGTTCTTTCTGGTGATGCATCATCATGCCTCTACCCAGGCCTCCCTCACAGTCAACCCCCCAAACCCCAGGTGATGCTGCTTAGGGTGGAGCAGGAGGCTATAAGTGAGTTTATGGCATCCCATTTGCAGGGACTGGCCTTCTGGCTCTGGCAGCTGTGTGAAAAGCAATGGCCCTTTGGATCACTTGTGCTTTTATAGCCCTTCAAAGAGCTCAACAACAGCAGGATGTTCCACATGGCAAAGAAGTACAACAGGGAAAAATAGACACACAAGGGCCGCTCGGGAATGTGAGGAGCATTTGACCGACCAACGATCATGGCTGGCCGCCTTGTCTTCAAGATTTACATTCCTTTTTAGCATAAAATGGTGTTGTCAACTCACTCCTGAAAGGCTAATGGCTTGTTGGGATACTCCATGTGCCCATTGTTGATATGGATTGAAGTGAGGGCCAAGGTGGATTTCAGGAATGGATGTGCGATCATCGGTAAAAGCCTGTACGATATTACTGACCTCTCTCTGCCCTCTGCACTCCCAGTACTTAGCATCGATTATTAATGTAGTGTTTTTCCCTCTTTCAAAGCTAAGGGACTAGCTCCTGCATCCTCTCGTGTGGCTTGGTGTGTGCCGTGCCCTCTCTCACCAGTACCCTGGCGTCTTTCTCACTGCGACGATCCGAACTGATGCCTGTAACCCAGTCAAACATAACACCAGTGCAGAAAGCCCCTCCGCAGTGGAGGAGGGGCAGAGATTATCCTCACAAAGCAGGGCTGAGATCCCAAAACGGAAGCTCTCGTGTTTCAGCATCTTGGAGGGAGGCAACACTACCCACTGTTTAGGGGAAAAATAACAAAGTAGTATTTAGAAAGATCCCAAATACATTTCAAAATAGCTTTTGAAATACATTTATGGCTGTTACTGGCAGACTTAGATCTGCTGTGTTGTTCACAGCTCCTGGAAAATACATGTTAGCTGTCGATATAACAATGTTTGAAAACAAAGTTATCAGCGGTGATCGATGGTATGTAGAGATATTTAAAGTCTAATTACATCCTCAATGTCCTCTGAATCTTGAACTTGGAACCAAGACCTAGAATTTCCCAGTACCAGTACTTTGATTTAAATAAGTCAGTCACTTATAGTTGCCTCTGGACTGAGTTGAGAATTAGCCTGAGGCTCTTACTTCAGTTTTGGTTCTGATATGATGACTCATATCTAGGCAGCTTAGCTAGTCTTTTCCAGAAAAATGATGCTGTACGCTGTCCATGTGAACCATCAGTAGTATGCTTCTGGAACATCCAATGGCACAGAGGGATAAATCAATGGGTTTGTTTGTCAAGACAGATTTTGTGGCTCAAAAATAGGATTGGGGAGTCCATTCCCAACAATCTGCTAATCAGCTACAGGGTGTGAAGCAGGGTTGCCAACTATGGTCAACTGGCTGGCGTGAGATTTTCAGTTTGAGACAAGTCTGCACACACATGCACATGCATGTAACAGTTTTATTACCTTGTAAATAGTCTGTAGGGTTTGCAAATTGCCACATCACGTTTGATGTAGCTAATGTTAGGTGTATAATGGAATAATATAGATTTGCCGTAAGATTTCTTATGCAAGCGTGGGAGTCTGAAAGTGTGAGTGTCACACCAGATGCGTGAGAGTTGGCAACACTGGTAAAGAGTTTATTGACTGGAAGTTATGGAACAAAAGAATTTAATTGGAACAAGAAATGAAAGGTACGACAGAATGTTCCAGTATCGCTTCCATCCCTGAACAAAGTAAAAGAGAGCTGTCAGCAGGATGTGTGCAAGTCCGGTTACCCTCTGAGGACCCCATGTTTTGGTGAAAGCATATATACGTCTCAGGAGTCTTCTGTTCCACTGATCTGCCTCTTACCAGCCCCTCGAGGATCCCAATGTGCGTCAGAGCTCCATGGCAAGGCAAACTTGCTTTTTACTGGTAAAAAAATCATAAGCCACTCTTCTGATTGGGCAGAGTCCTCCAGTTATGTAAAACTGAACTCCTAATCGACGGAGTGACTGTCACTATCACCACCTCTGATCGTCATGTGTGGGAGATCATTCCTGGCATCTCCTGGTTTCTTACCCCCATACCATGGCAGAATGTCTTCAACACAGGAAAAGGAAAACGGGCCATGTCTGAGACGTGGTAGCGACACGCTAGCAGCTCGTATTCCCCCGGGGTGCCCAGACTGCCTCAGACCTGCAACGAGAAAATGTTTGCTTGCTTGCTCGCCTCGCTGCTGCTTTGGGAACTTATTAATGCCTCTGCTAATCGGATTAGTATCCGATCCTGCTGGGAAATCAGAGTGTATCTGCAATGCCCAGATAATTATTTGGCTTCAGATGCTTTCCTTTATTTTTGGACAGGTTTCAGTTTTTGTTTGTTGCAATGGGAGTGCTTTGTGTAGTTTACTTTCATTTAATGCTCCCGCTATCTGTGCTGATGACGTCAGCATGAGTTTGGTTATCTTATTATTGCCTAGGAATTTTCACTTGTCTGTCATGTAGCTTAAAAGAAAGGAATAATTGGAATATTATTATTATTATTATTATTTATATATAGTATTATTATCATTAATATTATTATTATTAATATTATTATTATTGGGAAAATTGATGACTGTTGCTCCGGTTTAAATTTTTCTCTTTTTTTGAGTTTTCGCTTGAGATTATGGCTAAATTCACAGCGCCTGTGAAAGTCTGTATACAAATTTGCAATATAAGATGAGATATGCTGCCAATTCTAGCCTCATTAAAGCAAATGGATAGTTAAGGATTACCAGATCAGGGTTTGGTTTCCACTAAGGATCATCACCATTACAGTCACCACACTGGTGTTAGAAATAGGAATGGAAAAGTAGGTAGGCAACTCTTCTGTATGTGACTGTAACCCATTACGAGGGACAGGCTCCCCCATGGCATAGATCACTTCATTTATGAGCTTATGTGACTAGTTGACTTGTGCAGACTTTTAGAGCATGGTACCCTTGGGATTTCTTGTTGTTATTGCTGACCCGTTTTGAGGAAGGAGCCAGAGTTACTCTTGAAGACTTTAATGTTTACACTGTTAATTGGTCCTCCTTTCTGCTGTCTGCTTCCCCTCACACCTCTGTAACTGACCCCAGACACCATAATACAACAGTAGCTCATTAACTTTATTAACATTATCCTTGCGGTTGTGGATCTGATGACCAAAAGTTGGGCAAACTTATCTAACTCTGGAATCTACAAACATGCATTTACTTATTGTGGGTGAGGGCATGGTCTGCGGCCATCTCGGGGGGATCATGTGACCATTATAATGTTTACTGATTGGTTCTACATTCCCCACAGCTTGCCATAATTTGCCCAGTCTTGCATTTACTCTTCACTTGTCCTCAGTGTGCCAGGCTCCTTGAATCTGTTTGTGTTTTGCTGGCCCTGCCGAACCCCAAAAAGCTAACATTTATTAAATAAACTGCTCTCACTGCCAGATGTATACATTTTCAGCCTAAATGGAGAAATTGTGACACATATTTTTTAGCATCTGGAAGGACACCTCGTGTAAATGTGCTGAGGTTCCGCCAGTGTGCTGTGGCTTGGGCCGTGAATGTGTTGACGTAGCCGTCGGGTCTCTTCAGTTGCAATGATGGCCTTTCGGCAGCTAAAATCTGCACTGACTCATGTCTCATAATTAACCCAGTGTCCCTGAGATCTGAATAAGTGCCTGTGATGTTTTATTTGATTATAACCGATGAATTTTTCCCCAAATACTGAGTGAATGGGAAATCAGAGACAGATATTTTATGGCTTGCTGGAGGCAAATATCCAGCTGTTTGCATGCTTTCCAATTACACCAAGCTTCTGTTTTTATTTATTTTTGTGGGTCTACAGAAAAGGCACAAGGATTTGGGAAGAGTGCTGAGTTCCTTGCATGACCTGCATAAGGAGTTTATTTTGGAGGCAGCGGTGGTGACAGGGATGGCGTTTGACTCGAATTTTGATTCGGATGTTGGATATTTTACCAGAAACAGCTGAAGCATGGCAGACCCGGCATCCGTGAGAGCGGAAATTCCCAATCTACTTCGACATGTTCGGAGAGGGAGTTAAAGGTCCACTGTGATTTCCTGTTCTTCTGCATTTATTGGTTTCTGAAACCAGAAGCTTTCACCCAAGCAGGCATGGTTCAGGGTTGCTGATCCTGAGTTGGGTGAAGAATTCTGGAAATTGGATGAATTAAACCATTAGGTGACAGAAAGTATCCACCTATTGTTTATGCTACCGTTAAAAATTTGGCTGAAGTCTGCACACAGGGTACAAAAATCTTGCATATAGAATAAGTATTGTGAACAAATTGTTAGGACACTGTCATCCTCCTTGTATTCTTATAATAGTGAGTCCTACATTTCTCAAGTAAGGTTTTATGGGTAGACAGGGGTTTGCCAAGCAATCATAACCACCGGAATATGAAGCTGAATGAAACAGAAAGAGAGATAATTGCAGCTGTCAGTGGAAAGTTCTCAGTTCTTAACGTTTCCTCAAACATAAATGTAGTCAGTTTGACAAATAATTGCCAGTGATGAATAGGAACATTACAAATGGTAACGTTCGGCTAAAGTCTTTGGATGTGTTCAGTTTACTGTATGTTTCTAATCCCAGTAGGCTGAGGGTCTTCTACAGAGTAGTGCACCATTTACAGAACTTTCCGATCATCTCATTCGTTGTCCCACTTCCTCTTATCTTTGGTTCGTTGGAGTACATCTGTGTTGTGTATGTAAGACAGCGTCGACCTGACCTGACCTTTGATTCATCATGGTTTCAGGAATAATTCCTAAAAAGTTGATTTCCAAAGCCTCTCCTGCTCTTCTGAAATGTACTCTTTGTTTGTAGCTAAACGTGTTATATGACATACGAAGTTCAGGCTTTTTTTCCAGCCTCTATTTTCTAGTGTTTTCTATCCGAGCAAAGGAAGGAGGTTGTTTCATACCCAGGCTCAAACAGCAGTTTACTTTTGTTAATGCAGTCAAAGATGAAAGAGAAGCACTTAACCAGCATCGCAATTTGAAATCCCTGATTTGATTTCTCTTCTTTTTCAGGTTCTCATTTTATACTTTCAGCCCAGCACGTTCCGCTGTATCCTCCTCAGATGGGTTCGCCTTTTGGGCTTTGCTGTTGTCTATGGGACAGTGACGCTCAAACTGTACAGGTAAAACATTACTGACACACCATCATCGATACCTTGTGGCAAATCATATAACTTAGAGTATCCAAAATGGCCACTTTTCACACCAAGCTTGCAGTATGCTTGAGAGTTTCCTCTTTCAAGAAAATGCATGGCACCTGTCCCGGCTTTATATAATAATTTTGAGGCTGGTTACATATCCATTCGTCCAGAAGAAATAAATGGTGCCAGGAAGTAAAAGAACAGATCAGTTATGCAATGTGTCCTGACCCCTGATTCGTCCATTTTTCTCACATGATTTGCATGAGCCAATCAGAAAGGGACACACTCTGAATGCAGGAATGCCAGATACAGGAATGCTAAAGTAAGCTCACGTTACTGTGCTTTGTCGGTGCCCATAATGGAGCTAAGAGCACAGCTTTCAGCCAGCCAATGAGCTAATTGGACAGTGTAGCAGGAGAAAGATTTAAAGGCCTTCACTGCTACTTTTGTTAAACCGTCTTAATGCAATTTTCACTCGACTATTCTCTGTAGTAAATCGTAAAATATCACTCACATGCAGAAATATATAAATATCATTTTAAAATTACACCACAGTAGTAGTCTGAGTATCACTCTGCAAGGCACTTCGGACTTCATAACATGGTATATAAAATCGCTCTTGCTGTATTATTTGTGTGGGACAGACAACGTTGTTTTGTGATTCTTTGTATTGATTTATTTGTGCACCAACTTGTTTCCTCTATGGTCCCTTTTCCCATCAAACTTCTAACAGAAAATATGGTGTTTTATCAAGACATGAACACTCCATGAAATGCTGAAGCTTAAACAGTGGCAGACAGGAGGATTTGCTCCAGCTTGACAGTCTCACACGCAGAACAAAAGGGAAATTCCAGTTCATGGACCAGCAGGCATACCCAATGCTCGGCAGTCATTTGGATTCCTTTTTTTGATGGATGGTATTCCTAAACTGGGAATCCTGTACTGAGCCATCATTTGGGGCAGATTTCACTGATTTCTCTGAGATATTTGGTAAAATGTGGGATGTATTATACGTGCAGCACAAATAAATAAAAATCACTGCGTTTCATACATGATAAATCTATGTGTGTCATCGCCCCCAAAACGACTCCGAATAAGCCACAAAATAAGGATATTAATCATGAATTCCATTCTGCTGAGCCACAGCGCTGTCCTTCCTATGTTTTCTTTGACACAAAACAGTTGCATGGTGATGACAAAAGCATGCTTGAGCCAGGATCATTATGTGCAATGCAGCGCAGACCAGTGGAGCAGTGGGGGGGGGGGCAATCATGCTCAGGCACAATACAAGGCAACCGGGCCAAGTGTGAGTATGCCCTTAAACTTCTTCAGACTTTCTCCCAGATGGACAGATATTTGAATGAATTTTCCAAAGACGACAGCAAACAGACCAATCAGAGGGTTAAAAGATGTGGCATTGAGCGTGGGGTTAAAGGTGCTTGTATGCAGGATAACAGAATAGGTAAGACAGGCCATGTCACACTTTGCTGATGATTCAGCCAACGCTTTTGGGAGTCAGGAAGGAGTTTGGGCACCTCATTAGGATGGTGAGGGCGGAAGTTCTCCCCATGGAAGAGACACGTTATGCCCTGGGGCAAAACTATTTCCTAAACCCCCTCAGGCCAATGGGTGCTTTGAGGACAGTACTCATGCACCTGCTGCCTATGAAATGTGGACTTGGTGCTGTTTTTAGCCTCCTGTTCCTCCCTGAAATGCTGGGCCTTGTCAGTTTGACCATTAAAACCCGACAAACGCAAAATGCGTTGATTTTCGCACTCAATAATCTCAAGCTTGTAACTTTGGATAGGTATAACGCATATACATGAATTGCATATCGCTGGAATCGAGAGAGCTTACTCAGTCTGGCCAGCTAAGTTACAACATCGTCCGCTAAAGTAGTCCAGAGCAATCCTGTGCGCAATAAGGCATATATTTTAAGCATTATCCACCAAAACGCACCCCTAAAAATCCATGAAACATCAATATTATACCCATTAGACGGAAAACAAAGTGCATATTCTCTTCCACAATGATCCATGTACTACCCTTCTGTGGAGAAAAAATATTTATTTTATAATTCATTTTTTATAAGCCTATAAATAAAGGGATAGAAAAACATAAAAAAATTGGCTGTCTGTTCTACTAGAAATAACAACAAAACGCAGCATTCTGTTTACTAGGCAGAGAATTACTTGATATTTTCATGATATTTATTCACAAAAGTTTGTATACGGATGTTTGATGTCAAGCTCCGTCAAACAGTTGAAAGAGAACGCGCCCATTGTGTAACTGGAACACCTCTCACATGTAAACACAATGGCGTGCAGTGGTTTGTTGTTTGAGGCTAAAATGTCGACTAAAAGTATCATTTTCAAATTTCACTTCACCAATCATACAGGCATGTAGGCAGAAAAACGATAGCAGTAAACATTCAGCATTAGACTAAAACTGCCTGTTATGTCGTTGTTTCTCCAGTGGATCATAAACTAAGTGAGGCTTTTCTATTTCAATTCTTTCGGATGTTATGAAGTTTTATATAGTTTTTTTTTTCATAAAAAGGATGATGTAGAGACTGTGTCAGCATTTACACATCAAATTATGACATATTTGAGCACCCCAGAATGTCCAGAAAACAAAGCCATAAAGCATATGTGGCTAACTCATGTACATACTATGTAATAAGCCTAAAAGCAAAGGGATATAAAAACGCTCAAAAATGGATAGGGCTCAAAGGGTTAAATGGGTACCTGGCTTTATTTTTTTACAAATGGCAGGATTCCTCTGGAGTTTTCCTTTTTTTATTTTTAACTCCACTTGACATGCGTTTTGCTGTCATTCCGCTAAGAGGATTTTCAGCACTGCTTAACCTGCCTAGATAAGCGTCTCTCTTCAAACCACAGTCATTTCATACGGTTTTAATTGTCTGTTAACATAATAGGTCCGTGCACAGTGGAAACACTCTGTCCTGCCTCTGGTCCATAAAAGGCAGAGTAAGAGGTTTGCGGCCTCGTTAAGCGGGATGGAAAGTCTTCGGCTAAAGCTGAAGTGAGCTGAAGAGTTCAGGACATATTGCTGCTTTTCTTCTATTACAAAAGACAAGCAGGAGGCAGGAATCAGGGCAGGAAAGGGAATCTTCACACTGAAGAGGGAAGCATTCAAGACGAAATAACGGTGACAGGTCAGGCCTCTGGCACAGACATGCTGGGAGAGATAATGAGATGTTTGCCCCTTTATTCAAAGATGGTGGACTAACAATATGTTACAGGTCAGGTTTTGAGCTCAAGGACAGTTAATGCAGTCCTTGATTAAAGAGAGGTAGATGAATAGGCTAAAGGCTAACCTTACCCTACTCAGGCTAAAGGCTAACCTTACCCTACTCAGGCTAAAGGCTAACCTTACCCTACTCAGGCTAAAGGCTAACCGTAGTCCAGTTGGCACAGTTCCATTTCTGATTTCTTTCACACCCTAATCGATCTCATGGCGATGACGTCACTGCACAAGGCATTGTGGGTTTTATTTGTTACGGTCGCCATTTTTGGAGTAACCATGCCTTGTTCACAGTGGTTGGACAGTATTGCCGTACCAAGGACTGTCACAACTGATCACACAACCATTCAGGAAGAAAAGGACTGATATAGATTTCTTCTCCTGTCCTGCTTGGAAAAGACATGAAGGAGCAAAAGTAGAAGAGGCACAGACCTAACCTTTTGTTGGAAGATAACCAGCGAGACCGAGGTTTTGACTTGAAGGAAAGTGTTTGAATGATGTGTGCTGAACTGAAGAACTGTGATCACGTCTGCCTGGGTAAAATAGATCACTATAACCAGATGGTCATTATTTGTTTCAACCGCTTTTCAAATTACAGAACTGTACAAATTAAATTGCTGAACTGTGTATAATTCAAATATGCTACAATACAGTAGGCTACTGCACATAAAATATAGCTTATTGTAGTTTCGCTGCTGCATCTTGATGGCTCGTTTTTAGAGGTTTAATATAAGCTTTGATGAGAAAATTACTTGCTTTTCCCCTCTTGTTTTCTGTCCACGCTGCATTAGCCTCAGATAGCTAGGCAAAAGTAGGCTTATCAAAGTAAAGTAAGAAAACATTTCACTTTTTTCTGTACATTGTCATGTATAAAAAGACCCAAAATGAATACTGTAAGTGGGCTGCTTGATTACTACAAGCAAGTTATTTAAGCTGTATTTGTACAAGAATGGTCCTGTCCCAAACTTTTTTGAACATGAAATTACAAATAAACATAGTGCTGTAAACATTTGCTTATTTTTAGACTCCTTGAAAGTGTACGCACTTATGCTGAAAACTAAGTAGTTCACAATGCTTCGTCTTCTCCCTCTTTGCGGTCGGTTGGTTTAGTCCAAAGTGATGGATTTTACTCCAAAAATGGCGCCGCCGGCGAAGCAGTAGTGCCGTAACGCCACCGACCTGATTGGATCTGTGGATATGTAGACATTCTTGCGTGAAAAAATGTTTGAGAAAGTCCTTTATGTAGACCATATTTTGTGCCTGTTTTCCCTAATTTTTATTGTTAAAACATCTCTTGTCCTGACGGTGGTGTACAGTGGCTACTGGGCTTTATTTTTGACTGGGATGTTCCAGCACTGGGAATAGCAAGAGCTGCTGTAGTCAGCACACTGAGATAAACAGATGAAGTTGGGGGAAGTATTTGTGGTTAAGAAATGAAGTGGATGACATTTTTCTTTTTCAATGCTTGATGCACAACAATTAGCCAAGTAGAGTCTGCTGCTGAAAACGTGAGCAGTTTGTGTTTGCAGGGGGGATGTACCTGGTTCATGATACCTTTTGGCCACAAATTTGTTAGAAGGTTCTGCCTGTATAACCCCTTATGAGGACAGCCTGTTTAACCAGGTGACTCATGATACCCCATTGGTAGAATAATTCTAGTACCTAGTGTAGTTATTGATGGAAGGAAAACTGCTCCTGCTGAAGGTGATAGATGGGTAGAGGAGTTTCTGATGCCCAGTGGTTTTAGTGGAATGGGCAATCATGCAGAGTTACTGTCATTGCAATTAGTATAAAACCCTAAACATATGAAGTAGGTTGTGATTAGTACGGCATGATGGTATTGTGGGATTATCGCCTCCTACTAGTCTGTGGGTTATAGCTCTGAGTTCTGATCACCTTCTGTTGGGCCGTTTCAGGGTTCTGAAGGTGTTCCTGTCACGCACGGCACAGCGGATCCCCTACATGACCAGTTGGAGGGTCCTCCACCTGCTCGCCGTCATCCTTCTCGTCGTCTGCTGGTTCCTGGTGGCCTGGACCTTAGCCATCTGCCAGAATCTGGAACGGCACGTACCGCTTATCGATGTGGGCCTCACAGCTGAGGGCCTGCAGTTCAGCATGTGCCTGCTAGACCGGTGGGACTACATGATGGCCATTGGTACGTCACGAAAAGCGATTCTTCTGTGTAAACCTTCTGCCAACAGGGGGCGCCCTAATATTTGCTCAGTAAACATCTGACTTGTTTCTCTGAGGGACAGACCACAGCGGTTCTTACTTGTTGCTTACATCAAGGGACCTCATGATCAGCCAATGAAAACCAGTATGGCAGGGAAGTCGGTTAAACCTAACAGTGATCAAGCACAATAACACCGTCCTCTCACCTGCAGGGTGGGAACCATTCAGTGCAGGTTCTGCATGGATACAGTGGCAATTGATCTATAAATGGAGACCTGTGCTGGAGTAACCATGACAGGAAAAACCCTAGAAGATGTGTTTATGCCTGAGAGAGAAAGAGTGGGGGGAGGAGCAAGAGAAAGGAGGAGGGGGAAAGAGAGAGGGGGATGATCAGAGATGTGGAATGCAACAGCCCAGCAAATAGAACAGCTCAGGTCACTGGCGAGACAAGAGGTAAGGAGTGAAGCGGTGACAGAGGGAGGTGCACTCCCAAACAAGTGGGGGGGGGGGGGGGGGGGGGCAGCCTGAGGAGCCGCGACCGCCATTAATTAGTAAAAGCAACCCGGGGACGC
>JAODLD010000001.1:19165682-19184581 GCA_026781065.1 Mormyrops boulengeri
GTGTCACCAGAGATGAATGGAGGTTTTCTGTAAATCTGTCCCGCGGGGGGGGGGGGGCCCCCCCCCGGGGCGGGAGTTTCCATGGAAATGAGGGTACAACATATGGGCATCTCGGTATCTAGCAGGGCACATCCTTAGCAGCACCACAACAACAAAAAAAAGCTGTAGGCGCCGAGCAATAAAGATGGGGAGTCTTTTACGAAATGGATACCATGAAAACAGGAGGAGTGCTGTCACAGGAACGCAAACGGCCGTAAAAACAGGGCGTTCATAAGCGATGGACGAACAGAAACACGGATCCAGTAATCAACCGCTAAACAGCAAACAAAAAAAAAACAGTTTGAGAGACCTGGAAAGGCCCAAGCCCCAAAAGCTCATAACACTTGCAGAAATAGAGTTTTCTTCCAAGTGAATGAGTAGATAAGATGAAACATTGATTCACACGCCACTGAAACAGTAGAGTTCTGTTAATTTAATATCAAGATGTATGTTATTGAGATCTTCATCTAGAGTAATTTAATAGGAAGATCTGATTCAAAGAAAAACTGCATACGGCCAAAAGTTGACAAGACAATGAAAAAAAGTCAATACTGAGATAAGACGGAAACAAGGTGAAGCCCAGGCAGACCCGGTTCTGTCTGCGTGTCTAGCGGATGACTCTCCAATGCCAGCCCTCCCTAGGCGACTGGAGTCAGCGCCATCTGCCGCAGCCTGGCAGAGGATGGGCGCAGCGCCCTCTGGAGTATCGCCCGCCCCTGAAACACGGACGCGTGTTTTGGGTGGACGGCGCGTGGGGGTGGGGGAATCGGCACTGTTTGTGCCGCCAAAATCATGTCTGGCACATGAGACACAGTTCAGGAGGAAAAAAACATCAATATACGTGACCAAAAACTGGGCAGGGCACAGCTAAGATGTAAGGATTTTGGGGTGCCGTGGTGGGGAGGGCTTACCCATGTATTATAACACTAAAGTGATCTCAGGGGAGTTCTGCCAGTTTCAGAAGGGACAGCTGCTTTGGAGAAAATCCCAAACCCTTTGTGTTTTAATGTCACGTTTAAGTGATTAAGGGAATATAATGAAAAAGACACACAAGGGTACAGATTGCCTGACAATGGAAGGCAGCTCAGAACAGCCCCAATGTGGGGCATCAACAACTTCACTTTGACACATCATGAAAAGGACTGGTCACAGTTAATGCCACATTTTATTCTGACAGGTTATTGATGGCTCGGCGTATTAATGCCATAATTTAATTTTAAATGAGCATTTAGTAAACATTAATTTCGTAGTTTGCGACCATGAGCTGCTTCAGATATTTTCTTTTGTGTATGTCAATGTGTCTTACAAGGATAATGAAAAATCAATTACAACACGATCGCCTCATAATGAAGGTACGAAGTGGTATGTGGCGCCACCGTGTGTGCAAGATAGATAACAACAGCCGATAAAGTTATGGAACGATCAGAAAAATGAATTATCAAACACTAGCTTAACTTGCAAATAAGTTAACTGTGACATAGTTCATGATCTGGAATAACACTATAATAATGTTATATGACTGGGCACATCATTTTAAATCGATGATTACAGATCTTTTATTAAGTGTAATTTCACAAGTCAATGAATTTTCTATTTTCCACTTATTTTCTTACTTACATTCTCAAAATATATGCACATTTTTGCGATCGATAAGCGTCTTTATATACTACTAAGTGTAAGCTCCTACTCCGAAGCCCAAAGCCGCCGCCGACAGCGCCGGACCCAGGCGCTCAGCCCCGACGCCCTTTCAGTCGCAGCTTCCCGCTGCGTTCCCCGTTTCCTCCTGCCGGTCCATTATTATACCGCTTAACTAGGGTTTTCAAATCATAGAGGAAAAAGCGACTTTCAGTAGCCCGAAGTGCGAATAGCAGGCGTACGGAAACAATGGGGGTTCTTCTCCCATTCAACCACCAGTCACATCAATGTGGGGGAAAACGAAAGGAAAGCCGAGGAAAACTCCTAAAAAGCGGCTTTCACGGCACGTACAGATCAAGTATTATAAACAAGCAAAAAATAGCCCGAATGGCGCTTTGAAGCGAAAGACGTTTCACACCTTGATGGTGAAGTTACCCGGAGCTGAGTGTGAGAAACGTGTAAGTATAAAGCAGTGGCAACACAAAAATGAGCAAGTAACTGCACCACACCAAGGGCCAATAACTCAAGATTAATAGGAAACGTTGTGATGAATACCTAAAATGGGCAACAACTCAAATCACAACCTGAATAGTGAACACTGTGAGACAGTAAGGTACGTTGAGAAAATAAGAAATAAGTGTAAAATGATTAAATTAATGCATGTGTCAGCCAGCTAATGACAGAGGTTTTAACAAGGCCGCTTAAAGGGGCGACTCTACGTGACCCGAGTCCCAGTGATTGGTGATGGCAGCCTTTGGGTGGGTCCTGAGCAGCTGCCCAGACCAAAAAAGCCCATTTGAAAAGCAATTAAAGAGTAATTAGCGTGAATTAGGACTTTTTACTGCGCACACCCTATGCATAGCTGCCAGTCTCATTACAGTGATGCTTTCTAATCAGTCATCAGCTGAACAATATCAAGGTTAAGGACATAAACTAATGATCTGAAGGTTACTGGTTCAAAGTCCAGTACTTAATCTCACTTGAACTAGTAAAAATCCAAATGTCAATTGATTAAAGTGATAGAAGTGGACAGACTATGGAGATATAGGCGAATGAACACTGAGTTCATGAGTAGCACCTCTCCATACAGTAAATTCTTTGTGAATGTCAGTGTTTCTCAGCCCGGTCTTCAGGGACCCCCAGCCGGTCCATGTTCCCACTCCCTCCCAGCTCCCTGCCACACAGTCCACATTTACCCGGAGCTGGGAGGGAGCAAAAACATGGACCGGCTGTGAGTCCCTGAGGACCGGATTAGGAAACACTGGTGTAGAGGTCCATGAAACACAAACAGCAGACAGAGGGAGTGCAGGGTGTTCCGTAGTGAAGGAAGAAATTCACTATCACTAACACACCTTTGTCATTGTTTTTATTGGTCTACCTGATTTGTATTCGATGCCTGACACAGACTGCCAAACGTAGATGCATACCACCATAAAGGTAAACAAATCACAGCTTCAGCATCTAGACACATGCCCGTGACAACATGGTGGGACAAGATGGAGAACAGAATCACATGACAAATGGAACTGGCACCAGGCGATGGGATCATTGGGAAAGGAGACTCGCTTTTTAGGAGTGATGGGGATTTGTCAAGGAAACACAATGTTTTGTGGGACAATAAAGAAATCAAAACAGGAACTTCCTGCTCCAGTGCTTAGGACTGTTGGCAGGATTTTGGTCATGGTCACCTGACTCCACCTTCTCTCCCACCCCCGACCCTTCACCATACCCTCCATATTACCCAAGGGGGACCTACAGACCTCAAATCAGGAACTGGGTCTTGTACTGTAATAAACAGCTTTTCTACACCTCGTTTAATGCCTCTGGCACCGGGCCAGGCTCCCCCGAGGTCCCCAGACCTTTCTGCTTTGCTTGTGGGCCTGCAGGATGGCAAGAAGCCCTATGTAAATAAAGGAGTCTGTCCTGAAAACAAAACCGAGATTACAGAGCAGCTGAGTCAGGGACGTCTGCCAGAGACCTCCGAGTGCCAACCGCTTAACCTCTCCGGAGGGGGAGGCCTGGAAGGACGCCTAGGAAAGCCGGCTGATTGGAGCACATCGCTATTTTATTTGCTTTTATCCAAAGCACCCTATAATTCGACCTACTATTTGTACAGCTGGGTATTTCACCAGAGCAATTACAAAGCGAGATCGTAAAACTGTCACTTAACAAGGAGGACACCAATCAAGCTAACTGACAACAGCAGGCAATTCAGCTGTCTCAAGCCCCCTCGCTGAGAAATACTATGACAGGGACTTGAACCAATAACCTGTGGGCTACAAGTTTATGTCCTTAACCCCACCACTACCCTGGAATTAACCACGTCGTCCACAGGGCACAGAGCAGGAAGCAGGGGAATGCCAGGACACATACTCCCTAATTTAGAGACACCAGTCTGCCGTAACTGTCTTTGGGCTGAGCCAGAACACCGAGTACCTTCAGGAAGCCCACGCAAATATCTCCACAAAAGGAGAACTGGGCAAGAACCCGACCCTAACCCCACAAGCTTATGCTTAAAACACAGACAGTCAGCACAGCTGGGATTTCCATCCAGACTGAGGGGGGAGCACAGGTCCCACAATCCCTGTACTCTTTCTTTAAAGTGGGGGGTAATTAGATAAGAGAAGTATCTGTGATTTCATTACAACGTTTCCCAGCCTCCCCTGAGTGGCACAAACAAAATCAGGCCTACACAGAACATCAGATATTACACCCCCAGCACATCAATTACTGTTAATTACTGTTATTAGTGTCATCTGAAAATGTGTGTCCAATCTAAATGTTCCAGCAGCATCCGTGAGCCTTTTGCATGCCCCCCCCCCGGGGGGGGGCGGCCCCCCCCCCGCGGGCCGCGGCCCCCGGGGGGGGGGGGGCCCTTTGGTTGAAAATGGCTGATCGAGTGCAGTCACCATCTCACCAAATAATAACAAGCCTAAATCCAAGGGAATGCACATGCCCATGGACACAACGTTTGCGGCGTTACCTGCAAGGCCAGTCCTGCTTTGAAGCTGAAGGTTTCAAAGGCTTTAAAAGAGTATGGGTCCCAGCCTGGTGGGCACAAAAGAGCGGCTGTCCCTGCTTCCGCTTAGTGCGCCGATGTCGGTGAACCGGCAGGTAAACCGATATCTGGCCCTTAAGACGTCACGTAAGTTGCTCCGGTCACCACAGCTGCCTCATCTCCTGATCTGATGGATTTAAGCTGACAGTATAGCAGATGATTTCAGTAAACCTCTCGCTATCTGCCTGTGGCCCTTTGCGAGAACAAAATGCTGGCTGGCAAAATTCCTTTGGCGGTGAAATAAAAACAACCTAAAACATAACATGCTGTACTTTGCGTACCCAGGTGCAGTATGCACAATATTTCCCCCAGGGATCAAGACTTTTTGTATTATTTTATCTGAACATCATTTTCTGCCATCTCAATATATTCTGTATTATTTTTTTGCAGCTCTATCACTTGCGGATTTAATTCAGTTCAATTCAGTTTATTTTCGTATAGCGTCTTCCACAACAGTGTCGCCCTAAGGCACTTTACATGATGTTTTGTAATACATTACTAAGCAAAGAAAGAAAGAATGACTTTGATGTCCAAGTTGCCTTTTAAAATGCCCCTACCCTCCCATCCTGCCCCCCGCCCAGCCGAGCTGCTCTTCCTCCTGTGGGGCGTGTACCTCTGCTATGCCGTGCGGACGGTACCCTCTGCTTTCCACGAGCCGCGCTACATGGCCGTTGCCGTGCACAATGAGCTCGTCATCTCCGCAGTCTTCCACGTGGTCAGGTGAGTGGTCACATGACAGTGTTATTCATCAAGCAAGGAGGACAGAACATGTGCTAGGGAAAAAAAACTAAAATCTAAATGTTATTCTTAATAATGGTGAAAGCATATCATATTGGGACCCCAAACCAGACCAATCCAATTATGTTTCAGTTTTTTAGGGCCCCTTCCTAACACCCCCCCCCCCCCCACTATGGTGCCCCTCAGTAAAATTTGCTGACCTTGCCCTTCTCCCTCTGCATATCCCTGTAGGAAATGTAACTATATGTGACAAAAAAAACAAACAGCCAATGCTATGATATTGAGCCTTTGTTAGCAAAGTGCTGGTCAAACCCCATGCGCAGGTAGACACATCATTAGTAGCACCAGCGCCATATCGTGACGCACCTGCTGTTTAACTCCTGTGCATTTTCAATCCAGGTCATTTATCCACCTCTCCTCCTGCTGTCTTTTATTAATCAAACAGAACGTGTCACCCCCTCTGAGAACAAAATGTGCCTCACCTGTAATAAATGTCTTTGGAAGGTGACTTCATTAAAAGGATCCATCTTCACTCTCCGCGGTATTAAAACCTGCCAACGCGATACAACGGGAACGCAGCTAAATGTGTTTTTGTGTTGTCTTTTTGTTCTTTTCCAGACAATATTTCATGGATCTGGAAACATACTTTTGAAGCTATAATTGTTTTAAACATGTTTTAAGGTAGCTTGCAAAGTATCTTATTAGCTTGCCACTGAAGATTTGGTGCATTCTTAATATCACTGCAGTGTTTACTTAAACTGGCCAAGATTGTTTTGCTCCGTGTGGATCTTTCCAGGGCATCGTGTCCTTCACATGAGCAGGAAGTGTGGCTGGGAGTTTTGTAGTCGAGGTTGAACTGTCAAAATCTACAGAGGGACTGAGCTTCTGCTCTCAAACTGCATAAACTTTGGATGTTGTCTCTCTGAACAAAATTATACTCTGAGAAACTAGACACAACTAAGCCAGCCCATTAAAACCCTTAAAAATGACAGGAAAACTGTAGATATCAAAATCTCCTTGTTGGTACAGTGGTGAAAATCCCTACCTGGCATGTGAAGGACTAGGCTTTAAGTCTCTGACAGGGATTTCCCTTCCTTTACTGTTTGTAAGGTGCTATTTGCCTGATCTGTACATCACTCTGAACAAAAGCACTGCTAAAGAAAATGAATGCAAATGTAGATATATAAGGGTCATGTTTTGTATTAATGTGACTGATTCATGCACAGATTTCTCATAACGAAACACCAACTAAGGTCATTTCTTTGTGACATTTAAGGCGTCATACACCACTAGCAGCTGTCACTGGCAGATGCATGCTGGGAGAATCCTTCTTACAGCAGGTCCGCACCATGGTTAGCCCCTTCTCTGATTCGCTGTCCCATCAGTCATGTGACTCTGGTATTTGGCTTTCGCACTGATCATTTGTCACTGAAGAGCGAATGGATGGACAGGTAACAGTAAGAGGTAAATGGAGTTGTGACCCAGAGAGGTAGCAGTCTGTTCCTTTTCATTTACATTTAGGTCCACATGATGTGTCCAGTCACCTTGCTGAACATACATCTCATTCACATTTATTTACCAGACACGTTTGTCTAAAGTGACGTGCAGCTTAGAAAGTAGGGTCAGACAGTCCCCGGGGCAATTTGGGGGTTAATGGCCTTACTCAAGGGCCCAACAGTAAAATCACTCTGCCAACCATGACGAGTCCTAACCTGCAGAGCCACACACAACTCCACACATCTCACAAGAGATAAAATATAAAACAAAACCAACATGCTTTATTTGCACAAATACATTGGCATGATTCTCTTTGCTGACCCCATCTTGCTCTCCATAGCTTGGGGGTCACAGCACAGGGTCAGCTAATGTACAGCACCCCTGGAGCTGGGGGTAAGGGCTTTGCTCAAGGGCCCATGGACATGTGAGTGTTCTGCCATGGCTGGGGCGTGATCGAGCAATCTTTGGATGACATGCACTTAGCCTGCTGAGTCATGCACTTTCTCCCTGTATGATGATGGGGTGAGGGGTCATTCTGGGGTGGGGTGAGGTCATACACCAAAATGTCTCTGCCGCAATTCCCTGCTCTGATCACCAGCCATTCTTGCCGTGGATCTTAGACAATATGTACCGATCCCAAGCTTGCGTCTTAACAGAAATGTAAACGACACAGCGAGTGAACAATGTAGACCAGTGTTTGCGGTAAATATAGCTCAGGTGAAGAGCATTTCCTTCAGAGAAAAGAAAGTTTCTAGCTAAACAGCGCAAAGAAACTTCTGGAAAGGAGATCGTAAAATATGCTCAAAAAATGACTAGCGGTTTGTAAATCTGCTGAGGCCTAAAATACATTCGTTGTATCCCATTACACTTCTCTCAAATGCTGCAGGTTTCCTGGTATCTGTCTCTTCATTCTGTTTCAGAAGCTACCAGTATTAATATACCAGTATTATTTTCTGAAATGCCACAAAGTATTGGCTTGGTTGTGATGCAATGAGTTTAAATGTAATCTAAACAGTTGAGATTTTTAGAGAGATTCTTAATTTTCGGGGATGTGTATTTCACCATGCCATGATTCATTTTCAAGGCTTGGCTCTTTTCAAGATTCAAGAAATTTAGTGTCATATGTGCAGTGTCTACACAATGAAATTCTTACTTTGTTTTCTTCTTCAGATGCTACAAAGAGAAAACAAAAATGGGAAATGATAAAACAGTCAGGGGCATAGGAAAGGGTGGGGCAGGGGTGGGGAGGGAAGATGAAGAGGAACATGTTCCCCCCCCAATATTTCATTTGGCTTCATTTGTTCCCCCAAAAAGCTACCGTAGACTTTTAGATTTAAATTATTAAGTTGTGCTCCCAATATAAAACTCTCCTATGCCCTTGAGCACAGTAGATAAGCAAATAACATATACATATCCACCACAGATAAAAATATGAAAGAAAAAATAGAAGGAACTAGAAATAAAGATTATTTGCCTCACTTGTTCATCGCTTCGGATGAAAGCATCTGCTAAATGTAATGTTGATATATATACTGGTCATGTTTCGTATTGATGTGACTCATAGATAGATGTTTTAGAACAAAATACCTACAAAGGTCGTTTCCTTGTGCCACTCCATGTATTATACACCACATGCAGCAAAAACACAAAACAAGCACAGTAGAACAATGTTTCTCACATCAGTCCTCGGGGACCCCCAGACAGTCCACGTTTTTTGAACCTTCACAACTCCCAGGGAACTGGGAGAGAGCAAAAACATGGACCGTTGGGGTCCCTGAGGACTGGTTTGAGAAACACTACAGTAGATAAGCATATAAAAAGTAACTAATCATGTAAAATATACATACATAAAATGTATAGAATATGCATTAAAATGTAAATATATGCATGAATAATGAATATTATTGATAATGTCATGGAAATTCTGATAATTGGCCTGCCTACATGGGCACAGGAGTGATGGAGTATCCTGAGTAACTAAAAGAAGCCAATGAAACGTACGTGGGCCTCCACCTTTGCCTGCAGATTCACAGCCGCCTCTGGACTCCACCCTGATTGGACGCTGATGCTGTGGTTTGCCCACACACACCTGACAGTGACAGTGACTATCGGTTTGCTGCTCATTCCAAAGGTATTTCACCGCCCACTTCCCTCCACGCCCACACGTCTCTCAGCTCCCCCCCCAGTAAAGCTCCTGTCAGAGCTGGGGACATCTCGATGAATCCATTGCCTAGAAAGTCTAATGAGAGTAGTCATTAGACCTCCCCCACAGTCTCTGAGAAATGATTCTGATTGGCTACTGTTCTCCCGTTTCTAACTGAACGGAGCTTGTCAGTGTCGCTTGCTTATATGTGCCCCCATCTGTTGGGGCAGTTCCTGTTCGCGGGCGCACCCACGCGGGACGACATCGCCACGGAGGCGTATGAGGACGAGCTGGACATGGGTCGCTCCGGGTCGTACCTGAACAGCAGCATCACTTCTGCCTGGAGTGAGCACAGCCTGGACCCTGAGGACATCCGGGTCTGTACCTCCCCCTCCTCCTACCTCCTCTGTGTGTTCAATCACATACTAATTCTTACCTAGTTTGAACACAACAACCATACTGAGCAGTAGGCTGTTGTTTCCATTGCAGACGCCAAACAAAATGAGCCAGCTCAGTTGTATTAATGTCTGTGGCGTAAAATCTTGCGACACAAACATAAAAATGTGGGGGGAGGCTTTGTTGTTTGTTAGAGCTGACGATATCTTTACCTGGACAAAAACTTTAGCTGTAGAAACGTATTATTATTTATTATTTTTAGCTTATCATTTATTAAAATTTTAAATATGACAGTTACAGTATCCGCATTACGATTTTCATAAAAACAACCTCAAACAAATAAACCTTAAACAAAGTTTCCAAACATCAAATAGAGACAATTTCCGAACAAATTGGAATGCAATTACTTTCCCAAGGCTATTGTGTCGTATTCTTGTTTAATTTCTTTGTTGGTTTATGTATTTAGAAGCATTCGAAACAGTTACATCTTTCAAACTTGTACTGCATGTTGCATGTGCTATATACATTGTGGCCTCTAGGGTTCGCTGTCTACCTCGTTGTGAAATGTTGATGGAGGTATAGCTCCTGGGTTTCCAACACGGTTGTTTCTTTTTTTTTGTCCCTGTGTGTATGGTCACACAGGAGGAACTGAAAAAGCTGTATGCCCAGCTCGAGGTCTACAAGAGGAAGAAGATGCTGGCCAACAACCCCCATCTGCAGAAGAAGAGGAGCTCCAAGAAGGGTCTGGGGCGGTCCCTCATGAGGCGCATCACGGAGATCCCGGAATCAGTGAGCCGGCAGTGCAGCAGGGAGGACAAGGAACTGGGGGATCATGGGAGTAACAGGAACAGCATTTGCACCCTGAGAAAGAACCCATTTGAGCCCTCCCACTCCAGCAAGCCCAAGGAGGACTCTTTGAAGAACAAAGTCTTCTCCCTCAAGAAGTCCCATAGTAGTTACGATCATGTAAGGGACCAAAGTGAGGACTCCAACAGTTCAGCCACTGATAAGATGGAGGTCTCCAACGAGAACTCCCTGCTGGAGTCTCTGATGGGCAAGAAGCTGGTTAAGAAAAAATCTGCAGAGAAGATCGAGGCCGAATCCACAGAGTCTGTTCCTCTGGTGTGCAAGTCTGCCAGTGCTCACAATCTGACTGCCGATAAGAAGCCACTGCACCCCCGTACCTCTATGCTACAGAAATCCCTCAGCGTTATCGCTAGTGCTAAGGAAAAAACTTTGGGGCTGGCAGGGAAAGCCCAGAATGTGGAGGAAAACAATAAGAAGAACCATCAGAAGAGCAGAGAGGCCAAGACCCACCCAGACATGGAAGAGAAACTGCCTGAAGATTCCATCGCCATGACTCCAAGTCAGTATGTGGAAAACAAGCAGCTGACCAGCAAGACTGGCATAATCAAACCCCAGGTTAGTGGAGGCCAGTCGTCCATGTCAAGCGAAATATGGAAGAACAAAGATCTATACGACCTCTCTGAAGTATGTCCCTGGGAAGTGGAGGACCTCACCATGCCATCTGAAAGCAAAATGCAGAAACACGTCTCCATTGCTCCAGAGGAGACGACTTCAGTTCATGGTAGTGGCACTAGAGGTAAGACAAAGCAGAAGTTAAGAGTCATGGATGAGTCTTTGTCAAACAGCAGACATTCTGGCCAGGTGGTAGGTGAGGGAGAATTGTGTTTCCAGGACCCAGAGGGCGAAAGCTGGGACCTGGGGGATGGGACCAAGCCTCCCACCACTGGACATTCTGTTCCGGCACGTTCTACTGGGGAGAGCAATAAAGCTGACATTTGCCCTTGGGATTTTGAAGAATTGCAGGTAAAGCAAGTCACAGGGGTGAAATCATCAGAGAAAGAGGGTGACACGTTGGTAGAAGGAACAGGGGAGAGCCTTCGCCAGGATCACCCAAAGTCGAAGCCCACAACACGGGTGGACATTTGTCCCTGGGACTCTGACTGTCCTACATCCCCAAATTCTGAGAGGGGTTCCAGTCTAGCACAGTTTTCAAAATTAAAGGACTCTGTCTCAAAAAAGAGAGGTACAACTTCCTCAAAGATGGAAGAGATGGAGAAGGAGAAGCCAAGGGAGAAGAATAATGAAAAAGGGAGACAGAAAATGAGGGAGAGAACAGAGAAATGGCCCAGCCAATCGAAAATAGAAGAGGTCTGTGCTTGGGATGTGGAGAGCACTACAGAGACATTGCCTAGAGACACACCAAAAAGCTCAATTAGTAAACTGGGCGTCGCCCAAAAAAAACAGGCTGATATTTGTCCATGGGATTTTCAAGATGAATCAGATAATAAAGAACAGAACAGAAATCTATCTGCTGCGAAACAAAGCTCTCCAAACTTCAAAGGAGGTGTTTCTGGAAAGGCCAAGTTGGCGGATGTTTGCCCCTGGGACTTTGATGAGCCAACATCAGGGAAAAACGCATGACACTTGATGTGGCTGGACATCTCAAAATGAACGTCCCATTAGATAATTGTTTTTTCATTGATATGAAACCCTCAAACCTTTACTAACATTATCACAACTTGGGTATTCCTTGGGAAGGAATTCCTTTGGAAGGAATTTTGCCCAAGTTTCCTTTTCCTTCCAGTGTTTTATTTTGTCCTTTTTTGAGAAAAAAAAAACAAAAGAAAATAGTGTCTTATATTAAGCATTCCAGATTCATACTGAGTATTTGCTTGAATTCTTAGATTAGTGTGGATCTTACGATTATGCAACTCTGAGTCACTTTATCCTCCAGTGAAGAACATCTTACGAACTGCCCTCATAATCCACCTCAGCATCTCAGATCATCACAGAGCCACTCCTCAAATGCATCATGCCACCATCAAGTTCATTAAATGATAAAACTGTAACCTGCTGGAGCAAACTGGACCTGAAAGTATGTAAATAATGTCCTCATGCTAACATGCTACATATACATTGTACCGCAGAATGTGATTTTGGAAGTTTAGCAAAGACTGGAGCATAGTACCAACTGAAGATGAATGCCAAAGATGTAGATTGATATATACATTCCTATTTTGTAAAGTGACATAAGACAGAGCATTTTATTTGCTAACTAGCAACGAATGAACAAGATTATGTACCTGGAGAATGGAGTTTTAGCACTTGAAAGTCCCTGTGCTTTGGAAAAGTTAACATTTGAACTAGATGAACAGAACGACATGATCACTCGAAATAAATCCCTGCAGCAGGTTTGAACTGATCTGTTGTTAACTGTAAGAGTAACCAAAAATGTTGATGAGAATTCAGTAAATATGATGAGAATTCAGAAGCCAAATGAGAATTCAGTAAATATGATGAGAATTCATATGTAAAATGAGAATTCAGTAAATACGATGAGAATTCAGATGTAAAATGAGAATTCAGTAAATATGATGAGAATGCAGTAAATATGATGAGAATTCAGATGTAAAATGAGAATTCAGTAGATACAAAGCTCCCTTCTTTGTGTCTGGTTGGCATCAGATGGGTCCTGCTGTCCTGGCTGGTGACATTATTTATTTAAACACATTGACAGTCTGGTTCAGTTTGTTTTTTAAAGGTAATGTTTATCATCCCTCAAGATTTTTATACATTCACTTTATTTTTATTAGCACCTGGGTTATAATTCTCACAATTGTCACCATTTGCAGCTGTGACTTGTTGTAGAGCCACGTTTTATTTAGTTAGGTCTCTTTTTTGTCTATAATGTTACTGTTATAACAGATTGTATTATTATTACTTTTTTACAGAATAATTTTGTGTATGTTTTCAGCTTTTATGCATTGCACTTTTACATTATATAATCCAACAAATTCCATATAAATATAAATAAATCTTTTAGCACTACGTCACCTAAACCACCTCAAATCAATCATTCAGTGAGCTAACAATATCAAACAAATCAATATAGCTTGAAAAGCCCACTAATTCCTGGAGGCTTCCAATGAACTTCAGTGTAATTAGATATGAAGTAAATTAAATAATGAAATGTTTCGATGTAGTTGCTATGTTTTAGAATAAAAAAATACTCTTTGTTAAATGGTTCATAAAGTAGAAAGGGTGTGTAGATTTTTATTTATGTGTATTTTTATATTGAAAAATACTAGGAAAAAAGTCTGTATTTTTTTTCAACAGAAATATAATATATAATTGTCTTGTTTAGCTGTGTGAAACTATATCTGAGAACTTGCAGCATCCTCTAACTTGCATTGTGATGATTTTCTTTTCTTTTTTTTAACGTTTGATAGTTTCATGCCTTAATTAGTCATTAATTGACTTTCTAACAACCATGCAGAGGATGTAGAGGCCATGCAATAAGGACTCATCAGACCTAATAACTCTGCAGCATTCTCTGCTGTCTCATGTTCAGTAATTTGATACCGTTCGTTTTGGTTTACGGAATTTGCTGGAATGTGTTGTCATATATATAAATATATTCTAGTACATAATACCTTGCTTTTTCCTTTGTTGATAGTTTAATGCTGAGCAAAAGTTTCATGCAATATTTTCTTTTTATTATTTTGGGGATTTGTTTACTTTATTTACTTGTACCAAAGAAATCAATAAGTACAACTGCTTGGGTGTCAACTTTAACCTTCTTTTATTTTTGCAGTTTAACCCTGTATCACCCTGCCACATAAGCTTACAAATGTACTTAAAATAGACAGTATCTACTTAGAAGCATATCAGTGGCGTCTAAATGAATATGAATGTCGTCTTCCATCAAAATTAATCAGCTGAGCAAATTCCTGTAAAATGTGATTCTCTGTCAAAATCATGATAACTGGTTCAAGACCCAAGGCTGTCAGAGGCTTCCTCCGATCTTCCCATGTTCTTCTCTTAATGCCGGTACTGAACATGGCATTTACAAGACACAAGGTGGCATTTAAGGCCCTTCTTCTCCAGTGTTTATTTTAAAATTGAAGGGACAGTAAGGTATGTTGACCTGAATAAAGTTATCAGTCAGACAGTTTGGTAAATAGTGTCAAAACTGGAATTGATGACTGCAGAACTCGTAGCTGTCCTACTAGGGGGTTATCAGATGCTTCAGACACTAAAAGGTTTAAGCCCCATTGGAGTATTTTAGTCACAGGACAGCCCCAGATTGCCGTTTTCCAGCCTCTCCATCTTTCTATATGTCCATAGAGGGCGGTGCCAGTTAATTCATTAGACGACCTAGGAGGCAGCCCAGGGCGCCATCTTCTGAGAGAGCACCGACATCAAATTGATTTTCAAACCGGCACTTTTGGAAGAATCAGAGACTTGGACGACTGAGCTATACCTTGCATTATGTGTAAGGAGAGAGTAGGAGTCAAATAAGAGCAAATCATTCTTGGGGCATAAAGGCAGGAAGATAGACCTTGATATTCTCTCCCCTTGTCCCGCTGCCTTTCGGAAAATTAGGCATCTCGACACATTCCTCTTGTGTTAACTTTTATACGCTATATAAACGTGTGTAGGGAATGTTCTGGACATGATCCTGCTGCACCTGTTACCTTTTCCTGTTAATCGACAATACGGCACTTTAGCGTCAGGCTAACTGCATAAACTAAGGCTAATTGAATTCTGTTTTTGGGTATTTGCCTACGGTGATATCTGTTTCTCTTCTGTAGTTTCTGCATGAAAATGATAACTAGTCAGATGGACAATTCTCTGGCCTCATAAAAACAAAACTCTAGTCTATGGACTGTTATGAATTGTATAGTGAGTGAAATGGTACCTTAACCAACATATTACCTGCTCGTTAAAACAAGATGCTGTGTGATAAGCATACAGCATCCACTCAAAAAAATTTGGTAGGTTTATATTGTGTTATATTGTGATAGCATGTAAATAAAATCTCCTCTGCAATAAATATTTCTACTAAACTGACTTGTGCAACTGAATTGTTGTTTTTTTTTTTCACTTTACAAGTATGGCTGTAAATTTTTATTTGCCATTGGCTGAGAGCCATTGTGGGTGGCATACTGGTTAGCACTGCTGCCTCACACCTCTGGGATCTGTGTTTGAGTCTTTGCCATGGCTCTGTGTGTATGGAGCTTGCATGTTCTCCCCTCTCGTTGTGGGCTTTCCTCCAGGTACTCTGTTGAGGTTAATTGGAGTTGCCAAATTACCCATAAGTGTACATGTGTCTGTGTATAGTGTAAGTGTGCCCTGTTATGGGTTGGTGCCCCATCCTGGGTTGTTCCCTGCCTTGTACACATAGGCTCCAGACCCCTTATGACCCTGAATAGGACAAGCGGCTATAGAAAATGGATAGAAGCCATAGACAAATGTATGTTGTGGTCCCATAATTCCTTTGTAAAGAATTGATGAGTTTGTGGATGAAATATGGTTTATTTAATTTGCTAGCAACAAAATTGTTTTGTTGTGTGTATTTCCATTGTTGCCACAAAGTCATGAAATCCCTGCTGCTG
Organism: Mormyrops boulengeri; assembly: GCA_026781065.1. Lineage (NCBI taxonomy): Eukaryota > Metazoa > Chordata > Actinopteri > Osteoglossiformes > Mormyridae > Mormyrops > Mormyrops boulengeri. The sequence goes on from JAODLD010000001.1 coordinate 19,181,614, forward strand.
TATCCAGGATTGCTGCTAGAGATTCTCGACCGCATGAAAGCATATTAAATTGGGCCCCCAACCCAGACCAGTCCAATTATGTTCCATTTTTTTAGGGCCACTGTCACTCAGGGGCCCTTGGAATCATGGTAACATCCCCCCCTTTACGGCACCCCTGTCAGTGCCTTTAAGATCCCTTGTGTGAGCTGCTTCAGCAAATATACACTTTGGTAAATGTCTAATCTTTATAGTCTCTTGGAATAAAATTGTCTTCAGAGCATGTGAATAATGTAACAGCAACATTTTGCCATCATTTCGTAGCAACGCAAAGGAAGTTCTGCCATATACGATGCTGTCTGTCCTCACTGCACCTAACATCAATTAGCTGTTTTAGAGACAGGGAGGCAGGGCCATTTTCATTTCAAGTCCCGGGTTAATGCTAGTCACAGTCCCAAATTCACAAAGCCACTCTTGAGATATCCAGCGGTAAGGCACCGCTCCTGGCAACCCCAACCTTGCCTGCTGAACTGTGTTTTTGCTTAAAGCACTGGGGTAACACTGCTCACTGTGCCCCAGATTCACAAAGCTAGGCTCGAGATATCCCGCTGTGAGAGACTGCTGACATGGCAACCCCCGAGCTGGAGTTGCCAGGTTGTAAATTTCCTCTGTGTAAATTTTCCATCCATGTTTAAAATGGAAAAAAAAACATCATTGTGCTGAACTGTGACAGAAAATCGAAGGGGAGCCGGAATGGAGCTTTAAAAAATACAAATGGAAGTAAACAGAAGAACGTGACGTCAATGGCTGGAATGTGAGTCATTAAGAAATGGGCCCAGTTACAACTCAGCTACAGATAATAGGCCCAAATAATGAATACGAAACTGTGAATTGACTTTGAACTCATTTCTTTGAATTACTTAATCATACCTGAGCATGGAGTATGTTTACACGCACATTTTCCTCCATCTACTGATAGTATTTTAGATCTAATTAGCAAAACTGTAAACAGATGTTTTATGAAGTTATATATTTAACTAGTATCTCTACTGGATGTCAGAGATGTCGGGCAATCCCATGTGCTGCCTCGTTTGGAAGACCATCAATTATATTTTACTGCTTATATTTATTATATTTTTGTATATTTCTGATATTTATATCTATTGATATTGTATTTCTGATATTATGTCATTGTACCTTAACATTTTAATGTGATTTTTACATGAATTTACTTTTTGAAATTCATTTTTTAATCCCGCGTTAAGTATTGATTTCAGAAATTTAACTTACTTTCATGACCATTACCAGACAACATTATTCTCAATGTAAAAATGGCCGATTGTTACATGCGTTAGTAGTAACTTTTTGATGATTTAAGTTTCTGGTGCCAGGAGAACATTACCTGCATTGTCTTCAGGGGCTGGGCTAGGCCCCTTTGTTCCAGTGAAGGGAACTCTTAATGCTTCAGCATACCAAGACATTTTGGATGATTCTGTGCTTCAAACTTTGTGGGGACAGTTTGGGGAAGGCCCCTTTCTGTTCCAGTATATCTGTGCCCCACACACAAAGCCAGGTCCATGAAGATATGGTTGGCTGAATTTGGTGTGAAAGAACTTGACTGGCCCACACAGAGCCCTGGCTAGGTAAAAATGAGACACACTTCATAATCCTGTGGAAAGCCTTTCCAGAAGAGTGGCAGCTGTTATAGCTGCAAAGGGGGGACCAACTCCATATTGATGCCTATGGATTCAGAATGGGACGTCATAAAAGTTCCTGCAGGTGTAATGGCCAGGTGTCCCAGTGCTTTTGTCCAAACAGTGTATGTTTGATGTGAGCGTGTTTCCAAAACATGCTCACATCAGGAGAGTGAAAAAAAAACTAAAACTACTTTACGAAATAAAACGATATATTAAAACACCCTATGCACCACAAATAGAAATCTATCAAATGTGTGGTTTGATTGGTGGTAAAAACCCCTGCAGGACATATCGTACTACTCTATGTGCTTATGAAAATACATAAGGCTGATGATTTGTAACTCTGCGACCCTCCAAGTCTAAGAATCTAAGTGTGAGTAACATGTAATTGGAGGAAACTCCAGAAGTTTCCCTCTCGCACGGCAACCTGCCAGCACCTGCTCATCATTCCTGTAGGCTAAAGAATCTGAGTACTGCCACTGCAGTTTATGCCTCCCGTCCAGGAATCACAGCGGGGCATAATGTAACCTGAAAGCACTCTGAATGCGTAAACAAATCATTTTAACATTGATTTGTGAAGCCTAAAAGCACTCCGTCTGCCCTCCTAATGACTCGATCAATAGCGCATTACTGTCTTTACCGATGACTCGTGTTGAGGTATCTGTTTGAAGAAATGGAGAATGATGGAACGTGATATGTTGCTACCGGAGGGCAACAAGTTTAGAAATGGGCTTGGGAGGGAGATGGAGGCAGGTGTGTGTCAGGAAAGATCTGTAAGGACTGCGTCTTCAAGATGAAACAGCTGCAAGACCAGTTGACGTTTACATACGATCGCCAGAATGTGACCGAAGCCTCAGTAACAAAGTAGGTTTTCACCAACCAGATTAACTTGATATTTAATCTGATAATTGCAAAAGCTTGCTGTTAAATTATATACTTAAACAAACTGAAATATAAATAGGATGACCAATTATTTGTAATGTGCAAGTGAATTTAAATCACATTCGGACATTATCTTATGTTGGAGCACAATTTGGAAGTTTTCGGTAAATGTGCATATACTGTATGTTGACATTTTCATGTTTGTTGTAGGCATGGGTGGCATGTCCTCCAACCTGCGACTAAATGTGGCCTGACAAGCATTTACATCAGGGAGGACCTGTACGGTAACAATAAGTATTTAACTGAACATATTTCCACCCTTATGGTACACATGGTAAACTGGTTAACTGATAGGAAGCAGCGAGTAGTTATTAGAGGCACAATGTCACAGTGGGCCTGCGTTCATAGTGGGG
>JAODLD010000001.1:19184681-19228759 GCA_026781065.1 Mormyrops boulengeri
GGTTCTCCCCAAACGAGCTTGATGGGCCGAATGGCCTCCTCTCGTTTGTAAATTTCTTATGTTCTTATGTTCTTATTGGTATTGCACATCAAACAAGTGTTGCAGTTATCAGGGGGCATATTTCTGTAAGGCATCCCTGCCTTGCATCCATTCCACATTGCTGCCGTGTTCACTTAGCTATTAAATGAACACCGAGTCATTTTCCTTTAAGCTCTCTGCATCCAGTACTGCCCGTTCCAGCCCAAGGCAGGGGGGTGGTGTTCATGACGTCTGTGTGCTTTATATGGCCCCTCACCTGCCCCTCCTCCCGTCAGCGCCGCAAGGCGTGCAATAGTCATACTGAGTCTCCTGATGTTTATATACGCACAAGACCAGGTCAGGGCCCTCTTGAACTCAGCTGGGCTCAAAAGCAGCCAGAGGGAGGCCTCACTCTCACAAGTCCCCTCCCACCTCACCGTAGGAGTGTTAGGTGCCTCTTGCCCTCTGCTCCCCCCTGCTCCTGCTCTTTGAGCCCATGTGGCGTAAATGATTATATGTGCTTGGCACAGGTGCCTGCCTGCATTATGTCTAAAGCCTGGAAATCCCAATCGGATCAGAGGAAGCACCAGAACGTGTCCAGCATCCTAAGGCATCGAAACCTGAGCAATGAGTTGCTGGTTCCAGGACCAGAGGGGCAGAGTATTTGGGGATCTCAACTCCTGAGATGAAGGCTGTAGCTTCAGAGTCCCTGCTGTTGTATGTGTGAGTGCAGGACTTAAACTGAATTACTCCTTTAAACTCCCTGCTCTTAAAATCAGGCGTTAATGCATTACTATAACAGGATCAACTAAGCACAGATGTCTAAAGTGATATTTGAGACCCCAGAGTGTTCATTTTTAATTTCATTTGAAATCTGGGTCAACTCACTTAAAGCTGACACCATCTATCACTAGGCCGCTACAGCGGCAAGCTGGGTTTGCCCATGTTGCACCTGTACCCAATCCAGTCATCCCTGCAACATTACAGAGGTGGGCATCGTCGAGGATTCCTCCCACACTATCTGAGCGCAAAGGCCAATTCAGCATTTCTGGTCTTCCCAGTGTTTAAGGAACTACCTCCCAGGGAGCTGTTACTCAGCACTGATACATTACCTATTTACACAGCTGGGTACTTCCTAACATTCTAAAACAGTGTTTCCCAATCTAGTCCTCAGGGACCAACAGTTGATCCATGTTTTTGCTCCCACCCAGCTCCCTACCAGACAGTCCACCAGGAGCTGGGAGGGAGCATGTGGACTGTCTGGGGGCCCCTTAGGACCAGATTGGGAACCACTGCTCTAAAAGCTTATATTTATACTGGTCCAGAAGGCCATTGCAGAAACAAATGAGGGGGTTCAGACCCTGTCCCTGGCTCTGTGTGTGTGCTGTGATGGACTGGTGTCCTGTCCAGGGTGTCCCCAGCCGTGATGGACTGGCGTCCTGTCCAGGGTGTCCCCTGTCCATGGTGTCCCCTGTCCAGGGTGTCCCTTGTCCATGGTGTCCCCTGCCGTGATGGACTGGCATCCTGTCCATAGTGTCCCCTGTCCATGGTGTCCCCAACCGTGATGGACTGGCATCCTGTCCATGGTATCCCCTGTCCAAGGTGTCCCCTGCCATGATGGACTGGCATCCTGTCCATGGTGTCCTCTGTCCATGGTGTCCCCCGCCATGATGGACTGGCATCTGTCCATGGTGTCCCCCGCCATGATGGACTGGCATCCTGTCCATGGTGTCCCCTGCCGTGATGGACTGGCGTCCTGTCCATGGTGTCCCCTGCTGTGATGGACTGGCATCTTGTCCAAGGTGTCCCCTGTCCATGGTGTCCCCTGCTGTGATGGACTGGCATCCTGTCCATGGTGTCCCCCGCCATGACGGACTGGCATCTGTCCATGGTGTCCCCCGCCATGACGGACTGGCGTCCTGTCCATGTTGTCCCCTGTCCATAGTGTCCCCTGCCGTGATGGACTGGCATCCTATCCATGGTGTCTCCTGTCCATGGTGTGCCCTGTCCTGCACGCTGTGCTTCCTGGATACACTCCAGGCTTACCTGCACTGGATAAACACTGAATGGATAAAATGAAAGTTTTTTATACACAAATTTCTTAATAAAAATTAGCATAAATAGCGAGTATTATGAGACTTATGAGTATTATGTGTATTATGAAAAAAAGTGCATAACAGTCCTTCTTCAAACTCACGATGATGGTGAAAAGCCCACAGACAGCACACAGCAGAAAGGCTTGCATATATTTTTAATGTGATTTAGTGTGATCGGAACCCACTGGAGAGATATGTATGATGGTATTTGCATACCAAAAGAGAATATCTTAGTACTTTCTTAGTATGCAATATGACAGTGGCAGCATCATCTGAAAATGTTACACTGTGCTACAATGAATCATTCCTATTACGGAGGCTAGTGCAGAACCGGAGTCGGGAGCCTGGGACTGACTCACCACGCTGCCGAATGCGTTTGCCTTCTGGGGACCTCTGAGGTCACCACGTGTGGATCGGGGCTCACAGCCGCACAGCACTGATTCAGCATGTTAGGAAAATATCACCGCAATAGAAAGCGTGTTCGATAGGCACCATCTGCTCTACACACAGCGATTAGTGCACAATTTCAGCCTGATTTTCTTCTAATAGCTTTATTTTATTTGCATCCCCAGAGTTACGGACCGCCATTCAAGATGCGTCACATCCTCCATCTTCTTAACATGGACAAAATAATATCAGATATGGAAAGAAGTCCATCCATCCATTTTCCCTATACTGGATCCACTTGTCCTATGCTGAGTTGTGGAGATACGAAGCCTATCCGAAAACCTACGGGTGCAAAGCAGGGAATAACCTAGGACAGGGCGCCCAACCCATTGCAGGGCAGGAAATAAGTCAACACTCAGACATAAACACTGTAAGTGTTATTCCAAGATTATTGTTATTCAATAGCTCAAATCTTCCTCATCCTCTAAACTCTATGACATAGTCAAGGACATCTATCTGTGTTACATGGTCAGATGTTACTTAGAGAACAACACATTTCTCATTTGTTAACAAAATCATTATTTCTGATGGTTTAAATCTAACATAGGTCTCCTTAAATGCATTATTTGTAATACATGTGTAGATGGAAGAAACCTTTTGTATGGAGAAAAGGCATGACGTATAAATAGGCCGTGTGTCAAGCACAATTAATACATCAGAGACGCGGCTGCAATACGCCAGTGCGTTAGGCGTGGACGGGAGGACGTTAAATGTCACCCTGCAATCAGATAATGTATTTGTCGCACATCCCAGTGTGAGCAGGGATGGTCACCTTTGTTTTCCAATAGCCTCTTCGTTGTAACAATTAGTGTTTCTAACAGCAATAAGTCTCGGGGGTGGTGAAAATGTCTGATCGCCATGGTCGTGCCGTAAATCTAATCCTTTCCGCACACCCACCATCGGAGCCGCCTAGTGTGGAGCATCCCCATGACTCACCGCTCTTTTGTGTTTCCCTCCGCGGGCTCTCCCGGTAATACGGCTGCGTCACACCCGACCCTCTGTAGGAGGACGTCGCATTGTGAATGGGGACAAATGGTCTTATTTGTCTCTGTCAGCGTCTCCCAAAGCTCGGTGCTGTTGAGCAGAGATTAAACATTTCAGCCGATTATAAAATCACGGACAGCGTTAAATAATCTGGGAATAACAGGTAGCTTTTTTGTCTTGGCAGAGATTGAGAGCTAAACCAAAAGGCAAACGTCAAAAAGTCACTTGAGAGGGAAAATCACAGACTGCTACCTTAACGTAAAATAAAAAGTGTAATGCGATGCTGGTTTTGCAAAAGAGTGCATATAGGTTACACATTAGTAGTATTACATGTGTTTATTGTTTAGTTGGTAATGATTTACACTGCTGCAAATATATTAGTTGAATTATCAAGTGTACTTACTCACTTAGTATGAGAATTACAGGCTCATTTGGAAAAGTGATAGGCTACAGGCATTTGAATTCACAAAACCACGCATGCAGTTTTCCGGTCATTTTTGTTATGACATGAAAACCTTCACCTGGACACCTCGCTGTAATCTTTTGTAAGAAGAAAAAGACGGATTGAGGAATTGAGCTTGCAATTTAATCAAGACATAGACTTAATTGTAGCAAAATGAAATATTCAAATTGGGGCAAGTCATATTTAAAATGTGGTTCGTTTATCCTGTGACATTGACATATACACTCTCACACGCAATTCTTACTCTAATTAGGCTTTCTCCACACGAAGTGAACTTTCGGTAAGTCATTCAGCAAACTATTTGCAGTATCTCAGCACTCCTTTTTCTCTCTTTAAATGATCCTGGCCTTTTCAACACTTTTTCTAATTAAAATACTTTCACGCTGCTGTCCCTCGCCTATAGACATTTGCCAAGAATGACTGCACAGATGGTTAAAATATTGCGGTTCTAAGCTCATCCTTAAGGCGGTTATCTTCTCAGTGTAATATGGCTTAATTGTTAGCAGTACGATCACACTGCAAAAACAAGCAGCGGCACAATTTTGCAAGCGAGAAAGAAAAAACTGAATCAGCTCCTTCTGCTGGAGTGTGAAGGAGTAAGTGTATGGTAGTTATAGAAGGAGCTGGGCGGTATTATACTGCCCTCTAGTGGAACCTGGAACGCATAGCTACCAGAAGGATCCATTGAACGAGCAGAGTGATTTTAATTATTTTTAGATGCCATACATCAAGCGCATAGGTTTAAGCAGTGGTAGGGACCAAATCAACCCGTCGCTCTAAAGATACACCATACTCACGCAATATTCCTACTGTCCATACCCAAATCTACACAGTTGCTATCCATGTCGGCTCCTGATAAATAAACTATATGAACAAACTATTGGGATACACCTGTTAATCACCGAATTTACGGTGTTTCATTCAGACCCATTTCCACAGATGTATAGAATCAAGCACCTACTCATGCAGGTTTTCGAACATTTTTGAAAGAATGGGTCGTTCTGAAGAGCTCAGTGAATTCAAGTGTATCACTGTCATAGAATAAGTCAGTTTGTGAAATTTCTTCCCTGCTAGATATTCCACGGTCAACTGTAAGTGGTATTATTGCAAAGTGGAAGCATTTAGGAGCAACAGAAACTGAGCAACGAAGTGTCAGACCACTTTATAGTAACAGCAGGGTCACTGAGGCGCATAGTATGTAAAAATTGCCAATGCTGTGTTTATTCAGTAACTGCAGAGTTCCAAACTTCCTCTGGCATTAACTCCAGCTGCCACTGGACTCTGGAGCAGTGGAAACATGTTCTGTGGAGTGACGAATCACCTTTCACTGTCTGCCAGTCTGATGGGTAAGTCTGGGTTTGGCAGATGCCAGGAGAACATTACCTGCCTGACTCCATGTACCGACTGTAAAGTTTGGTGGAGGAGGGATAATGGTATGGGGTTGTTTTTCAGGGGTTCGGCTAGGTCTCTGGGTTCCAGTGAAGGGAACTCTTAATGCTTCAGCATACCAAGACATTCTGCACAATTTGATGCTTCCAATTTTGTGGAAATAGTTTGGGAGAAGGCCCTTTTCTGTTCCAGCATGACTGTGCTCCAGTGCACAAAGAAAAATCCTAAAAAGTCATGGTTGGATGAATTCAATGTGGAAGAACTTGACTGGCCCACACAGAGTGCTGACCTCAACCCCATCTAATACCTTTGGGATGAACTGGAATGGAGATTGCGAGTCAGGCCTTCACGTCCACGCCTGACCTCACAAATGCTCGTCTGGATAAATGGGCAAAAATTCCCAGAAACACACTCCAAAATCTTGTGGAAACCCTTCCCTAAAGAATGGCAGCAGCTATAGCTGCAAAGGGGGGACCGACTCCATATTGATGCCTATTGATTTAGAATGGGACATCATAAAAGTTCCTGTAGGTGTAATGGCCAGGCGTCCCAATACTTTTATCCATATAGTGTATATTGCACTGCCGAATCTGTTCAGGTGAGAATGTTCACTTTCCTTATTTACTTTTTCCAAGCATTATGTTTGTTTCCAATTCACAGGTTCTTTCGTGGTACCTTTAAAGATGTCATTTTGAAATCAACTTCAGTACTCTGCATTCAGTATCCAGCATTCAGTATTGTGACATGGATGAGTGAGGAGATGATAAAAGCTTCTTTTGGACAATAATTGATATTGACAAAGGGCAAAGTCCGTTGAAATAGCCCTTATGGACAGCTTTGTGGGTTTACTGCACAGAAAAATAAAACCACCAACAGGATTCATTGTCACTGATGGAAGAAGCATGAGTGGACCTAAATGAATTCAGGGTTTGTATCAGGTATAGGACCACATTTCTAGTGGCACTCCAAAGCGCTGTCGGAAAAAAGTACCAATTTGTACCATTGAGGGCACAATTGCTTGTCGCTGGGGCTGTACCCTCAAGGGTCTGCCAATTGTACCCTTAGCTGAAGGTAAATGCGTCTTTTAGTCTGATTTAAGGTACAGAAAAGGACTCTGAGGAACATTTTTGTACCATTACGGTACACTGATGTTGTTTCTACCTTGGGGAATAAAACTGTACCGGGGCTGTGCTCTTTTTCTGACACTGTGTTGTTGGCTGTGTGCGTCTGTGCAAGGTGTTTGTGCTCTTACAGGTCAGTTCTACACTAACCCCATATCCCAGGATGAGCTTTACAGCTTGGTGGGGCTTAGATCTCCCTGCTCCACAGAGTCAGAGAAATTCACACAGGCAAAAAAAACCTTTTAACCTCTGAAATGTGACACTGGGGGTCTTTCTTTCATGCTACAAGACGTATTGGGAAACATATTCAACAGGAAACCTGTTGTTATAGTAAATTATTGTTTACTGTTTAATGTTAAAATTATTTTTGTTTATTGGCGATTTGAAATCGTATTAATTTCAATAAACATCGCGTATAAAAATTGCTGTAGTGTTTGCCAGATAATCATAAATAAACCAAAAATAATTGTATATTAATAGGTTAATATGATTTCAGCTATTTTTATAATATCCTACTTTTTATAACATGCTGCTTTCATTATCATTATTAATTACTACGTACTGCCATTTTTGTCTTTGTGCTGTACTTTTAATTAATTTATCAGTTATCGCATGGGGTGCGAAAACTGCAAACTGAATCTCGTACCTGTGCAGTGACAGTTGTATTTCTGCAATAAAATAAGATGCTATATCTATTCTATTCTATTCTATTCTATTCTAATCCAGTAGTGTTACTTTAAAAAGTATACTTGAGCTGACAACTTTTGAATCCCCATGCCTCCTCTTTCTCCACCTTCTGATGTTGATTTGGTTAATTAATCGGTTCCAGATGGACAAAACCAGTCGATGAAAGGCAACGCTACGTAATCCTGACCCATCGGTTGATTTTAACGCTTGTCTCCCAACACTCTTTTCAATACTTAAGATATTAGTAGAAATCCGCAGATTCCTCAGAACATGCTGGTATCTTCAAGAAGCCGATGACGAGAGTTCGTTGTCTTCAAGCAGCAGGTGAATTTTAAATCAGGAAAGTCCGTGATGGGGTAAACAAAACTGGAAGGAGCGACTCCCGTATGAGCTTTTTCAGACGCATCTAAGAGACTGCTGTAGCTAAACATTACCACTAGAAGGTAGCCTTGCTCTGTGCAAACTTTATTCCAGTTACCTACATACCAGTATACGTATAGAGGAATTAAGCTTAAGAGCACGTGGTCTGTAGGATCATTTACCCTGTCACCAAAGTGGTAACTCACTTCCTAGTCATTCTATTACTTGTATAGGAAGCGATCAACGGAGAAGGGTAGTCCCAGTCCTCTTCAAAATGAAGCGTCATTTCGACTGAGATTGCTGAAAGCTATATAATCTTTCAACGGCAGATGTACCAGTTAGAGCTCTTTGTATTGGTTTCACAGAAAAGCACCCGTTCTTCTGTTTGATGAGCATTGATAGTGTGGAGGATTACTCCCTGTGAGGTCTGCACTAGCTGGTAACCGACCCCGCCTATGCACCCCATGATTTGAAAGACATCCCTAACGTGCGGCTGCACGCATTAGTGGAAAATATGCTTGAAAAAGTACCGTTGTTGTCAAAGTAACTGCAAAATCAATTGCCCATAATTCCTATGGATATTTGCATGGGTTTGTAGACATCCAAAAACAAGCCTTTACTGTAGATATGGGTGTTTAACCACCGTCCGTTTGTACACATTGTACTCATGCACGTACGTACACAAGAAAAACAGTAACGTGGTCCGTCATAAAATACGAATCGAATAGATGATTCTTCGTCCCAGTCATTTATCTTCTCTGGAACGTTGGGGAGAATCACGATCTTTTCCATTGAATCGTTTATTTTAATTTGGTTCAATTAAAACATTCGTTCGCATCTGATAGTAGATGTCTCGCTCTGGGAGGTTCCTTCAATGTTTAATAAAGCTGTATTGAATATTAAGTGAATTTGTACTTCTTGTACAATGTTTATGTTCAATTGTATCTTTTACAATTAATGCTAAATTAGCCATACTGCAAGTGGGTATAGACGATGGATGGATGGATGAATCTACGGACTCTTTCAGACGCCTGTACGTCACCACACCAGTGGGTGGGGTGGTGAGCGGTATGATCGTTTGTGAACAAGCTGAAATGAAATGGAAATTAAATTAAATGCTGATACATTATAGATTCCCATGGGGAAATTCTCTTTTCGCCTACCCAGTCTTGCTCTCCATAACACACAGACACATGCATAGGAGGGCAAACTTGACAGTGAAGGGCAGCAACCCGTAGCGGCACCCATGGAGTGTTAAATCATTTGTCGACCTGGTTGAGTTAATGCTTTGTTTTGCTAGTACTCTTAGGTGATGTCTTTTTTAATTAATTATCATTCTATTATTATTATTGATAATAAGACATGCATATCTTTATTATTCTTATGCCATAAGACACTCTGGCTGCCTTTCATTGCTGTTCTTCTGTCAATTTGGGACTAAATGTCTAAATGTGGTCCGAGGTTCGTTTGTCCACCCCTGAGTGCTCATGTTACATGAAAGACCCCATTAGCCCACCTGGGGAGCTCATGTTGCATGAAAGACCCCCACGTATCTTTTCTCAGAGGATAAAAGCCTTCTTGAATAAGTTTCTTACTACTGTGGTCTGAGCTCAGATCTGTTAATCCAGGCGTTTGGAATTACAGACGTCCCACATCTGCCGGAAGTCCCGGGAGTCTCCGCTGTTGACAGCAGCTCCCTGACACCCGCATATGATGCGCAATGTCCCGGAAATCTGTTGTTCCGCTACTCAGCGGTGGTAAAACCCCAAATTTTACCACCACTGTTTAGCCCCCACCCAGTCGGCAATATATATACGGTATTACCGTAATACCAGCCAAGCATTTGCCAGCACCCCCGCCCTCTCGGATGCCCCTCATCTGCCTATCTGAAATCAGTATCCCTAAGGTGGGACGTCTGGAATTAATAGGTCTGGTTAACTGGTTAACAGGCTCAAGTAAATGTTCAAGTGGTTGTAGTCTCTATAAATATCCAGAAGATGGTGGCACACCCTTAAAAGCCGACATTGCTGTTTGTAATGTATTAAAAAATATATATAATTATTATAAACTAAAACGCAAAATCTTAAATCCACTTCAGGTGAGTTTCTAGAAAAGTTTAAAACATCTGCATAACCATCTCGGCGTCACTGACACTGATTCACACTGATTACCCTGCCCTATGCAACCTGATCACGTGTTTGCCTGATCATGTGACAGGAGGTGCTAAGCTGTCAGTCATGTGTGAGTCCCATTCTTCTGTTTAAAAATCATTCGCATTCAGACACAGTTTTCCTGGAACTTTGCTCGACGGTCTCCAAGGGATTTAGGTTGTTTAGTTCTCCCCATAGTAGCAAGCTACTTTTCTGTTTTCGTCCCCAGAGAATATACTATAAATCACTTTTTTGACTGCGTTTGAAAAATCAGCCTAAAATACAACTTGCTACATTAAAAGCAAAACAATTCAGAAATGAATAGCTACATAAATACCAGTTAACATCAGAGTCTAGCCACAGGGAAGTATCTGGAGTAACACACGTCTTTATTAAGATTAATTATGGTTTATTTTCTCGCCTGAAGGCCGCCTGAGGCTTTTACTCTCTGGTAACCGTCACGTGTTGACCTTGGTCACCAGATAAATCACATAGGCCGACATGTCCAGCAGGAAAGATAAAAATAGGAATGATACCTATGATGGCTACAAATATCTTGGCAGCAAGCTCGCTAACCTGCCAACAAGTCAGTGCGACTTAGGCTTGGGAGAAAATTGGGCTTTTTTAACCAGCAGTGGGCGATGTTACTGTGGTGTCTCCCAATTCCCAGGGGATCATCCTGCATGAGTCTCAAAGCCTCCTTTCGCACAAGCCTGTACTGTCTCTTTAAAGCTATCTGGTCAAAATGGCCCCAGCTCTCTGCCGACCATGCAGCTCTCCCGTATCGGTTTCCTGAGGCTCTGGTCATACGCACTTCCCATTGGGAGGCAAAACGGGCCAAGGAATCCGTTTTGTGTAACGGAACCGTAAAAAAAAATAGGAAATAGCTTGACATTTTACGGCGCAATATTTTTTTTTTAACTTCGTATTATATCCGAGTATTTTACAAGTGAATCTGGGCAAAGTTTCACGCGTCTTTCCAGTTTGGATCTGTGTATTTTTAAATCTACCTGCACTTAATAACACTGATTGGTTAAACTTTTTTTCCTGCTTCATATGAATGTGTAATGTTTATAAGTTTCAGGATTGAGCATCTGTTTTCAGTGCTTAACTCTCCTGCTGAATGCCAGAGAAAACAGTATTTTCCAATGTCTGCAGATGGTCTTTCAGACAGCCAAATTATTGTTTATTAGTCTGGAACATGGTTTACACTGAAGGTGAAAGATGATGCTTCAAGCAGGCCTACCATAGATGGTGCGGAGAAGACGCTTATTTTACAAAAATAAAAAATACGCGTTGTTCTGCGTTTTGGATAACGGTTTACTACTACAATAGATTTTGTAATATAATTCTTAAACAACGGTATGTAGTTACATTTGAATAACCCCCAGCAACAAATGTTCTATCTTTGTTAACTGGATGATGGGATAGGATAGGTACTTTAATGTCCCCATAGGGATACTATTTTTCAGTGAATAAAATATATCAGATGTCGTTGGCAGGGTAAACACATAAGATATTTTAATCCCTTTCATGTTACACCAGTCATAACAAGATAGATAGATAGATAGATGGATGAAAGTAAGGTTTAATTCTGCTTGTCTGTAAATATTTAGTAAACTTGTATCACAATAAGACGTTCTCAAATTCATTTCGTGTGTAGGCCTATGGAAAATTTATTTTGTAATTCCTACTAACAACGCTTTGGCCAATTAAACCCCCAAAATATCGATACGTTAATCAGCGTAACAATGCAAAACAACCCCCAGACCGAATAGTTTGCCCTTCTGTTTAAAATTCGGCTGATGTTGCATTCTTGCACGAACGCTTGTTCTCTAAACAGTGTCCTTATTGTCAAAGTTCCCCTAAGTCCCCTGTCATGCGCAGGCGACATCTCCTGGATGCGGCAACTTCCCCGGTTTGTGCAAAAGCTAAGGTTGATTATGCAGAGATGTGCTATAAAGCCCAAGGTCTTAAATGGACTTTATTCTGCAGAGTGAGTCAGACGTTAATTGCATGGATGCACCGTGAGAATGAATACTTAACAGAGACAAATCAGTACGTTTGGTCTACTAAGTAAGAGTGAATACAAAGGATAATTAAAGCTTAAATCGTAAGGGCAAATATAAAAAAGAGAAAACATACTTGAAAATAGTCATCAGCATTCAGGAAAATTCTGTGCGTGTTTTGTGCTGTCCGTTAGTTTTGTGTCTTTAAAAAGACTACCATCCGGGTTTACCAGAGTCCTTTGCCCGATAACCTGCGTTTTGTACTATTGCCCTTCTACCGTATGAGCAGGGAGCGCCCGACGTCTCCCGTATCAGATATGCGGACTCTGAAAGTGAAACCTGGTGTATCTAATGGAGGACTGAGAGCCAGAGGCATTGGATCCACCGGGTGTATGGGTGGCGTAGGGGGCAATACCCGTGGTGATCCGGCCTTAACCCCACGCTCCCCTGAGATTCGCCGACGTAAACACAGACTGACCCGAAACTGAAATGTTTGCCAAATGTGTAGTTCCTCTGCATGCCTGTTAGGAAAACGTCCGAGATTCAGAAGATTCTTTACTTTGCGCTTTGAAGATGTGTGTATGGGTGGATGCATGGATAGGGCTATATGGAGATTATTCTACATTTATTGTTTAAAAAGTGGATGACGTTTCTTTAAGCGAGAGTTAAGATGTCGGAGACTTGTCCCGAAGTCATCAAATAAAAAAGACCTGCTTGAGCAACCAAAATTCGTAATATTTTCCCGATTCTTATGTACTGCTTTTTAGTTTTATTATATTCTAAGTGCCCAGAATGGCTCTACAAGTAACATTTAATAATAATTTGAAGTTGGATAACAACTTCACATCGCCTTGGCATATTTTTTTTTAAAAAAACAGGTTAGGTCACATATTGTCCTGATACTGGCCGTTTGGTTCGCTGTACCCTCGCTACCGGACCCGTGAAGTTGGGGGATTGTGGGTGTGCATGTGTAGTAAATGGTTAAAGCCGGTTCCGGAGCTTGACGTCAGGGGGGCCGCTGCAGCACCGTCCCGGGCCTCATCAGCTGGAAGAAGAGACGCACTTCGCAGGGGAGCCGAGTAGCACTGAGCTGAGGGACGGAAAAACCGCAACATGGGAAACGTTCAAGTGGGTACCGCATCTCCGCACCTCTTTTTCGACGAGGGGCTGTATATGTCTGCGGGAAAATGCGAAGATAGTGTTTATCACGTACATCGATAGTCGCGATGGGTTAAACGGTACTGCGGATCGCTGTTTAAATCGCTCGAATCGTACGTGCCGAGCTTAATGCGGATTAATACAGACTAAAAAGGCGAAATATGGCCAAGTTGTACCAGCTGGTACGTTGTTACATTAATTTGGTCTGTGTAGTCGCACTGTTTAATTTTAATGCATTATGTACAGAATTAACTATAATTATGCTTTTAAGTTTTAAAACCGTAACCAACTTAATCATTTTAACATATTTGACTTTTTTTTTTCGTTTGGTATATGGCTATATGCGTCGATTTTTCCTAGGCCTATATTCCCTTTTCGTGTCCTGGGGGCGGGGGTAAGAGTGGCCGCTCCTTGGCGAAATCCCCTGAAGTCCCGTTAGGTGGAGTCCAGTGGAAGGTGTCCGCTATCAACCAAAAGCTCCCGTTAGCAACTTATATAGTTGTACGTACACATTCAGTTGTACGGTTCCAACTACGCTTTTGGGAAACACACCCCGGGTGCGAAAATTATTATTATAGATGTTTCAAATTCATTGGCATCCAGGATCTGCGCCCTAGTGATCTATCGTTTGAAAAATGTACGCATAAAAATCAGATCAGACATAAATAATCTTTAACTGGGCTAGAGCTGTACGCTATCCGAAAGGGTTAAAGTTATGGGTTTTGGAAGACGATCCTGCTGATTTGAACTGTCGCAAAAATTATAATGGATTATGTAGGCAAACAAGAATGTTATTCACGAACAGGTTAATTCAACTGGTTCATCTTTTGTTAACAGTAGTGAAAAATTGTTACACTTTACTTGACGGGCCCTGTTACTTATGTTTTTATCTACCACAAACTAAGTCTACATACTGATATGTTAATTCGACATTAGTGAATCGTAATGCATGTTCTGCCTCAAGCAGTTACTAAATATGTTACTATATCAGTTAATTCTGTAAACCTTTGTGAACTACTGAAGGAACAAGTAATGAATAACACAAGTGAAATACTGATCTCATGTTTCTTCATCATTAATGAATCATGACTTTTTTTTTTTTTTTTTTTACCTCAGGTAGCAACTATGTTCATAATTTGTACTTCAGTAGTAACTAAGTTATTAATAAGTATTTGTGCCCCGTCAAGAAATGTGTTACCAAAAAATTTTGCTTGATGCTTAAATGTATGGGAGGTATTTTCTGCAAAAAATAAAATGAAAATAAAAATGATAAAATGAAAATACAATCTCCACTTTCCCATTTAGTTTCCAAAGTCTGTGCGCAAAAATTCTGCAAAATCTTTTCATTTTCCAATTTGAATTTTCATTTTCCAATTTCACTTTTCATTTTCAAGTTCACTGCATGCAAATATATGTTAATCGGAGCGGGGCGGTGGGTGGAGCTACGGGTCACTGCTGCGTTTCTCAGGGCGTTTGCCGATTCCGGTGTCTTCGTGTTTCTTAGCCATGGTCCAACCTTGTCGTCCAAACTAATGGCAACATCACACGCGGCTTAAGTTAGCTACTTATCTGCAGCTTCCAATTCGTTTAGCTTCTTATTCGTAGCGTCTTATTTCATGTCTTAAGTTACTTCCAGCTTCCTTATAGGGGAGTGTTCGCAGCTGCACATTTTGAAAATACGAAATAAAATATTATGTCGTGCGTTATAATGGCAGGTAGGCCATTTTAAGGAAACACTGAAATTAGCCTGCGCCAGACTGCCATGTTTTCAGCTAGGTAGCTATCTGGCCTAGGCTAATTTCAGCGTCATTAGAGTAGTATGCCTGCTGTGTACTATGCATTTCACATTTGCCTTACCCAAGATGAATAAGACCTCCGCATTCCATTTGGAAATATGGGTTCTTATTCAAATGAGTGTGAACAATTGATCAAAGTGTTATGCGACCAGTTTACTGTTACAAATGAAAAATCACATTATGCCCAGGTAATTCCACCATTTTCAATACAGTAAGACTTTCTTGTACGAAATAAATATATGTTCTGTAGCTCAAACCTTTTATTCATACGTTATTTTGTATTTCCAAAATGTCTTGTAAAAACTTCATCATGCGCAAACATTCCCTTCTAGCGGTGCTGCGAATAAGAAGCTAAACGAACCGGAAGCTGCAGATAAGTAGCTAACTTAAGCTGCGTGTTACTTTGCCATTAGTTTGGGCGACATGGTTGGACCATGGCTAAGAAACACGAAGACACCGGAATCGGCAAACGCCCTGAGAAACGCAGCAGTGACCCGTAGCTCCGCCCACCGCCCCGCTCCGATTAACAAATATTTGCATGTAGTGAACTTGAAAATTAAAAGTCAAATTGGAAAATGAAAATTCAAATTGGAAAATGAAAAGACTTTGGAAACTAAATGGCAAAGTGGAGAATTTTCATTTTATCATTTTCATTTTATTTTTTTGCAGAAAATACCTCCCATATAAATGCATGTGTTATTAGAAAACATGAAAAATACAAGAGCAAACATAGGCCTAAGATTAATGATCAGCGAAGTTTTGGTTTTGTAATCCTCAATTATGTCAGTAGGTGGTCATTGCAGCAAAAATCAACACAAACCATTTAACTCCAAGACGATGCCCAAAAAGCCACCTTTTAAAAACAATCTCCACATCTATAGCATAATAATTTATAACAGTATTAAACTATTTTTATGTTAGCTAGGTGTATTAGTAAGGTCCATTTCAGTCTAGGCTTTTAATAAAAGAAAATGAAAATAATCTCTCTGTCCTTTCATTGTCCCAGCCAACAATCATGCCTTATGCAGACTTTGATGTTGTGGCGGACATCAAAGCAATTCGAAAAGCCTGCAAGGGGCTGGGTAAGTTTAGTGTTGTTTTATTATTTTTATTGTTTCCATTCTCATCGGTAGACCCCAAATAACCGTAATGCTAAGCCCCTCTTGTGTAATGAACAACAATACTCAAAGCAGTTTATCTGAAGGATTTAAACACCTCTGCATGTTGACGCTGAATTTCAGTGGTGCCATGTGTGAGTCATAATGGCTTATCTACCTACTGTAAGAGCGGTTTATCTCAGAGAAGGCCCCAAGTCTCCCGGAGAATGAAAACACCATGCTGTAGGCATGCTTGAGATTAACTGTAACAATTCAGTGACTCCTCAGTCTTCGATAAACATTTGAACCACTATCCCAGGAAGCAGAGATAGATACATCTGCTGGAGGTGTGATTCAGTGAGTTAGGATGCCGGTCCTGTGATTGGAAGTTCGCCAGCTTAAATCCCAGGGAGTGACAGAGTGACTCTGCCATTGAGCACCTGAGGTTTGGATAAAAGTGTCTGTTAAATAACTGTAAATATCATATACTTGGACACGAAAAATCACAGGATTCATTTTTCAGACATCAGGAGTCAATTGCTCTTAGTGTTGAAGCTGAACACAGTCCATCACTCACCTTACCTCCCCAAGGTGCCTAATTAATGTCATAATTTACACTTGTGTACTAAATAGTACATTGGTGGTATCTTCGGCTAGATAAATATGGCAGTTTCAGACCTAGATTAAGAGGTTTGGCCTTGTCTGCAAAGTCTCTTTTCACGCTCTCTCTGTGGTCAGGGACGGATGAACAGGCCATCATCGACGTCTTGGCCAACCGCTCAGCAGCTCAGCGTATGGAAATCAAACAGGCGTATTTTGAGAAATACGATGATGTGAGTGTTTTGTTCTGCTTCATCTCCCCATAAAGAAATATGTGTTTTATCAAGCTGTCAACCCTGGGTCTAACAGTATTCCTAGAAACTGTCAGCAGAACATTTTAGCCCCCAGTATAAAGTGTTTTATTTTGGTAGGCTTTTAGATGCTTTCATTTGAAGCGACTTATCTTTCAGTTGTTCTGGTTATTTGTTTATATAGTTATATTCAGAGTAAATTTAAGTATAATTGTGTATAATTATTTCAGGATGTGCACTTTGAGAAAGGTTTGCATCACACTGGTCACCTTTCAGTGTCAAATCATGGTCCATAATAACCATGGTAAATGCTCATCGTTCAGGAGCTAGAGGAGGTCTTGCGAAAAGAACTGTCGGGCAACTTTGAGAAGGCTGTCATCGCCATGCTGGACCCGCCCCACATCTTTGCTGTCAAGGAGCTACGGAAGGCTATGAAGGGATTAGGCACGGATGAGGACACCCTGGTTGAGATCCTGTGCACCGCCTCCAACGTGGTATGCCACCTCTGACTCCGGAAGGACCTCTAGGCACATTAGCTTAAAATATAAATCAAAGAAAGTGAAGTCTTTGTGGGTTGGCTCACGATTAAATACTTTGTGTTCTTGATTGTAAAGCTTGTTAATATCAAATAACACCTTGTTTTTAAGTAATATATTTTAGTGTTCAAGAGGGACCAGCACTGGCAACCAGTGGAGAACTGTGAAATGTTTGAGACTAGCAGTTATGGTAAAACAGGGTAATTATTTAAAAAGGTACCAGAAATCGAAGCAGTGGCATTGACTGAACTTAAAATGTTTGTCCTCAGGTCTTACTATGTTCATAACTCATGTTTCTTATCTTTTAATTCAGGAGATCTTGAGATATAGAGAGGCCTACTATCAAGGTATGGACCCATTATGAAATGTCCTGTATAATAAATCTCTTCTGTCTTACCTGCCAGTATTTTGTTTAATCCTGCAGTTATGAAGTGTTTAAGGTCCCTAATAGTTGTAATTATCCATTCTCTACAGGCTTTATCTGCTTCCTCCAGTTGATAGGGAAATTTGACATTATTTTCAGGATCCAGAAAATACACCCTTTCCGGTTGCTTTGTTTGCCGAATGTGTATTAATGACAATAACAGTTGGGTTGTTGGCCTTGAGTCTAACATGAACCTTTCTCTGGATCTCACGGTTCAGATACTGTCCAATTGGGGTATTAGAATAAACAGGATATGTCAATCCCTTTACCCCCCCCCCCCCCATTCTTCTCTCTCTCTTTCCCTCCAGTCCATGAGCGAGACCTGGAGGAGGACATAGAGGGAGACACCAGTGGGGATGTGAAGAGGCTGTTGGTCGCTCTACTTCAGGTAAGTGACCTCCACAGGTCCTCTTTGCGACATCTCTTGTTTTTGGACTATCTCAGGTATGGCTAGAGGGTTCCACCTTGAATGTTCTGGAAAGCCAGTTCCCTCAGCCATTGTCCTGATGCAGACATGCTCTGCTGCCTTTCAGATGTTTCTAGTTTTTTGTAGAAATGTTGATCTTCAGCTTAAAGGGTTGATTTCCTTCATTTGTTCAGCATAGCTTCTCTCCCTGTCTGTCTCTGCCTCTCCCAGGGTAATCGGGATGAGGGTTATGAGGTAGATGAAGCTCTGGCAGAGCAAGATGCCACTGCGCTTTTTGAGGTATGGATTGTCTGAAGGTCTTTATGGATGCATCCTAACAGGGTGGGAGACGCTGTCATGATGGAGGTGGACTGTGTAATAACCCATTCATGGACAAGTGGAAAATAAGTCTATGGCAGAAGCAAAAGCGGCAAACCTTAATCTTACATTGTAGAGTTGTCATAACTTCTGAAGAACCACAGCCAAGTTCTGCTTTAACCTTCATAGTAGAGAAAGTTCTGGTGTTCTCATGATGATGTACCAAAATCCAGTTTAATTTCCTTTAGGCTGGAGAAGGTTGCTTTGGAACAGATGAATCAACCTTCAGTTACATCTTGACTCAGAGGAACTACCTACAGCTCCAGGCTACGTTTAAGAAATACGAATCGGTATGACTCCAGTGCACTCAGCTAAGAGTTTACCTGCCTGTATACTCTGGTATTTACAGTGATTCAGTCCATTACTCGGTCTGCCATGATCAGGGTAGCTAACTCGTTTGGACATTAGGGTTGAGCTGATTAAAGAAGCAATAAAACTGTCCTTCTTTGGAATAGTTGAGTATCTGGAGCATCAACAATTGTGGGTTCGATTACAAGCTCAAAATGGTCAGAAACAAAGAACTTTATTCTGAAACTCGTCAGTCTATTCTTATTCTGAGAAATTAAGGCTATTCCATGCGAGGAATTGCCAGGAAATTGAAGATCTTGTGCATTGCCGTGTACTACTTCCGGTGCTCTGTCAGTTTTGATCATTCAGTCCTCTCTATCCTCTGCACTCTAGCTGTCTGGGACGGAGATCCTGGATGCTATTGAAAGTGAGACCTCTGGAACACTGAAGACTTGCTATCGTACTCTTGGTTGGTATCTGTTTTCGGGGGGATATGGGGTCATACATTGCTAAATATATACAGTGCAAACTTTTCTATATAGCCTGCTATTAGACAACCAGTCTTCATGCTGGTCCTGAAGTACATAGTATATATACATAGTATATATACATAGTATATTCCCTAAGAGTCCTGGTAACTATGATCCTAATAGTACTGGGAAAGGATTCAAAGGGATTTAATAGGAATATGACTGAACCTACTCCGTCTTTTTCAAGAAAATGTAAACTTTTTGTGTCAAGTGTTAGCATCTGCCCGAAATCCCTTAAACTAAGCACAGTTTGCCATAGCTGCCAGAATATGTCAAGAACAGGAAGGAAATGAGTCTGATTGGGTGAGAAATTTTCCCTCAAGAATTGCAGAAGCTTTTTTGTTAGATTATGGAAAGAATGCTGACTAATAGTGCATTCTGAGGAGTTTCCTTTATGGTAAGGGAAGATCGTTAAGCTTTTGTAATAGTCCTTTTAACCTTATACATACTCATGTATGGTATATACACTATATGGACAAACGTATTGAGATACCTGTCCATTACACTTACAGGACCTTTTATGACATTCCATTCTAAATCCATAAGCATGAATATGGAGTTGGTCCCCCTTTGCAGCTATAACAGCTGCCACTATTCTGGGAAGGCTTTACACAAGGTTTTGGAGTGTGTCTGGGGTAATTTTTGCCTCTTTGACCAGTCAGGGTTCTGTGTGGGCCAGTCAAGCTCCTCCACACCAAACTCACCCAACCATGTCTTCATGGACCTTGCTCTCTGCACTGGGGCACAGTCATGCTGTCACAGAAAAGGGCTTTCCCCAAACTGTTCCCACAGAGTTGGAAGCATAGAATTGTCGAAAATGTCTTAGTATGCTGAAGCATTAAGAGTTCCATTCACTGGAACTATGGGGCCTAGCTCAACCCCCGAAAAACAACCTCATACCATTATCCCTCCTCCACCAAACTTTACAGTCAGGCAGGTACTGTTCTTCTGGCATCCGCTTCACCCAGACTCATCCATCATACTGCCAGACAGAGACACGTGATTCTGAACTCCACAGAACACATTTCCACTGCTCCAGAATCCAGTGGCAGCGTGCTTTACACAACTCCATCTGAAGCTTGGCATTGCACTGGATGATGTGAGGCTTGCATGCCGTACAGCTGCTCGGCCATGGAATCTATTCCATGAAGCCCCTGGTGCACAGTTTTTGTGCTGGGATTAATGCCAGAGGAAGTTTGGAACTCTGCAGTTACTAAGTCATCAGAATGTTGGTGACTTAGGCACTATGTTCCTCAGCACTTGGTGTCTCCGCCGTTTACATTGTCTGGCACAACATGGCTGAGTTTCTATCGTTCCAAACGCTTCAACTTAATAATGCAATAATACCGATTACAGTTGACCGTAGAATTTCTAGCAGGGAAGAAATTTGAAGAACTTCGCATTGCAAAGGTGGCATCCTATGACAGTACTATGCTTGAATTAACTGAGCTCTTCAGAATGACCCATTCACACTTTTGTAAACCTGACTGCATGGCAAGCTGCTTGATTTTTTTTGCACCTGCGGCAGTGGGTCTGAATGGGTCTGAAGGTGTGCCAATACTTTTGTACATTTAGTGCATGTTGTGTGTTTGTTTCTATGCAGTTTAGCTGACATTGACTAGCATTTCCTGGACAAAAGAAGTAGTAGATGTTTTGGTCAGGGGCTCATTCCTGGACTTTTTTTTTTTGGCTGTCTGTCGCCCCCTACAGTCCGGGTTGCTAAACACCCCCAGCTCTACTTTGCCCGTCGTGTACACAAAGCCATGCAGGGGATTGGGACTGATGAGGACACACTTGTACGCATCATCGTGGGCCGTTCTGAGGTATGTCTCACTTGTCGACATAATGGTGGCCAGTTTCTCTGTCTTGTGGAAGCGCCGACTCTGGGTATTTCTCAACCTTCTGCCATCGTCGTCACGAGGGTGGAAGCTGTCAGGGGTTCTGAGTGTCTGAAGGCTTCAGGTGGTCCATTAATTGTCAGAAGGGTCTCTTTAGTCATCATTTGTATGTGGGTCGGGTCACATCATGACACCAATAGGATCATTCACACTCATTACCATCACATCAGTTTTCTTTAATTTTTAAAATTAGTTTGAATACATACTCAAATTATACAGCTTTATTGTCTAAAATATCACTATTGCTTCTGGGGTAGTTAGTCATTTTTATTATATTACCATTTATTTTTGCAATAAACAAAATTATTTAATCAAATCTAGGGCAAGAGTTAGAGATGAGCAAAAATGACAAAACTAACAAATTGAGCAAAAAATATTTATCTTATACAAATGGATTATTTATTGTGGAATATATGCAATAAAATTAAAAGATATAAAAAATATTTTTAAATTATCTAGTTTTGTGCTGTATGGTTTTTAGTAACCTATTTGGGGGGAAGTAAAAAAAAAAAAAAAACATTAAATCAAAGCGACGAATTACATCATTTTAATAGACCTAAAAGTCCATTACTCTACAAAAGAAAACAAACACTATTTCATTGTAACATTGTTTTCGGGAAATCCTCAAGTTCATGAGAATGACCCTCTAAGGACCACCGGTAAAGACCACTCTAATGTGAAGAGGAGTAACAGCACTACAGCCGTCATGTGACTGTAAAACGTGGTTTTCCTGAGGGACAGATGTGTCATTTTAAAGATTCACCTCATTTTGACAAATGGTTTTAACACTTATATTCCCACATCCATTTTCTTTGATAACCTGTACATTTCTGATCTGCCAGATCGACCTGGAGACCATCAAGGACATGTACCTGGAGAAGTACGATGTGTCCCTGAAGGACGCCCTGCGCTCCGAGTGTAGTGGAGACTTCAAGCGTCTCCTCCTTGCTATTCTGCACTGAAGAGTGGTGCAGTGTGCCAGTAGAAGCAGGACAGAGAGGGGTTCAGTGTACTAAAAATACTTACAACTAGTCCAACAGGAAGTTCTGTCACAGGTGTGTGGGAGGGACTTAACACTCTCCATGCCCTGCCCAGGGGGAGGCTTGTAACAGATTACACCCAGACAAATACAGGATCAATGTGAAATTGAGCCCTAATTTCTCACACTTTTTAAACAAAATTCCCTCCACATGATAGAAGCTCAATATCAATCTTCTGTAAAATTTAAGATTCAGAATAGACTTAAACAATCTAGTGACTCCCACATCCACAGCTGGGCATTAAAACACTGTCTGTACACATGTCACTTGGAAGACTATCTGTGAATGAATGTAACGTGACAATGGAAAGAACCACCAAAGATTCTAAATTAACCTGCTGTCAGTACATTTGACTGATTACAATCTACAGTTTTTGGGCTCTTAAAAGAACAGATAATTAACTGAAATATTCTTAGTTGTCACAGTCTTACAGCAGAGAAAATATATGCTTACTCTCCCAACATGTATTCCATCTATTTAAAAAGGAAACTAAAATAGGTAACCTTGTGTGTAATGCATTTACAGAGTGAGCTTGTTGTACTAATCACATATAGCTTTAAATGAAACGCGTATTAGACCAGATAATGAAGTCTAAGTTTGACCTAGTAACAGTGTCTAGTCTGAAACTGAAGAGAACACTTGTAATTTTATATGTTTTTTAGTTCTTGTTGTATGATGTATTAACTTGGAAATTAACAGTAACTAGCAGTTAATTCCACCACGGCAGCTGTGTTCACTGTGTGTTTCTGAAATGTTTTCCCCCACCCCACCTAGTGGCTATCACGTAGCATTGCAGTGCAATTTCACGCTGTGAAACGCAGGTCAACGCAAACGTTAATATCAGACTAAATGTTAACGACATGATTGGGACCAAAACACTTTAAAGGCAGAGACCTCCAACTCATTGTGCGCAAAAACAAGCAGTTCCAGAATAAATTAAAGCGCATTAACATTTGTATGTTTTCTGTCAAACATTTGAGGAAAAATTTCGTTTTCATCATAATACCCATCCTCTGAATAAAAAAGTAACTTAAATCAATTAGTATTCATCATACTGCTGTTGTTCCCTATAATTTATGTTGAATATGATTATAATGAGATTGAAAAAAGAACCAAGTGATTCAGTAGAATGCCTCCAAGTTTTACATTCTAAAACATTCTGTTTAATTAATGTATTTGTACGACATGAAATGATATTGAAATAAGTTCTTGAATCCATTGATCGCCCATAATGTTCCTTGGTGATTAGCCTTGGATATGTGTATGAACATGAATGAAGGAGGTTTTTTTAAATTAAAATGTGTGACACTTCGCTCGATTATGAGTCATTTTGGAGCAAAGGCTTACAATTTCCACGTGCTCCTTGGATTTGAACCTACAACCTTTGCATTGTTAGCCCAATGCACTACTTGTTGAACTACAGTAGCAAAGCGCAGGTATAGCTGCAATGCAAAGATAATATTTCTGGGCTTGAACTCAGTAATTAATACTGTAATCCCATCCAGTCTAATTAATTTAATCTATCCGTTCTTCCCAAATTAAACATGTTGATGTGTTGATCGTCCATGCGGCTGCAGCCTAAAGGTGGCAGTGTCCGGAGGCAAGCCTCCGTCCAGCTGGGAATCAGTGCAGCTTCCAGAATAAGAATTGCTTCAGTGTCACCCCCAGAAAGAGATGACATCAGTCTCGTTGTACCACAGAGAACTACTTGAGGTTTAAGAACATTTGACTGTGACTTCACATTGTACAGATAAAATCACCGTAAGATCAGCACAGAGTAACCACTATGCGATGTAGATAACCGCCACGAAGATATTCATTATATGAAAAGTTGTACATAAAAGACTTTGTACCAGAATAAAAGCAGCCACACTTAAACCTGAGATACTCAATGTGTCTAAGACATTTTGTTTTCAGTATGGACGTTAGGTATTACAGTGTGTTACTACCTGCTGCCCTGTCCAATTCAAAATCAGAAAAACAGTGATGGCTGGTACGCTATTACGCAATGTCCACTAGGTGGGGGTGTCACATAACGTGAAAGGAGAATGGGGGTTACTTTCACACTGCCGTTTTAGTGTTTTGCTTGTGTTTGGTAGATTTCAGGAATGATTGTTTTTGATTGAAAAGAACATCACTTGTCTTTTGTGTTGATAACAATAATTATTTGACGTATCAGACACACAATATGTGACACAATTTTTTGTTTAATTTAGTACGAACAATTGTACCTCTGTACAAATAAGGTCACAAACATGCCATTTTCCCTGCACACATTTTCATTGCTTAATTTTGCCTGGATCTACTTCATTTCAAATATCTGCAATATTTCAATATACATTTACTCTGCAAAGTAATATAACCAAACGCTACTGAAACACTGCATCACTGTAAATACATTTATATCACTGTTTGTACATTATTTAAAATATAATTATAAAGCTGAAATTGACATATTTGCTCAAAGCCTTTATGACAGACTTCAAAGTTCATGATTCTGTATGAGCTGCTTACTGTTCTGGTATGAATGGCCAGTCTCATCGCCTCCTTCCGATTGGCTGCTTTCACTTGGCTTAAAAGGAGTGAACTGGAAGCTTACCCGGGGTGTATGTACAAAGAGATAGCTATAGTTTTCTTTTATTGTTTGACACATTCCCCTGAGATTGTATTAAATTATGTAAACCATGTATATTAATAGCAAAGTAATAAATACTGACAAATAGCGCTATTCTTGTTTGCCTAGACATTAAGTAAATGCCAAATCGATATAAATGATTGTGGTTTTCATTGGCCATGTGGTAGATTGTTTTAATCATCCACAGCCCCCTATGGCTTAAAAAATCGCAACCTTTTTGCAGTATCGATTATTTGTGCTTGATTAAATCCACAGGCAAGAGGACGCAGAAGGGCTACATCAAACCGCAGCGCTAACCTGCCATTAAACGCTCGCGCAGTCGCTCAACTTCCTAGGATTAGGCCTATTCCTGAAAGTGTGATTAAAACTGTGCAACTTGTTTGTGCACCGTGCTGGGAAAGCTAAATCAAAATTATTTTTTTGACGGAAAATCCATTATTTCAATTTGAAGACTCACACCCAGATGCCACGTTGCAATTTAAATTGGCTGAGGGTGATGAGAAAGAAAGCCCATTACGGTGTGATGGGGTCTTGATTGACTCCTGATGGGGTCTTGATTGGGTCCTGATGGGGTCTTTATCAGTCGTGATTGAGTCTTGCAAGAGTCTTGCTAGCTCCCTACTGCTTCTTCCTGTTTTTATATTTCCAAACATGATAATTCTTTTTGTTTTGTAGCTGTTGTTTGTGTGTGAGAGCTCCCCCCCCCCCCCTCAGCCTGGTCCCCTCTGTGATACATCTTCATGAAATTAATTGACATGCTATTTCAGGTCTGTTACAAGCGACGGATCTGAAAATCGGCCCTCATCTCAAAGTGCACATCACTTGCCATTCAAGAAAAACATTTCCGGCTGTTTGAGCCAGCCCCCAGGCCCGTGTATACAAGATATAAAACCGTAAGGCCATTGTTTCTGCAGTGCTTTGCCGATATGTAATAGTACAGAATATTTTGCTCCTTTTGTTTATTTGATTTTTTTTGGCTCTAAATTTAAATGTTACATAAATAACATACAACACTGTACCCTGCCATGGAATAACATCCTGTCCAGGGTGTATCTCTTCCTTGGAGAGAAAAGCACTGAAGAAAGGTTTTTATTTTACCATGGTGCATTGTGGGATATGCCTGTGTATCAGTGGGAATGTGGCAGCAGTTCGTCATTTGCCCCTGTTCGTTGACCCATCCATTGGAAGCTGGAGGATATGTAGGGACACCGGAATGCAGCATCCTGTGAATGTACATCATGTCCCTGTTTAATTGGCTGAACAGACTGGAAATGGAGTGGCCATTTTAGGCAGTGCAATTTGTAGCCAACAGGGGGAGCCATCTGCCACCTCCAGCCCAACAAAGACCCATACCCCCAGGCTTGGGCAGCCAGCCCCCACCCTAAAATAAGGCCACATCAATTTCTGTACTTCCAAGAGATGTGCGCTTAAAATGCGTGTCTGGTTACCTGACAGTGTTTCCAGAAAAACGAAACATCCCCCACCCAGGATTTGGCTTCTCACGTCATTCGAAGCCCAAAACTGCAAGCAAAACCATTTCCATTACAAATATCCGAAACCTGATTCTTATCTGCAGCCCCCTGATTTCTGTGTAATTGCGTTTTTAAAATGCGGCTGCCGCCCCCTTCCCAGCTGCAAGTTAGGGTGTGTCGACCCCATAGATTCGTTTTCCATCTGGTTCTCTCTGATAAGACCCAGGAAGGGGGTGCAGGGTAGCGGTGTCGCCGGCTTAAAAGTGGAGCTATAATGCTGTCTCACACAAGCCTGCTGGGCAACAATCACCCCACAGGAGAGTAGTGGGGGCGGGTCTGAGCTGCTTTGGTGGTGATTGACACAGGGGGCTTATTTTTTAAGAGAAAATTGCTCATCTCATAAAAAAAGGTCAAAGCAGTGTATGGCTGAGAAACTCACGGCTGCCTTCGTAAGGTCTGAGTACAGGCGTATCCATATTCCGGTTCTCTGCTTCTGTGTGTAAGCCCATATATACAGTATAATAGGAGATATCATCACCTAAATGGGTGTGATTTCGTTTTTTAAAGGCCTCTTTTGACACTGGTTTTGATGCGGTCTGCTGTCGTTTGAGCATGTAACAGCAGCGCAATATTATTGTTACATTTCCTTTGTTTGTAATTCACGTACAGGAGTGACCCGGCGATAACAAGGGAGATGGTACGCAAACACGGAGGCGGGCGCTGGTTCCTCCCTTCCCACTGGCTGATCCACAGAGTGATGCAATGTGGACGTCATGGAGACCAAATTGGGAACAATCAGGCTGGCCCAGAAGGGCTGATGCCAGTGACGACAGCGAAGGGGAGTGGGGGGGGGAGCTTGTAGCAGGAGTCTGTGGCCTGGTTCTCATTTCTACGGCATGTCCAAATGGCATAGAGGATCATGGGTAGGATGGCACCACTGGCCGTAAGTATTCAGGCATTCGGTATTCAGTATTCGGGTTCTGCAGATGAGGGGGGCCAGACTCACACCCCTGTCCAGGCTGACCCTTGGCACGCAAGCGGATGTTAATGACACAGCCCCACAATTCCCTGTGAACATTGAAGGGTTTGACTGATGCTGGAGGCCACTGAAATTTTTAGAGCATGTTAGCGTTTGACTGCTGTGATTGGATGGTAAAAACAAAGTTGTAGCTGGATATCTATGTGGTCTATGCAACTAAATGTCATCTATCTTTAAATCTCATTTATCCTCAAATTAGTGTAGTTTTAAATGTGTTTTTAAAAGGAATTAATGAATGACCCTGGAGGTTCTGCTGATGTACCGGTTTTATTAAACTGTAATCCTCTGGTTTTCCTCTTCCTGGGGTCTATTAATTCCCCGCCCCATTGTCGCATGACCATTTTATTTCACATCCACAATAACCCCTCCCAAACTGGAGTACCAGAATCAGCTGCCCTGTTAGAGGGGTGGAGACAGGATGGCATCACAGTGACACTGGTCACACGATCTCAGAAAGGCCAGGCCTTGTTGTCCTTTCTGGTGATACGATGTGGAACACTTGAGGAGAGACAATGGAAAGTGGCCTTTGGGAAATATTACTGTCCTCCGTGTGTGGTGACAGTGGGGTGGACAAAACTGATAGGCACTCTTTCTCACACCAGCCCCCCCCATAGTGACAAGGATGACATCAGTCAGGGTCACTATTGAAATCATTATTTCAGCACCTATCTGTAGTCTGTGTGTACATTTAGTAAATGGTGTGTTACACTGACCAGAGTCAACAAAACCAACCATCCATCCATTTTCCGTACCTGCACAGTTGCGGGGGTCTGGAGCCTATCCCAGTAGCTATGAGCACAAGGCAGGGAATAACCCAGGACAGGGTACCAACCTATCGCAGGGCACACACACCATTTACGCACACATTCACACTTACGGACAATTTGGTAACTCCAATTCAAAACATTAGGGTAAAATATCAAAGCTTTCTTCTTCTGTTTGAACATAATCAAAATAGCAATTATTATTATTTGCCGTGATGTTTGAGACGAAAGACTTGACAGCAGGCGTTGTGGTAAAACACAAAAGGGTTTTATTGAACTCAACGGAACAAAGACTGGAAAGAAACTGGATTGTGAGGGATCAAAACGAGAACTGGAACATGAGAGGGCACACCTCAATGACCGGACTAACGAAAACAGGACAAACAAGTACTTTTAAGGGGTAACAAGCATCAGGCTGGCCCATCAGGAGGGTCAGGTGGACATGGCGGGTAGGACGTCACATTATTATTATTATAATTATTATTATTATTAGTTTAATATTTGTGACTGGACTATGCTTACATACTGAAATGAGCATGGAAAACGTTTAATTCAGTTAACCAGCAGAAGGCACATATAAAGGACAGTAGGAAAACTTTTGTCCCAGAAAACCATACTGAAGCATATTTAAAAGAATATATAATGTGGTCTCTTGTAAATTTTCAAAGGGCTTTCCGTATGGAGATTAGGAATGTACAGTATACATCAAAGCGAGTTAAAATTATGAAATCAATCTCTGCTACAATAATGCCTTCAAGCACACCACATCAAATGCAAATAAATCCCGTGAATGTCTACAGCAAAACCATCCAGTCATTTAACCGCCACATAAACTGATAGATTGCTTATTTTTTTAAGACGCAATGAACTTTTTGTGTTTTTCTATTTTTTCTTTTTTTTTTTACTTGCCAGCTCAAGGTTTGATACATATTTATGCTCTTTATTTTTCATTGTTCCTTTTTAAAATGTTACTTTAAGTGAGTAGAATGTGGCAGTTACTGCACGCCTGGTCTCTCCTTCCTCTGCTGTGATTTTACCACGTTACCAGGTGGCTTATCTTAAATTTTGACAGCTGGACCTGTTTTTGTAAAGGAAGTTGCCCGTGTGATATTTGTGTGTTGATTGCAATGCTGTGATTGCCTGTCAGCCCCAGTGTTTGTTAATTAATATATGCAGGTTGTAAAATAATTCTTATCTCATCCATGGTGTGTGCTGTGCATCTATTCTCCCATTGACCTTGCACTGGATAAGTAGTTATGGAAACTGGTAATATTACTCACTGCCATGTCTCAGATATTTGATCTTTACGGAGCTCATTCATCTTCTCTTGCTCTGAGTCATTCAGAGTGTCTATTCTTTAAGGATACTACTTCTTCTGCTGATTTTTCCTGTCACCTCCGACGTCCTGCTTCAGCTTCCTCTGGCAGCCAGGGGTGACGTGTGCACCCTGGTGGTGAGAATTCAGCTCACACACCCCAAATCTGTGCCTCTTTCAGCCCCAGCCAAGATGGATGGTGCTTCTATGCCCTTCAGATGGCCCGACACACTTGCCCTTCGTGTCAATAAGCTAACATCTGTTTGGTTGAAGATTAGCACCCTCAGATGAGGCCAGCCACAAACTGAAAGTCCCACTTAAACTGTAACCTGTCCAGCCTCCGAAAAATTGGGTATCTGCCAATCTTCGGATGAAGCAGACAACCACAGCTGGTCTATCTGTCAGCTTGAGTAGTCTTGGGGATGTGAAGACTGACCCAAGGTTTATGACAGAATAATGACAGTCTCAATTACATCAGAACATCTCACCAACATGTAAACTGATGCCTGCAATGGATATTTAGGTATATTACAGAAATCAGGCTATACCCTCATCTCCCATTTTAGATCTTGTAGCCAGTAAGAACATTCTAGAAGCTCTTCCTGTATTTTGTTGTTTTTTCATTTGTCTGTGTTTTAAAACTGCTGAGTTTATGTATAGCAATCAGAACACACATGTACAGGTATATGTGGTGGTTATATGATGCTAACTTTTGGAAGCCCTGGATCAATGTTTCATGTAAACAAGCAAGCTGGGTTTGTTCTGTTTCACTAATGCCTACATGCCCTTTTGAGAAACAGCAAATGGGAACAAGCATTATTGTAAAAGCCACTACAATGCACAAAGTGGGGCTGCGTGGGCTTCGGATGGCAGTCAGGGTTCACCCACCAGGTCCACTCGAACCTGGATGGGATAATCACCTTGCTTAAAAGCGCCTGCACTTCTCTGAATCACATCACTGGTGCCCATGAAGTTTTCCCATGTGTCAGGAGCGGACAATCAGCAACTCCCGGTAAGAACACCATGATCTGTTAGAACATGAGGTGAACGTGTTGATGTGATCTTGGGCATAAAGATTATTTTAAAGCATTATTGAGTTGGTGAAGATGGTGGCGCAGGAAGTAGTGCTGTCATTTGGTGACTGGAGGGCTGCAGGTTCAAGCCTTGGGTCCTCCTGACCCTATCAAAGTGTTCCTGAGCAAAACACTAAACCCCAAATAGCTCCCAGTGTGCAGGTTGGTGCCTTGCATGGCTGCCTTCGCCGCCAGTGTTTTAATGGGTGAATGTGAGGCATAACTGTGAAGTGCTTTGAGTGCTTGGAAGAGTAGCAAAAATGCACTATATAAATGCAATCCATTTATTGATGATAATAATGTTTTAACCTAATTTTCTTTATATGTTTAGGATTTCAGAATTTAAGATTCAGACCGTTGCTTGTTAAAAATGATGTATTACACAGAATAATATGAAAAATCAAGAAATATAATACTCTCAGAAATATGCCATAAAGCAAATAATACTGCAGGATTATGGTGGGAAAATTATTTGAATGGTGTATTCCATGCTGTAGACAGTATATTCTATGCTGTAGATGGTATATGCCATATTATAGATGGTGTATACTATGCCGTAGGACTGTATGTAGTATATTCCATGCCATTGATGCTATATGCCCCACTATAGATGGTATAGTCCATGCTGTACTGTAGAAGGTATGTTCCATGCTGTAGATAGTGTATGCTGTCATGTAGATGGTATATTCCATTCTGTAGATGGTATGGTCCATGCTGTAGATAGAATACATATAGGTGGTGTTGACTGATTCAAATAACAGAAATGTTTTCTAAATGTCTTTTGGAACTGAGAAACGATGAAAACAGTGACTGCTTTGTGTGACTGTATTTTATAAATGTTTTAAAATACATTTTTGTCGAAATTTAATAAAATGAATAGTTACTGACCTATTTTAAAAGAAAACAGTCACATATTACCACTACAAAAATCATAATCACTTATGAGCGTAACTGCTGCGCTAATGGTGCACCGCCACGCTGCAGGCTGTGATGGGTTTCATGTTTCGCTATTTAATAGGCCTGCTTCGGTGCAACAGATCTTATCATGGTCAGTTATAATCTACATTATAATTGCAGTGAAATGCTGACGAGCTGATAAATGTTAGATTTATTAATATGTTTTAACTGTGGGGAAAAATCAGTAGTTGTTATGAATAAGTTGTTCCCATGATATCGTAAGTCAGGTAAAATACACTTTTAGTTCTGAGCTTTTGAAAGTTTAGATGCATACAAGTATTTTCTGGCTGCGGTCATGTGACGGGAATGGTGAATGGAAATTTTCCGGAAATGATCGCTTCCTAATTGTACCGAAGGTGAGACTTTTATCCATGTCTTATTAATGCTGCATTGCTACCGACAAAGAGTTCGTAAAACAATTATGTGTAAATGAGTTTTGATATCAGCTTAGGGCTGGGCGATCTGGTAAAACAGGTTATCATGATTGTTTTCACGATGGCGCCAGGAGAACATGCAAGCTCCACACACGGAGCTCTGGCGGAGACTCAAACACAGGTCCCACAAGCGCGAGGCGACAGTGCCGCCCCTTCATAGCTACCGATATCAGCAATTATCATAATTCAAGTAATTATTTATTTGCTTAAATGCTCCATTTTTCCTTAAAACTCCCTTTCATTTGCCGTTAACCAGGTTCAGAAGATGAAATAAGCATGAAATAAGCAACACATTGAATCGACTGCAGACTGAAATTTGTTTTTAAGAAATAAATCATACAAAAACATACATAATTCATGCATATAAATAATACACAAACGCGTGTATTCAGTAAGCTGCAAATTTTCCCGCCTGACTGCCGCAATCCTTACTACATCTCTCTGAGAGTGCTGGAAATCTATGAAATCTTAAAAGATATATCAGAAATTATAACTTTCTTTCCCCAGTAAACATAACATTGCCTTTACTTCTTCACTCAAAAATCGTGAACACGCACAACTCACTCACAAAACACAATATCAAACACCTTTAGTTGCAGGTAAAACAGAAACATAAATCTCGTAAGTTGTTATTTAAATTAAATAAATGTACTTTAATTAAAGCAAAGACCACAGTTTAAAGTAGTTTTAACAAGGAGCAAAGTATTTAAAGAATTTGGAGTCCTTAAGAAATTCGAATACACACAATATAATAACAATCACCTTGATTTTTTAAATTAGTGAAAGTGATTAATTGTCATTGTTGACACACCACAACAGGCAATGCACCACACAAAATGTGTCCTCTACATTTAACCCATATGTGATATGCAGTGGCAGCTATTATTTAGCACCTGGGGAGCAGTGCTAGGGGGCGGTACCTTGCTGGTTAGGGCTTCGAACCAACAATCTTTGAATCACAAGCACGATTCCCTAACCCTTAGGGAAATATCAACAACATAGCATCAAATATCAACCAAATATGAATAGCGTTTAAGATAAATCACGTAACCATGCAGGGGTAGCAAAAATTTTCAGACTTTGTAGACATATGATGCCATTTTGATTTACACATGCGCTGTAGCGCTAGGTAGCAGTTTTTGTCAGGTAGGAAAAAAAGGGCTGAACACCTGTTCTAAAAGAGCAGACCAAGCCATTTTTTGTATTATAGGGAGGGAAAGGAATTGTTTTTGAGCACTATGTCAAGGAAAATTAGCGAGATAAAAAAATAACAAGCTTTTATATGTTTCACAGATGCAATATAAAGTTTTCACAAATATGTATTATTTGACGAATTATTCCAGCAGATTGTTTAAAGGTTAGAGAGTGATTTGGCCCCTCCTTGATCGTCGGCATGAACGTGAACAGCGTAATAAGACCATATTATAAGATTTTTGCTCCTTGTACAATGACTTTTGACAAGAAAAGGTGAAGGATCCTGAATAGTAACAAATCAAGCTTTATGAATGAGTAAAGGCTGAAAATAAATTTTTAGATAGAGACATTAGCTAAGAATGTAAACGTAAGCGTCACCTTGCAGGACACCTTGAGTCCTGTCTGGGGTAAAAGAACAGATACTCCATAAACATGGGAATAAAGCTGGAAGCGTGAGGCTTCATCACTCCCCGTTGAGTCACTGCGCCGCCCATGATAAAAATGGCAGCAACATTTTAGGGTGAATTATTAGGTTGCCCTCTCTTGGTGTGTCACCATGGCAGCCCGGCCATGCCTGGCTGGGCAGCTGGTGATTAGGGCCCCGCTGTTGTCGTGCCCATGGCCCCACGCAGCCAGGAGTGACTCCTGCCATTTGTAAATCACTGGAGCAGGAAATTGCCTCGTTTGCACCAGTAACAGAAAAGCTTGGGGGTCCGGTTGTGAGAACTCAGTGCACAAGCTTCAATTGAACCGGGACCCCACTCAAAAGGGCACAGGGAAACAAAGCTGCCGGGTCATTTCGGTCTGTGAGTTCCCCAAACGGCTATGATGTGTACATAATGTACTTATTTTCCTGGCTGTGCTCTCACCAGGGTTGGGTTAGATGTTTCCTGTGGGGGGACGTGCGAGAATGACAGCTGGAAGTGCCCGAAACGCTGTACCCCTTTCACGTTTGGGCTACCAGGACTATGAAGACGCGAGCCAGCACTATAGAAGATCAAAAAGAACACAGAGGTTGCTGCCTCATCCTGACAGAAGTAGTGGTCTGAAACATCTCCTTTATGGTTCACGAGATGGTACAGAAAGGGAGGCTGTAATTCACAGGCAGTGAGGACCGGAAGCCACTTAACGCACAGCCCAGCGATCACTGGACACAAACTATTAGAGGTGTCCTGTGAGAAAGGAGATGGTATCAATGTAGGTTAAAAGGACACCAGGGAGACGTCAATCGGGACCAGGACAAGGGCATAACTTCAGGTTGAGCACTGGGGGGATTTAATGGGTCTCCACCAATTTAAGGGGGTCCAGGGGGTTGGATTGGATGGTTTTGATTGTTGTGCGAGCTTACAACCCTCATGCCCCCCCATAATTTATGTCCATGGACCGGGAAGAGAATGTGAACAAGAGAAA
This sequence comes from Mormyrops boulengeri, assembly GCA_026781065.1. Taxonomy (NCBI): domain Eukaryota; kingdom Metazoa; phylum Chordata; class Actinopteri; order Osteoglossiformes; family Mormyridae; genus Mormyrops; species Mormyrops boulengeri. Next base: position 19,219,101 of record JAODLD010000001.1, read on the forward strand.
TCCTTGAAACATGGAGCAGGGCAATACAGGCCTTAAAAATGAAGATGGGCAAAACTGCCGCTGGGACCCTTGCTAGTCTGGGAGCGGACAGCTCCTTGGAGGACTCGCCGCTACCCGTGCTGTCCCAGGGTGTGCAGCTCCTCGGCGCCGACTGACTCGCCCCTACCCGTGCCGTCCCAGGGTGTGCAGCTCCTCAGAGGCGACTCATTCGCCGCTACCCATGCTGCTCCAGGGTGTGCAGCTCCTCGGAGGCGACTGACTCATCCCTACCCGTGCTGTCCCTGGGTGCACAGGGCACCTGGGTGATAAGTGGTCTTAATTTTTCTATACTAATCAAACTGAATGAAAAAAGAAAAACAACGAGACAAGACACAGACATGCTGTCATTTGGATCAGATAGATTTGCTCCAGGGACTGTCTGACCCTGCTTTCAAAATAATGTACGTCACTTTGGAGAAAAAAAGGTCTTCTAAATAGGTTAAATGTAATTGTAAATGGACTAAATAGATGGATAGATAGACAGACAGATGGATGGACTGACTGACTGACAGACCGAGAGAGACTTTATTGATCCCAGCTGAGTAATTCTGCATGACTGACCAGCTGTGTGTGATGTGCCTCTGCTTCTGTCTGCAGTGTATAAAAAAAGCTCTTGCCTTGGTGGGGGTGTCTATCAGAGGTGGGGGTGTGGCAGATCGGCCAGGAGTCAGATTCAGGATTAGAAATGACTGAAAAAAAAATATTTAAATATCCATCGAGTCTATTGTTCTGGGTTTGCACGGTTGGGCTGATTTAGATGTGTGAAATGGCTGCGACGGCCGGCGCAAGACGCCCTCCTTCGATGAGGATCATTACCAGCAGGCCTCGTCGCACATTCTGTGCATGGAATGTTCCAGGCACCATCTGCCACTTTGATGGAATCATTAAGAGGTGAATTTAAACAGAACCACTGCCAGATGAGGTGAAAAAATAAGCCGGCCTCTGAAAGGAACCCAAACGGGCCAAATGGGGTTGAAACCGGACCCACCGGCCATCGGTGACTTCCTTCCTTTGTCTTGCTGCCGCGTCGTAAGGTGACACGTCTTCCGCTCCGTTCAGGCGTTTGAACGATGCCGACACAAGGCTCCGAGCCCGGTCACCTGAGAGCACTTGGCATTGTTCCTAGGCCTGCTTGAAGTCCACGTCATATTTTGTCCATCCATCTAGCCACAGGCCAGCACAGCACCTCCGCTGACCATTACAATGATTGGCAGCGTAAATATTTCAGCGTGTTCTGTAGCATTGTGTTACCGTTGCTGATGAATAATGCATGGAGGAAGAAGGCCAGTCCATGGTCCTGGGAAGGCCCCGCGGCAAACTCTGCCGACAGGGACAGATATGAAGGACTGGTAGCCAACTATGTAGTTCTACAGAACATCCAGACCTGTAGGTAATCCACTTGCTTGGTATTTGCTGTGTTCAGAATATTTGAATACTCAGGTGACTGAGTATTAACAAGGTTACCAACCTATGGCATCGCTTCACAGAAGATGGAATGGAGACAAAAGTCAAGGCAGAAGAATCGTAAAGGATTGAGCTGGAGGACAATTCAGCACTGTTGGAAGATCTTGCGTATTTTGACTGTTTTTAGTATATTTTGTTGATGTATCTGGACAAGCTGCCCAAGGCTATTCAAAGACTGCAAGATTGAGCAGGTGCGGTTTCTGAAGAGTGAGGCCATCGCCCTCTAGAGCTCCTACCAGTGCCGCTTTGCTGCTGATTTTGGTTCTCATTTGCAAGATCCCGCCAGGGGAGTGGTCGTAAGCTGAGCAGAGGTCTCCTTAGTTGGAGTAGTCGTGGTGGCCCTGGGGGACACCTATCCATTCGCGGCCTTCTTGCCTCAAGTACAGGTCAGTGTCTCGCTGGGAAACCAACCCTCAAATGTGCATCGCGGCTCGATCCTTAGCCAGTCACCTGTAAAGTAATTATACGCATTTTGTGCAGGTCTTGAGGGTACTGCCGACTCAGCTGATAGCTACTGTCCCTCAAGGATGCATAATGGTCAGTTTATAATGGGAAATATACCACATCTAAGTGTCCGTTTCGCCAGGCGTGTGTCGTTGAGTGAGGAAACTGAGCAGTTTGAGGGGGAGAGCTCAGTAGTCAGGGGTAGAATATTTTTGATTGCATGTTTCCATAAGAAGAAGGCAAGTGGTTGTTGGAGCTTTTATAGGTTAATATGTGTTAACATTGTCAGCATCTCATACTTTGTTGAGCCTTGCGATTTTACCATAACATGATACTCTGTGTATAACAGGTGTCAGGGACAAATTTAAGAGATGAATTAATTATGAGTATAATGGATACGCTTGTACCACGAAGTAGAGCGTAAAGAAGACTTTGACAGGTTCTCATTCGGACTTTTGGTACGTGCGTTTTTCTGTCAAGTGAGCTGCTTGGTTGTTAAATTAATTAGTGGGGCTCTGATGGATCTCCATTATATTTAATCACCATCGCTCTGGAAGTAAACGGCTGGAACTCGTTTTTGAGGTTACAGGAACATCTTCTGAAGGTTGCTGACCTTTTTGAAATGACGTTCAGCCTATGCCAAAGGATCAGCTGTCCAGGTAACATGACCATGTCAATATTGGTCTCCTACAGCAGTGATCCCTGAACCTCCATTTAAGCTTCCTCATCCATACCATACATTTCTTCTGATCCTCCACCAATCCATCTCATTAAATGAATCAGCTAAGCTTCAATTCCATAAGTTGAACCAATTCTGTTGGAGATGAAATGTAAGAAATATATGGAAGGAGGGTGGCTCAAGGAGGGAACCACTGTCCTAGAAGTTATATGCAGCAGTTTGTCATGCTTGCCTGCAGGGTAAGTGAATCCATTTTCAAGAACCTCTTCGACAAGTCTAGGAACTTATTGGGAAACAAAACATGTCAGATCTATTGCCCCTATAAAATGTTTTGTGTGATACATCTTGGATCACGTTCTTCCTCCTGCCCCCGACGGCGTGCCTAGGTAAGAAGAGGAAAGGTTCCTAGAGTGAAACTATTAAAGGTACTCTTGTGTCTTACGTTTGATAAATGTGTTTCTCTCCTCATTGTGCAACAGGTTTCCAGTGATGTGCTTGGTACGTAGAATCTGTTCCCCCCGCCCCCAGAGCCAAAGAGCCGTATTGCGCTGCTAGGTTACCCTAATCCCCACATCCACGTAAGTGTACATGGCCAGCGGTTCTTCCGGTTCCCTGTCAGCACACTGGCAGTCCCAGCTCACGTCTCACCACACTTAGTGCCACGTCACTTACTCCTGTAACGAGCCCTCCAGGTGGAATCTATTAAACCCCTCCCCACAGGATCCCTCCCCCCATTGTTTCAGTCTCATGTGACCAACCAATGCACAGGCCATGAAGTTTGCCTGTTGCATTGTGGGTAGTAGAATGATGACTCCCATTGAGCAGTGACCCCTCCTACAAAGGGAAGGTCATGTGTCCATGATATGATGTTTGACAGGGCTGTATTTTAGTCAATGTTAGCCAAGTTTGGTGGGAATGAAAGGAGGCTATCAGGGATAAGACCCATGGCGCAACCTCAGCTAATTCCCTTAATCAGAGTATAGCTACTGCTGATTAGCTTAGCTTCCAAAGCCATCAAGGGGATTGCTGCCAAGATTAGCAACAAGGCTCCTCCTGGAGCTGTTTACAATCTCGTCAGCACTCCGCACCCACTGTGACCCCTCTGCACACCTTTATGGACGTCCAGAGGCCATTTGAAAAAATGATGTAAGTAGGACCCAGTTTTTTTGTTTTTTTTTAATGAAATCAATTTCACATCAAGGTTTGTGTCAGTTTAGATACAGTGTACTCAGGTTTCTACTGGATGGTGAAATGTATTTGCAAACTCGGCTTTGCAAGTAACAGATACCTGCCACAACAACAGCCATGCATAAAGGAGGGGTCACAGGAGAGGGCGACATCCTTTGTTTGATGCTTATCATTGATATTTTAGACCCACTTGATAGTTACTCAGCATGTTTCATCCATCGCTGCCAAAGTTCCAGGGGATGGTTTATTTGTTTTATTTTCTGGGTCACAGTAAATGAAAGTCATTCATCTATGTCACTGTATGCTGCGGCTCTGAAAGGCATCACATGTTAAACGGGAGCGATATACTGGGGGAAATTTGTTGCCGGGGCGATATCCGTGGCTGTAAACTGGACACTGGCTAAGGGTGTCAATGCATGTCATTCTGCTGCCATTGTAACTGCTAATGTTACTGCTCCTGCTATTACCACTGCCGCCGCTAATGCTAATTCTCCAGCTATTACCACAGTCAGTGCTAATGCTATGCGTACGCTACCGCTAATGTTGCTGCTGCTGCTTCTCCACCACTGATAGCATTACTCCGGCTATATCTGAAATGGCACCTCCAGCTGCCAGAGGATCGTGCTTGAATAAAAGCATGTCTGTCCTCCTGTCCAAATCTTAAAGCCTGGCTCTGCTTGGGGAAATAGAGACCTTAGACTCCTATATACTCTTATTACTATTTGTCTCTATTAATGCTAATATTTGTAATAATAATAGACTTTTGCAGGTGCGGCTTTCATTGGTCAGATCTGGAGAGCTCAGTCAGTTCAGGCATGTTTAAAAAGCCCAGGACATAACCTTGTGATGCGGGGGTGTCTCCGTAACTGTACTCTGTGGTTGTCATTAGAAAACAAGCAGTAATGGGGCTGCTGTGGTTCAGATCTGCGGGATTCTCAGCTGGAAAAGAAACTGACTGTGGTTGAGCGTCCAATCCGACACTGCAGAGACGATAAATGCTCCACACTTCAGATGCGCTTCAGCGCGAGTGCTCACATTTGCATGCAAGCCGCGAAATTTGTTTATGGTGGTCTGCATGACTGCAATTTCCGAAGGGGTGTGGGGGGTGCAGACACACTAGTTTCTGAAAAGGATAAAAACAGGGGAGACAAAGGAAGGTAGAGGAAAGTGAGTGAGAGAGAGAGAAGGACAGAAACTGGGAGAGAAAAAAATACATAATAGCCTGTTATGTGGGTCTCATAAAACCCTTTCTTGCAGTGGGCCTTCTTTTTGCGGAAATTAAAGAGGTCACGTTGTCTTCCACTGGTAACGTCTGTCACAAAGATCTGAGCTGGACTGCACTAGAGAGCAGGGATACACCTCTGACTGTCCCAGGGATTGTGAGGTCTTTCCGTGGTTTCGCTTTTACCGGAACGTTACTGACAAAAGCTAATAGCCATCATTTGACTCATTTAGTATGTGCAGCGTTTGATTAGCCCTTTATCCAGTTTACACTGGGATACTTTTCAGACGGTTTAGGAGATTAACTCTGGCAGCAAGGATTCCCACAAGTTAACCATGTATCTTCCCCGAACAGCCCCTATATATATATAATATATCCATCTCTAGAAAAGCGTGAAAATGAAAAGTCACTTGAGATGCTTAAGTTACTTTAGTTTATCATGCAGAGGCACAGCAGTTTTGCACAGCTTTGTTCACTAATTAGCTCACATCTCACTCTTTTTAATTGTTCACTCAAGGTCCCAATTATTTGAAGTTTTTATCCACAATCTGAAAACAAAGAAAGACAACCGGGTTTGGGGCAAAACCTTTTTGGTTTACATCCTCCAAATATTTTGAAAGCAGTCGATTGTCCTGATCATTCAGCTCAGATCCTGACCATTCAGCGTGAAAAGATATATCTTGGATCTCGATTTTTGAAACTGTGACATATTCAGAGAAGCATAATTCTCGAAGTAGGTCTTAAATGCTAAAATAAAGGCTTTAGGTGGCCTTATACATGCAGAATGCGAACAGAATACATACTGGATGTCAATTTTTGATGTGTGATGGTGTATTGATTTGCAGCATTATTTAATATTACACAACAATGAGGTTACCTGAAATGGCCAGGGTGTGAGGCTCTGCCATCTTCTCCTGCTGCTCCTCCTCGTGTTTTTCTGTGTTTCCTTTCACTTCGGCGCCATCACAGAGGTCGTTTCTGTTTTATAGGATTATCGATATTTGGAAAGCAGCCACTGATAACTGTAGCTCATTGTTTCCAGTGTCAAAATCATAGCATGTGGTGAAGCAGGCTCCTGCGCATTGAGCCCCCTGAAGGGAGCCCCCTCACACCATCCTGTTTACCCCTCCTCTGCTACAGAGGCTCTCCTGCCATTTCTACGTTTGAAGCCTTTGATCATATAATTGACCAATTTTACGTGGCGAGACATTTTTCTGCCAGGGTAGCCAGCCATTGACGCGTCACACTTCAGTGCAATGTCTCATTTCTCAGTTGTGTCCGGTAGCCTTCTGCTGCTCCAGCTTTTGTTGCAAGTCTAGAAAAATTGCATCTTGGGTATTTTGGAACATTTTCAGGACTTTAAAGACTGGGAAAGGCCTAATAACTATTAGCAGTTCTTATAATCCAATCCTGAACGTCATAGTAACCATTCACACACACAGTGAGGATTTGCCTATCCTTGGAAACATTTGGCGTAGGGCAGGGCACACACTGAGTGGGGTTTCAGATTATTACAGAGCCCACACACACACACATTGTTTTTGAAATGTGGGATTGATCACAGCACCTCAAAGAGAACTACTGACACATTGGGGCTATGGATGTCCAACTCCTCTTACTCAGTGCTGTCGTCTTTCTTTTTACTCCATTACTCACCAAATATCACCTCAAAACTGTGTTGTAATGTTTCTTTAAGGCTTTTCCTACAGTACAGTTGAATTGATTACTGTTTATAAATACCCCCTTACCAAGATGATACCACAAAGGTCCTAAAAATATAAGTAATTAATAACCATCTGTGTTAAATACCTGGAATGAAAGGATTCAAAAGCTTTATTGCCTTTTGTAGAAGTACAATGAAATATTTGCTGGTCTATTTCCCTGCAGACTTATACAATATGCATTGAATGGTTAGCAATAATAGAATAATGAACAATAACACAAAATATACAATACACCAGATTTTTAAAGATTAATGACGCATAGATTGTTACATGGGCATCATTAGGTCCGATCACTTGTGGCTGTAGCCCAGAGTATTTTAGCCCTGATGCCAGTGTTCCTTCAGAAAAAGAAGTCAGGTCGCTGAAGTCGCGACGTAGCCCCTGATTTTTTTCAGTAGCTAGAAACGCTCCTGGATTGTTGCCTTCTTTTACGTATCACGGTTCAATGACACATGGTGGCGTCTAGACCAGAATTGCATGAAAGAGTTACTGACAGCCATCTTTTACATGGACAGGAGGTCTCTCGTGAAGATGTTTCCCAAGTCAGGAAAGTCCATCGTCTTCGACCACTTCCCCGACCCCTCCGACACCTGGGAGATCATCGAAACCATCGGGAAGGGGACTTATGGGAAAGTGTACAAAGTGCTCAACAAGGCCGATGGGAGCAAGGCCGCCGTCAAAATACTCGACCCGATCCATGTAAGTAGGAGGCCTGCTATCCATACTGTGGAAATGAAGACCCACCGTGACACTGAAATACTAGGCATTTCTATTACACACGGTAACTGCCTTCTCAGAAACAATCAGACAAGACTGATAGAGAATTTATTTAGTTTTGCTGGAGTTATCATTAATAAAATAAATGTGTGTGATAGTCTTAGCTGGTGTACCTGATACAGGTTTGGCGTTAAGAAATTTAGCTATGTTTGACATTGGTGTTCTCAAATCACAGGCAATAAAATTTCCTACACTTTAGGCAACCCCCTGTTCAGTTAGACTTACTGGTGTTCTGAAGGGGTCAGCCTGCAGTGCCTCTTCCATCCACCAGTTTCCATTCATTTTATCACCCTTAATATTGCCCCAGTAGGCTCCAATATTGTGTGTTACAGGCTTAGCTGAACTGCATTTTGAAGGAGAAAGAGATCTATTATGGTTCTGTGTGGATGAATAATTGCATGTAACAGAAGCCCACCCTCCCCCCCCCCCAGCTCAAACAGCACCCCCACTCTCATCACAGGGCTATTCACAAAGACAGGGTTTCCTCGTGGAGGGCTGTTACTCATTTTCATCGCTGGAGGCTTCTCCATACCCATTTTTTAAATTTTCCATGTCTTCCTCTTCCATGTCAGTACATTTTCTGGTTTCATTTGAGTTTTTCACTTGGTTCCCTGCTTCTCCATTACCATGAATCAAATGAGACTGAGGCACAAACCTTGACTTAAGACCTAACATCTCATCCACATAAATATGGTATTTCCGCATGCTGTTGTTCCATTAGCTTGCATTGTCACCCTACAGGCTGAGTACTCTATTCCAAATTTGAAATTGCTCTGGAGCAATTTGCGGGGGGGGTGTATCAGCCTTGCTCAGGATCCTAGCAGTAAAACCACTTGGGTGGTCTTGGGATTTGAACCAACAACCTTCTGATCATAGGCGCAGCGCCCTGTACTGTGCTCGGATAACAAACAGTTTCCACTCCATTTTTCAGGCCCATTTCAATTAGTTGTTCTAATTTTCCTTCTCAGTAATTAAGCAATTGCACCATTAATCAGGCAATTTAGCATTAGAAGAAATGTCCACTGCCATTTTAACTGATGTATTTATTTCTAAGGAAATATAACAGCCTTTAGATGGGTAGCTGTGATGCTGTATTTGCTGATAATGTCACAGACTGGTTTAGCTGTCCACCAGCGATTACTTTATTGGTTCCCATAGAATTCAACTGGTCAGCACATGGTCACCTTTATCTCCCTGGTTACAGAGTCCCAGATTCTTCCATCACTGTCTATTAGGTCTTTGTCACACTGAACAGATGTACTACTATAGTACAGTACAGTACAGCACAGCACAGCACAGCATAGCATAGCATAGCATAGTATAGTATAACTATCCACTCACCTTCATGTTGGGGTGCCGCTAGACATTTAGGATATATCTGTGCCCTGCATTGAAAACATATCATGTTGTGCCCCCAGTCCAGACCAATCCTGTTATATTTAGGGCCCCTGTGACCCAGGGTACTGCCTACAGGTATTCCTGCCGTTGATGGACTTGGCTCTGAGTACAGTTTTGTCTCCAAATGCAGGACATAGATGAGGAGATAGAGGCCGAGTACAACATCCTCGAGGGCCTGTCGGACCACCCCAACGTAGTCAAGTTCTTTGGGATGTTCTACAAGAAGGACGTGAAGGATGGGGACCAGCTTTGGCTGGTGTTGGAGGTACTAGGGACCTGGGTCTCGTTTCCTTTTCACAGTGGGCCAGAAGCTATAGCTGCTGTTCCAGGTTGGAACAAAGAGGGAAAATGAGCAGGTAGAATTTTGGCCTGATACCTCCACCTATGTGTGTGTATGGAATTTACATGTTCTCCCTGTGTTTGTGTGGGGTGCAAAACCATCCCTACACTGTCTGCAGTATGCGTCTCCAGGGTAGAGCTGTAATTGGGCCTTAAAAGTTAGACCCGACAAGGCCTGAGCCCGACAGAATTCGGCCCGAGCCCGGCCTGAACCCGTATAAAATGATAGAAATTAAGCCCGAACTCGACCGAACCCGAGTAGGATTCCGAGTTTTGAAGCCAGAAGTGACGAATCCAAAATGGCAGCACCCTTTATCAACAGAAGGGAAAGTTGTAGTTTTATACTGTTTAAGCACTACTTCTCATTTGTGGCTCATTAAATTGG
>JAODLD010000001.1:19228859-19245956 GCA_026781065.1 Mormyrops boulengeri
CTATTAGTTAGGTTCTCCCCAAACGAGCTTGATGGGCCGAATGGCCTCCTCTCATTTGTAAATTTCTTATGTTCTTTCTTATGTTCTTAAGCAAAAAATCTTGCTTTTTGATACGGGCCCATGGTATTGCTACTTCAGTGGCAAATGGAACGGATCCGACTCGGTTTTCGCCAAGTTTTTGGCGGATGTGACCCAATCTCAGCAACCAAAACTCGGGTCCGAAGGCAAATGGAACGCACCATAAGCCCAAACCCGATCGAACCCGTGGGATCCCGTCGGGTCCCGGAAAAGATCTTCCGCTCTACACCTGACCATTCATTTACCGCGCAAGCCGGAGCGCAAGCCCGAGCCCGTGTAACATGATAGAGATTAAGCCCGAACTCGTCGGGTCCCGTCGGGTTCCGTCGGGTTCTGTCGGGTCCCGTCAGGTTCGGGCAAAGATCTTCAGCTCTACTCTAGGGTATCACCTTGGGCCCCATGCTCACGTTGGGGTCGGGGGGTGTAAATTTGTTCATCAGAGTTAGCGTTATGTTTTTAAGCAGGTAACGTCCAAACACTGGGTTTTATTGCATGTTCTGTGGCCGCAGAGGTCAGCACACTGATACGTTTCCTGTAATCACTGACTAAATGCAGTTTCTCAGAGTGTTTTGATGGAAATCCTTCCCAGGGGCTCCAGATTTCTCGCAGGGAAAAAATGCATAATACATTTTACACACACACAGTAAAACCCATGCAGGCAGTTTCTTTATAAATACTATTCTTGAAATGTATGATACTGAAGAGAACTGAGTAATTTTGTTATTTGATGCTGCCCGTATATGATTATATACAGGCCTCGAAAATTGAGGTGTCCCAGGTAAATTTTGAAAGACAGTGGAAAAACATACCATTTGCATTTGACTGTCGTTCTTCACGAGCCCTCGGACATCCGTACGCAAACACCAAGGAAAAAAAGAAGAGATAGACAGCCAAAATCCGGGAGGCTAATCCTGATGCTGAAAATCAGCACTTGCCACAGTGATTTGACAATCGCCATGGTTACCACTCCTCCCTTCAGCTTTGGGGCCCGTGGTGGGTGGGGGAGGGGGGGTTCCATGCAGCCTCCCCATTCCCAGCGGTTGCCTGTACACTCTGCATGCTGCGCCATGCCTGGTCGCCTAGATAACCACGCGGTTTGGGCATAATTAACCGGAGAGATTGTGGTTGTCTTTTGGAAAGTATCGAGGGCACTGGGGCTGTTCTCCCCATGCAGTTATATAACAGCTAAACACACACAACTGCATGCCGCATGGGTGACAAATGTCAACTTGCTTTAAATGAACTGTTATCAGCCACAGTGGCTACAGTTTTTTTTATTGCATCTAACACTTATTTTACTCTTTCTCTGTTTTCTTGTATTGTTTTACCGCCTGCTTGATCTACTTGCAATTTTATTTTTTTTATTGTAACCTGTCTTTTTTGTTTTAACTGCTTTTTTATTACATTGGGTGTGAGAAATGCGTGTCACTAATAAAATTATTATTATTATTATTACTATTATTAATATTAATAATAATAGTAATAATATTAACAGTAGTAGTAGTAGTAGAGGTGGTGGTAAATTTCCTCTTTACTTTAAAACAAACATTTTAATATTCAGTTCAGTTTGTCTTGTATGATGCTTTTGCCGTATAAGGAGCATTGTCACACAGCACATATCCGAGGTGCCTAGAGAGTGTCCGAGGTGACAGTGGCAGGGAGAAGTCCACTCCGGGACAGAAAACGGCCCAGGGAGGAAGCAGACACAGTAGGAAGTTCATCTTCCTCTGGCAGTACGAGTTTACATTGTAGTACAAAATACTTCATAGCTGTATATTAATAAAGGAGAAAGGTAGCGACAGATGAGAGGCGTTGGATGAAATCATTTGTACAGCATTATACAAATCCATGCTATTTTCATCCCGTTTTTAGTTGTTTTTAGATTTCGTCGTTCATTGTTGTGGCTCCATTAAACAGAAGTTAATGGCTTATTTTCCCTTCCGTGGATTGAAAATAATTGTCATAAATTGATATTCCAGGCCGAATCATTCAAATGTTTAATCTGCCTAATTTAATTAAATTAATGAACATTGCAACTCAGAAAAGGATTCCAAACAAATGAATGTCGCTGCATTTTCCATTTGAGAAAAAAACACGTGTTCTTACTCGCATGCTAGAGAGCTTAAAGGCCAGATGGTGAAATCACTCTGCTGACGCTGGGAATCAAATCATGACCATCTGATCACAGACACCCCTTCCTAACCTGCCGAGCCACACATCACCCTCGGAAGTAGCGTTTGGTTATATCCTGGTGGAACGTGCCATAACGTGTGCTGTGTGACCATGGACAACAAAACAGGAAGGAAGAGTGGTCTCAGTTCTGTGTGTTTCATGTATCAACAGTCATGTGTGATGATCCATGCCCTTTATGTGTCCACACACTTAGGGAGTGTTCCCTAACCAAATCGTTCAGGTTTCATAAGGCACATTTACTAGAGTTACTTTTGTTCTCACATTGTTCAAGTCTATTTTCACACAACATCCATTTCGCTACAATCCCACTCTTCTCCATTTATTCAATTCTGGTCCCTGTCCATCCACTCTGGTTGAGTTTTAGCCCATCCATTTGGTTACGGTCCAGATCCCCCGTCTTAATTTAATCCTGATCTTTGTCCATTCATCCTGGTTAAGTTTTAGTCCATCCATTTGGTCACAGTCCAGTCGGTTGCCAGCGATGGGTAGGACTGTAATGGCAGATGCTTCCACCTGCTTGGATCTTCTCCCAGATGCCCATCTCTCTTTTCCCCGTGAACTGGGCTGCACATTTTCTCTGTGCCCTGCATTAACCTGTGGAGCTCTTCACTAGCAGAAAGATGCAGGCTATTATTAAAGCCCTAGACCACAGAACATGCCGGTAACATGCAGGGCTGCGTCTCCTGAAAGCCAGTTACAGGTCCTTCAGCATAACACTGCTTTGAAAAGCAAACAGGCCAGTGCTAGGCAGAAAAATTAGGTACTCTTGGAGTCTTGGAGATGATGAAATTACCTCCCCAAATTACCTTGATTGCACGGGAACTAACTATATCCCTTGTTTTCTCGTTGTGCAATTATAGTTTGCATTTCTTTAACAGAGCCTGTCATTTTGTTTGCGAAGTTATGCTGTTGAAATAATCAGTTTCATATACAACTATACCTTCATTGATTCCTAGACTTTGCAAAATGACACATGATCCAATGACTTGAATTGAATTGTATTGAATTGGAAAATGTATTTGCCATTTGCACAGATACAAAAGTACAACTACGCTAGAATTCTTGCATGCTTCCCTTGGTCATGGTTTAAAAACAACAGACAAACACATAACAACAGACAAGACTATGACATATAGAAAGAAAGATGTATTCAGGTTCTTGGTATGAAATAGATAAAAGGATAAACCAGGTTCTTGATAGATAAATGAGTGTCAGATGTCGTTGCCTTTTGTGGCGATATCAGTTAACAATGGGGTTTGTGTTTGGGCCCTCTAACCGGATGTCAGTAAAATGTGGACAGTGGCTGTTTGCCGGGTAGATGATAAGGGGGGGTCATCTGCATCTGGCAGCTCGAGGGCGACCATTTATTCTCAAGCCTCCAAGATTTTCACCAACATATCACTACAAAAGAAGGGCTGACATGAGAGACGTTCGATAAAACATCCTCGCAGAGGTACAGGGGGTGTCAACACTATTTATTTCTCTCCTTAGCAGTTTGAGTATGCACTAAATCCCTGATTAATGTCATCTTCAGGGAAAATTCAGCAGATGCTAAGCGGTATTTATGACAGACAGTGTGTTTTAAAACAAATGCAGTCTGAGCTGTTGTACTGTATGTATCCTGAAACCATTTTCTTCCATGTCTGATGTGTCAGGTCTGAGAGCTATGATATGTAATCGATTTACTGTAAACACACAGATTTTAAAGGTCAAACACACGATAACATTAGCTTCCGCTGAAGCTGCAGTGGCTAATTTCTAAGGGAGGAAAGTCCATTGATGGTGTCTCCATTTTGATCTTTCGCTTCCTTTGATGTGCGTGTCATAATGTATTCATTTCTACCACCTGCATTTGTAAGGCAATGAGGTGATTTTCAATAGCAAATGTTCCCATCGCTGAAAATTTTATTCCCAAGCAGTCTGCTGAAACCCTATGATGAACTTTGTTTGTAGGTCCCATATTATTAGTTTTCATTCAATAAATATACGACTTATCCCGGACAGTTATCGATACCGAATTTGACCTTGATATGTAAAACACGGAAAACAGCAGTATGTCAGGGGAGGATGTTTAGCGACGGCTTGCGTGGAGCCTGCAGTGCCGGGGGAGATTTTAAGAAAACGGGAGGAATTAAAGTGATGGGTTGACATTAATAACATGCCCCCAGCAAAGTGAAGGTAATTGGAAATGATAAGCGTGAGGACCAAAAATAAACCGGCATCCGTCACAGATACATACATGTCAGCGTTACTTTACTCTTCACCAGGGCTGTAGTACTCGAGTCTGGTCTCAGGATGTTTTTCTATTGTCTTCAACTCGTCGGGTATTTGCACTTGGATTTGTCGCGGACTTAGCCATTGGAAGAGTTGGTGTTGACAGAGTCCAGCTGCCTTTCATTTTTTTCTTCTCAAGTTTACATTTACATATTGTTTGCATTTATAGCAAACTACCGCGGTTGCTTTGTGGTTCATCGGTAAAAGACAGAGTAGAGACCCCAGTCAGCATGTAGTACTGATCAACGATAAGCATAAAAGGCGGCTTTAGCGCTGGTTGTCTTTTCACCATCCGTTAAGTATAGTGTAATTCTTATTTTCGTATGGTTTTGTACAGTTATAGTTACAGACTTTCCACCTAATTAGACTCGTATTTTTTTGTATTATTCATTTGCCAAAGAGACAAAACACACAATAAACAAATGTAAATATGAATTTGATTGATAGCATTATTATTATTTTGTTCAAATTTTCTACAGATATCACAATAATTTCGTTATCATGAATTCTGTTGGCTATGATAATCATGTAGTGAAAATCTGATACCGTGACAGCCCTAAATGTTTTCATTGAGGAAGTTCTCACACCTGGGCTTGAACAGCTGACCTAAAGGTTATCCCAAAAACCTACACACACACTGGTCCTTTGCGGATAAATACGACACCTGGTACGGTGGAAAAATGCCCCTAGGGTTTAGAATTTGTAGTGCTTGATTGTGATTACCTTCACCTGTCCCTTGTTACCTAAATTCCCAGTGTTTAGATAATTGTCTTTGGCCTACGCCTGTTCCTCCTCCTGCTTCATTAGTTGTTGGTTAATAAACCTTATTTGATAAGAACCGCTACATGGATTTCCCGTCTTTCTTCAAGCTCCACCTTAACACTTTTCTGGGTGGGGGTTATGTGTTGCTTGGTCTCTGGAGAGTGTTGAGTTTGATATCAAGTAAAGTGGCAAAACTTAAAGTAAATAATATGGCCTAATTTGACCCTACAGTGCAGTTATACTGCAGTTGATTTTTATTCACAAATAATTGTGAAAAATTCTTAAAACTGAAGATATACCATGTCTCTAGCATCACACAAAAATTACAAACAGGTAAGTAAGTGGTCTGGAAGAGGATAATTTGGACTTCTGGCTAATTTGGAATATACTAGTCCTAGTCTTGGACCTGTCTTGCACTGGACAAAGGCGGTCTTGACTACACTGCTCTGCCCTTTTTACATTTGTCTATAAGGAAACACTGGGACTTCGCCATGAATCAGGGAGGTGCCATTTTAGTGGTTCGTGTGCTTATCTTACTATGAAATATTTTTAGGTCCGCCGAAAGACCTTTTCCGTGCGGATTTCACAGTTATCTCCATTAAAATGAATGAGATATTCACTGACTTGTGCAGAGCGATTAAACGTGGGACATCAATTATCCCCTGGCGGACATTGAAATACAGTCTGACCATAAGTTCTCTGATCTTTAAGTTCAGTTGCTGTCCTACATAAAAATACCATAACCATAAAAACGCAAGTTAATAAATGTACCTCAAACGCGAAAATGGCGTGTCATGACGTCAGTACAAAGATTAAGAAGTGTTCATTGCGTTTTATCACTGTGAATTATTTGTTTGTACAGTACGCTTGGGACAATTCAGAACTCCCTGTGGCTTGCTAAATTAAATGGTTTAAATGGCCCGGCAAGCATAAAGAAAAGAGCACGTCTGAGAGTCACGATCAGCCCCCGGGGCATGCTCGTAATGAGCTTTCCGGTACCTGGGAATCCAACCCAAAACGGCCCGGAGGCCCCCAGCTTTTCGTATTGTATCGTAGCGCGAGACAGCCTGTACACCAGACCTTTCATCTAATACGAATTGTGTGCATTTAGATATCATGATGTTTGCCAATATACGCTTAATCATTTTGATGTTTCATGGAGTGATGTAGTTGCTCCCTGGATATTATGAAATCTGTTCAATTTAATTCTTACTAAAACTATATTTTTATTGCATTAATAGAAGAAAATTAATAAGCGAGATATTTTAGATGTATTATGGCAGACGTAAATTCCAAATGTCAATATCATAATTAGACTCCTGTGCTTTATTGATCAATTGCATTGTAATCGCGTCCCCCCAAATTTCTTATGCTTTGCTGGACAAGCTACAGAAAAACATGTCTTATAGCGTTGTTATGATCTTTAAAGGAAAATAACTGCACTTGTTTTAAATGATGAGCAAATGTAAAGCTTTCCCCAAAGGTGTGTTTCATTCACCTGTTAAAGTCAATAAAGTCACCTTTAAGCTTTGGGACTCTACAGAACTAAATAAATAAATAAACAATTACTGAATATTAGACCGTAAACTTTTACTCGTGCTCATTACCCTTATGTGCTCAACTCATCAATTTTTCGAGCCTAAAATTATGAACACGCATACAAGGCACGTCCCATGAGAATACAATTATTTCACAGCTGATAATTTGAATATAATGCAATAACTCTATTCGTGAAATCGTAGTGATGGGTTAAGCGGAAACGAAGATTTTGTCTACGGTACGTTTGGATTTAGGTTCAGCATGTACACATACGTATAAGATAGCTTTTTGTGTGTGATCCGGTAATCGTTCTGTATCAGAGCTGGGTCTCATTAAAAGGCATTTATTTCTCATTTCGTTTGGGGCAGGCAGCACAAAATTGCTGGTTATCGTTGTTGCCTTGACAACATGCCAGACCATTTCATGCAATTTTCTTAAAAGGCTTTCGGCACACTACAAAGTTTAGTATGTCTTTCATAAACACAAAAATACTGCTTGTGGTGCTGCTTCTGTTTACTTCATGACAGCACAACAAAGACGGAGAAAATGTGATTTCGTAGTATTAAAATAATTAATTTTCAGTGCAGCTCAGTTCATCCAAACAGAGATAATTGACTGCAAATTTAGTGAGAAGAAATATTTCTACATTTTCCAGTTTTATTGAATAGTATGAGGACTCACTGGTATATTTGGGTGTTTTGTTGTGATCTGAACCAAATTATATTTTACAAAAAATCATCATGATCCTCATTTCATTTCTGTAAAACAACGGCATGGTGCAATACACTGCTTTACCCCCTGTACACAGGGGAATATCTGTTAACTTGGCTAAAATGCATGACAAGAAAAAAAGCTGTCATATAAAATTAAATAAAATGGGAAAATAACTGCCAGAGATAATCCTTACCCAGACATTGCATACTTATACCTCTCTAACAATTAAGCTAATTTTAAACCAGCATTTGTCTTTGTTGTTCATGATGTTCACTGCATCCATTGCTTAGCTGACAAGCCTCCTCTTACAGTGTAGTCTGAGTTAATACCTGTGATTTCTGTAAAAGACGTCAGAGAGCTGGATTCATGTGACGATGAAATGAATAATCCAACTCAATCAAATCAAATTACAGAACCTTTTATTCAATTATTATTTAAAAATAGTCTTGTTAATTCTGTGTTCTTCTGTGTAATTCAAACATACCTGAACAGATAAGATTAGTCATCCAAAATCTGAGCAAATCCTTCTTATGGAAATGTATTCATATATATATATAATTTTATTTTATTTTTGATGGCACATTTTTTCACATTCCGTGGTTGTTTTTCAAAGATAAGGTTTTTAAGCGATTGAACAATATATGGAATATGTTTAGAATACGGTTTCGCCTGACATCACGGAAGGTTCACTCTGAGATCTAAAATGCTAGCCAGTTAGAGATGCATTAGCTACTGTTGCTCCAGATTTAACTTCTCTGACTTCTCATCTTGTGTTGAATCATTCCCCTCCTCTCCATTTTCACTGTAATCCCAGCTCTGCAATGGCGGCTCTGTCACGGACCTTGCGAAAGGCTTGCTGAAGAGGGGTGACAGAATGGACGAAGCCATAATTGCCTACATCTTGCATGAAGCTCTCATGGTAAGGAGACCGGGGGGTGTAAATTACGGAGCATGAAGAACATGAGGCATGAATACTGTCCACCTAGCAGCTGGCTCCTTAGCGCCACCCACCCACTCGATACACTTTCTACACATGATCTGTATGTGTTCTCTTCCAAACCCAGTGTCTTCTCTTGGGTGCAGTTTGTAGACATACTGCAGTGCTTCTGTGTCCTTCTCCTGAGGAAAATGTGCAGTATATAAAAATGACTAAAATTTGGACTAAAAATTTGAGCTTCCATGGGAGATAAGTCCTCATGACATCCCCAGGGAAGCTGAGTGGAGGTGTTTGGCAAGCGCCTATGGCCCCTGGTGCTAATTGTTAACTTGGTTGTCCAAAAAATAAGGTGGAATGCTCTGCTCCTGAATGCACTCTTGAGGACACCGCAGGCATTATCTGAGAACCGCAGACCAGCCTCATAAGTTGCTTTCACACCGACCAGAACCTTTTTCTGGAGCCAGGGACTTTTGTCGCATTCACACTGCTGGAATTTGGCCCGATTGTAGCTCCTTGGAGGTACTGTTTGTTCAAACACAAACTACTGGAGAGGCGCTTACAGCGATACCTTGATGATTAGTTAACCACAAGTACCAGTGCTGATTTGGAAGTTACATGGAAGTGTAAAAAAATAAATGTAGTGGAGCAAAAATCGAGCAGTAGAATTATTTTTGTACTCCAATTACATTTAATGCATTAATTAATACATTTTTTTGCTTATGTCTCCATATTTCTTCTTCAGAAAATTTGATCGATAACCGATATACTTTTGTCTGATATTGTTGGTACCGGCAGTGAATGAAACTTGCCAGCTCTTACTAGCGGGATAATGTTACATCATTTTTTATTCTGTGATAAACGAAAGATTGATCTGCTGGTCAGATTTAATAAGAATCATGAACATGTATAAGTAATATAAAATAAAAGGCTCCTAAAGGTGTCCCATTTTGATTATGATCAATCTGTTATGGATCCGGGCAGATCTGGTGTGATGGCGAGGCATGGAACAAACATGGACGGCTCACGGGCAGACCAATGGGGATTTATTAACAAACAGAAATAAAAACACTAGAAATACTTATAAACCAAAAACAGAGCACAATGGGTCAAAAGCAAAAGGGGAAAAACAAAAACTAATTACAAACAGGGTGGGTGTGCAGGCAGGACATATAGCAAACAGCAGAACAGTCACAATCAATGAACCACTGGGGAACTAAACTGAGGAAGGGACTTAAATACTGAAACTAAACTGAGTAATAAGACTAACACAGGGCAGGTGAGACTAATTAACAAAGACTGGGAAAAGAGGCCACAGATGAAACTAATTAACTCAAAAGAAATAATCAGGGAAACTTAGAACTGACCAAGGAACAGGAAAACAGAATCTAACACTGGGGAATTACAGACAGGTAAAAACACAAGCAGGGGCGCAAGGAACAAAAACAAATACAAATCACCAGACACAAGAACTAGAAAAACTCATACAAATGAAACACAAGGGAACAAAATCTACAAACAGGAGGCAGGATTCAAACATATGACCAAAAGGGCCACAGGCAGCCACATGCTCAATGCAGCGAGCCATGCGGCTCACAGGAAGCAGGTGAAAACACTACAGCCTAGGACAACAGGGGAAAAGGACGCAGACTGGGACAACAGGGGAAAAGGACGCAGACTGGGACAACAGGAACTAACCCTGACACAATCACTCCATAAATAACAAAACAACTTATTTATCCTTCATTGCTTTGGTGTGGTGTAGTTTTGTATGAAATTATGTGTGAAGTTGAACTTTTTGACTCTTCCATAGTTATTAAGTTCCTGTTGTGTGGTGTGAAACACAAAAGTGGCCAAGAGCTACAGAAGTCCCCTGTCAAGCCCAGGGACTTCCGGAACTTTGGTGTGAAAGCGCTTATGGTTTAGTGGTCATGACCCCCCCCCCCCCCACAGCATTCTTTGGTTTCGCCCCTCTATTAAAACCTACAGGGACTTCAGCACCTGCATGTCAACAGCACAATCCATCGTGACGTGAAGGGGAACAACATCCTAGTGACGACTCAGGGGGGCATCAAGTTGGTGGACTTTGGTATGTGTCTGCTGCTGTCCGTCCCTCTCCCCGTCAGGAGGGTGGCAGCGTACCATGCATCACCTCCACCGTGGGAGGCTAATAGCCACTAACAAGAATCCAGGGACACTCACTGATGAAATGCAGCCAGTTCCCTTGCCAAGGGATACAGTGCTTTGTGGTTTAGATCTGCTGGACATGCCTTGAAAGTTCAAAGACTGGATCTCTCTCTCTGGACCTGCTGCTGAAATCGGTTATCTAATAGGGAACGACTGCGATGAGTCACAGACATTCCTGCTGACACAAGTTCCTAATGCCTCTTTTCTTCCCAGCAGGAAGGCTGAATGTTCACGAAAACTCCACGAAGGGATTCAGGCTCTATCAATCAGTAGTAGCTATAAAAAAATCAGCACAGCGTCACATACAGCGTGCATATAGACGTTTTGATTGAAAGCAGCTAATTATTCTGCTTCCGAGGTTTTTGGTTTAGCGTAGCTGATATGAACTGTGCTTATTAGAGAGTTGATTGATATGAATCTGATGCACAGGATGGACAGTCTGATAAAATATCTAATTTGTGTAATCACAGGTAGCGGAGAGATGAAGGGAATTCTGAGGGCTCTCTGGAGTCTCTGCTATAAGGATAGTGAGAGTGAGGAACAGAGAGAGAGAAAGAGAGAATGAAAGACATGATGAGTCATAACATTTAAGCTTATCTGTAAAAGTCAGAGTCAGCTGAGTGATTGTCTCTGTCCGGGGCTCTTCATAATGGGCCGGACATTTTCTTTTCTTGGCGCTATTGCGGAAACATTGGACCGAGTTATCAGAGACCCCGCCAGAGGAGCTTCTCGTTGCCAGCACGGGCGATTTGCGTGAAAGGGCTTTTGTGTTTGCAAGATCAGCTGCGGCCACGTGCCGCAATTTGGTTTGTTGGAAGCCCTCCCTTTGCTTCCTGCGATGAATACGCACATCCACATTATGACATCGAAGTGTACCGTTTTCACGCGCTAATTTGATGTTAATTTTGGCAAAGTGTGTATTTCAACTCTGCCAGCTCTGACACTTTTGTGCTGGACAATATCCGTCAGACACTTGAATTTTAGAGTAGTAGTGTGCTGGGAGTGCCGTGTGGTTCTGTTGGCTTACACTGCTGTGTCTATAATGGTCACCAGTTCTAATCTCCTGATTGGCAGAGTGATTTTACCATTAGGTTCTTCAGTAAGGCTCCAGGAACTGTCTGACCCTGCTTTCTCAGTTGGGTCTTGCTTTGGAAAAAAGCATCAGCTAAAATGAATAAATGTACTTTCCTTTAATTTATCAGGTGAATCTGAACCTATTGTACTGTACCATAAAATAATCAGAGCATCATTGCATGTGTATCTGTTTTCAGATACAATGAAAATGAAAACAATTGAATTAATATTGCTACAATTGAATGGTCATACCATGATATCTTACACTGTCAGGGGCTGAATGAATGTTCATTTTGACTGAAATGTTTCATTTATTTCTCTCACATGTAAATACCTACATTTTGTCATCATGCATCATCTCTTACAGTGTTTTGGGAAACTATGGACCTCAAAACCTTATTAAAAACCAATTAATTTTCTGAAAAGACATTTTCAGATGGCAGTCATTTCGTTTGCTTGTGAATAAATGTTTTTTTTCTGCTAATTCCATTGATTGCAGGCATGGTATAAATAACTAAAGTGCAGTGATGGCCGCCAGCATCATGCAGGCAGGTCGGGGCAGACACCACCTTGTGGGGTTTGTCTCCTTTGGCTGCCTCCATGCCAAGCGGGGTGGGGGGGACCGGGCCTCCTTCCTGACACGTGGCCCCTTGATAATCTCAAGCGTGAAGCTGGGTGTCTTTTTTTCATTGCGGGGGGAGTGTACGGATGGCTGCCCCGTGGAATTGATGAAGCCCCTGCAGTGACTCATCACAGGAGGAGAAAAAAGACATTATTTGGTGGTGGAGGGGGGGCAGAAGGAAATGGAAAGCTTTCCACTTGGCCTATGAATATTCTAATTGACAGTGTTATGTTGCTGATAATTGCTAGGCATTGTCCCAAGACCAGGCTAATTGCTAATGTGGTGCAAAAGCCTCAGCACATTGCTGGCAGATGGTATGTAATGCAGTACATTTATGTGTATATATATCTCACATGTATGTATTTTTGTCTGCAAAATGCATGTTTTTGCCGACATTCTTTCACCGAGAAGACCCAACTTTTGTAAGAACCTCCTGATTCTCTATAAGCTTATTTTACTATTGTTGCCATGTTATTTTATGGTCCTGATGAGTGACTATGGGCTGTTTGTGATTTCTGATTGGTCCGTGTTTGTGTTTCCCATGGTCATTTGATTGCATTGACATTGTAGCCAGTCGACTCTCCATTTCGTTTATATATATATGCTATCCTGTAGTTGCCACAGTAATTGAGAACTTTCGGCGATGTGAGCGAATTCACAGAAACGCTAAAGGACCATCTTGGACAAAAACATCCGCCAATGAATCTTCACCTTTCTGATCGCCTTGACATCTTGGCATATTTACAATAAAAAAACAATCCTCTGTGCCGCATTCATTCGAATGCCTTTGATTTGCTCCCTTTTCCAGTCATGTTTAAAGCAGTACAGAGGCCAAGCTTTGAAAAGCAAAGCACCTCCTTCCTTTGCATGAAAAGCAGCTGCTGTGTGGCCGGTATCTGCCAGACTGCTCGATGATGTCATCTGTAATCGCCGGTTTAAAGGGCATGTGAATCCACAGCAGCCACACACCGGTTTAATGGCTTGGCCCAGCTACTTTTATGCATTGATTCTGTGGATGTGGAGCAGGACCCTTTGAAATGCTGACTGTAGATATCGCACTACCTAGTCTGTAATGTCACAGTAAGATACATTTTTTTATTGTGAATGCTTATAATCCTAGGTGCCTCTTTAAAGAGATATGATTAATTTATATTAATTGATCAGTAAGCTTGAGGGCCACAGTAGCAAATCACAGCCACCGTGTGCAGGAGTGAGTGTACAGGTCAGAAATACTCAGAATCTCCCAGGTTTTTATTTCTGAATATCATCCCTATATAATTTCCCCGGCTCCCACGCTCAGAATCTTGCTGTGGTTCCTCACACAGGCGTCTCTGCCCAGCTGACGAACACCCGCCTTCGCCGGAACACATCGGTGGGGACCCCCTTCTGGATGGCCCCAGAGGTAAGTCCTGTATCCACTGGGGGCCTTCTTCATTGCTATGGAGGTCACTCACGCCTCGCCCCCCCTTTTTGTGGATGCCCCATACATTAGGCCAGTGTTTCCCTCCCAGCTTCCAGCTGCAGAACACCGAATACCTGGTACAGGTGCGCTGGGAGGGAGCTAAAATGTGGGCCATCTGGGGGTCTTCAAGGACTGGGTTGACAAATACTGCATTAGACCATAAATAAATACACATTACATGCACATGGATTTGGGGCATTCAAGTATTTATCCAGCCACTGTCTTAATGCACTCATTTACATATTCATCATTTTAATTTTTTTTACCCCATTTTCTATATATATTTATATACAGTAGGTGCATTTGTCTGACCTTTGCATATTTGACATTTTTTCTTTATCCTAAAATTTTATGTACATATAGTATTTTTTGCTTTTTGTGTTTCTTTTAAATACCCTTCCACATTTTCCTCTTGTGTCGACTGATTGAAGCTTTTCCTATGTTTACATAATCTTTACATAGTGATATAAAAGCTCAACAGGGATTGCATAACCTATTTAAAACTGATTTGAAAGAAAAATACTGGTCTTAAGGGCGTATTGGCGGTAGCCAGCGTCTTCGCACAGGGTGGGCGTTTTACATATGCAGAGGAGCCTGGGAAATTTTCTTAGACATACAAACAATGATAGCTGCAGTTAGAGCCTGCTTTTCCTGGTCATTTCCTGGGATAGGGAGCATTCTGATTTCATCCACCATGGAGGGCACTCGTGGCCGGACAAGAGACCTGAAGGTCAATCATCTCAGGATGTTTATTTGCTTCAATCGCTGTGGCGTCGCTGCTTCTTCCAACCGTATCGATGGTTTTGACAGCAGCTGAAGTGTCAGGATGGAAAAGCAGTCAAGCGTTCGAAACAAGGAGGGGCCCACAATGAACTCTTGAGTATTTCTGATTATCAGAAATCAGGTTTCTTGACTCTTAGCACCTTATTCTTTCCTACTTTTGTTTTTATAAGCCATTTTTGGAATTCTTTGCTGGTGACTTTCAGTTTTTTTGTGTGAAAGGGGTCAGCCTCATTAATGCCCCCGTCGTTTACTACGTGAGCTTTTGCCGGCCCCGCCCACACTCGGCCTTGCATGGACCAGGGGTGCCTCAGGTTTTGACGGAGCCGTACTCCTCTCCCCCGGCTGCGCTGCAGGTGATCGCGTGCGAGCAGCAGCTGGACTCCACCTATGACTGCCGCTGTGACGTCTGGTCGCTGGGCATCACCGCCATCGAGCTCGGAGATGGGGACCCTCCGCTTGCCGACCTCCACCCGATGAGAGCCCTCTTCAAAATCCCCAGGTAATGGCTCTCACCCCATCGCCCACTCTGTGTTCATCCAAAAGTGGGTGTAGGGGGCATGTGTGGCTCAGTGGATAAGCCTCTGTGCTGGGTATCAGAAGGTCAGTGGATCAGTTCCCATGCTTCAGAGACAGGTCAGCCGTGCTCTCATAGTTATGCATTGCTTTGGATACATGCATCTAATAGACAAATGTAATGTAATGATAAACAATCCAGCCACCAGGGGCTAGTATCACAAAGCCAGATTTCTCACTTATCTGGATAACTTTTTGGATTTAAGGTACTGCAGTTCAAATGGCTTTTATCTTCATTCACTTACATTTAGCCCTGACTGCCTTAAATCCGTCAAGTTATCTGGCTAAACAATACAGGTCTCAGTATAACGTATAAAACAAACTGAAGACAATAGAACATGTCTACATATATAGTGATATAGTGCATTTAAGGCTATTTTCAGCCCTTTAAAATAACATGCTAAAAGCTATTGTGGATGAAGGAATTAAGATGACTCTGTTGTTCATACCCTCCAACCTACACCCGATAATCAGCTGGAAGCTGGATGGATGTTCTTGTAATAACTGAAAGTGAAGAGAATTTACATCATTTCAATGATGTTATGTACCTTTGGAGTCTCCCCTGTCAGTGCTAGATATGAAAATGAGGTTTTAGTAGCAGTAGTAGTAGTAATAATAATAATAATAATAATAATCATAATAATAATTCAAGTGGAAACAGTCATTAAGTCTCTGAAAAAGCCGATCAAAATAAATGAGTGGGTAGATTCATCTATATATTTGCCCCATCAGTGGTTTCTCAGAATGAATCCGTAACAGGGACACACACACACCAGCCACAATAAAAGCTAATTTATCGAGTCTCACTCAGGGTGTTTATAGTCACTCAGAAAATGCATCTAGTCATGTTTCGATGCTTTGGAATAGAAATATGAAGGGACTCACTGGCCCCTCAGAGCCATACCTACCCCCCCCAATCTTATGAGCCTGAGATCTCCACACGGATGCACCCAGGGCATCTCGGCAGCAAGGAGATGAGAGGCTGCTGGCCTGTAGCCAGGGTTGTGGGGTTTTCCCCCTCAAAAACATGGCGACCAGTGACAAGGGGTCCAACCAGGTCCAACCTGAGGTTAACGACCCCTCCCACCAACCTCTGGAGCAGCTGTGGAACCCAGATCCCACACGGTGGTTTACATAATAGCCCCCATAATGCACCCTGCCAAGCACGCGCATATTTCGGGTTATTTTAGGTCTCTGCTTTTTCTTTCAGGGTGGGATCGTAAAGGCAGATAACCAGAAGATGTATACCGCCCATTAGAGTAATTAATCGTTGTCAACAGCAACAATGCAAGGGTCCTCTTGGTCATTAGCATTCAGTTTCGACTCCAGCACTGAGGGAAAGCTTGAGTGTGTCTTTTAAAAAGCCATTTAAATGGGACGGCAAATTATATCAAATTAGCATAATTGTTCTCCAGTGTTACTACCTTGTTAGCCCCCCCCCCCCAGTGCGCTCGTACTCCTTCACTTAAGGAGACCGAGCCCTCCCTCACGAAGACGGGCGGTCTCTATTCTTCTCCGAGACGGGCATGATGAGTAGACAGCACATGGGCTACGTCTCTCCTGGGTCTATAACCAAACACCGGGGTTCTATATCCACCTAATCTCTGCCATGCTCTCTGGAGCATTCCCTCATAACTGTTTTTATACAGGCAGCCCCCCTCGCTCCGCTTCATCTGCCCGCTGTTCCAGCCAATGCCATCTTATTGCCCCCCCACCGGCCGTGTGCAATGCCCATGTTTTATCTCTGCCCCGCCAGGAATCCCCCGCCAACCCTCCGCCAGCCAGAGCTGTGGTCTGAAGATTTGAACGACTTCATCCGTGGGTAAGTGGCTGGGGGGGGGGGGGGGGGGGGGGGGGGGGGGGGGGGGGGGGGGGGGGGGGGGGGGGGGGGGGGGGGGGGGG
>JAODLD010000001.1:19260410-19278194 GCA_026781065.1 Mormyrops boulengeri
CCCCCCCCCCCCCCCCCCCGCCCCCCCCCCCCCCCCCCCCCCCCCGCCCCCCCCCCCCCCCCCCCCCCCCCCCCCCCGGGGTACCACAATGCAGTCTTTTTTTTATTAGCCAGATTACTTTAGCCAAATGTAAGTTATCCAGCTGACTGGGAAATTCCACTTTGTGGAAACCCCCCCCAAGTCACCTTGATTGGACCTTACCCATTCAGAAAAGTTTTCTCGTTGTATGTTGTAAATCGCCTTTTCTTTGAGGCTGGTGGCTCGCCTGTCTCTCCCCCCATTTCACATACTGACAAAATAAAAGTTCACAAAGTAAAAAAAAAAAAGTTTAGTTACATCTAGCTAACAATTTAAGTCACAATGGGGTAGTGGATGTGAATGCGTACGGCAGACTGACAGCCCACGCAGCTGCTAGATAATAAAGTAAACTTTATATTTCTGCTAACAATCAAATAAAAGTATAGACTTGGCCAATCGTCGCTGTGTTTTTACCCGTTTTTAACTGTTTACGGACGCGGGGTTGGATATACAAATATGACCAGGAAGAAAAAAAGAATAGCGGTAAAAGGAAACCAAGTGAGGTTTTATTTGAAAGTACGAAACTCTAAATTAGATGTACATTTTCACAAAAAAACTGAACAATTCATGTGCTGGGAAAGAAAATTAATTTTGCACAAAAAACTATCCTGGGAAAAACAATCCTGGGAAAACCTGGACAGTTGGCAACCCTACAGGCCTTTGGTTCTAACTTTGTGAAGCTTGCTGTCCTTTCACACGCGCAGGGGTCCTTTTCAGCACCAAGCATTCTGACTGTCACACTAAGTGTCACGTTACAGGGACCCAAACTGAAAATATCTAAATGGTCATCAAATATTTACTACCACACTAAGTTTACACCCGATTCCCACTTATCAAAGTGTCACATGAATATTTTACAGGCTAAAGTGAGACACCATGAATTTGTTTAACCCGGTATTATTATCTTTTTGTCCTATAACATAACAAAATAACTCCATGCAGAGTGTGTTTTTTTGAAATATGTTCAGGCAAAATTTGATTTATTTCAAACCCGTAGTACGAAGCCCCACGTCTTCTCATGAAAGTATAATACTATGCATGCGTGTGATATCTTCTATTTTTCACTTCCTTAGAGAAGTTTGAAGACAACTTGAAGTCTAAAAACTTTTGGAGGCCAAAAAGAGTAGACTTGGCTTTTGGGATCCATCATTATGCAGGAAAGGTAACTACAATCACAGGCATCACAATAACATCGCTGTTTATTGCAATCAAAGATTGACAGCTTATATATGTGTATTTTACTGAAGCTCTGTTCCCCGCAGGTCATTTATAACGCAGATGGATTTCTGGCGAAGAACAGAGATGCGCTTCCAGCCGACATCGTTCTTCTCCTCCGTTCCTCTGAAAACGAACTGATCCGCAAGCTGGTCACGCACCCTCTCACCAGAATAGGTAACCCAAACTGCCAAAATAGACCACGTCCATTATGTTCACGGACGTTCACAACACAGAGATCTTACTGTATATTCACATCCCCAGCATGAACCACGCATCCTGTGCTCCAGAATGTTCCTCACTCTTCTGGATAATGTCATCAAATAAAGGATAAAGTTATCAATTCAGCACCAAATTAGGAAGCAACGCCACATGACTGTGAGATTCTTTTCTTTTTTTGTCATCGCGTGTTTCGAGGAACACAGTGAGATTCTTATGCTACAGTTGCAGGAGAGCAATCAGGTGTTCGGGGGAATAATAGGACAAATAGCAGTGAAATAAGAGACAAACCAATGCAAGACTAAAAGCATTATTAGAAATTACAATAAATATGCAGTAAATAGGTGGTGCAATGGAAAAGGAAAATTAGGAGGAAGCAGATAATTCTTTTTTGTTTTGTTTTGTTTTTCATGCTGCAGTGAGTTGTGTTATGAAAATTACTACATTGTTTACTCAGATTTTGAGAACAGAGCCTCTGGGGGGTATTGCAAACTGCTCTTGATTTTTTTCAGCATGCCCGCCTTTGTCAGGAGGCCATCGTTTTTTTGTGAGTGAGTACCCTTTGTGGGGGTAGGGGGACTGCAAATGTGCAACCAATCAAGTAGATAGTGATCACCCTTTCAAAAGCAAATCAGGCTGCAGATTTCTCTCCCTCCCTCTAAGGAAGTCACCCCATGTGACCCTGTGAAAGGAAAACAATCAAAGAAATTAATTGAAACACGGGATAAAATAAAAACTGTTATGATACACTCCGCTCTGTTGCCCTTCACTGGAAGAGTCAGCCGTGCATGGGGGCATTAATCACCCTGAGGCAGCTCCCCGCTCCCCCAACCCCCAACCGTCCCAGGCCAAGCTTGTCTCTCGATACAGGGGGCTGATACCAAGCTATCGCTTTAAGCAAAATTCAAGCAAATGCTCATATAAGGTGTGAAATTGGTAAATTTGTGTCTGATCTGTCTGCAATTTGTATGTCAATCTTAAAATAGACTAGAGCACTAGTTACAGATGATAGCTATGGGTTACTTATATTGGTATGTTTTTCTCAGCTTACACTTATTTAATTATGCGTTATTTAATTAGTTTGTTAGCCTCTTTTTTGTCTATTTATTTATTCTTCAGCTGTTTGTTTGTTTGTTTATTTGGGTGTCCCACATGCTCCGCCCATCCAGTCTGCCCCCCAGTTCCTCATTCCTCTTCTTCCTCTTAATTAATTACAAATTGTCCAGCAGTCACCAGATATCCTCCCAAACTCTTATCTTGCGGATTTATCATGCCTGCTCCCGGCACACTCGGCCGCTCCTGTTGTCACGCCATGTCGGGTTCGAACACAGTCCTGCTGAATCAAGCAAGCAGAGAATACTGGGACTAAAAACAATGAAAGAGTAAAAATTCTTTTGGAGTGAAAGTCTTGGTTAAACAAGGGAAAGAAGCTATTGTTTTTGTTTTACAGTGGGGTTGTCACCAACACAAAACGCCATGACTTTAAGTGACACTCTTTTACAAACATAATTCCTCACACTCTAACGCTAGTGGCTTTAATCCATTTGACAGAGGGTGATTTCCATACATCCATTTTGGAAAGTCGTAATTCTTCAGTCAGTACCATTGTGTTTTTTTTTTGTTGAACAGATCCAGTGGTATCCACATAAATCACATTTTTGGCAAATATATTCTGATTCTTAAATTAATACTAATTAAATTTAATTTGGAAAAATACTAACATATTTGTTTTTACATTATACTAGGCAGTTATTGTGATAGTTATTTTCTGGTGTACCAATAGCATTGAAAACCTCCTGGGATGACCACCTTCTCTCTTAACATGGAAGTTTCTTGCTTTCTTTCAGGCAACCTGGCTCATACCAAGGGCAAAACGACGGGGGCCAGTCACACCCGCCCCTCTCAGCGCACCCTCAACTTCTCCAAGGTACCATCTCCCGTGCTGCTATGGGAAAAACCACTGTCTCTCACTGAGACAGATTAACTCTGAATCCCCCCATCTATCCCTCTCTTGGTGTCCCCTCGTAATGACACAAATGCTAATGTAATTTGGCTCATTATCTCCCATTGTATAGCGTTTAACAATCCGAGTGCATTCGCCTCTCTGGCATTTGCATATGTATGGAGTGTGTGATTAATGAACGGGGTCCATCTGTGCTATTAACAGTGCAACCTGGTAATTCTTTATTTACGTTGAGGCGGACACAGGTGAGACTTCACGTCATCCCAGAGAGACGACCAACATGAGAACGCAGACAGTAGCATCTTATTTCAGAGTAAGACACAAGTTTACTGCATTTTTTTTAAGTGACATACATTTTTTTGAGAAACAGATCAGAGTCAGATAGTACCTAGAGCCTTTGGGGATGAAGGGCCCAGCTCAGGGGCCCAGTGATGAAATTCCCAACCTTGGGATTTGAACTGGGGACCTTCTGATTGCAGGCACAGCAGCTTAATTAACCCAATGAGCCTCACACTGCCTCCCACTGTGCTGTGCAACACTACAGTAGAAACTAGAAGCCCTAAAAGCGCCACCTGCATCATTCCTTTGCTGAGAATCTTTTGTTCCCACCCTTCCTGCCATGTTCCCCATCCGCCAGTATTCTCTCATGGACCTGCTTTCCAAAATGGTAGCTGGGCAGCCCCATTTTGTCCGCTGTATCAAACCGAACAACGATCGTCACGCCAGCAAGTTCGACCGGGAGAAGGTCCTGGTCCAGCTTCGCTACACGGGCATCCTGGAGACAGCGAAAATCCGCAGACAGGGCTACTCCCATCGCATTCTCTTTGCCAACTTCATCAAAAGGTGAGGATGCCAAAGACACTTCTCCAAAGCCAAGTAGTCAGCAGGTCTTCAGAGGTTTGTTTTATGAGTCGATTGGTTCTGCTTAGATTATTCTTGGTACAGGTACTCATTGCTGGCCTTCAAAGCGAATGAAGAGCCGACCTTGACCCCCGAAACATGTGCGGCCATTCTGGAGAAAATGAAACTGGAGAATTGGGTCCTGGGGAAAACAAAAGTAACATCCAAACCATTAACAAAAATGAATTTACCATCGTACAAAGTCACTGGCTAGAGAACCTAAATCTGTGGTGTGTGTGGGTTTGTGTGTGTCTCCGTGGTGACCAGGTGTTCCTGAAGTACTACCATGTGGAGCAGCTGAACCTGGCCGTGCGGGTGGTGACGGACCGGGTGGTCCTCCTGCAGGCGTGCGTGAAGGGCTGGCTGGGAGCCCGGAGGTACCGGAAGATTCTGGAGAAGAGGGAACAAAGCGCTGTGGTCCTACAGTCTGGTGAGCTCACTATCCTCTGATGGGATCTGTGATACCGCCAGGCCTGCTCATTGCTGTGACCCCATCTTGTACTCCATAGGTGAGAGCAAGCTTGGCAGCAAAGGGCAGCTAGCTACTGTATAGTGGCACCTAGCAAACTGGGGGTTCAGGGCCTTGCTCAAGGGCCTATGGATGTGCTGAGCATGGCCTTGACCTAGTCACAGGCACAGAGGCTTAGCCCACTGAGCCAGACATTGCCCCCAAGTTGTGCTGTAGATATTAGAATACTCTAAACAATACTTGACTCAATCCTCTACTCAATACTCAATACTATTTGTCAGCCTGAAATCAGCAGAAAATATTAACACTAATTCGGTAATGACACCAACATTAATTCCTGCCTTGCTATTGTTTCTACCCTAATAATAGTAATGCTGTAACGCTCCTTGCCACCTAGAGAATACCCCCTGACTTAGAGGGTCCTCAGTTACACTTTGATACTGCAAACTTATTATGGCTATTTGGCTATTCACTAGCATCTTGACTATCATTTTCGTCATTAGCTTACAGGGGATACAAAGTCAGAAAGGAAGTCACCAGTGATAAGGATAAAGTTAAAGTGGACGGCTTCATCATTAAGTTCCAGGCAGGTAAGATGTTCCACGATCGTTTTTGTTGTCAACAGAATCCATATATCTTTAATGGTAGATGCTATGTGTGGGTCTTCCAATCCACTTTATACAGAAGGTTGAATTTTTTACATTTCTGTGTCAGTTTGTAGAGGGTACCTCGCCAGGCGCCTGTTCAAGGAGCTAATCGATGAGAAGAATAAAGCTGCAGCCAAGATTCAAGCCCATTACAGGGGCCACAAAGAGAGGAAAAGCTTTCAGAGGAAGAAGTACGTCATGCTATCAGAATGATTTGGACACTCTGTGACAACTGCTACAAATTGGATAGTTTTGCCAAACGAGCCAGTCTTTTGTGATGACAGCCCTCCTGTAGCTTTCGCCTGTCATGCCTAAAAAATGTGTCTCATTTCCTTTGCAGGATTTTTTCTTAGCAATAACTGCTAACTGATAACTGTTGTTGAGTTGGGGTAGAGTGAGGTAAATGGAAATGAAGCCCTGAGGTGCTTGAGTAGCCCAGCAATAAATGTTACCATACTGTTCTCCCTCTAGGGAGGCCATGCAGAAAGACAACCAAGTCAAGTCCGATGTGGGAGACGGTGCTCCATCGGAGACTGACATCCCAGAGGAGGCCAGCCAACTAAACAGAAAAAACAAGAAAGAGAAAGCTGACCAGGAGGACTCACTAGGAGTGTCGGACAGTGAGCCCGTGGATGGCGCTAAGGAACCCCCCCACAGTGAAATGGGTACTGGGGAGGAAGTTGACCTTGAACAGGAGACCAAGGCTGCCACTGTCATCCAGAGCAACTTCCGAGGACACAAGGAGCGGAAGAAGCTCAAGGAGGAGGGGAAGATCCCTCAGAGGGGCAAAGGGGATATGACATCTCAGCAGGACAGGGCCCCTTCTCCAGGGCCAGCTGAGTCCCCAGCAGAGAAGGTCCCGGAAAATGATGATGAAGAAGAGGAGACTAAAGCTGCCGTCGTTATCCAGAGCAACTTCCGCGGTCACAAGGAACGCAAGAGGCTGCAGGAGGAGGGGAAGATACCCAATAAGAAGAAGGAGGTTAAGCAGGATCACCAGGCAAGGGATCAGGCCCTGGAGCCAGAGCCGCAGCCAGAGATGGGACCAGAACCAGAGCCGGAACTGGAACCGGAAAAAGAGCTGGAACAGGAACCAGAGCCAGAACTGGAACTGAAGTCAGGGTCACCCAGTGAGGACTCTGATACGGATGAGGAGAAAGCTGCTACAGTGCTCCAGAGCAACTTCAGGGGCCATAAGGAGAGGAAGAGGTTGAAAGAAGAGAGGGAAGTAAAAAACCAGCCTGAAAATGCCGTGGAAGACATACCCGAGGATACCGACGTTCCACTCGATAGTATAGAGCCACTTCAGGATGACTCAATGGACGAGGAGAAAGCTGCGGTGAAAATCCAGAGCAACTTCCGGGGCTATAAAGACCGGAAGAACTTAAAGATGACAGCAGAGAAAGAGGCAGAGGAACTGGAGCACTTTTCTAAGCAAGTAAGAAGTTGTTCTGAATTTTGTCTGAGGATGCTTTCGGAATAGGCGCAGTAATGCTTTTACTGCAAGATGTTCTTCTAGCATTGATGACAGCATTGATTGGCACCTTCTCTCCATCCTACCACAGGTAACTGAAGCATCTGAAGACTACATGGCTCTTCAGAGGAAACTGAATGAAATCATTCTGGCCCACCAGATAAACCCAACTAGCAACGGTATGTTTATGAAAGGGAACCAGCTCAACTCTTATGCAACAAGTCAACACCAAACAGGTATGTAGCCCCAGTTGAAGGCCTGGTCCTTTCCATTCCCCTGTCTGTTTCATATGATGTCCATATCATGCACCAAATACTATGGCTGCCTCTGAGCACCAACACTCTTTTGGTTTCTTGTCTATCTTGAAGGCTTTTCACCCTTAGTATGTCAATTTCGTGACCTGTTATGAATTTCCCAGCATTGACAATAAATGTGAAATGCTTTCACTCAGATTGGTGTTTGTTGTTGTAGCTTCTTAATGTTTGCTTGGCACATATTCAGCGAGCAAGCTCTGACATTTACTGGAAGAAATGCTTATGATCATGGTCGCTGAAATGTTCCTGCACACCATTAAATGTACGTGGGATATCAAGTAGAGTCAGGCGAGTACGTGAACATCCCTGTGTGTTTTTAGATACGACTGTTATAAAGCTTGTACAGAAAACATCCCACAAAGCTTCACAGCTTCACATGGGGAATTAAGCATATCTTTGTGTCTTCATCTGTAGATTTATTGCACATGTGTATTTTTCTTGTTTTTTCATGGAAAAATTTCATTAGTAAATGCAGCTTTATTCACTTGTTTTTCTCTGCTTTTCTTGGTACATTTCTGAGCCAGAATCAAATCAAAGTATTTAAAGGACATGTCAGGCCCTGATTCAGAGGAAGTCGCTGGGCATTGCGTCCCCTGAAGTTTGAATGTCAGTAACATTGTTATCTTTGCAGGAAGGTAATGAAATAATCATGTTTCATTTAAATGGTGACGATTATAATAACCAGTCCAAGTCTTCAATTGCCATCCCGACATTTCGATATTTATGATGACCTTTTAAATGCCTCGTCTGATATATTTGCCCACCTTTCCTGTGGCCAATTAGGTTTCATGGACGTTGACTGATGGTGTTTCATTATGGTGTAATGTCCACGTGAGAGGGATATCGTGCAGGGAAGGCTTCCATGTGTGTCTGTACTCTCAAAAACAAATTCATATAACCACACAAGACACAACCATTACATCGGTCCATAAAGGTCATCGGATTTCATGAAACCCTTTTCAGGTGTATGCTCTGACTGACAGGAAGTGACATCCGGTTCCGTCACAGGACATAATGTGACTGGCCTGTGATTTCCTGTATGCTGAGCTATGTGTCGAATCCAAACCGTGTCCAGATTTTACTGCTTGTTTTAAAAAGCTTGCATTTGTCTTGGGGGTGATGTTTGTGCTCCCACAAATGTGTCGATTGGCGCATCACGCATCACCTGTACGTTTGCAGCTGAGCAGAAGCAGATAAGGGCGCCACGGAGGACGCAGCAGCCAAAGACCCTAAACACGCCCGAGGACTCCACATACTACAACCTCATCCACGTGAGTGGCTCCATCATTTTATTGGCTGGTTGCATCTCTGCTGGCCACCTGCTATGGACTCCATAAATTACACTTTGTAAAACACTGTATCCTCCCACTTATGTTTGAGGGTGGATTTGTGCATTGTCTGTCCTAGGCTAAAGAGAGAGAAAGAGAGTGAGAGAGATAGAGAGAGAGAAAGAGAGGGAGAGAGAGAGTGTGAGAGAGGAAGAGGGAGAGACAGCGATATACTTATATTATACTTATATAGTACTTATAGCAGCAATAGCAACAACATGTAACCTCATATAAAACACATCACAACAGACATGTTTATATAAAAAATTAAAATATCAATAAACAAGATTAAACAAAGAACAAATTTAAAAATAATGTACAAAGAGTACCCTAACAATGTGCCAGTAATAAAGCCTATGGGCACGGTTAAGATCAGTGCCCCACCTCGCCTTGGATGGAATGGAATGATGACTTAAATTGCCAATCCCTGAGTACCCATACTGATGTCAGCTTAGTCCTCCCTGATGGGTTAATCTGCCCCTGCTTATGTTACATCAGCAAACAAGCGGGTACCCGGAAATCTTCCCTAGCTAACAACGGGCTCCCCTCACTGTGTTCTGTCTGTGTGCTTTCAGAGATCAGTCCAGGATGATAAACGGCGTCCAAGGAAGCAAAGGTACCATACATTTATATATGTCATGGCACTTACAGTCCAAGGGGAATGAAAGGGAATGTTATTTACATTTTTAAAGGCGATGAAGTCATGGCTCATAGTTTATTGGTTAATCTAAATTCTGGGCCATAATGTCACCTTGGGTACTTAGGATAGATTCGGATGGGCATGGCGGACCCCTGACAGTACATTTTGGGGCCCCGATAAAGCGCTGGCCCCCTGAATCTGCCAGGGTCTCCATGCCCCTGACTAAGAGAACAGTGTCAAGAGCGCAGGTTTATCCACAGGGTCGCTGAGCTCCATAACAGGTGAGGAGACCTCAGTCAAGAGGAGTCAGCCTTCTTTTAAGGATTCCACCTAGTCAGTTCCCTAGGGAGGTGTTTGGGCACGTATGACCAGACAAAGGTCCGAGGGAAGATCTGGGACACGCTGGAGCAATTATATCTCATGGGCTGGTTTCGGAATGTCTGAGGACCCTGTAGAATGATTTTAAATCTGTGGTGTGTGAAAGAGAAGGCCGGATGGATGGATGATGAATGTAGCAAATGGCATGAAAAATTTGGAAAAAAATTGCTTATTATTAATATATTTGGGTTTAGACCAGACTCATGTACTAGTCACCTTCTCTGTTGATAAATAACATCAGTCCTGTAGTCTGATCCCAAAGTCATTATCAGTAATTGCTTTACAGCACTGAAAAACCATGGCTTTATGCGACACGGACAATTCAAGACAGTTACGAAGCCTTGCCTTACCTCCATGTGATTCAGAAAATATAGGTGTGTCTCCGCCCATAGGCTATCGTGCTGGGGGGGGAGGGGGGTCAGCCTTTTAAATGGGGCCTAGAAGATTGACAGTTGGACCTGGAGGAGAAGGGCGCAGACACTGAGAGCTTTATTGCAGCAAGATGAGACGGTGACGCTTACATCAAGGGTGATCGTTTGTTACTAGATAAATAAAGGTGATGATGGGAAGGAGGAAATAGTTTACATGCATCATTAAGAGGGTGAAGGTCAGTGAAGAAGTGGCGTCTGCAGTTGATGGTGACAGCATGGTTTGGATGAAATGTGTGATGTGTGGCGGGGGCGGGGGGGTGTCTTAAATGTCTTACAGTGACAGCCCATCTGCCTTATAGGCAACGATGCAAAAAGTCACTCGGGTATAGCCATAGGGGAGTGTGGGGCATTGTGGGTAAGAAGTCTATACCCAAATGCACCGTGTGGGGGCCGTCAAGTCCAAGGCCCCATAGATAACAGCAGAATGGATGCTGACCAAGAAAGACTAAACCCTCTGCCCTTCCATAATAATAAATCTGTCTGGGCAGCTTAAGAGCACTCATATAGTCTGTAACCCTATGTATATGATGATACTGATAGATAGGATACTGATGGATGTTCTGTGACTTATTTCCGGAAATCACAAAGCATCAGTGCTCTCATGGTCCTCCCTGAGCGTTCTGCATTCCAGGTGTGATTGTTTGGTCAGGTCTGAGTGACGTAATTGTTTGTGCAGACTGGGGGGCTGCTGGGAAACACACATTGTACTTCGGCAATGGTCCAGCAATCTGAAGATGAGAGATAAATAAACATAGAAAGTAGAAACAAATAGCTCTGTTTGGTTCCATAAGCAGAAGATGACATCTGGTTATCCATCACCCAAAAAGTTGATAACGGCAGCTTTCAGCTGAATGTTCTGACGCTGTTGATGTGCTGCCCGGGATACAGGCATTACCAGCCAATCACCGTGGTGGCACATGACTCCAGCACCATGGCTTCACACACATGCCTTTCGAAGGCTGACATTCTTCTGCTTTTTTATGGCATCAGCAAAGGGAAGCTCCTGGACATGGATGATCCTTACTACCAGGAGCTGTCTACCAGCAAGTCCATCTCCAGCGAGAGCTTGCCCACCGACGAGAAGCCCACCCCGAGGCCGGCCTCAGAACCAGACACACCCAAAGAAAAAAGGTGTGACATGCATACGGCTAGTGTAACAGTAGGTTATGTGTGAGTTGTCCAGTTAGCCTGTAGCATTTACATCTGGTGGGATACAAAGCACAGTGGTATAGATGAGCAGATATCAGATTTGAACCAGTTATCCTGAAACGATCATGCAACAGTAGTCAGAACAGCTGCTGATTAGGTTCTACACCTTACTTTTATATGGCCTATATGACGTGTTTGACAGTTTGATACCGGATATAAGAGGGAATAAGGAAATGGTCCCTCAGTCTGGGTTCTTCCCTCCTTCTCATTAATTTTTGGCCCTACTTTACATTTTCTCCTCCTAATCTGTGCTGTCTATAGGCAATCCTTACCCAGAATGCCATCCACGGACAGCCAGGCTGATGACAACCCCTACGACTACAGGAAGCTCCTCAGGAAGACCTCTCAAAGACAAAGGCTCATAAAACAGCACTAGTGCTGATCTAGGATCAGTGTCTGATGCTCCAGGTGGAGTTCACTCATCTGAAGTGTCTCATAAACACGTTCATGAGCTGTTTCGGCCTCCCGGGCTCTGTTGAGCACTTGATGTGAATCGGTAGTGGCTTCACTGACCTCGTTAGCATTGTCACTGGCCTTGTTAGCATTGATGCCCAAGGCAGGTGCTGACATCGCAACACCATGCCCCACCACTGGGAGGTCACACAGCTGGTGTCAACATACTGACTCCCGTCCAGGTCTGGAGGATGTTCGCATGAGGGACGTGACTAGATGTCCAGCTGAAGGTTCTTGGTTTGGAATCTTCTGAAGCTGCTACGATAAACACAGTGGGCGGGACTTTGCAATCACTTAACTAGTCTTTGAAGGCAGACATGTAAACCAGCTGGATCTAAAGAGATTGAGTGTTAAACTTTCCAGTGCACCACGTAATTGCTTAAATGATGACGTCATAAAGCCTGGCTGACTTTTTGCATGAGCCAAAGTAGGCAATCAGCACTAAAGCTCATGAGATCACTTTACACAGGGATCGAAAGACCTGGTCTGCAATCACTAATTAGACTTTGTAGAAATGTGACACTTATGCCTGTTGTTGCCTGCTATAAAGTGATTTTTTTTGTATTTTATTCTGGTATACATGGTACTTCTTTGTGATCATACAGTATGTATGCATATACTTTTTGCCATATGTAGGCCTGTTTTTGCTGTGTAATTGTATGTGCTTTTTCTTTATATCATAAAATTACAGTGATAGAATATATGTTTACATCCCAATCAGTAAGTAATATTTTTTATGACATAAAGAGGCAACAGAAGAAGCAGAAAATATATTTTTGTGAGTGTACGTCACAGAGTTACACTAACGGCTGGGTTGTTGAGAACGCAGACCTGCATTGGATGTATATAAATGCTGAAACGTAAAGTGTGTTGGCACATATAGAAACTATTCGCTGGTTTTCGAATCTGTTATAATCCGACGTAAATTTTCACCTATCACAGGTTTAACGCATTTTTTCTACACAGTTACGTAGCCTATTTCGCTTCGATAGCGTTTACTATGTCGTATACACTGCCGTAATATTTGTTACATCATTTGTGCCATGTTTCGTTTTAATGACTCCTAATCAAACCTTTAAACGGGGATTAAATGAGTGTAGCTGGAGAGGCAGGGAATCGCATTTTGCTGTGGTTTATGTGTCTCAATTTGTCAGCGGTCTCCATGTGTCCTAAACTCTTTAGTGATCTAAAACAGCGATCTTTCAACCCTTGGGTCGTGATCAAAATTTGGGTCGCGGCAAGTTCTGAAAGTGTCGCGAGACAATTGGAAAAGTAAGCATTTTAAAACCAGCAAGTTCCTATGATGATCCGCGATCAGACTTCCCAACTCAATAGTAGAATTAAACTATATAGACGGGTCTTGGGTCTAAAAATGCTTAAGGCAAAACTAGTCAACACTCAACCAATCCACGAAGCAAAACCACAGATTCTTAATTTAAAATTCACTGGCACATCCAATCAGATTTGTGCGATAGGCATTGATTGGCGTAAATTGCAGAGTGCACTGTGTGCTTGATCATAGCGTTAATTTAAACGTTTACTTGATATAGGGTCGCGACTGAGCTGTCATGGTAAAAATTGGGTCGCGGAGCAAAAAAGTTTGAGAACCACTAATCTAAACGGCCTTTAGCTGTCTGGACATCGCCCAGTTTCTCTTTTCAGTTGTATTATATAGATTCAATTTATGAAAAAAAAATCACTGGGAAGTTTTGTTCTTGCGAAATGTGTGGGACATTGTGGATTCATAACTTAAAAGTGTTTGGATTTTTCCCTGTAAATCTTCATGACTTGTGGTCGAAATAGTTTTGTATTCAGCATTGCATTTAACATTTGAATCCAGTTTCACCATCAAATTAGTTTTGTCTGGTCCTAAAATACATGTAAAAGATTCATTAAATTAATGTTTTTGCAGTTATTTAGACATATCTTTCAATATTTTGTGTTTTGTTTAAATTGTGAATAAAAATAATAGGTCTATAACACGCTTGGTTAATAAGAATGAATTGAACCGCTGAGGTATTTGAAAACTTGTCCTTTTCAGTGTTACACACATTAGCGTTGGCACCATGCAGGGGAGTTTTATTAGGGGGAACTGATGGCAAACTATTCATGACTTAAGCTAATACATACACATTTATTTAGGGGAGCAAAAAAATTTTTAAGGGACCCCCCCCCCCCAAAAAAAAATAGGCCTAACGACGCCCTTGCACCAAACTTCGAACATAAATTTAGGAAAACATATAACGACTTCATTGTGTTACGTTCTTATTGCAGAAGCATTATACAAAACACTGATAATTCAAAACTGTTTATCCATTTTTGGTCATTTTAATACTGAATCAATTTAGCAACCGTACTTTGCTCAAGACAACCGCGACACTGAGAAACAGACAAGCTTAAGGAAACATTTCGAGTTGCTTAACCATGCATTAAAATTAAGAGTCTTTGAATCAGATGCACACATGAAGGTGCATACTTGTAATGCAGTTTATTTGCAGGAATAGTAAAATGCAGCCACTCTGCTTACATATGCGTACAACCACATTGGTACTGTATTGCCAGTATATCGACACGAGCTTCGTGGGCCCAGACACTAATAGTCCAAATACCTGTCAACCCATTGCGCAAACGAGACTATTTAATTTATTCATATATACTGCCCTTTACCCTCTTTATAGTCAAAAATTGTACAAAAAATGCTGGGATGCTTTTAATTTGGTTCAGCAAATGCATTACATTTGGTTTATGAGTCTATATCTGGTCGTTTGACGTTGCGCATTTTTTCTGGTTTGTGACACCCAGAGTGACAGAAAAAGCCGTCAGATCTGTCCTCACAAGACAATCCCCAAGCAGCGCAACGCGGAGGCTCCGGATCGGTTACGGTGGGCATTGAATTTTGCTCTATCGCAAGCGCTCCTGCGTTATTAATAATAATGTCGAGTTATTTTCTCCACTGGAAGGACGTGCAACCTGACAGTTTGGGGGAAATCAACGGCGAAGTGTTGGC
Source organism: Mormyrops boulengeri (assembly GCA_026781065.1). Lineage (NCBI taxonomy): Eukaryota > Metazoa > Chordata > Actinopteri > Osteoglossiformes > Mormyridae > Mormyrops > Mormyrops boulengeri. Next base: position 19,275,136 of record JAODLD010000001.1, read on the forward strand.
CTTAATCTCTTAGGACAACTTATCAGCCGAAGAAGCCAAGCGCACTTTCCTTCCAGTCGTGCACACGATGTTTTTCTCCGGAGTGGGGGACGGGAGAGAAAGAAGAGGACAACTGGCGCACATTTGCGGTCACGACTAAATACGCAATGCTGTCCGTCATGAAGCGAGTCACGCAAGAAAGTCTGCTGTGACGCGGAAATGGGTAAGCTCTACGCCGGCTACCGAGCTACTTATTAAACGTTAATTGTCGGTCCTTGTGAACGCTGGATAATTCCTAAGGTGGATTCATCCAAAAACATTTCAGATATTCCTCCTCCCGGGAATATTTCTATTTGCAGCGCTACGCGCACTTAACGCACGGCTGCAGAAAGTTGCATCAGTGTTGATAAATCTAGAGGTGCATCGTGACATTATACTGCGTGGTTGCGTTCAGACATTAACCTCATTAGATGCAATAAATTGCCAGTGTTGAAGAAACGTCGTAAACGCATCCCTGCCTAAATGCGTGTCTCGCCCGGCAGTTTGGCTGCATCTGAATTTTGCGGGCAGCCGCTGCGGAGCAACAACCGCTGATGCTTTGTGTTTAACCTACTGTGTACCTGTGGGAATCTGACCGGATAGCAGTCCTTCGGTGAAGCAGCAGACTCATCACTAGGTTGGTGTTTTAGTTTTTTTCTTCTTCTTATTTTCGGTTTGTTGAAATCTTTTAGGTGCATCGTTGCCAGCGGGATAAACCTAGACGCGCTGGAATCAGCACCTCGACTCGGAACAGCTCCGTTCTTTCCCCCCTCCTTTGGCGTGCTGCGGTCCGTCTGGATGGGCGCTTTTTGCCTCCGTCTCTGACTGCTGCTAAAACTGCTGCGACTATTTCCGATGGCATCTCACGGGTTTTGGTCTCTTAGAAATGACGACTCGTCGGATAACAGCACCCAGGTCCCCAGTACGAGTAAGTGAAAGCCAGACCGTAGCGGTTGAAGCATAATGGAAAACCGAACAATTACTGTGTGAATCTAATAACTATGACTCGTCTGAAGGGAATATAGTAAAATTTGGATAACAATTAAACGTTACATTCCTGGACAACAAAATGCATGGACAACAATAGTGCATCAATAATACAATATTTGCCTACTTATTTTTATGTTTTCATGGTTAAGGTAAAAGCATGCTATTAGATGACACATTATCAGCATCAATGTGCATATGTTTGAACCATTCCATTTTAAAATATTAAGCAGATTTTTTTGGCTTGATTTTCATTCAGTTTAATAGAGAATATTTTTGTCTCAATAGCAAATTTAATGCTTTCTTTTCAATTTGTCTTTGTAGCAAGAGCATGGTGCCAGGCGGCTGCGCAGAAATTCACAGGCGGCATTGGGTCGAAGTTGTGCGGTGTGTGTTTTAAATGTGGCATTTAACGATTGTGATCAGTTCTACAGATCGAGTAAAATAATGTAGTGTAATAATGTAAAATGCAGAAACAAAGATAATAATAATTGACTAGGTATTTATTTCGATTAACTGAAAGATAATATAACTGAAAATCAGCAATGAAATGAATAGCTGTTTGATTCGCTTTTGAATTGATGCTTCAGCCCTGCTTAACGTTGGAGAGAGCGACAAGTCGACCGAATCCCCCGCCAAACAAGCCCAGTCCGGTGTAGAAACGTGCGGCTGCAACCAGCCATGCAACTGTTCGAGAACGAACCAGGGATTCTCCGATCTGTATTCAACAGGTACGTGAAATATGCGGAAATACCCATCTAAAATAATACTAACACTAGCCTAATAGTAATAATAATAATAATAATAATAATAATAATAATAATAATAATAATAAATACATCGCAAATGAGAAACTACAATATAAATGGGTTTCAAAAGATTTATTTACATCTCAAAACTGACTACCCTAATTGTTTACCGTATTTTTTGTAAAATTAAATGATGTTAATATGTTAAATGGCACAATACGCTACCATTTTTTCCTCATAAAATACATATTTTAGGCCACAGTAATAGCCTACATACGTCTTGTAAATTTACTCACTTTTAATTTTACGCATATTTAGTAATCATTTTACGTTTTACGTATAAGTGAGATGGAAACAAAATTTTGCACTTGATAAAATCTATGCAGCGATTCACACGTTAATTTAATAATACATACAGATTTATAGTAACATTTTAAGAATATATTCAGATGTCTAACTGGCTCAATTTGTTCCGCAGATTTACTGCCCGCGACGAATGGGGACATGAAGACAATGACCTTCTTGCAAGAAGTTGTGGACATTTTGTTGTCGTATATACTGGAGTCGTTTGACAGGTCAACGAAAGTAATAGATTTTCATTACCCAAATGAATTGCTCCAGACCAACAACTGGGAGCTTTCGGACGAGCCGGAAACGCTGGATGAAATCCTGCTCAGCTGCCGCGCGACGCTGAAATATGCCATCAAGACAGGTCGAGTTGTTTACCTATTTATTCATTCGTTTTAATTTCCAAATGGCTTTTTAATTTCCCTGATAATTATTTACATTTTATCACCAAAACTACACGATATTTAAGCTTTAATTCCGAGTCATTACTCATTAGATTTAAAAATTAAATGAAGGACGGAGATTTTGAGAGGAGACGGTCCTCTGAATTTAGAACTGCGAGTTTAAAATTTCAGTAGTGATAAGTAAAAATAAAATAGGTTTATTGGTAATAATAACGAAATTCAGCTTCGAGATTGGTCTCCAAACCGCAATGACGATAAAGTACTAGCTATTGCCGTACAAGGTCGCAAATCAAACGGAGCAAAAATAGTTCTAAATGAAAATTAGTTAAATTTACACTCAATGGGAAAAATACATCTTTATGTAGCGTTCATATTTTGCGATCAGGCGGTAAAGTTAATTCTACACTATTTATTATTACGTGAGCATCATACAGAAAATAAAAAGTCGGCACGACATCTTCGATAACCCGCCGGAGCACAGATAAAGGCACGAGGACCCCCCCCCCCTTGTCCCTTCCTGGGGCCATCTGGAGGACGTGGGCGTCTTGCGTCC
>JAODLD010000001.1:19303415-19313459 GCA_026781065.1 Mormyrops boulengeri
CCTGAATCTTTTGCCCGATGGGAGGGGGACAAACAGTTTGTAACCCGGGTGGGTGGGGTCCTTGATGATGTTGCTAGTCTTCTTACATAGTCGTCTAGCATAAACATTGTGCAGATCTGGGAGCTTGGTACCCATGATCCTCTGCGCAATCTTAACTATCTGGGCCAAGTCTCTCCGGTTCTCTGCCGTGCAGCTGGAGTACCACACTGTAGCCCCATAGCAGAGAATGTTCTCTATTGTGCTCCAGTAAAATTAACAAGGAGCTGAGTGGGATGTCTGGCTTAAGAAGTTCTTAAGAAGAAAAGTCAGAGGCATTAGGTGTTTTATGTGTTGTGCCAATAATGCAACAATGCAGCGAAAGAAAATGTACTTTTAATACTTAAGTATTTTTAAAAGCAAGTACTTCAGTACTTTAACTTAAATGACTGCACGACTTTCACTTGTATTGGAGTAACATTTGATCAGTGGAATCTGTACTTTCACTTAAGTAATGAATGCGAGTACTTCGTCCACCTCTGACCAGTGTTTAGGTCTTCTGCTCAAGCTGATGTCAGCCCAAACTAGGAACTGGGAGCTTGTACAATATGATCTGTGGGAGAGAAAAAGCAGATGGCTTCCTGCTGTAACGGCGTGCCTGCAAAGCCTTTGAGCTCATCCCCCATTTGCTGGCCTGCTCAGTCACACTCTGCATTTACACCTAGCTGGCAGATGTAAATAAAGAGCCTTTGGTTAAACGCCCCGTGTGCCCTTCAGCGGGGTAACACCACTGTGACGTGTGTTCAGCCCTTCTTTTCCCAGGGTGCCTCTCCCGCTCTCTCCTCCTCCTGTTCTCTCTCCATCTCTCTCTCTCTGGGATCTCGCTCTATTCATCTGGCATGTCCCACACCTGCTTCTAATCTGGAAATGCGGACTGACCTTTTCTGTACCTTATGCAGTACGCAATAACGGAAACTATTTTCCAACACATGAAACGCAGGGTTTGTTTTTCATTGTAGATGAATACGAGAAATTGACTGTAGGTCAACACCTTTACCTTCCCTAGAGGTCAGCATGGTTTCATATATTGCATATTTCTGGGCTCAAATAGCCCTTTTTGCTTAGAACCGGCGGTGTACCTAGAAATTATGGGCCACCTGCCAAAATGTTACTTTATGCAGGGGTAGGTTTTGGGGCCCCTACAAAGTGCTGGGCCCCCTGTTAGCACCTTATATATTCCTTGTTCCAACGTACAATTCATTTTTAAAACTATAAAAAAAATATGAAGTAATTAGAGCATTAAGTTCACATTGTTGTGTGAGGGAAGAAAAGAGGGAATCTTAGAGCAGCAGAAAAAAATTAGTAAACAAACCTGGGACAAATTTGGAATTGCAATACTGAAAATTAATAATACAGTAATCGTTTTATATCTGTCAAAATAAATGTGAATTTTATTAGTCGCAAAAGGGATAACACAAATTACATATAGAGGTAAATAATATCCAGACATTACCCATAAAATACTTACCATGTGTTTTAAGTGTCATAGTCCTGATCAGTCTAAGACGCAGATTATTTCTGTCCCATAAAAGCTGATAAATAAGGTTTTCATGAGGCTGTATAGGGTGAAATCTCAGGCCACTGATAAAGCATAGCACCAGGTAACACTATTAAACTGCCAATACCTAACCACAGGGCTACACGTATGTAAATATGTATGTAACTGCACGTTCCAGCTGCTGATAACCTTTGTAAACTAAACTGACATTTGTCATTGTTAAAAGTCTTGTATCTGTGAAACAATGCTGTGGATTGAATATCACGCCTTTAAATTAGCTTATTGATGTATTTTTCTAATCAACTACTGTACTGTACGCTTACAGTAGATTACATGAATAAAATATTTTCTTGAATGAAAACATTTTACATATTTCTTCTTAAAACATGCACACACAAAATAATGTACAATTGATACTTGGTTTGTATAGAAAATAACACACAGAAGTGAATGCAATGAAAACAGTCCTCAGATTTTGGTCAGTCATCAACCAGAGATAAGAACAGAGATAAGAGTCCTTATGAAAGACATTTACTTTTGAAAGAAAATGGAGTATCAGTGTTATAAAATACTGAAGTGTTTTTTTAAGATTACTTCAGTAAATATGTGGATTGTACATTAGCTTTAGATAAAACACTACACCCATCCACAAGTCGCATAAATATGACAACATAAACTGAAGAAAGTCACATGATGCATGCCAAAAATGCATTTTGTGGCACATGATGTGGTCCCAAGGACCATAAATGTGTTTCACAGCATCTTTACCGAATCAGTTGCTGTGAATCACACAGCCACCCAGAGGATGGAGATATCAGTGGCCCCTTCGTGAGCGATCTGGTTGACACGTCCGCGCACACAGTCAAGCGTGACGAAGACCATAGTGCCATTCTGGACGTCGAAGGAGGCCCTTAGGCCCACGCTGGTCCACTCAGTACCCTCGGGCATGTGTCCGCCCACCTGCTGGGCAAGTGGTGCCGGCTGAAGCCGATCACTGCCTTGCCGGTGAAGCGTGAGCTTCACCACGTTGCAGGAATGGATCATCTTGAGGCTGAGGCTGATGCTGGCTATGCCAGTCTCCCGAAAGATGAAGTTTCTGCTCGCCAACTGGCCGGAAGCCACCAGCTGCACCTGTGCCACTCCAGGCGTCACCTGGCGGAAAAGCAGCGCCTTGTTGCGCACGGCCCCCGATGGCAGGCTTGTCTTAGAGACAGTGGCCGACAGGGCGACGGAGATGGCAGAGGGGATCCAGATGAGGCTCATCGTGCTGATGCCGGAGTTGTCGCCAAAGTAGCGGACATTACACTGTGCCGGGGAGTGGATCTCGAAGCTTAGTGTGTCACCAGCATCGACTACACTTGCCCCGGACACGGAGACAGATGTGTCCCGGTAGTTCACCCCCGACTTAAACGCCTGTGTGATCTCCGAATTGTTCCCATTGGAGTTCAGGTAGGCTGCCACTGAGAAGCCATCCCGGACACAGGTATGTCCCATAGAGTAGACAGCCTGCTGGAAAACGAACTTCACCACCCCTCTGTCAGTGAACCTCACAGCCCGACCGTCATGTGACAGACTGACCATGTAGGGGTCCGAGATGGATGTCACTTTGAAGGTAGGCCGGTAGTTTGTCTGGTATTGCACTGACATGGACGTCTGGGCCGTCATGGCCACGGCACCCGTGTCGTGAGACAGCCAGAAGAGGCTGAAGGGTGTGATGAGCTCGTAGACGTGAACATCCTTGCTCTGGTTGCAGTACTGGTTGGGGCTCTTCAGGGACAGGGACAGCATGTGCTCCGGCTCCACTTCTGCCGTGCCGCTCACACTCACGCTCTGGTAGTACTTCCCTTCTGGTTGCTCCACCCGTGCTCCGCTGAGCTCCAGGCCCTCCTCACTGTTGTTCATCCTTATGGAGACCTGGAGGAAGTTCCTGCAGCTGTGTCTCAGGGCAAAGTTAAAGTCGCCCCACAGCAGACCATGCTGCTGGAACACCAGGCTTCCGTCCGTGTTGGATAGCAGGCCGTGGCCCTCCTCCTTCCCCTGGATGCTGAGCTGCATGCCAGGGTAGATGTGCCCGGCAGACTCCTTAGCCAAGGGCAGGAGGACCGCTGCGACCCAGGCCCGGGACAGCCTGTTCTCAGAGGGGGAGCCGCACACAGTGTCGCTGACCGCTGAGCAGGCCAGGCCTACCGACTCCCCGTCGCAATCAGAACACGCCTGGCACTCCTGGAGTTCCATGTTGTAAAAGTAGTCGTGTCCACATAAACCGGCCCTGGCATCCCTCTCGGAGACACCCAGGCACCTGAATCCACCTGTTCAACACACCCCAACCAAGAGGTCAGTCATGGTTCAATGCTGCTCAAAGTCCACGTGGCACCCTAGGCAAGCTTCACAATCCAGGACAAAGTTAAATTGGCTTGATAAGTCGGCACTGAAGATGATGCCCTAGGCAGCCGCCTGTGTAACCTAATGTGTTGACCAGAACTGGTGTAGTTGTGTTTTCCTTATAAGAAGATGGCAACAGGTTCCCTGTTGCATGTCGTATAAGACCGTCTTTTACAGAGAGCTGTCTCTTTGCCCTTTCTGAAGCCCACACACCTCTACCTGCATGTGAGACGTACCTGGAGTGTTGAGGCATTTGACTCGTTCGCCACAGAGGTTTGGTAATTCAAGGCATTCGTCTCTGTCCTGCAGAGAAAAGTAGCTCAGTTACAGTTGCCAATGTGTCACCTAACGATGGAAAACCAGGAAAGTAAACTCGGAATTTCGGAGAGCTGGGAAAACAGAAACGAGGCAGGATCTCTTCCCCCAATTCGGGTTGAGTCTGTCTCAGGACATGGACGGGATTACCTGGCATATGCGGTCAGCATTCAGTGAACACTGCGACACCAGGAAGAAGCCAGCAGGGCACATGGTGCACCTCTCGCACTGGGGGGGCTCCCTCTGAAAGTCGCAGTACTCCTCAGGCTCGCAGGCTCCACAGTGCTGCGGTGCTGATGGTAGGGGCCCGATATCCATCACCTTGGCTTCCACGTCCACCTTGTGCACGGCGTAGGACTTCTGCAAGTGGCTCTCGAAGTAGCCCTGGATGTCGCCTTGGAGACCCTGCGGCGACACCTGCTTCAGCATCTCAGCCAGCGTCCCATACTGCGACTTGACCGCTGCCAGCTGCTCCAGCATCTCCTGCTGCTGCTGCAGGATCTCACGCTGCTGGCCAATCAGGGCGCTCTGCTGCTCCGCCAGCCGCTGCTGCAGCTCCCGGATCCCAGTGGTCTGGCTCCGCAGTGCCTCCACCAACTGCTCCTGTCCCTTAGCTAGCTGCAGCTGCAGGACCAAGGCATCCTCTGAGGGCACCTCGTTCTCCCCTACGAGGACATGGGACAGCGGTGACTTAGGACCTCCATCCAGAGGTCTGGGGTGTTGGGAGCAATGAAATGTGGCAGCTTGCCTTTAAAAAGATATTACAGTTTGCTGTAAAAGTTAGCGAAGATAATACGGTAAAGTAACTCAGAGAAAATCAAAAACGGGCACTCAGTAAAATTTCCCCTCTGTAAAAAGGTCCCCCCCCCCCCCAACACGTAACCAGGAGCTGCGTTTTGGTTGGCGCGGGGCAGAGTTATAATTCTTGATCTGAAAGGAACGTCAAAATATTTCGCGTTGAAATTTTTCATAAATCCAGCTATTCCTCCTGTTCCAACAATGAAACGCAAAACCTAAGGCGGAATCGGAAACGATTCAACACGCAAGCCAGCCCGCATCAAGCCGCTTCGCCTGTCAAATATGTTCCTAGTTCAGCCCCCCTTACAGATGGGTTTTTTTTTGGGGGGGTGGCGGGGGGGCATTTTGGACGGGCTGTCAAAGCATTCGCTGCACATGTTAGCAATCTGTTTTTGTTTTTTTTTAAACATTGGCAGTCTTACTTTTGCTGAAGCTTATTATTTAGATCGGTGATCTTATATTAAATATACTTTCTTTTGTATTGCTAGTAGATTTCGATGTATAATAGGTGCAGAATAATTATATTATGTGTTATGGAGTATATGGAGTAATTAACTTAGTTAATTGTCATAAGCTGGTTATGTTTTGACACTGCGCTGAGAGGTTAACCTGGTTTAATGTCGCACGTAAGCTGAACTCCGAGGGGGGCACCGCCAATATCCGACGCTGGGTATGCGAAGTCTGGTAACTCTCCCAAGAACTGGGCAGCCCTGTCCGGCATATGGGGCAGAGGAGCCTGACTCTCTGCGTGGTCGGAACTGGCAGAGCATCCCTCTCCTGCGCACGGCCGTGGTCTGGGCTTCGGCCGTATCCTGAGCGGCAGTTTGCACTCAATCCCCCTGCAATCCGTTGTGATGTTGCTCCCTTGTCGGTGCGGGGTGGCACAGTCCGCCCCGGCACAACCCGCACCCAATCCGTCGGTGGGTCTTCCCCGGGCGCCCTGCTTGCCCATGTCTCCGGCTCCACGATGAGGATTTACGATCGTAAACGGCTCTGAATGCACCCTGGTTTGGCTGCTCGGGTGGCCGCTGTGGTGGCTGGGGGCGATGTGTGCTGACCAGCCCTGCGTCGCTGCCGGGAACTGCCGAATGGGTCTGACAAGTCGCCCCGAGCAATGGGTCCCAGAGCAAGGCTTCGGGTCCGCGATCCCCGCGCCAAAGCAGTGCGTTCCTCTGCATGTTTCTTCAAAGCTTCTCACGTTGGCAAATGTTAAAGCGGTCCAGCAGAAGAGCAAAACCCAGATTTTTAATGGTGTCATTTTGAAGGTGTTTCCTCCTACAATTCATAGCAAAAATGAAGGAAAATGAATAACGGATTAATGCAAACTGCTAACTTATTACTAAGAATAATACAACAATAAAAAACATTAATCATATTTAAATGACACAATAACTTGAAGATTTGTTTTCAATATCTGGCATTTTGTTATTATAGGCTACTGTAATAATCTGTAATCATTACAAGCTACTTTTTTCCAAACTAACATTTATAAAGGGCTATGATTTTTAATATACATACATACATGCATATAGATATAGGTCTATTTCAATAGCTACTTCAAAGATGCACAGAACCGTTTGAATAATTCATCAGAAAATAAGCTGGTAATAAGTAAATGCAATAAAAAAAAACAGCAGACTGTAAACAAGGGGAACTTACCTTTAGCCTTTGGGTTACAGTTCATGAGTCCCGCGGACGTCAGTACGGATTTAAATAACGGGACGTGTCCATGTCCCGCCGATCGTAGCCGTATCCAGGGCTTCTGACCCAGCCTGGATGATTCCGGACGGGAATGTCAGGATGTGGCATTCCAGGGACTTAATTAGCATCAGGTTTCCCCGTCTCTACATTAACCCTCTACCTTCCAACAGGCTCGCTTGTTAAGGCTGCAGTTGGCACTGGAGCTGGGGGGTCTGGATGCTCCTTTCACCGTTCGCGCTATCAAATACACCCCGTCAGTCATTTAAAAGAAGGTTTTGCATGAAACGCGCCAACGGTATAAGTTTAGTGTCTTGGTTTTTTTCCCAGTCCCGCTCATTTCCCAGCTGAGTTAAATCAATCCGAAACGTTGTTTTGAACATATAAAGATCTTTTCACCTTAATCTCAGTTGCGTAGATGCGCACGAGTATTGGTCCGTGGTGTGGGAAGTGCCAAACTTTAACCGTAAGTTTATTGATACAGCTGTAGTCTTTTAGTTTGTGTCCTTCGTGTAGGATGTATCCTGTCAGCATGGAGCCAAGGCTCACGGATGTCACTGACCTAAGCAGGTCACCAGAGACCTCGGGTGAAGTTCAGGAATTTGCATTGGGCTGTTGAAAGATCACCGTTTTGCCCAAGCCATTTTACGCTACTTTCATTATGAATGCACGTCGGTAGTATAATTTTAAAGGACTGTCTGTCATTCACGTTTTGGTTCCATAGCATGGATGGGATGTTTGGGATCCCATCCATGCTTTGATGGAATAAATGTGGACTAAGTAATGACGAGTAATGAAGCCTCTCTTCCTGCAAAGATTTCCAATAATTGCCACATGTTGACGTTTCTCTGTCCAGACCAGGATTATTCTATGGAGGACGAAGAACAGGCACATTCACTTCGAGGTTACATGGAGCCCCCGCTGCCCAAAATGGGTAACACACCTGTCAAAGTCCTGTCAATTAAGTATACCACCCTTTAACAGCTTAAGTATTGTCATTTATTTTATCGTGGTGTTATTTCTCAATGATTTTGGCAGCAGTGCACCACCACTGACTGCAGATGCTACCCGAATCACACATAGTGAAAGTGACAGCGAGTCACTTGAGACCACCGCCATATTTCGGCACACTAAGGGCCACAATATACTTCACGCAAAGCGACACATACGTAACGCATACGCAACGCAAGCAGTGTACCATGGATCTCCAAGAAGGTCAAAAACACGTCAATTTTAACGCGTGGAATACGTGTAGAATACACGGTAACCACACATAGGTAACGTGCTAACATGCATTCTCCGTGTCAATTTTACACGCGTTGAAAAATTTTTGTTAAAGTGTATTCTACGTGTTAAAATTCACGTTTTTTTTTTTTTAATTTATTTCTTTTTTACCTGTTTGCCGTTCCATACACCTAAGACGCATGGAATGAACGCTGACAATGTGTCGCGGCCATGATGCGTATTGTTGCGAGGCAAGACGGGGAAAACAACAGGTCGAGCAGGCAGAACTCCAAAGGACAGGGTTTATTTAGGGCAGACGAGCAACACAGGGTACACATGTTAATGACAGACCTGGGCAAACAGACTTGAACACGGACTGAAATACACAAGACTGAAGGCAGGAAATGTGGAACAGCTGGTAAATGGAAGGATTCCACAGGAGGTAAATGAGTGAGCATGTCATATGCGAGGGCGATACGGGTAGGACATGACAGAACCCCCCACCCAAAGGCGCACACTCCAGGCGTGTCTCAAGGGGAGAGACGGACGAGATGGGACCGGGAACAGGACCTGGAAAACGAGACAAAATGTCAACGGGCCAAAACTGAGACGCAGGACAGACACAATGGCAGCAACCAAGACAAAACCTGACAAATGGCAGGGAAAGCCAACAGGCACAAGGGGACCAAGAATGGAGACACAGGGGAAACCAAGGGACCAGGAGGGAACGCAGGAGAAACAGAAGGTCGAGGCGCAAACACAGGAGCAAGAGGAGACACAGAGGGACGAGGAGCAGACGCAGGAGAGACGAAGGAAGGAGGCAGAAAAACAGAGGACGGTGGACAATGGGGAGCCCAAGGGAACCGCAGCGGGTGAGAGGTGGCAGCCGGAGGGGCCGCAGGCGACTGTGAGGCCGGAGCTGGAGGGGACCTCGCAGGGTGCGGGGAGGTAGGTGGAGGGACAGGCAAAGGTAGTGAGAAGGAAGTTGGAGGGACCACCAGGGGAGGCGAGGAGGGAGATGGAGGGGACCACGGCGCAGGCAAGGAGGGAGGGGAAGCCGCAGCAGGTGATGGCGCAGCCACAGTAGGCAAAGGCGTTGTCCACCAACGAGCCGGAGTGGAGGGACCCACAGGTGACAGACGAGCCGAAGCGGGGGAACCCGCAGTCCTCGGAGGGGGACCCACAGGCGACCGCCGAATAGGAGCCAGAGGACCCACAGCCACCCCCCGAGCCCCAGCCAAGGCGAGCGAGGGCGAGCCAGGGGCCAGGGTGTCCCCTTTCAGAACACCGATAGGTGGGGACCCGGCCAGACTCCACTGCTATGAGGCAGCGGCTGGGGTCTCGCCTCCGGAGGGAGACCTCGGGGAGGTCCGGGACATAGGAGCTGGAGACACGGGTCCAGGGACAGGCAGATCCGGGACGGGCGGAGCAGGGACGGGTGGAGCCTCTAAGGACGGAGCAGGCGGCGCCGGGACATCGGACAGAGCCGGGACATCAGCCGCTGCAGGCGGAACCAGGACAGCGGGCGCTGTGGGCGGAGCCGAGACCTCGGGCAGAGGCGTAGGCAAAGCCGTGACCTTGGGTGGAGGCGTAGGCGGAGGCAGGGTCAGTACATCGGCCGCTGGGGGCGGAGCAGGAGTCAGAGCCGTGACCTCAGGCGCGGGTGGCGGCGGTGGAGGAACCTCGGGGGGCGACGGCAGAGGTGTAGGAACCTTAGGCGGCAGAGGCATAGGAACCTCGGGCAGTGGCGGCGGAGGAACCTCCAGGAGTGCTGCAGGAACCACTGGCACTGGAACCTCAGGGGGCATTGCAGCAGGTGCTTCGGAGGGTGGCACATCAGCCGCCGAGACCGGAGCCTCGCTAGGCAGTGCAGCAGCTGCCGGGACCGGGGCCTCACTGGGCGGTGCATCAATGGCCGACTCAGTGGCTGGGGCTGGAACCGCTGGGGCTGGTATGTTGGCCTCCGGATCCAGCCGGTTGGGCTCAACAGGTGTGCCAGTAACAACAGGCAGGCCAAGAACAGGCGGGTCAGGCATGGACAGAACAGGCAGGTCTGGAACCATAAGCACAGGCGGGTCTGGAACCATAAGCAC
>JAODLD010000001.1:19356943-19368694 GCA_026781065.1 Mormyrops boulengeri
TATGTGGGTACACAGAATTGTACCATATAATTATGTACCCACATACCCAGTCACCACTACATACCATATAATTGTGAATACGCACTTATCCTCTGACTGATATGCATTTCTGACAACATTTTGGATGGGTAGATGGTAGTTGCTGGGTGGTATGACCAAAAATTTGTATCACGGTATTTAAGATTCTGGTGGTTTCGTTATATATCGCGGTATTCTCTCACCCCCCCCCAGTTCACCCTTACTGCGACAGCAAGCGTTTACATAAATAAAATGTGTTTACAAATGTTTCTTAAAAAGCTAGTTTTTATTAATCAGGCTATTATAAAAATTGTTTACATTTAGCTAGATACAGTGGAAACCGCTTATATGGATCAAGGTTATAGTGATCAACCGCTTATATGGATCAAAAAGCTTGGGGCAGAATCATTCCTGTGCAAATACTGTTTAAATAATTTGCTTCAAGTAGGCCGCGTGCTGTCTTCATTTTGGGTCTTTTTAAACGTAACAACATATGGAAAAAATTAAACCTGCTGTAATTCTTTTTTTTCTTTACTTTGATCGCCCTGCTTTGCCTTGCGGTAACCCGTCTGCTTCTGGCTAGCTACCTGTGGCTGATGTTGCACGCACAGAAAACATGACAGGAAAAAAAAGTAATTTTATCTCAATGACAAATATAGAACGAGTCACAGAGATGCAGTAGCGAAACTACAATAAGCACTTTGAGACAATATGTGAAAATGCACTGTATAAATTAAATTGGATTGAATATTTACGTACAGTACTGTATAGTATTATAGCATCTGAATCATACGCAGGTTAAGTAATTTAATTTGTACAGTACAGTAATTTGAAAAGCATTGAAACAACTGTACTGTATTTTGAAACAGCCCTCTCAATACTCCCTGCCCAGCGATCCATAATGCTTGTAGCAGGGAACAATATGATCATCTGCTGCCTCTTGTTTCAGCTATGCTACGGTATATGGCATTAAAATCGGTATAGTGGCCAGCACTAGTATACATAAATACCATATACCACCACTGCAGCTCTGCTCGAAGGGGATGTTTACGCATAAGATCACAACATTAGTAAAACATTAATTTAGGAATGCACTCCCAGATACCACTGATATGCATGCATACAAACGTTTTACAAGAGACAATAAAATAAGCATCCATCTTCTCCAGAGACCTTTTTGACCTGTGATTGGCTCTCGCTGGCATTACCGTCGCTTATCTTTCCATAAAATGGCCATCCCGGACAACGCCTGGCCGCTTAATTCAATCCGACGACAACAAATTGATTCCGCGAGCAGCAGGCAAACCAGACTCCCGTTATCAAGATCCAGACTCCATTAGCTATCGCATCATCTTTTTTTGGGAGTAAATATTCAAACCCTGAAGTAAACGTACAAAGTAAAGTTCCAAGGTCTTACTGTGGACACGAGATGCAATTAAGTATGAAAGGAACAAAAAATATTCAAATATGAAACTTTAACTGCTGTTGAGTCCAGGTTTAGTTAAGTAGAGCTTCAGAAAAAGCTTCAGCCCGAAATATAGAGGCATGTTAAAAATCTTCAGGTCAACAGGATTGCAAACATGCATTTAGCATGTTAGCTGCTAAGTGCTGTGACTCCCAAGGCCCTCACCTTGACCCCATGGCCCACGTCGTCCAACACGTTGTAGTCGATGGGCTTCCGGATGTACCTCACGGGCCGCTCCACGTTGGCGGGGGCGATGATCTTGTGGGTCCTGGACGTGTTCTTGTTCGTGGTCAGGATGCCAATTTCTCGCCTGGCCACCTTCTCTTTGTGGATGTCCACCGTCTGGATGAGAGAACAGGGCTTGAACATGACATGGCATGTAGAAAGCTGAGGGCATGGGGGATGTTACAGTGACAATTCATACAACCAGACAGATACAGCACTCTGCAAACATTTCTCTGAGCCCCATAACATACAAATGCTGACGAAGTAAAACCACAGGTCATAAAGCAACAGCTATAAAAAGGAATAGCAACACAATGGCCTCATGAGAGTTTTACCTTGAATATAGGCTCACACCTTTTAATATCAAGTTTGTTCTTTAATGCACATTTTCAAGGACTCCATCCAAAGAATATCCATCCATCCAATCATCCGTCTGTCCGTCCATCCATCCATCCCACCTTACAGATTACTGAGTGAGTATAGCCTGAAGCATTTCCAGCCCTACCCTATATCACCGAAACGGCATGTTTTAGGGCTGAGGGCGAAACCCAAGTGAACGCGGGAGCATCCACATGCCGTCAGGGCGGCTCGATGCTGAGGCTGGTTCCTCACTAAGTCACATTAAGCAACACGGCGCTCAAAGAGAAATTATGACCGTCTCATCAAGAGGGGAAGATCCCTTCACACCCCTCATGGTCTCACCGCTGAGTGATGGCTCTGCCGCCCATGGCCCTCGCGTGCAGATGTGCACTTCCTGTCAGTGACCTGTCACACCTGGCATGGCGATTTGCTATAACCTAGTTATTGTTTGTATCAGCTGCAGACATACACTCCTGTAATGGCAGCCACTGAACTGGAAGACACCTACCACACAACCTGTACCCACCCCACCCCAAGGCAAAGGGATAAGGTGACAGTTCGATTTGAGTAATCAAAAGGGCTCATCCAGAAACATGTAAATGACAGTCTGAGAAGGGGGACAGGGTGGCCGTGTCTGAGCCGGTCTATGCACCAAAGCCAGCTACAACGCAGGGGCTACAAAAGCAGATCAACCTGTTATACTAACGAGGCTCTACCAATCGGGCACATGGGGAGGCGCATGCCACCTGGCCCCAGGCTCCCCTCAAACACCACCACACTCAGCAGGGTTAACCCAAAGCCACCGTGAGCATCTGCACAGCTAGAAGCAGGAGGTAGTGAAAGATCTAGATGTAGGTGGGTGCATTTCTCCTCCCAGGTGAAAGAGGAAAGCCTATCCTTCATACTGCAATTTGCTCAAGTGTTTCTGTCCTTTGATACCTGCTTACTGTCCTCCCCATTTCCCATGAACCCTTGGTGTGAATGAAAAAGGTAGACAGGTCCACATGATACTGAAATCCTGGTGGGAAAATGTGAAACCAACTAACTGTTCTCGAGAGTACAACATGTTCCTTGTTACAGCGAAGAGACACAATTGAGATTTAAAATTTTGGGGAGATATCAAATTCTTAAATGGCACAGCCACTGAGATTCATCTCCTCCCAGAATTCCAAGCAACGCTGACATCATGACTGCCCCACTCTTCTTCAGGGAAGCTTACAGGGCTGGGAGGGGCACCAGCAGCTGCCATCCCCAAACCAGCACTGCCAAGGCCTTCCAGCAGCTGTCCCGCCTCAGCCCACTCCGTCCTCATCTCCATCCAACTCCCACCCCACCCCCATGCTTCTATCCCCTTGGAGGGTGGGTGTGTGGGGTCAGGAGAGTGTGGAATGTTTGGGGAAACTTCCCCAATCCTGGATCTGATTTGCATGCTCCTTCAGCACGTCCTCGCAGGCCTATGACCTCAAGTGGTGTGAAGCGGAGGCCCCGCCCCAGCGAGCAAACGGAACTTCTTCAGCGGCTCCATCTGGGCCAAGGTCACATGACGACACAGGGCCTCACAGGACTCTGAGCTGATCTCTAACAATCTAGGGCTTTGTTTGCGTGTGGCCATTTTTAGACTTCTCGGATAAGACTTCTGGCCCAAAGCGTCAGCCGTGACAGTTTCCATGTAACGGTTCTGGGCCTGCGATTTGGTGTCAGGCACGCACGCCTGCGGCGATCCACTGGGCACCCGCACGCTCAGACTGAAGTTACACGCATCTGTGAGGGGTCAAAGGTCAAACACACCAGCGAAAGAAAACTACAAAAGAATGGAATTTACGAGCCACAGGAAATGAGGCTTTATCCTCATACGCCACCTGGCCGTACGCCAGAAAACACTCCAGATGGATCGTTTTGTCAATTTGCAAGCTACTTCAGCAGTTTACAAATGAAGAAAAAAAAATACATATATACACAGAAACTGCTGCAAAGTGAAGCCCTGCGCTCTCCAGGGAGACAGGATCGCAAAATGCTTACAGCTTGAGCAACGCTCTCTGGATGACACGGTGCGGTTAATCCGGCGAGCAAAGCGTGGTGATGGGTAAAAATAACACAAGCACTTTTAGAACATTTAAAAAAATAAAAATAAAAATGAAGGGGGAACACAGTCACACCCAGGGGTTTCAGCAACTGACAGGGTGGAACCGATGACGGCAGCTTCCTGCCATGACAAGAGCAGCGAGGCTGAGGGTACGAATGAGGGACCAGCCCCCATATGGAGAGGGGGCACATCCTCGGGGCTGTCCGCACTGAGCCGAGCAGAGACACACCTCTGGCCCGGGAACAGGGCAGACAAACAACTTTACAGCTTCACTGCCCTGGGGCCTGCTGAACGTTCTAGATGATCCATCTGTTCAACCGCCCCCCAACCCCACCCCACCCCCCACTAGAGACCCTGTTAACACAGCTCTCAGGAGGCTTCAAAAACAAGCAGACAGCAAAAGGTTTAAGGAACATGAGGCGACTTTCATGGGTAGGGGTGGGCCTGTCAGATTTTAAATTATAAATTTTAATCCAGAACGTGCCTCCTTTAGCAATCAGCCTTACAAGGGGGAGAAAAAAACAAAAGACGGCAAAATCCCACACAAATAGCTCTCCGGATGCCAGGTTCAGAAGCCACAATTCCTCACTCTCATCTAGACTTACACAAAAAAAAGTAGTAAGATTGACACTAAATCAATTTATTAAAGTAAGCAGGGAAAAGGTGGGCACCTTTGTGTGTGATGGCGGTATCCCCCCCACCCCCCCACACAACAATGGCAAATAAAATAAGGAGCCAGAAAACCAAGCGCAAATAGGATCCCCTCCGCCCACTTCCTGGATGTGTTTTCAAGCAAAACCCCTCAGGGATGGTCCAACCCTGCGAGATGGTCGGGGTTGGGAGAGGGAGGGGTCAGCCGCTACAATTGCCCTGAAATGACCAACGGCAGCATTAGCGGCTCCCACTAAGAGGGGGCTAAGCGCTCTGCGCTGCTCCTGAAGGGCTTTCAGAGTTGGGAAGATTGTGGATTTGATGCTCACAGCAAGGAAATCATTAAATATAAGCCAAGACAGAATGGCTGGGCCAGATGCACGCAGGACTTGAATCAAGAAGTTTGTTCTCTTAAGGTGTTGCCGACTAATGACTCATTTAAAAAAAAAAAATGGGTAAAAAAAAAAAAGGGTATGGCAGTGATTTCAAGAACTCGAAGGTTGCAGAGGTCCATCAGTAAGGAGAATGAAGAAGAGATAAACACATGTAGACTTCCTGGCTTCTCCATGAGAGAGGAAGCTCCAGCCGATATTCTCTTGAACGAAAAGGATTTCCTGTAGAAGACGGACATCTTGGCTGAAGAAACACTTATGAACGATTGGTGTGATGACTCTGGGCTTCCAGGGAAGACACCACATGAACCATTGGTCAGCCTTTCCAGACTAAAACGAGGATCGGTGGAGGGAGCGGTGAGTCACGGTGGAAATCCCAGCACGCGGTGACACACCAACCATAAGCTCTCCAAAAGCCACCAGGAGGCCAGCATAGCGAATCCGCCGATGCGGGCTAGAGGCTAAGACGCCAACCTAATCCGCAACACAACAGCAGGACTGACTCCCACCTCCCACGTCACAGTCAACCACTGGTTTTGAGGACCTACACCAAAGCCTGGCTGTTCTTCATTTATGAGTGGCATCTACACTTTAACACAAATACAGGGACAGAGAGATTTCACTGGAAGCGAGGCAGCATTAGATAACCGACTGCTGACCAGAGGAATGTCAAAACCAGCTTCCTATTACCAACAGGAAGTCTGGTGATCTCCAACTGCCCTGTAACAGGCAGTGTGTGATCACTGGTTTCCATGTGAATCCATTCTCCAGGCTGTAACTGCCTCATTTACTAACCAGGTTACCAAGTTATCTTCGCACTGTCAGAAAGACCTGTCGCTTTATCTCAGAATGTCCCTCAGGACCAATGAAATACTTAACCTGGTCACAAGATCACCATATTCCTAATTGGCATGGCAAGCGAATGGAATTCTCAATACTGGAGCGTACAAGGCATTGCAACAGGTACACCTAAGCAGCTCCCAGATATGCTAGAGCCATGCCAGTGACAGCCAAAATCATCGTGCTGGGAGGGGCTGGCATGTGATGTCACACAATGCCACCCAAACCAACTGTGTAGAGGTGCCCAGAACCTGTATCTTTTCACGTGCCTCTCCCCCAGCCCCAATTCCCACTAAAAAATCCCCAGCGGATATCAAAAAATGAGGTGACAGAGTCAAGACACCCGGACAATGCTTCAAGTCTGACCCCTCTCACCCTACATCCCATGGTGGGGCAAACAAAGCCCCCACTGTTCACAGCGGATCTCCTGCGGCAGCCGGACCATGGAAAGAGGGGAGACACTTGGTATCCCAGGGCTTTGGCGGCGTGCCCTGGGAAAGGGATGGGCCACCAGACCCTACACCCAAAGGGGCGGCAGTGTCATCTGGACAATGAGCGTGGCAGTGCCAACACCCAGCACAAGACACCAGCCATCCAGCTCCACATTCAGAGTCCATTTCTTTGATTGATATTGTTAAATGTTATTAAGTTAATGGCCTCATTCTTCAAAACCACCCAGATAGGGATGACCAGGCACACACTCTCAGATGGTGCCAGAGAGAGGGGGATACATTAGCACGTAAATATCAGGAAAAGAGTGAACAAAACAAACTTTTAAGGGTTTTAAATCCCACTCTTAGAGAGTAGCAGGCATGGGTAGATTTTAGCTGACAGGCAGGCACGTGCCATCACAGCCTGGGTCACAGGGTGGAGGGTCAGATGAGGGTCTGTTCTGCTCTTGTACCCTTAGACAGGAAAAAACTGGTACACAGCAGCCTCTGACAGTTGGGCAGAAGGGGATGGCACCTACCATTACGAAAAGCAATTTAAAAAGCTACCAGGCTGGGGTTAATTTAATTTCATTCATTTTGCCTGGGCTGAAGTTAAGCCAGAGTTAAGGCAGAGGGCTGTGAACAACACAAGCAATTAAGGATTATTCTGCAAAAGGAGAACCTGCCGTCATCCCCGGATATGGAGCGTCGTCTGACAGCAATTAACACCAGAGGCCAGCAGATGGAAGACAAACATCTCCCAGAAAGCCCCGGCCTCCACTGACCACGGAGGACCTCGAGATCACCATGGATACCGCCGTCACACGTAAACACGCCTGTAACCTTCAGAATCAACCAGCCATTCTGCTCTGACGGTAAGCCGTTGCCTTGTGTTCCGACCCACTAAAACTCCTCACAGATGGGGCCTCAAAACGACAAGACAGACAGACTCATGCTTTGTGAAACATAGCTTAATGGATTCAAAGGCTAGCAAAGCCAAACGTCGTTCCACTGAGGCACAACTCACAACGGAATCATTTTTGTTACTTAACTCACATTTATAGTGTCATTTTAAATGGATTTGGGTCCTTTCCATTCATGCTTGGCATCCACATAGCCCTTCACCTTAACGGTGTTGAGCCCATAAGGTGATCTCAAATGCTGAACACTATCCCCAGGCCGGGCTCAGGAGTGGAGCCCAACAAACTTGTCCGGGGCAGATTACTCTTGGCACCTTTCATGCTCGTCTACACTGGAACACAGTTTATGAAAATAAAGCCGCTGCTCCTTCCTATGTAGAGATGAACGCCATCTGGAAGGCTTCTTAGGGAGCTGTTCAGGCACGTCCCACTGGGTGAAGGTCCCGGCTCAAACCCAGGATACATTGGGGGGGGATTTTATTTCTGACCAGGCATAAAACATCTGTGGATACTGCAGGATGAGCTGTGGTCTCTGACCTGCTTGGCACATTCCTACCGCGACCCACACCAGGAGAAGCAGTATGACGGTGACCATCATCATAATCACTTTAGAAGTCAAGGGATTCAACAAATCCACGGTATCTTGTGAGCTAAAACAGCTGTCAAACAGCTAAGTAGGTTACTGTCCAGACTGTATATTGGAAATTATTGTTATTAAAAAGAGACACCAGACTCTCGGGAGATCAGGAGCTGAGCTCTACTGAGCTCACACACAGAAACAGTGCTGAAAGCGGCTTCTGCCTGCCACACATCCATGTCTGTCTGGGATTCCTCAAACTGTTTCCAGGGAGACTGTAAATGCAGCCAGGTTCCTGCCCCCACCCCCCAGACTACCAGATTTTGGATTTTAAAAACCTTCAAGAAGGAAGGCGTCCATCTCTTCAGAGAAGAAAGGGCCGTTTCCCCTCTGATTATATTCCTGACCAGCCAAATCATACTTCTGGCCAAACTAGATACATTACGATAACACATTAGAGTGCGTACAATACATTAATTTTCCGTCCAACTTGGGGTTGTCCAGAAGCAGAGCGGTGCAGGGGGCTGCATTTCCATGTGGACTTCGTAAGAAAAGGCCCACCTGGGAGATGTGGTTGATGGAGGACTCCATCCGGCGCAGCTGCGATGCCTGGATGTCCAGCAGCTGCAGCACGTTGTTGGCCAACGCGTTAATCTGGTAGGCGACGCTGGCCAAGGACTGCGTGGTGTAAGCCTTGGTCTCCTCCAGAGCCGCCTTCTTGTCCTGGGCCTGTGGAAGGGGGGGTGGAAGGCGGCAAAAATCAGCGCATGTTGATCGCAACCTCATCGCAGCAGGTGCAGACCTAAAGACCAGCAACCTGAAGTCAAGAAGGTGCTTCGTGTAACCTGATCCATCATCTGGGTCTATATGCTGGATAAAAATTACAAGTCATTTCAGTAACTACTGGACAAGCAGCAAAATATACATGATTATGGAGCAATGTGTGACTCAGTGGGTTAGCATTCAATGCCCATGATGAGAAGGTAGCTGGTTCAAATTCCAGGGGTTGTCTGACCATGTTTTCTCTTTGGGTGGATGTGTTTACTAAATAAATTGAATTTAAATTATAACTGTGCAAACAGCATGGAGCTATAAAGGCAAGAAGCCCTGTAGTTTTGGCTCCTTCACTCCCTTCACGGATAATTCAACTGCAGGCAACAGTTTTGGAATCCAGATCCAGGAAGATGTTCTGCTGTCTTGGAATTCTGTGAGGCAAATGCATTTCACCCATAACGCAGCTGGAGGTGAAACCTTCCAAAGCAAGTCAGAAAAGCCTCCGAGAACTTGGGGTCTGAGGCGGGGGGAGGTCACAAAGGTGATGACAGATGGCAGCTTCCAAAGAATGTAAAGAATTCCTATAACGAAAGATCCTGAGTGGCCAGGAATACAGCCATGTGATCAGACATGATTGTCTGCGCCTGCTGTCCCTGAGATTGGCGCCATGCCAAACCAGTATTATTGCAAAACTTAACATCAACGAGTACTTAAAGAAGGTGGGGACGACGACAATGAACGTAATATGATTGCACCTTATTTCTTGATTGATTTCCCTAGGTCCGGGGAAAAATATGTATAAAATAGTAAATCAAATTCACACATCAACCAGGAAGACAGGAAGCCAATTAGGAAGTTAAGAAGGAGAGGAGTTATCTTCAAAGCAGCCAAATAAAAATGAAAGGTGTTTTTAATGGGTGCCAGGCTTTCAGAGCAAACGCGTTACTCGGGCAACTCAGGCTACTGGATAATCACAGTTAAAAAATGTGCTAATTAAGAGTGTGGGGTTTCAGACTCAAACATAAGCCAAAAAACAGTATTAGCTAGCCTGATTAAATGGGGAAACTCCTAATGAAGGTCCTCGGGTATTATGTCTGCGGGCTTTATACGTGGCGACTTATGATGGCGAAATGGGTATGAAACCAAACTGGGGGAGACGACTCCAAACAAGTGGTGAGCAGGGTCACAGAGATAACAACATCGACCAAGAAAGTGACCAACTAGAAGTGGATAAAACCAGTAGCCGTCTCATCGCCACACCGATTTAGAACACTCATGCTATTACGCCATTACTTGTGCGTGTGGTTCAAAAAAAAGAGGCGAGTTTGGGTCATGTTCCTCTTGAAGCAGTACATTGAAACATCGACCATATCAGCCAATTGGGTCCTAATGGGTTAAACTAGCGAGTAATGCCCACCGTGGGTTTCGGATCCTCATGTCTCCTATCTCTACAGGAAAACGACAACATTTTGGCTCCTCCTCCAGAGAGGAGTGGTATAACAGATGTGTATTCAGGGCCTCTGGAAGGAAGGTGGGCTGTGTTCACCCAGTCCTTCGGACGTACACAAGCCCGTTAACAGGTCTAGCAAAATCCAAGTTTTTGAAAGCCACGCAAAACTCCATACTCTCTTCACAACGTACCAGAAGAGGCGTGATCTGCCGCATCATTTACCGCTACTCACGGGGCCAAACGTTAGGAAATCCCCGCAAAGCGCATGAAAGAAGACGTGGTTCTGATCCGCCGAGACTATCGTCCCATCCGCGTGGTCTGCCAAAACGCCAGTAATGGCTCAAATGCTACCCAATGAAGCGTGATCATTTAATCTCCTTAAGGGCAAACTGTGTGAAGGTGGAGGGAGAAGCCAGGGAGAGACCAAACAGGGTGGAGCACTAGGTGAAATTCACCGTGGAGAGGGCCGGAATGAACTACCAGTTCACAGAGAGTTGCAAGCTACAGTGATAAGAGCGTTGGAAGGGAGGGGGCTGCTCAGGATCTCAACCTTGGTTATTGGTGACAGCCTAACATATGACCTGAAGCAGAGCTCCGTGACTAAACTCCTGAAATGGTGAAACTCATGCCTGAAGACACCATGCCCGGAGCGGAAAAGTGACCCAGGGTAACAACCCCATCTTCTCTTTGCCTGATTCAAAAGTGGATACAGAAAATATCTTCATCACAAAGAGTCCATGTTTAATGTTGTCATATAGAGTCACGCATATAGACACACTAATATTCTGAAGTCTTATCACAGGCATACATATAAAGCAGTCCGTCGATAAGACTACCTGAGCCGGGTAATAATTAACCACAAGGTGTACTTTGGCGTGCAGTTTCTGTTACAACACAGATGGGGGGGTTAACGATACAGAAGCCCTGCCAGTGACCAGCACAGCACTCCAACCAGGACAAGGTCCAGTGCTAAAGGTAGACCTATTTCTAAAAGCAAAAAAAAAATCTACATATAACACCAAGGCGATGACTAATGCCAGGCTCCACCCCCCCCATGCCAAAAATGAGGAACCAGGACTTCCAAAGTTAAGACTCTCATGACAAGCTGCCAGAGAGGTGGCTATCAGGACGAGACACCAGCATTAGGCCAGTGCCACAGAGACGCTTATCAGAGAGACTGCAGCATCCCGTCAACGCTATCGTTCGCTATCTTCTCACAGTGGCGACATCAGCGCAGCATCACAGGCTTATTCTGAACTATAGTGTCCTGGGGGAGGGGCGGGGATCAGAAGCCCACATAACTAAAAATTGCATTACGGTCTGCAGGCTAACAACGAGCTGATCAGCAACAATGAAACCCAGGTCTTTGTTACCCTAAGCAGAGGCACCATTCCGTCCAGACCCAAATTGTGATGCTAAGGAAGAGTTGTCCAACACAAGCCTCATATGCCAGGGAGAGAGGTCAAAGGGGGAGGAAATGACAGCCACAATTAGGGCCCCCCCGCCGCGCGGCGGGGGCGAGGAGCACCCCGCCCCCCCCCCCCCCCCCCCCCCGCCGCCGCGGG
>JAODLD010000001.1:19368794-19390655 GCA_026781065.1 Mormyrops boulengeri
CCCCCCCCCCCCCCCCCCCCCCCCCCCCCCCCCCCCCCCCCCCCCCCACACCCCCCCCCCCCCCCCCCCCCCCCACCGCGCCCCGCCGCCCGCCCGCCCCGAACGCCCCCCAACCCCCACCCGGCCCACCGGAAGGACTGAGTCAGAGGGACTGGGGTTCCAGCTGGCAGTGATGCACACTGCAGTTAGTCAGCTGCCAGTAAAGTTACACACTGTCCGCAAAGAACAATTTTTAAAAATAAAATTGATTTGGAAGGAAACTCGCTAGACGGACCACAGCTACCCAGATAGGTCTGAGCCTTAAAGACTGAGGTGGGGACATGTCTCGAAATTCACAAGTTAGCTTCATGATTCCAGATAAAAGTAAGAAGACACACTGGATATCAGATCAGCCCCCAGCCCCCATATCCCAGGGCCATTTTACACCCTCATTTCTACAGTAACATGAAGGTGGTGCCATGGGGTCTAACATGACCCACCAAGGTACAGCTGGGCACAGACACTTCCACACGCCCAGAAGCCAACAGTCAGGGCCAGCTGTTTGGCGAGCACGTGGAGACCCCTGGCTTTGAGGGAGTGGGGCACTAGCCACCAAAAAGGGATTCAGTGAAATCAGGGTGGGAAAACATATTATTGGTCATTTATTTTTTTAATTGTACCAGATGCCTGACCACCTCCCAACCCCTGAGCATATTGCAGCATCAAGGAGGCACCAAATGTCTCGTGTGGCCCATTCTTCCCTATTTCAGGGACAATATGAGGCCCTCCAGGCGCAGGAGAAGGTGGGAGGGTGCTAGTCTTTGGGGTCTTTCGCTTTGAATGCTGGGAATTTGGGGGGGGGGAAGCACACAAACCAAAGCGTGCCTCCATCTGACCCGTCAGCCAGCTATTGAAAATCCCTGATTTACACCCCGCCGATGCGGCGGGTGGCCATCTGCGCCTGCCTGGCCTGCGTTCCGAATCTCAGCATGATGCAACCTTCTGAAAACCCCTTTGTTTTTTTTTTTTTGGGGGGGGTTGAAAAAGAGATTAGAAAAGGCTACCTCCCCAGACCTTCAAGGTCCAGTGAGGAACTGAGCATCCAACTTAAACGAAGCCAGGTCAGACGACATGAAACCCAGGCTTGTCACACTCAAGGCAAAAAAAAAAAAAATGGGCAAGGGCGACTGTGTGCAGATCACCATGAGAGATCAGCTAAACATAGAACAAGCAGGGGGATCCACCCATTATTCAAAAACAGAGCCACGCTGCATTTATGCCGTCGCTTCCTGACAACGTCGGCATCACTGAACGTGAATAGGGCCTGGGAGTCATACTGGTAGGTGTCCGCTCCTCCACTGTAGAGGCACACACTAACAAGGCCTGCATTACAATGCTTGCCGCCAGTTAAACTTTGTCCCACAGCGCACAGCGCAACGGCACAAACTGCAAAATGGCGTAGTGTGGGTTTTACTGAACATACCAGAATGATCCTCTTCTTTGGTAACTAAGATCTTTCACAAGTTCCCATACTGAATGGGACAGGAAACCTCATGAATCTGATAGAAAGATACACTGTTGATATTCCAATTAAAACTAAACATTAAAACACCACACTGGCCAAAAATTGGGGTACAGAACAGGCGAGTCTCTTTACGTTGGTAGTTATTTATTTGGTAGATGATTTTGTCCAAAGCAACATACGAGGCATAACAAGCATTAAGCTGTCAAAGGGGACAACTTTTGTGCAGGTGCAGCTCCAGTGAGCTTCCAGTGATTGACTGGGAAAAACATTTTTGGGGAATTACAGCTCACGTTACCAAGGCCTGCACTTGATTGGCTGAACCATACTTCAATCAGATATTGTCAACCAATCACAGACTTCTGCCCACCTTCATGATGGATACAGTTACACAGGTTACGATAGAGATGGACGGCCTATCCGAGGGAGAAGGGGTGGGGCTTCACCCAGGGCTTCTCACACTAAGCTGTTGCCTCACTCTGGTGTCAACATTGCATGTTTTATGCAATTCTTTAGCTAATAAGAAAAAGCCACATTCTATCATGGCACAGCCTAAAAGAGAGAAAGAAAAATGTCCATAGCAGTTACTGGGGTGGGGCAGGATCCAAATCACAAAATAATTACATAACTTGTGAAACATGACAATATATGAAAATCCCAGATCAAACCTATTTTCTTTCCTTCACACAATCCAGTCCATTTCACCTCTAACACAACGGTCATCATTAACACCACAAAGCCAAACCCACAGGATTCAAACCAGCAACCTACTGCTTAAAATCATACAACCTGAACTGCCAGGTGACCTGCGGGGGTCTGAGGGTGTTCTTTGAAGTAGTTTGCTTTGTGATGACATCTCCCTGACATACACAAGGGACAGATTAAAAACACCAACTGTGTAAAGTGCTCCACCCACACTAGGTGTTAATGGCAGGTGGGGGGGGGGGCATCATTACCAGGCTAGCACAGCAGGGCCCCAAACCTACACAAAGCTGAGCCATTCCATACTGAGGAAGTTCACTCTCCCGGCATGAAGAACAAGGCCAAGAAAAATGGTGAGGGACGGCTTCCTTCCTAAGTGGTCTGTCATCCCCTTGGTTTTATTTCTGGGGAGGGGCCATGGTATGGTCAGCCTGTAAGCCCCCCACCAGAGGAGTACTGGAAGGTAGCACAAATCAACCTACAGTGAACCCTGGCAACACAAATCCTACGGGAGAAGGTCTCACTTTGTCTGCCCTGCAGACAACCACCATGATCACCCAGACAGCTGCGAGGTAGACATCTGTGGTGGAAAGTGACACATTGTGTTTCGTCGCTGACATGACCCCACCTGTCCCTCCAGACACAGGAAGGAAAAAGGGACTGACCATGACGACTCACAGGGGGAAGCTACGGTTTTCTAAAGGGCCATGTATAAAATAATAAACAAACTGCTGTCAGAGATGGCGAGCTGCACTGACCCAAAGACAGAGGAGACACAGCCCCAGGCGGCCAGCTGTGTGGGGGACGGGAAACAGACTCAGACTTGAGAATGAGTGTTAGATGGGGAAGAGCAAGCAGGGGCACGTCGACCTGAGGCTGCTTCATTCCAGAGCAAGAGGGTGGTTATGTGTGGCGTTTAAAAAGGGAGGCGTGTCAGCAAGATTGCAGTGAGAAAAACGTCACGTAAACACACTTGCTGAGGTCCTGCAAATTCCTGTGAACTCTCTGCAACTGCGGCTTTTCAAACACTTAAATCCGAGAAATAAAACTAACTCTGATAGTTTGTCCAGTCCATTTAAGAAGGCCATAAAGTCCAAGTAAACAGGCTATAGTGGGTTAAGCGCCATCTGTACAGAATTTTTTTTGCAAGCAAAATGAGAAGCGAAACTGTACGCAGCAAACAGGAGCACTGCTCAGGTTCTCTGCCAGTGTGGTACACCGTGCACGACCGCAAGCAGTCACACCTTACAGAGCTCTGCCACTGCATTCCGGCAAAGACTCAGTCCTTGGGTGGGGCCTGCCAAACAGCACCAAACTGTGAAATACCCATCTACACCCCACTGTGCGTTGCACGCAGTGGACGGGACTGACCACGCCTCATGTCTGATCTCTTTATGTGTGGCTGACTCATGGCATATTGAGATTCTGAGCAGTGAAACAGACCAAAATGACAAATCTGTCCATTTCACCTCTATAACCCAACACTCATTGCCACAAAACCACAAGGCGCAAAGAAAGATAAAATAAGTCCCCAACCACTGTGGACTAATCCTCAAAAACGGCTACAGCATCTTTATGCTGATATGCATTTACAGTATACCTTCCATATCATATTTATACATCCAAACCTCCATATCAATATTTACATATTCATATTTAAACATTTATTTTACCTAACTGCTGTCTTGTGTGCAGTTACTTAGTGTAAATATGCATATTATGTAAAATAAATCCCTCCCATTTACCAGTCACTTATCCAAGGAAGGGTTATTTTGGGGGTGGGATGTGAGCCTATGCCATACAGTATGGGACAAAGGTGTCTCCTAGACAGGATGCCTGTCCATCACAGGACAACATAACAAAAACGCTTTTATCAAATCAAACTGCCGAGAATGTTGTTTGATTGCCTTCATAAATGCCTTGAAAACATTTCTGGAACAAATATCACATTTTATAAAATAAAATCAAGGTCTGGTGACGTTCAGTCATTTGCACATTCAAAAAGTATTTTGATTAAATACATCGGGTTTTCTCTTCTTTTTCTAAGCTGCCCCGTATCATACGGTCTCTGAGTGTCTCTACAGATCTGGGGTACAGGCTCTCAGAGTTTAAGTTCAACCATGCGTTTAAAAATACACAGGCAACTTCTGCGGTAGCAGAGGAAGTACGAATTTTTCCCCGTAAGATAAATTTTATTGGTCCAGATACGGTATTTTTTCCACTGCATAAAAAACCGGTATAGCCTGAAAGGGCCTGGCATAATAGCCTGTTAAAAAAAACATTAGTAAATACAACATAGCTGTGTAAGTCGAATATTGCCTTGGGATACTACAGTGAAAACATGATCAACTGTATGCCCTGGGCAGTATATAGTGCTTTAGGATTTACTACATTACATTATTACATTATTATAATACAGCACCGATCAACCCACACGTAGGTGGTCCAGCTGCCCCAAACGCACGAATATCGAAATACCCGCATTAAAAATACAGGCCTTGGGAAATGAAAGGGAACGTCTGCAACGGTGTTTTCCGTACAATTTCTAAATAAATCCCCCAATCTGGCAAGGAAATCGTCAGGAAAACCACACGTGACAGCTATCAAATTAACCAGATTTTTCTACTATGATTTTCTGCATTGCTGAACAAAACAAATATAACAAATTAATCCCATTATTTTCACGAACAGGCGATATATTGATACACAAGTTACAAGTTGGTGAACGATCGATCTTGATTGTGCCTTAATTGTAACACGCTGGGGGGGGGGGTCATCTGATGTCCTTTGCGGGGCGCTTTCCTATGCAAATCAAGCTAACCAGTATGTGGATGTGATTTCATGGCACAGGAAGGCGAATCCTGTCTATTTTGCAAAGCTGGCTTTAGGTGATCTCCAAGTGGGCTGTCGCAACGACGGAGGGCGATCGGTCTAGCCGTGACAATACCTGATAAGAGACACACCCTCTTCGGGCTCACCCTCCGCGACCAAACACGAAATGAATGGGAGACATTAAACTCCCCGTTTCCATGCCGCGGTGGAGGGGGTTACGCACTACAGACGGCTAATGGACACGACATTAAGAGTGACATATTTAACGGCCAAAGCGTGTATCCTGCCCGGTCGCGATTCTTCCAGTTCCCTTGTCTGCCCAGCAAGAATACTCCACATTTCCTGTAGACAGCTTCCCATGCGGACCCCCAAAAAACATCCCCGGTAAACCGTCACCAGCACTCAATTCACCGTTTTCGCCCCTTACCTGGACATAATTGTTCTCACAGTACTCCGCGACCCTGGTTAGGTTTTGGTAACTCTCCACCAGGGCTCGCTTCCCGGCTGGAATTTCTTCGTCTAACAACATTTGTAGCTCTGCCATCTTACATCCCTCAGCATCGCTCCTCAGACCTCACATCGATTGAGACCGCAAGCTCTGCCCCCGAAAAGGGAGCTCCGCCGCACAGTATTGTGGGATTTGGAACCTCGTTGTCAGGACGACTCTTGACCTCACAAGACGCAAAACCCAAAAATTGCATCACGGGATATGTAGTCTTTTAAAAGTATCGGCCCAGAGACGCTCGGTCTTTGGTCTTCCGCAACCAACGGAATGTTTTTGGTGCGCAAATGTCTACATTTACTGCAATTTTTGTCACATATATCTAATTCAATTTGCCAGGAAGTTTTAAAACGTGGAGTGAATACTGCTTTCTACTATTTTATCTACTAGGAAACAAATGTTAAGGTCATAATTGGATGGTTTAAAGACTGACGTTCCAAGTACTACAGCTCCCAAAATGCCCCGCCTTCTATGAAGCATTATGGGCATTGAAGTGATTCTGTTCAAGAAAGCGTAGCAAAATAAACGTGTCTTCACAAATGTTTAAACTACAGTTCCCTGAGCGTACAGGAAGGATCGCAGTCCGTGTCGTTTATGTTTTGGGACGTATTTGAGAGGTCGCCGTACTTACAGCAGGTAGATTATTAAATTGCTATGTAGGGTACAAGTACAAGTAAATACTCTGGTGCGGATTGTTTTGGCTTTGTATTCACTTAAATCAGTTAAGTGTGATTTTGTATTGGTGTCTTACATATAAGGTGATTGTATTTCTGATGGATGTATTGGTACGACGAAGTGAAAGACTATTGGCAGCTTATGTTATTATGCGTTTTTGCTATAGGAAATGTTCGACATTTACACCTTCTGGAAACTTTGTCGATCGCTCCATGTTCGTGATTACTGCGTATATCCATACCTGTGAAGATCGTATTCCTTTTGTGTTTCATGGACGCTTGCGTCCGCTGAGCGCTGCAATCAATTGACAGACGTTATTTATAATCTCCAGGTCCAAAGATTTGCTGCTGACACTTTGCATTTGTGTCATAATGGCGGATGACAGGCCGATTCAGGAACGGAGGTTTAACGCCGCGGTTAAAGTGATTCAGAGTTTACCTCCAAACGGTAAATTATCAACAGTGCAAATTTCACGTATGCTTGTGCCTTCACTTTTGCGTGTTTTCGCGAAAAAGAATTGGATGCAGTTACTTGACGCCGTATACTTAGGGCCATTTAGAAATTAGAAATGTGATCTATAATAAATGTCATATAATTAGCTGCAATATGAGCGGCGTGTTTTCCACCGACTTGTCTACAATGATTAGCCGCTGATGTGAAATGAGCACCTGGCGCTGTTCCTAGTTGTTGGTACCACAAACAAGAAAGTGACTTTGTTGACAAAGAAAGTAATATCATCAAAATTAACGTGTTAAGAAAGCGCAGTGTTCTGCCATGCTCTGACTGAGTTTATAATTCGATTATTAGATCCAGTAATTTTTCCAGGAAAGCCAGTTGAGGAGATGTTGAATAGGCTGTCCGCATCATTTTCGCTTCTCCTCTGTGGTTCATGCCCATCACAGGTTCCTTCCAGCCTTCCAATGAGATGATGCTGAAGTTCTACAGTTACTACAAACAGGCCACCCGAGGCCCTTGTGATATTCCCAGGCCAGGCTTCTGGGACCCTGTTGGCAAAGTCAAATGGTAAAATATTACAATGGGGGACATTGTATGCTTAAACTATTTGTCCAGTTAGTTTATTATTTAAGCTTAAATAATATGCACCTTCTTACGCAAAATACTCCAGTGCCGTTCATCACAGTCTAGTTGTTGACTACTGCATTTATTTAGTTAAAATATGGAACTGGAAATTTCTAGCATGTATTTCAACAATATATTGGGAAACCATATGTGATGAATTCAAATTTATGAATTCTTAGAAGCTGTGGGGAAAACGGTATCAAATGTAAAGGAAAAAAACTGACCAATATCATTACATGGACCGAACAACCAAAAGTGCAGCCGATGTCTTTGTTGATAAATTTCACAAAATGCTGAGGTCCTTTTTCACCCACTGGTGAGCATGCATTGATCCCTCCTGTTGCTTGGGGGGGGGGGGGAAGCTGCCTTCGAGAAGTGCTATGGAGTGTCATTACTGCTTAGAACATGTTACCTTCGGAACTTTCCACAACTGCCAAATGTGACAAAGGTCACAGCTCCTGCAGTACTGCTGTCAGAGACAGGGTGGTGCTGTGGCTGTAGTTGTGTTCTGGTGCTTTGAACTTGAATGAATTGCTGTTGGAAGCTACCTTGTTATTCTGAAGAAGAACTGTTTATTGTTTATTCATTTGGTAGATGTATGGGGAAATTATGTGGTTTATGTATATGTAGAGTGGGGGGAGTTACTTTATTAACCATTCAGCAACACAGTGACACATTTGACACATGGCAAAACAGGGAATGGCCTCTCTTTGGGGGGGGGGGCATGTGGCTCAGTGGATTAGGCCTCTGTACTTGCGATTAGAAGGTCGCTGGTTCAGATCAGCAGAATAGTCACTTGATGTCCAGTGGGCAGTTGAAAAGGCTGTTTAACCACCGCCACCCCTCAAATCCCCCAAAATGCTTCAGGGGTGCCGGATAAATGGCTCACCCTATTCTCGGATCCCAAGCTTTGTATATACGCGTGTGTGAATGTCTCCTACACTGGAATGCTTATTTGTGCATATCCAATCTTGTTCTCCTTTTTTGAAAGCATGATGGGTTATGCAAAAAGAAGCATTCCAGTGTACCTGTACTCATAGTTGTGCAGATGCGGATAATAGTTTAATTTCATTTAACACATGGCCGTTCCATGCCCACAGGGACGCATGGAATTCTCTAGGAGACATGCCAAGGGAGGAGGCAATGGTGGCGTATGTGGACGAGCTGAAGCTAGTAAGTGTTCAGAGGTGGCTACCTGTTGTTGTTGTTGTCATCATGTGCTGGAATCCACTCCGAGCGTCAACCCCACAGATCTTGGAGAGCATGCCAGTCACCAACGAGGTAGAGGAACTGCTGCAGGTCCTGGGGCCGTTCTACGAGATCGTAGATGAGAAAAAGATGATCAGCCAGGTGTCTGACCTGACCACAGGTACGGGCGCGGAACATGTACCTCTTCTGGGGGCTGTTCCACAAAGTAGAATTTCCCAGTTGTCTGGATAACTTAAGCCAAGCCTGAAAACTGTCAAATACGAAGATGGGTAAGTGGCATTCCTATTGGACAATCCTTACATTTGGCTCAAGTTATCTGGCTAGTGAAGAAGTCCTACTTTGTGGAATACCCCCCCTGGGGCACTGCTCTGTGTTAATGTCGGCTTGACAGCCCTGTTTAACCAGACAAACAAATTTAAGTGTAAATGTATCCCGAGAATGGAGTCCATCGTCATACCAGTAACATGATCCGATTTTATAAGATGTCCAGGAGTCATTCATAGATGCCAGAAACTGTATAATGACAATGTTGCAGCATGTGCGCTGTGCAGAAGGTTTTAAACAAACACTGGGTATAAAGAAATTAAAACGTTTTAATGCTATTTGGTTTGGCTTATGCTCTTTTGCCTCTGTATCAGGGTTATATTGTTAATGGAAAAATAAAAAAAATTTAAAACTACATCAAAAGATTTTTATAAGCTGAAGTAAGATACAAAGAATATACAAGTAACATCAAATATATATCAATTTTTAGGACATCAGTACATAAAATGCATGTATTCACATAGAATTCTCTAAAGATTATATACAGACACTCCTCTACTTACGAATGAGTTATGTTCCGAACAACCGTTCGTAACTTGAAATGTTCGTAAGTCGTTATTCAACATCATTTTAAGGGTATACGCAAGTACAAAGAACTAGGATGCTGGGAGTACGCACGGTACGCTGCTGCGCGGTGGGAGTAGCGGCCAGAAGTCGTACTAGGCGGAATTGGCGCACAGAAAAAAAAATTGTTGTTGCGGACAGGAAACAGGAGCCCAAGGAACACAATTTGGACTTGCAGTCCTCTTCATTCGTATGTCTGGAAGTTCGTAAGTTGAAAGTTCGTAAGTAGAGGAGCGTCTGTATATGTAATTTAAAAAATGGTTTTCAAATGAAAATTGAAAATAACGCTGCTCTTTTTTTTTTTTTTAACCGTTTAATTCTGTTCAGCCCGATTGGAACAATTTGCTAGGTCACTGGAAGGCAAGTGTGTGTCTCTGTGGAGTCGCTTTGTGAAATCCTCAGTGCTGCTATTAGCTTTTCTGCAGCTTTCAAGAGACTTGGCGCTTTTCCACTGGCATACAGAAACCGACGTGTACCTGTGTCGTACTGCAAAGAGAGACTACTTCCAGTGCGGTTCCAGCTCACTTCGGGCTGGCTCAATAAAGTCGTTGTCGAGTTTAGAGAGCGACAGTGATATAAAACCAAAGAGATGCTCATTTATTTGTGTGCTGATTTCGGCTAGCATTTCTGCGAGAATTGCCGAATCAAACACTAGCAGAATTAGCATTCGCTTTCACAAATCCATTCCGTTCAGCTGTTCTATAGTACTTTAGGAGGTTGGAAATCTTCAAGCAAGTTATCCGGAAAGCATCAATACATGGCGATGTGTGATATTACTGTTAATGAATAATATATAGAATACGTGCTTTTCAGATAATTCATGTGCAGAACACCAGTATCTCCATCCATTTCAACCAGTCAGATGGTGGTGACGCAACCAGCTGGGTTTGGTCATGCTTTCGGCTCTGCTATTAAGCAGGACTATGTCAATGCAGGTACAGGTCGCAGGTGGTATGGCTCAGTTCTTTGTGGCAGTGGAAATGCGCCATATGAAAGATAGCACTAGCCTTGGTGAAATTATTATGTATCATGATTTTTTATTTTTTTTTAGTTGAATGTTAGTGCAGACTCTCCTCACTTAGTGACCTACCTGTTTAACGACCGCCTGGACTTAGGACCAGCTCTCTGACCAGTCGGTATCATACACTGTACGAGAACTTTGGTCGTGGAAATGGCAGCCCGGCGTCTCAGCGTCAAGCATCTCATCTCGCATCACCCTTCCTCAGTGTCAGTCGTGTTCCTGCAGTTGATCAGTATTTCCTGCACTGGCATATTTCATATTTCATTTATAAATTTGTATGGTTGGCGATCAGAGTATCAGCGGTGAGGTGGCAAGTCCAGATGTAGAAGCAGAAGAAAATTTTGTTGATCAATCTGATTAAATCATTGAGATATGGTAATTAAAACAGTTATCAAGTTGGAGTTTCCTTTAGTCCTTTTCTTTATTCAGGATAAATAAAATGTACAGTATGCAAATGTATATGAGGTGATTTTCTCTATTCTGTTTATTACAATATACAGTACAGTACTTTATACACATTCATAAATATACTAAAATGTTTTAAATTATGCAAAGGTGACATTAAGACAATATCTAAAGATGGTTGACATAGTAATGCCTGAAGTATCGGTAAGGAGCAGTTCCTCACTTATCAACCAATTCACTTAACAACGTAGTTGTAGGAAAGGAACTTGGACGTTAAGTGAGGAGTGTGTAATTAATTTTGTGTAATTGTTATGACCCTGCTGCTTTATTCGGAGATTAGGAGTTTCTCTTGTGGGTTTATGTTACGTACATATATCCTATTCATTTAATTGAAATTTTTATTGGTTTTGGTGTAATTTGATTAATTACTTATGAGCTGGTAACGAAAGGGCCTTATGGAAAATGAGATGCCAATTTTTGTATGATGGCTTGTTCTCAGGTTTTGGGAACATGCTGGTATCACCAGCACCAAAAAGTGTCACCAAAAGCATAGTGAAGAGCCTGGCAATGAATGGCACGTTGCAGAACCGCGGGGACTGCGCCGAACTCGAGAGCAGGAACACCAAGGCGGAGCAGCCGGACGCTGGTACGCTAGTGCGTTCACATATTAAATAATGATAACCAATACCCACATTTAACCAGCTATTGTGTTTACATTAATTACCAGAGAAGGAAGCCGAGACTGTGAGGCACAACGGGCAATCAGTCGACCCCTTGATCCCCAACGGCAGTGTGGAACAGGAAGTGCTGTCCCTGACCAACGGCACACACGGCTCCAGGTCTGACCTCAACGGTGATCTGGAATCAGAGGAGGAGCTTGCGCACGGCACCCCAGCCTCCCAGGTCAAGGAACGCGGCGGCGAGCTCAACAGCCACCTCAGCGGTATGTATAATGCCTCGTTAGCTTCCGTTTCTTGATACCAGTAGGGGGAGTTAATGACTAACGAGATTGACTCTGATTCCCGATGCCGGTGGCTTCTGCTTCATTTCTGCCAGAAGTGCCCATCTCCTTGCTTTTCTTTCCAGATCACAATGAGGATGTATCAAGCCACCATCATCTGGCCAGTGACTCGGACAGCGAGGTGTACTGTGACTCGATGGATCAGTTTGGTCTCGAGGAGGTAGGCCGTGCCCAAGCAGGGGGGCGTATTAGTAGCATACAGGCAGTCCCCATCCCTGGTTTAAGAATGTCCGATGTACGGACAACCCGTACTTACAAACGGACTGTCCTGAAGTCCATTATATTACAAATTTGAATTAAATACGATGGTTATGAACGTACGCACTACTTTGTGACGCTTTAGACAACATTGCATGGTTTCAGAGGTTTGGCAACTCTGTTGTATTAGTGACAACTTTGTGGAGTATTTAACAAAACTGTTACTATTATGATGCTCTTGCTAAATGAACATTGCACAAACAGCACGTGCGTCAGTTTGAACATCCTAAAACATATTACAATAGGCTCGAGGTACAGTGCCATATGTAGTTACCTGCACTATTACTGTATCATTTTATACTATATTAAGTGTTTTATATGCATAGAAAGGTAAAATGTTTACTATATACAGAGACAAAGATTTGATTAACTGACACTAAATATGAACCATATGTACTGCATCTGTTCAGACTTACCTACAAATTTGACTTAGATTTAGGGAACGGATCTCGTTTGTAACCTGGGGACTGCCGCTTGTCTCCTCAGGGCTCTGAAATCGCCCTTAGCCATTCTGTGGTAACAAGCAGCACCCTAGGAGAGCCCGAAGCCCTGGGAAACTGGCCAGGGAAGGGCGACCTGCAGGGGGGCCCAGATCGACATGGGGTCCAGCATGGCGGCGAGGACGGGGGTGCCCGGTGGAGCGGGCCACCCAGGGAGAGGCTGAGCGCAGGCCGAATGGACACCTCGCTCGGAAGGAGAGGAAAGAGTAAGCCTCCTGTCGACTTCCTTAGCAGTTAAAGCTTCGGAGTAGCATTTGCATCTGACATGGCGGTTCCTCTCCGCTAGGCTCCAGGCTGCCTGGCGAAGGGGGCCGCGGGGGACTGCTCGGTGGTGGCGGGGATGGCGAGCGCTGGGGGCCCGAGGGTGGGGCCGCCGGCAGCCTGAACGAGCAGATCGTTACGGCCCTGGCACGGCTCCAGGAGGACATGCAAAGCGTGCTGCAGCGGCTACACACGCTGGAGGCCCTCACCGCCACGCAGGTGAGGGGAGGGAGTGGCATAGCTATTAAGGACTTCTATGGAAGGTTGTTGGATCAAATCCCAAGAGGGGCTCTAGTACCATACGAGAAAAGGCACTTGCCCTGCATTTCTTCAGATTTATGTAAATGTGAAAAGTGTTAGTGTTTGACTCATACAGCCAAGCAATGCATTAGAAATACCTAGTGGCTTATAGTATATTTTATAGTCTTAAGACTATGTATGTATTGTCAAGTGGTCCAGAAAGCCATTGTACATCTTAACAAGAATGCGTTTGTGACAGGATTTCATGAGGTTTTTTTTTAACTGATCTTTAGGATTATTTCTCTTTCAACTGAATGTATTTAATGTGTAAGTAGAACTCGATTCTACTTTTTAATACTTACTTGTATAACTACTAAGACAGTGCCGTTTTTGAATATTGTGTTTTATGACCTTATTTTTTCCTTCGTTCCAAAGGCAAGGTCATTAGCATTCCAACCAAATTATCCATCGCCACCTTCAAATAAGGTAGGCAAACATGATTTTAACAGATTTAAATAGGTTTGAAGGACTTGACATGTCCAGACTGACAGTGTTGACATTAAGCTTCTAGCTGTGTACCAATAAGTACCGAACAAACGCATCACTGCAGTGATGCCTTGCAGAAGCCGTCGTGGTGGCCCTTTGATGTTTCCCCGGCGACAGTGGCCTTCGCCGTGCTCTGGCCTTTTCTGGCGCAGTGGCTGATGCGTCTCTACATGCAGCGGAGGAGACGGTGAGTGTAGCGGCACTCCTGCATGGCCCGGTCCAGCAAGGTGAGGGAGGGGAGACTCAGGGCTGGAGACCACACCCCAGTAAAAAAAAAAACCAAACATAATAATAAACTCACATTAAAGGGATAGGGTGGACCATTTATTAGGATCTGTATAGAGGTGAACTAATAGTGTCAGGCAGCTACTTGAACTGGCGTCTCTGAGTTGCCCCTCAGGGTGAGTGGGAGGCTCTGCTTTACTCCCAGGGCATCCTGGGATAGGCGCCACTTGAAGTGATATGGAGGAAAGGTGGGTAGATGGGCTGATGAACAGGTGACATGCTTCCTGTGAAGAAGAATTGTGTTATGTTGGTTTAGTAGATGGTTTTGTTCAGTGAAAGCAGGGTTAGATGATCCCTGGAGCAACTGGAGGGGCGGGTATGGGCCTTGCCGGCTACGATTTGAACTGGTGACCTTCTGAACATGGAAAGAGAGCCCTATACCTCTGTTTAATTTGTTTCTTCTTCCTTGCAGAAGAATGAACTGAGCACATGTCCCGCGTATCGCCTAGGAAGGACCCGTCCCGGGATGAAAGCTTCAGGGTCGTCTTTTCCCCGCGAGGCGTAGCTGGTCGCCGTTTCATCACTCGTCTAACTTTAGCTTTTGCACTAAAATGACCACACTATGAGTAACATGTCGACTACTTTAGCATCTAGATAAACTAAAAACGGATCCTCCTACAATGGGGTGGAAAAAACTGGAATGTACGGAATTGCGAATCATAATCACGCAGGCTTTTGTAAACAGAAGTAGAGGTAGTTGGTTATATCTGTTAATTTTCCTTCTTTGAGATGGTAGTTCACATATTGGAAGAAGAGATGTTTGGTTTCCATGGTTTGGTCACAGCACCGTTAACAGAATAATGGCCCTAATTCTGATTTCAACTTTTTTTTTTTTTTTTTTAAAGCATGCAAAAAAAAAAGGTATTAAAAATAAAAAACATGTCAGCCTCAGGTTAAAAGGGCATTATGGTCCTGCGGCAGCTGCTGTATGGTCGTGGGTACAAGCTGCGCCGGGAACAAAATGCAGCATTTTATTGAAGTTTCGCTGACATTGCTGCTAACATACCAACATTTCTGCAGTTAAATGCGGAGTGGGGCTTGTCTCGATAAGCTGGTACATTCGATCCGATTGGTGTCTATTTATTA
Source organism: Mormyrops boulengeri (assembly GCA_026781065.1). Classification (NCBI taxonomy): domain Eukaryota; kingdom Metazoa; phylum Chordata; class Actinopteri; order Osteoglossiformes; family Mormyridae; genus Mormyrops; species Mormyrops boulengeri. The sequence continues at coordinate 19,383,807 of JAODLD010000001.1, forward strand.
TGGGTGGGAAGGAGGTTTTGGGGGCCGGTACGGCTTTGGGCTAGAGGGAATTAAAATGGGGAAATGTCTGTATGTGGAGGGGGATATGAGAGGACCTCTGTGGTCAGTCTCTGGTTTCAGGCTGAACGGTTTTTGAATCATTCTTTAAACCAGTTTCAGTTTTGGGTGATATCTGGACGATCGCTGTCATCCTAATAGCAGATGTACTACCGGATTGATTTCTGCTAAGATGTGATGAATCTGGGGCAGGACATGGGGGATGGCTTATGAGGTAGTTGACAACAGTATGTCGTTTTTGTTCTCCCAGTACTTTTCAGTTGAAGTCCATTTCTTAAACACTGATTTAAGAAATTGTTGTAAAATCCCCAACAAAACAGCAGTGGGTAAAATGGCTGTGGCAGATTAAACCTAATGGGCAATACGATTCTGCGGTGTCTTTAATACTGTTTTAGATTTAAAACATAATTTTTCTTTTAGCATTAATTACTGTTAATAGCTGTACAGTTGATTCTAAAACAAGGTGCAGTATTTTCATTGCACTTTACTGTTGACTTAGCAGAGTATGAGCATTTATACTTGTGTAATAAGATTTGCATTGGCAGTGGAGATGTATCGATTTAAAGCCTCCCTTTCAGTGATGCTTGTAGTCCGTTTCTGTTGGAAATGAACTACATCTCCCTCCTTCCCTCCCTCCCTCCCTCCCTCCCTCCAGAGAGGGGCGGCTAGCATGAGATTAGTGCGGCCTGAAGCATGAATAAAATTTCCTTGAACCACCTGGTAATCTTCTGCCTTTTTTTACCTGCAGGAAACAAATGGCTTCTGATCATTATAGTTGCATTGCAGTAGTGCTCCTCTTACTTCAAAATTCCTGTATATATGTCACCCAATCAAATGATTGCTTATCTAGGTTATCAAAAGCAGTTTTTTTATTATGACCAAAGCTCTGCATATCTTATCAGTGGCACCTTTTGTAATTAATTCAAAAGTTTTAATTAAAGGTTTAAACACATTTTAAAATGGCATGTTAGAAAAGACCAACTTTACACAAAACAATTTACAACATGAATGTATTACAAGGCCAAATATCAACAAAAGCAGTTTAGCAGACACCCAATAAATTTGTATCTCTGTCTCTCTCTCTCTCTCTCTCTCTCTCTCTCTCTCACACACACACACACACACACACACAGTATTGTGGTCAGTATTAGTTTTCAAGGGAAGTGGGGCATTTTCTCCAAGACTAGAAATCCAACAAGTGGGTAAAGTGTGTGAAATACAAAAGTGATTACTTAATGTGACCAATCATTTGTGCACTGTGATTCCTCATTGAAGAAAATCGGCCAACGAATGAATTAGTAATGATGGACAGCAGGGCTACACAACCCACTGTGATTGGAATCAGTGGACTGTAACGCCCAGGTGTCCTAACAGCTCAGTCAGTGCTCCATGCGTCAGTCTGTTCGGGGGGAGTGTGGGTTTGTCAGCTAGTTTTCCATTCATTTCCTTGAGCTTCCATTACATCAGAACATGCCACACGCATCCATCGCTTTCACTTAACCAGATGTCCTAGATTTCTGATTTTTACATTTATCATCATCATCATTACTTATAATTGGCAATAATTCATTTATCAGTCTCAGGGGGATGCTGGATATTTTTCTCGGATTTCATAACATTCACTTCCAAGTACTCAATGAGTCTGGTTAGACGCTGTTTTCGTTAAAGGTTGGGGAAAAACGGGTTCCTAAATGCTACAAACCTTTTATTCATTTTCTGCAATAAAATGAGAACTGAATTATGCCATTATGACTCTTACAGTGAACAAAAACAGATGTATAAAGATGCAGCAGCCATGTGTTACATTAAAATTAAGAGAAAATAAATAAAAGACATTATTGCTTCAAAAGAAGCCACATACCTGACCAGCGGTAAATCAGTCTAAAACCAAATCAGCACAGGCTAAAGCCATAAACCCCATGAAATGTTTAAAACATGAAGCAACCAACAGACCAAACATGCATAATGAAGACGCACAGAAACAGCCGATTTAAGAGTTTTAAACAAAACCAACCACTTAGTGACCTGCCTAGTTTGCTTAGACCTGGGTCTCAGGCATCCTTAGTGTAGCGCGAGCATCTTTTCATAACAGAGAAGCAGCAGTGATTCGTTAGCGTTGACGAATACCTTCATTCTGTATTTTTGCATCTTTAGTGACTTAAACTATAGGCGCAGATATATTCTAGCTGACTCAACACATTCCATTCAGCTGCCCCTCCCCCCCAGCCCCAGCCCCAGCCCCTAAACAAGGAGGGCAGGTGGTGAGCTGGGGGGCTTCCCTTACAGGCTAAACTCGGACATGAACAGATGCTGTGCGTTGTTCCTTGCCTCGAAGTAAGAGGTGTCCGTTTCGTCGTCCGGCTGAGGTATAAACGGCATGGGCTGGTTCTGCAGATTGTCCCAGTCCAGGCCTTTGAACAGTGTGTGCTGTTTCAGCTCTGAAACAAAGGTTATTATGAAGCTCACAAACATCCAATCAGAGCTCTCAACACATCTGACCGCATGGTAAGGATTAGAGACCAATGTCAAGGAGCTTTTATCTGAAGGAGGCGTGGGCACCTTTAAGGCCGGCCCGTTTGGTGACGTCTGTCGTCAGGAGACTTTCTATGGCGCTCCTCGAGTTCTGTGACAGTGCCTCGTCACCATCAGGCCAGGGAATGTCTTAGATGGCATTTAATGATCGGAATCCAAGAAAAATACACACTGGATAAGCTGACATGTTTGTTAACTGTATAAATTCCCCAATATTGACGGGTGGTCATCTACACCAATAAGAAGCCATAGTCAGAGATAAAAAAGGGCAAACCCACCCCTGTTAAGAATGTTCTGGAACACCAGCTGTGGAGTTTCGTCATTGAATGGGGGCACCCCGGTAAGGAACTCGAACAGGCACACTCCTAGCGCCCACCAGTCCACCATGAAGTCTGAAACAATGGCAGCAAAAATGCTTGAATTTATCATCCTCATTTTGTTGAGGTTCCCCCGCCAATTACAAAAAAAATAAAAAAATCAAACGGACCTTGTGTACAAATTCAATACACATTGATACATATGTTAACATCACATTGTGTGCTTAAATTTTATTTTGCATTATTTGTGTACTATTACTAATTATTATTAAGCATTACACCACACTAGTTTGCATCTTAGAGCACTGAAAAGTTTCCTCAAGCGGATTTTAGAAGATTAAGACGAAATGGACGGAGGAACGATTCACTCGGAAGTGAATCGATTGCCTTGGAGTTAAGTGGGTCCAATCGGCTAAGTGACAGCACCCAAAGGGATGAGGGTTTGAAGGTGTTACTGGCCGTACCTGAAGGTGGCATGGCCCATAAAACGGTTGGGGGGGGGGGAGGAGGTTACGCAGAAAATGCAGAAAGGTAAAATAACCTTCAGCTGGAGCAAGAGAAGCCACAAACATGCACTGAGAAACCAAACCTGATGATTGCGTACTTACCGTGACTGGACCCTGAAACTTAGAGAGGAGAAGTTTCAAACTTCTCGCAAGGCCTACCACAAAACAAACCGAAGCAAACCACACATACAGTACAAGCAGGCAGTGTTGTTGTTCACCACCACTCAAGCCACACATTTTGCATGGGGTCACAAATAGTGACTACACTACGGGTCGGTAGGGGCCACTGAAGTGATGTTTTCAGTGGGACCCCAGAAACAGCAAACTCACCCCTGCAAGGTATACAATGGCAGCATGTTTTGATTTGAGCCTGGAACAGGGCTAAATGAAGTTCCCTTCCACTTACCGTGAGGTTTTCTCAAAAGTAGCTCCGGGGCCAGATAGTCAGGGGTCCCTAGGAGCGGGCCCCCCTCTACAGGTTCAGGCCCTCTGCGGACACTCTTTGGGGTCCTAAAAGGGGTGTGGCTGGTCGTCTGCTGTGGCGTCTAATAACCCCCCCCCCCCCCAACATGAAAAACGTTTAATGTATTGATCCATGGAAAGACACACATTCACGTTAAAGTACTGGAGAGTACAGAAACTTCTGGAAATTGGCCTCCCACCTGGTATGGCGAGCTGCGGGAACTTGGGCCCCGTCTCTTTTGTACGGGTGTTACCGCCGCAGGGAAGCTATAGAAGGAGGCGGAACTGGAGACGTCCATCATGTCGATGGAGCCCATACTCCGGTGCGAGCAGCCTGACACATTGGACCGGTCGATGGCGCTGCAGTAGCTCCTGAAGACCACCACATTCCGGGGTTTGAGGAATGGTGAAGAGTTGCCGGACTCCACAGGCAGGAGATCCCTGGACCGCTGTTCTCTATGCTGTCTGGGTGTTGTCACCCCAGATGAGGAGCAGCAGTCCTGCAAGCTGAGAAAGATATCCTTCTCCTCGGCCTGCTCAGACGACTGACGGTCCTTCTCGTCATCCAGCTCCGGGACTTGCGTGTTGTCGGCGATGATGGACATGTCCTGAAGGGACTCGTCAGAGTCTAGGCTCAAATTCCTTATTGGACCCATGTCCTCACGGTCATTCTCGATGAATGCATAACTGGAGTCCGCAGTCACTTCACCACCGGCGCCGCAACCACCACCCTCGCATGGCTCGTCCAGCTCGTGCAACAGGTTTTTCGCCATGAAAGCTGGAACGGACTGCTTCGACTCCACATCCGCCGGAGACGCGCCGACCTGAACGGTGGCAAATAGCGCTGTCAGGCCGCTGCTGGATCTGCTGCTCTTCGGGACCTGAAAACAGCTCTTGTATCTAGAGTCGCTCTTCTTAGCTCGTGCCTCGTACTGATCAGGACTCTTTTCCACCTGCTCAAACCCTCTTTTCATGGACGCTTTGCCTGCGGCTTTCTCCACGACTCCCAGCATTCCTTTTTCCCTGGCTATGGGTGGAGCTCTTTCGCCTATCAGTTTCACTAATGACGACAGCTTCCTTGACACCAAAGGCTCCAGCTTGACACTGTTTTTTGGTTTTGGAGACGCAGGTGCCGGCTGTCCCATTTGACACAAGTTCATGTCAATGTTCTCCAGAGCACAGAGGGCTGGATCTCGACCCGGCCTGCGAAAGTCACTGGCCATCCTCCTTCCCAACAAACTGGACATGATTGCCGGTCTGCCACCTTTGTCAAATACATCACTCTCCAGCTGGTTCTCCACATCCTTGATTTCCTTCAAAAACATCACCACTCCCTCAAACCATGTTGATTTATTTAGTATTAGTCAGGGATAGTTTATTTAAAAGGCCTTGTAAATGTATTATATTTATTTAATCTTTATGAGGATTAATTAAATTAACGTAGAATAATCACAAAGATAACAATGTAGTAAGTCATGAATGACAGCAGTACAAAAAAAAAAAGTGTCTCTTGCAACCATTTAAATGGTTTTTATGGTTACCCCATAATGCACTGCACCATGTCATTAATAGCATCAACGCTTTAATTATTTTAAATTAATCAGAACAATTAACGTGTTAATTTTGACAGTACTAGTTCAAACACTAATTTCATAAAATTTCTGAAATTTGCTCCTCAGTTTATAACAGGGCGGTGAAACTGCTGTCCTGGAGGGCAGGAGAGCCCTGTGTAGCTTAGTTCTTTCCCTGTTCCACCAGGATTCAGCTCAAGAGGAGTGTGGTAATTAGCACAAGGCATTGAATCAAGTGTGTTAAATGAGGGGAAACCCAAAAATGTGTGGGGCTCCGGCCCCCCAGGACTGGAGTTTGACACCCATGGTTTATAACAAAGAAAATTGTCTGCATCCACAATGTATACAACTTCACAGCCTGAAGAACAACAAACACACCTAGATTTGACAAAGGATGCATCTCACACAGGAGAATTCCCAGCATGCCCGCAACAGCACCAACCTGTTCATTCTCCCACAGTGGGCTGACGCAGGCCTCCGAATCCGTGGTGGATGGGAAGAGGCAGGATTGACTGCTGGCACTAGACGTCCCAAACCGCTTCCTGGACTTTAGAAGCCGTGGAGTCAGACTCTTAGCCAGAATGGCTGGACTAAACACACCTGAAAGAGAAACCAAAACACACGACCATGTGCGACCTAAAGGGGGCAGGGAACCCAGCAATTTCCCAGGCAACCATTCACGGCTGATGTCCAAGGCTCAGGTATTAGCTTGATTTGAGAATGAATTCCCCCACCCAAATGTCTAAAACCAGACTATGATCCAGACGTCAGCACTCACGGGAGCCATGCAATGTCTAAACCAGACCATGATCCGGACATCAGCACTCACGGGAGCCGTGCAGTGTCTAAACCAGACTATGATCCGGACGTCAGCACTCACGGGAGCCGTGCAGTGTCTAAACCAGACTATGATCCGAACGTCAGCACTAACGGGAGCCGTGCACTGTCTAAACCAGACTATGATCCGGATGTCAGCACTCACGGGAGCCGTGCAGTGTCTAAAGCAGACCATGATCCGGACGTCAGCACTCACGGGAGCCGTGCAGTGTCTAAACCAGACTATGATTCGGACGTCAGCACTCACGGGAGCCGTGCAGTGTCCGGGCTGAGCAAGCTGGGGAGTCCAGCTGCTCTTTCTTCAACAGCGGTGAGCAGAAGGACCTCCTGAATTGCTTTGTCTTACCACAAGTCATGGGGCTGGACATGGCCAAGGAGGTCCTGTGACAACTGGCCTCCATCCCTGGCGTGTTCTTAAAAAAAAAAAAAAAAAAAAATAAAAAAAAAAATATATATATATATATATATATATGTTATATCATATATACCTGCTGTTACCAAATATTTTAAACTGAAAAATTTATACATATTTCATGATTAATGCCAGCATGCAATAATTCACACAGG
>JAODLD010000001.1:19424798-19439572 GCA_026781065.1 Mormyrops boulengeri
GTTGTCAGCAACATGCCAGTATCAGAAATCTTGAAGCTTCTCCCTGCCTATTCAGGAAAGATTTGCTTGGCTGCCATGAACAGTTCCCAGTCCTGCACCTTGTCGGGTGATGCAGAAGCTGTACACAGTCTTCATCAGAAGTTGAAGACTTCTAAAAACAGCAATAGTCTCTTCCTCCACATCTTAGATGTCCCTGCTGCATATCACAGTCATATGATGGATCCTATACTGGCCAAAATTGAGAAGAACATAGGTACCTTGCAAGGGAAGGAACCAGAGACAGAGTTGCTTTCAACCGTGACAGGAAAGATGCATTCCAAGGGTGATTTCACCACTGGGACCTACTGGGCAAGGAACATTCGGGATCCAGTTGCATTTGAGCAAGCTGTAAGGTCAGCAGCAAGGGAGAAGAAGAATGCTGTCTTTGTAGAGATAGGTCCAAAAAGAGCCCTACAAAGAAACATCAAGGAGATACTGGGAAATGGCACTCCAGTGTTCTCCTCTGTGCAGCCTGAGAAAGACCACGAGACACTCCTCGCTCTTGTGTCCAAACTCTTTGAGTTGGGTGTGCAAGTTGACTGGGATCAGTTTTACAAAGGGTGGGAAGGACCACCAACACCTTTACCAAGGTATCAGTTTGATTCTGAGAAGAAAGAGACAAATCTTTATGCAGTACAGAGAAATGATGATACAATGTCCAATTTTCAACATCCCATACTTTCTAAGACAACTGATAACAGAGAATTCATCTGTAATTTGCACTCTGAAGAAACATCATATCTATCTCAGCACAAAAACAATGGAGTTGTCGTCATCCCTGGATCTCTGTATGTTGAGCTGGGTCTTGCATCGTTCATGGCATGGTTTCGACCGAAAATGCCTCTTAGCTCCCTGCAACTAGAAATCAGCTTCCAAAATCCATTTACACTTTCCAAAAACTCACCTGAAATGAGAGTGCTGCTTCAGCCAACAAAAACAGGAGCAGTGTTTAAAGTGCAGTCTCCAGTAGCGACTTACGCATCAGGATCTATCAGCCAATCCAATGAAGGGTCTCTCGAGGAGCCCAACATCTCTGTAGATTCTATCCTCAAAAGATGCAAAACAGTGCTGAAGGCTGAACTGATATACAACACTCTTTCTAATATAGGATTTCAGTACAGCTTAGTTTTCAGACAACTTGATAATGTGCACTTTGGTGAGGAATTCAATGAAGCTGTTTCAGTAGTCACTGTCCCGGAGGAACTTCTTGGCCAATTGCATGACTACCACATTCATCCTGTGGTGCTGGATTACTTTTTGCAAATGGTAGCTATTTTTTCAGGAACAAAACAGAGACCAGGATTCCCTACAGCCATAGGATCAATGATAATTTCCATGCCCGTTCAGAGAGAAATGGTGATATATCTAAGAAGAACCATTGAAGGGCCAGATTACTATGAGGTATGTGGTTGCTTTGCCAGTAGAAACGGTGATGTTTTAATTGAGCTGAAACATGTGCGGATCAAATCTTTAGGTGGTCCCACAAATATCATTGAGAAATTCTTCTTTGAGAATGAACTGACAGCTGTCTCAGAGGATGTCCATGTCAATGAGAAACCCAGAGCCTTAGTCTTTGCAGACACACTTGGTGTTGCCAAGAAATTGTGTCAGTACTTGGACCAGAAGTCATTTTGCATTTCTTACCCAGACTCTTACAAAAACATTGACATTCAATCCTTGTTTTCCAAGCCAAAGGATCGCATTATTAGCAAGGACTACAGTGAAGTGCTCTTCATGTGGGGGATTCAAAAGCTTAGCAATACGAAAACAGAGAAGGTCCTTGAGTGCCTGGTTAATATCTGTGAGATTTACCGGCAACTGCTTGTAAAGTTAAAAGATGAGAAGTTTTCTGGTGGCATCAGGGCAGTGACTTATAGGTTGCAAAGTAGTACAGTTGATGCCATTAGTCCAGGCTTTGTGCTCCCTGGTATGGTACGATCTTGTGCAGTTGAATATACAAACATGTCAATTCAGCTCATTGATGTCGGTTCTGTGTCAAACGAGGATATCAGAGCCTTAGGTCATGTGATACAATCATACCCCTGCAGCAAATACCTTGAATTGGTCATCAGCAAAGGTCAGATTTATTCTGCACAAGTGACTCGTACAGTTGCAAATTCCTCTGTCAGCACTGAGAAAAAAGTTCATTCTGTGGATTTAGAACATTTCACATTGCAAACCGCAGATGCCTACAAAATGTCATGCCTGTCAGCTGTTCCTTCCGCCAGGGAAAGTTGTGTGGAGAGACAGAAAGTGGAGGTGCAGCTCCATAAATTATGTGTTCATTCATCTGACTACTTCTCTGTCAGTTTCTCTGACTTGAATTTCGGTCAGACAATGTACTGGAACAAACACACAACTCAGAATCACAAGCTTCTGGCCCTTGATTTCAGTGGTAAGGTTACTGCTGTAGGGAAGGATGTGAGAAAGCTGAAGGTGGGAGATCACATTGCTTCATGCTACCCTGTTGTTGCATCCTCCAAAGTCATGATTCCAGAGGCCGTGTGCTACAAGACCAAGAGACTTCCATTTCTCAAGGAAGCACCTTGTGTGTCTTACTTTGTCCTATCATGGGAGATTTTGCACCGTGCATTGCCTAAATTAAAACAGGCCAGGAAGATGGGCATTTTCTCAAATCACCCTGACTCCTGTCTCCTGCAGATCTTGGTGCACATGGCAAAGCAGTCTGGATGGATGTCTTTAGTAGGGACAGAGTTTAGTGGACTAGTAGAAATGGTGAATGAATGTGATGCATTTGTCCTTTTGCCTCCGTTTCCACCTAGTCTAGTTTTTAAAGCATGTAGTGTCTCTACGGTGGAGCACATTGTTGTCGTCTGTGATAATGAAGGATTCATCCCTCACTCAAACATTAGAACGGATAATGAAAATGTTCACATTCATACCCTGCACATGGACAAAGTTTTGCAGAAAGCACATCTGAAGCAGGAAAACGCAAAGATCTACAATTGGCTGAAATCAATTAATTTATCATCAAAAAGTTTAAAATTGCACGGCACCACATTTCAGACAATGGGCTCTGGAAGCTTTTGTTATCTAGCAGATGAAGAAACTCAGTCCTATTTCTGCTCTAAGACTATGCCAGTAATTGTGCTGGATGACTTGGAAAAGGCAAAAAGATCCAACATACCAATGCTTGACAGCAAGAAACAACTTTTCCAAGAAAAATCAGTGTACATGGTGGCAGGAGGACTCACCGGGCTGGGGTTTGAAACAGTGAAGTTTATTGCCGAAAAAGGGGGTGAATTCATTGTCATTCTTTCCAGAAGAGCTCCGTCTCCTGAAATGCAGCATGAGCTTCGAGAAATACAGAGTCACAGTGGCGCATCACTCGTGAGTCTGCAGTGTGACATCTCTGTTTCCGAGCAGGTCCATGAGGTAGTCAGTCACATTGAACTGCAGTATCCTTCTTATCCGATCAGGGGTGTCTTTCACAGTGCAGTGGTCTTGCATGATGGGCTGATCGAAGTAATTGACAAATCGCTCTTCGAAAAAGTCCTGAAACCCAAGGTCAGTGGGACTTTGAATCTGCATCATGCCACTAGACACTGCAAACTAGATTACTTTGTCTGCTACTCCTCTGTCGCATCCTTCATCGGTAACTCTGCACAGTGTAACTATGCTGCAGCCAATTCATTCCAGGACAGCTTCTGTCTCTATCGGAGAAATCTTGGAATTCCTGGGCAGGCCATCATCTGGGGGGCTTTGAATGTCGGCCTCCTATCAAACAAGGATCATCTGCAAAAGTTCCTGGAGACAAAGGGGTTCGGAACTATGGAATTACCAGATATTTTTGAAAGCCTGGAACAAAGTCTGCTGCTGAATAACCCTCAACAGGTTGTGTGCAAATTTGACTTCAGGAAGATGAACAACTTTGTCCTTTCTCAGATTGAATCACAAAGGATGCGTTTCCTTCCATTGGTGGCTGAAGGGTTAAAAAACCAGGTAATTCCAGAAACCATGGTGGAGCAAGACACCTCTCAGACCTCTGTTGATCAATATATCAGGTCTTTAGTCAGCGAAGCTTGCGGTGTGGATGATAATGAGCTTAATGATGACAGTTCCCTTGCTGCCCTTGGTATTGACTCAATGTCTGTCATGACCATCCAGAACCTCATCTTCCAAGACCGAGGTGTGAACATCCCACTTGTTAAACTGCTGGACCCAAATACTACACTTTCCTCCTTGGTATTAATGATGCAGGATGGGAAAGAAAGAGAACAGAAATCAATTGGACAACATGAACTCATGGATGATACACAACTTTAAAGATAAGGGAAGGCGGAGGCAGGGTACAAAAGTTGTTTGAACGACAGGAACAAAATAATCGAACACAACAAAGATTCATACAACAACTGTTATATTGCAATCTTTTGTGTATGTTAACTGCTATACTCATTTTAATTCGAAAAATGTTAATATGATAGCAATGTTTTCTGTAATGTTTGAACATTTACCTCTTTTCTTTTGTAAATCAGCTGTAATTGATCTACCTGCCTTCAAGCACATTCAAGTTTAAGATGCATCTGTGCAGGTGTCGTGTTAGTATACTGTTGTGACTCTGTCCCTGATAGTAGTCCCATGCCTGTGTAGTTCACCTTAAACACTAATCATAATCTTAGAGGTTGAACAAAGATATTAAGTAATTGCAGCTCCCAGATCATTTGTATATGGTCCCTGTTTTAAAAGGTAACTTGACTGTTAGGACAATTTCTGTCGATCATTTCCTGGTTTATGTTGTTAATGTTGCCACATCACCATGAGTAAAATTGGTTTTATTTTGGATGGTTTCAATGAAGTCGTGCAAATTTTTATATGAGAATATTAAAGACTTGGAATGACATTTGTTTCTAGTGTGTGTGTGTGTGTGTGTGTATATATATACACTGTAAAAAAAAATTTAATTTCACAGAAAAGAATCGTCATTTTTTACATTAGTTTCTCTTTTTTAAAAGCTATCTGCAAAACTCTGTAAAATTACAGATATTACCCCTGAATTAATAAACCAACTTTTATTTTACGCATGACTCCAGTAATGAAAAATTGCATGTATTTCACATTTTGAAAAGAAAAAATACTGTTTAATTTATACTGTATGTTTCCCACTTTCTCAAATTATGTACAAATTTATGTAAAATCACAACAATTGACTGTAATTTAAAATGTAAGTCATAATTTTAAGATTTATGACCATACTAAAAATGTAACATTTTTCTTTGTAATTTTGAGGTAAATTTACATTACTTTGACATTTAACTTCTAAGTCCAATGTTTTTTTTAAAGTTACTTTAAAAAGATTATCCTGAATGAAGTTGCACAGGTAAGGAGGCAGCAGCCCCTCACTTTTATGTAGACTATCAGCTCCATGTCTTCCAAAAGCATGAATTAGAAAATATAGAGGACTGATACTCAGCATCCATCCACCCCCCAACATTTTCTAAAAATGATACCACATCATCACTTTTTCTCATTTTCATGCGTGTCTGTGTAAAATGTATAGGTTGCTATTCTTTATAATAGAGTACACGGTGCATGAGGTCAGGTGAGGCAGTTCTCCATTCTTTATATCGGTGAATATTAATGTTCATAAAGTTCAGCATGAAGCAGCTGAGCTTTAGTGGCTACTAACATTTCTCATGAACAAAGCAAGCTTTTCCATGTTACTTTCACCATTTGTTTATTACAGTCTTTAATCACTCCTGCGATTGTCATCAGGCATAATTCGGGCGTCAGCTTTGATGCTCAAAACCAACCTGATGATGATGATTATAGCTTAAACCTGAACTTGTACTGGGAATATAATAATACAATAAAATCCTGCAGCCATGTCAGGGTCAGCACAGTCACAGCAGCCTGTAACTAACAACCGAGCTAAGCGTGACTCATCTCTGAGTGTGTGTGTGTATGTGTGTGGGTGGCAGAGGGAGAGAGTTTGCGAGAGAAGCAGTAAGAGAGAGACAGACAGAGTGTGTGAGAGATATGTACTGAGAGATTATTAAATAAAAAAATATTGCACATTTTCCTTATGTGGAGGTGGTGTGTGTTGTATGTGTGTGTTCAGTGCAGTGGTGGCTTGTGGGAAAAACCTAGTCTCTGAGCCTATTGGTCCTGGTCCTAATGGCCCTGTAGCGCCTGCCGGAGGGCAACAGGTGAAACAGGTGATAGGCAGGGCGAGTGCTGTCTCTGACGATTCCCTCAGCGCTGCTGAGGCAGCGGGATGTGTAAATGTCCGCTAGTGAGGGGAGGGGGCAGCCGTTGATTTCCTGCACCGTCTTGACCACCCTCTGCAGTCTCTTCCGGTCTGCCTTAGTGCAGTGGGAAAACCATACTGTGATACAGTATGTTAGGATGCTCTCAATGCTGGAGCGGTAGAAGATCACCAGCAGCATCTCACTGATGTTGATCTTCCTGAGCACTCTCAGGAAAAGCAGACGCTGCTGTGCTTTCTTCATGGCAACTGTGGTGTTTTCAGTCCAGGAGAGGTCAGAAGAGATCTTGATGCCCAGGAAGGTAAAGGTGTGGACCCTCTCCATGCAGTCGCCCTTGATGTAGAGGGGAAGTGGATCTGCCCTGTTTTTCCTGAAGTCCAGGATGATCTCCTTTGTCTTGGTGGTGTTCAGAGCTAGGTTGTTTGCTGAACACCACTCAGACAGTTCCTGGACCTCGTCCCTGTAGGCAGACTCATCTCCACCTGAGATCAGCCCCACCACCGTCGTGTCGTCAGCAAAGTTCACAGAGTGTAGAGTACTGGGCTCAGCACACAGCCTTGTGGGGAGCCTGTGTTCAGTGTCCGGGTGGAGGAGAGATGGGGTCCGAGTCTTACTGTCTGGGGCCGATTTGTGAAGAAGTCCTTGATCCAGGAGCAGGTGAGTGGGGGGAGTCCCAGGTTGTGCAGTTTGGTGATCAAGAGGTCGGGGATGATGGGATTAAAGGCAGAGCTGAAGTTGATGAAGAGCATTCTGACGTAGCTCTCCCGATGCTCTAGGTGGCTCAGTGCGGTGTGAAGGGCGATCGCTATGGCATCCTCGGTTGACCTGTTCATTCTGTAGGCAAACTGGTAGGGGTCAAAAGATGGGGGGAGGTAGGCTTTGATGTGGTTTAGGACCAGCCGCTCTAAACACTTGGTGATGATGGGTGTTAGTGCGACTGCCCGGAAGTCATTTAGACTGTGTGTGACTGATTTTTTGGGTACCAGGATGATGGTGGCGGACTTCAGACAGGCTGGGATGGTGGCCTGTGTCAGGGATAGATTGAAGATGATGGTGAAGACCTGTGAGAGCTGGTCAGCACAGGCTCTGATTACCTTCCCGGGAACACCGTCAGGTCCGGTAGCTTTCCTGGGGTTCACCCTGCTGAGCACCTGCTTCACATCCTGTTCCTATACAGTCCATGAATGGGAGCAGGGGACTGGTTGAGGCTGGGATAAGGTCGCTGGCGACTGTGCGGTTGGATCTCGAAGCATGCAAAGAAGGTGTGAGTGTGTGTGAGAGAGAGAGAGAGAGAGAGAGAGAGAGATTAATGATAGAGGTATGACTTCTTCAATTATGTCATTATACACGACACTAAGTGACTCATTTCAGCGCTGGATCTTTGTGAGAGTTTCAGAGCGTCTTTGTGTCGGGGTATGGAGGAGGAGGCGTGGTGCAAGTGCTAACATTGCATGAGACCTTGAACCCAGTCAGGGAGTGTTTCTGCCTCTAAACTCTATATGGCAGGTGGCTGTCTGGTGTGTGTGTGTGTGTGTGTGTGTGTGTATGTGTGTGTGTGTGGCAGCATTAACAAGGTTCACTGTTTAAACCTGGTTTGTCTCGATACATGTTGCATGTCTACGGACTTAAGTAGAAACTCTGTGGTGGTTTTTGTACCTCCCCTGTGTCTCTGCACTTTGAAAGTCGCCGAAGGGAATGATATCAGATGCGAGTTGACCAAGTTCCAGAACAGAAATTCCAGCAATTAGCAATAACCAGGTTAGCTAGTGTTAGCAATACCAGTTGAAAACAATGCATTACATGATGCATGCAAGCATAATAGCAACATATTCACAATCTGGACTGTACTGTGTGTGAGCGTTCCAATTGACATTTCTGACCGAGAACTTGGAAACTGCCTGTGCGTTTCATTGATTATTGGGATTGATTTTCACTGCTGGTGAGAATAAGTCTCATTTTCTATGTATTATTGCTTCTTTCCTAAATATATAATCATTCGTATATTTGCACCTTTTATTATTAGCTCTAATATAATACTATTTGATATCACGTGTGATACGAGGTCATTTTGCATTTTGCTTTTGTTACAATATCTGTGTATTGATTTTAATGCAAGGATATTTTGTATTACTTTTAATAAGCGTTTCTGTTGGGACCTAAGCGTGCCTGTTTGTTCCTTCGAGAACCCTATAATTCCCTCTCTCGTTCTAAAACACACCTTTATAATCTAAATTTCAAAATGAAACAACAATCCTGTTCCTGGAGCTCTACCTCCCCGAAGTCTTTGGCTCCAACCATAATCGTGCCCGGCTGACCATCTGACCATTGCCTTAAGCAGCTCTTGATCAGCTAAAAGAGATGTAGTAGATTTTGGTTGGAGAAGGTGGATCTATAGCAACAGGGTTGGTGCCCACTGCTCTAGTTCCTTCTTTACTGCTTCTTTCCTTGTGCTTTATCTTCTGCTGATCTCTGAGTGCCTCACACTAATAGATGAATACACAGTTTCTGCTAGAATGCTGCACTTTCTCAGGTTCTAAATTGTCCTCTGTCCTTTTGTATTTCTTGCTCTACAGATTTTAGCTCTTAACAAGCACCATATCCCCGGTGCACCAGCTCAACCATGCTGTGTACCTCAAGTACTGGAACCTCTTCCAATCATGTATTATGTGGGCAGACAATATCTAATATGCTGATGAGACTAATGTGATTTTAGTGACATTCTAGAAAAGAAAACGATTATGAATTGAGGTGTCTTTTCTGTTTAGGTGGAGCAGCTGTCCAACATGGTTGTGAAAACCTGCAAGTGCAGTTAAATATTTTGAAGTTTCTTCAATCAAGTTCTCTCCTACACACACACACACACGCACACACACACACACACACAAATGCATACACACATATTTATGGGGACAGAATGTCTCTGAGGGAGAGGAATTGAAAGACAGCAGAAAGGACCTAAAGATGAGAAGCAGACCAAGTAATGAAAAAGAGCAAAGAGGACCTTTAACTTCTGAATTTTACTCACCAAAGACAACCTAGTAGAATTTTGTGCAGCAATAAATGCTTTTTTTTCATTTTAGTATTCATTTCAATGTTGTATTACTTTTAATTTATTGTTGTTTAGGTTAAATTGTATTGTATGGACACAAGGTGCGGATGAGTAGAGCAAGGATTAGATAAATTTGCCCGTCCGATATGACAGTAACGGCTTGATTACTGGCATTGAGGTGGAGCCGGCGTGGTGGGCGTGCTGCAACCTTCCGATCTGCGGCTGATTGGCCCCTACCAGCATAGGCGGCATGGGACGGGTATTCCTCGGCGTGTCGGCCGCGAGCCGGCCGGTGGCGGTGAAAATCATCCGCGCCAGGCTGGCCGCCGATCCCGAGTTCAGCAGCCGGTCCAGCATCGAGGTCGCCGAGGCCAGGAAAGTCAGCGGCCTGTTCACCGCCCTCGTGGTCGACGCGGACATGGAAGCCCCGGTGCCCTGGCCGCGTATGTGAGCAGCCCGCGGTCTCACACCGCCTCGGACAGCTGTCTGTCACATCGTTGCAGGCGCTGGCCGCAGGCCTGGCCAAAAGCCTGACCGCGTCCCATGCCGCAGGCATGGTGCACGGAGACCTCAAGCCCTCCAACATGCTGCTGGCCATCGACGGGCCACGCGTGATCGATTTCGGGATCTCCCAGGCTGCGAAGGCGGCCCCTCTGGCCTGGGGCGGCCTCGTCGTCGGGACCCCCGGCTTCATGTCCCCCGAGCAGGCTGTGGGCCAGGCGGTCGGCCTGCTCAGCGCTGTGTTCAGCCAGCGATGTGTTCAGCCAAGTCAGGAACCAGCAAGAGTAAAACTGCATGCAGTATATGTACAGTAATTATGTAATTATCATTTAAAACATATGCTGTACATTTTCACTCTTAGGCGTCACACATATTTTCAGCTGCTGTGTCTTGTTTTTGCAGATTCTGCTGAACATATTCGGATCGGCATGCAGGCTCAAAAAGATGCACACATTGAGATTCTTGAGTTGTTGAAGAAAGCTGTCTAATGTTAGCTTTGTATTATGGGAGGCACTGTTAATGTGGCAGGTTTGGTTTGTGAAGAGCTGCACTCAGCAACTCCCCGCTTAGCAACAGGCTCGACATGAGAAACTATATATTGCCATCTGCTTTGCAATAACACCAGGAAACCTTGTTTGCTTGTTTAATTATTATAATAATAATAATTATTATTATTAATAATAATAAAAATTAAACTATTTATTATGTTTAAAGGACCCTCCAGTACAGCGCCTCCTGCTGGTAACATCCGGATCCTCTTTTCCTCTTCATCTTCTTTTTTTTTTTAAAAATATGCCAAATATTTGTAACAGCTTAATACATTACATTTCACTGAGAATCTTATCGTCAAATCTTATATGCAAAGCATGCTGAAGTGTCCTGTCCTTGTTCTGGCAGACTGCAAAAAAAGAAAGAATGATGAGCATGAGGATGTTCCAACTGAAGAAATGAGCAATACATCTTGCTGTGACGTGTCTCTCTGTTTTAAGCAGTTTGCAATCATCATTTCAGTTCTTTAAGTGGTTGGTGGGATCTACAGCAGAGCAGGTAATGTATTTACTCTGCATGTTCTCTACTTATGGCACATTATAGATATTTAAGTGATTTACTTTTAACAGTGTGTAATATACTGTAACAATGTGATTATACCGCTGGATATTATACATCTGGGTGCTTTGGATGGCATTTACAGTACTGGGCAAAAGTCTTAGGCATTTTATTTTTAGTACAAACTTTATTCTAGATTTTTATCTTTTGACTTCTAAATGATCAAATCAGTCCAAAAACATTTTAGATTTCCAAACATTTTATTTTTCCTGTAAATGTAAGAGAAAAGCGTTTTGATGTCAGTAAAGAAAGCAACATATTATTTAAGAGACCACTTTTCAGACTAAAAAACTTAATGAAGTCCTGGGTTTTACTACAAAGAAAGATGCAAGTTTGACCGTCAGGTTCATTTCCTTATAAGGAAAGACTGCAGAAATTTTACCTGTGACTACAATTTAAGATTAAAAGCACTTACACCAAATATTGACTCTGTTCCATTTGCTTACCACTCTTGCTATATTATCGAATGTATACTATATTGTAGCACACACACACCCACACGCACGCACGCACACACACGCACACACACACACACACACACACGCACGCACACACACGCACACACACACACGCACGCACACACACACACACACACACACACAGTTTCTCTCTCTCTCTCTGGAGACTGTTGAGCACAACAGGATAAGCAGCACTGACTGGTTCCTGCCTTGTTTGCAATGTATGAGTATGTATTGCAGCATAGAACTTACTTCTACATGAACATCTTTTTTGCTCTCTAGAAAAAAGACCAAAATGGAACGGGGACAAAAACTCTCCCTAGTCCTGGTGTCCATTATCCTCGGCCAACTCTACGGTAGATGCGGAGCAGATGTCATTATGAACCATTACCCATCCAAATATGATGTGTTGTGTTATGACGGCTGTGAAAAACATGGATATAGCTTCTACTGGTGCCATACCAGAGTTGGCTGGGATTACTGCTCGCCATCAAAGAACAGAGATTACAAAGACAACAAGTGTAAAGATGAGCACCCCTGTGGGAATTATGATTATTCTTATCAGTGGTGCTGGACAGAGGCTGGCAGTTGGGGTTACTGTGGAAAAGTGGAGCCCAAACCACAGCTATATATCAGTTCAAGATATAAGAGGGTGTGCGGGAATGATTGTGTGTATGATAAGAGGTGGATGTACCAGTACTACTGGTGCTACACGGATAAAGGCTGGGACTATTGCTCTCCAAAATCTAACTTCACATACAAGAATGAGCAGTGCCGGTCAGACTGTGGCACAAATGGCAAAGAATACTACTGGTGCCAGACAGTCTCAAGCCACGACTACTGTGGCCTCATCAAGCCAAATGAATGCAGATATGATACCAGTAGCCTTCTTAATCTGGAACATGAATTTCTGATCTGTACTCAGAATGAGAAAAGGGAGACCTAGTTCCATGCTGATCCAAGTCCTACAGCAATAGCAGATGTTGGCAGGTGGAGGAACGAGATTATAAACTTGATTTCACGCTGGAACAACGGCTACTTGCGCAACGAGGCCAAGACCGCTGTCATCACCTCAGAACACCTTCGCATTGACCTACAGGGACTGGTGAACTGGGACAATCAGCATTACTATGACCTCCAAATTCAGGTGAATGAGCATCACCAACCTGCAACCAGCACCACAGTGGCCCAGGTGTTCATACCACAGAACGCAGACATTCCAGACCGCTATGTCCGGAGAGCCTTTGTAGAAAGCTTCCACCTTCGTGCCAGGGTTTCTGTAAAGGTGCATGACAGTTGCTATGAATCAGGGAAATCTGTCGATTCGCATCTTGTGCCTTCAGTCTGTTACAGCCAAAAGGGAACAGTTTAGCTGAGACACTCTGGCTAGATTTGCTCATGCATTACTGCTGTCATTTAACAACAGAATTATAACAAACTACTGCTAGTTAAGTAATCTAACAGATCAAATTAAATCACCTGAAGCTTCAGAAATAATTGAGCAGAAATTTTATGTCCAATTAATACTTAATGTCTTCTGATTATCAAAATACTCATCTATAAATGTTTGTATCAGTACTACTGATAAAATTGAATAATGTGCTTTTGCTGACAGCTGAAAACATTTCTGTAGAATCTTGTGGGCATTTTATGTTAATTTTGCATCATATTTATCTTCTTCATGATCATCAAAGCATCCTCTTTAATGTGATTTTCATATGTTTTAAGATCAATCAGATAAACCACATATGATGATTCATGCATTCATGGATTTTCCGTATGTATTTGTGTTGTTCATTTATAATTACAGAGCTTGTATATATCTTATGATTCTGTCTGCCTTTTGTGTTCTTCCTCTTATCTTGATCTTGAAGTTTGCTTTGGTTTGTTGGGTACAAATGATGTGATGCTGTGTGTGAAATCCAGTTTATCTCTTGCACAGAAAATAAATGATCTTAACCTGGATTTCTGGAGTCTCCTTTGGGTTTTTTGAGTCATCGATCTTGAAAATATTTACATGTTTAATGACAGCTAAAATCACATCCCTGAGAAGGTGACGAGATCACTACACCGCTCACATTAATTATGATGAATATTTTTGCCCGTTTCATTCAACAGAGAAATGTAACTGATTATCTATCATTACAAAAGTTTTTTTTTCTTGTTATTGTTGGAAAAAAATGTACTGATTGAAATGTCTGTATTATTAGTTTGTAATGAAATGAAGTCAGCTTCTTGTTGAATCCTCTTTCACTCACAACTCAGTCTATTTCCCTGCACCAAACAAGGCTGATGTTCATGCTATGCTTGTTCCATTTTTAATGATGGGTTTATCTGTGCTCTGCAGGATGTTCCATATTTTTCATAACCAAACCCTGAATGATGCTTTTCCAGAACTTTAACCATTAGGGGCGACAGCGTGTGGCTCAGTGGGCTAAGCCTGTGTACCTGTGATCACATGGGTGACCCAAGGCCCTTAACCCCCAGCTCCCTGGGTGCTGCCCTTCCCAGCCAACTTACTCTGCAAAGAGCAAGTGGAGGGAGGCATAAAGATAATTTCCCCACAGGGATTAATAAAGTATCAATTATTATTTGTTTTGATAGCCTCATGGTCTTTATAATCATGTTTATAATCATGTTTGACAAACTCTGAGATCAATAATTGGTTTAATTGGTGCAAAAACAAGTCAATCACTCAATCATTATATGGGAAATGCTGTACAACTTAAGGTACAATATAAAACAACACATTTAGCTAAACCATATAGTGGCAGTACAGTTGGTTTGTTATAGTTCTTGCCTCATGCTGCACATGTGGTAAAATACACTATATTGCCAAAAGTATTGGGACGCCCCTCCAAATCATTGAATTCAGGTGTTGCAATCCCGTCCATAGCCACAGGTGTATGGAATCAAGCACGTAGGCATGCAGACTGCATCTGCAAACATTTGTGGAAGAATGGGTCGCTCTCAGGAGCTCAGGGAATTCAGGCGTGGTACCGTGACGGGATGCCACCAGTGCAGTAAGTCCGTTTGTTAAGTTTAATTAGTTGTTAGTGGTGTTATAACAAAATGGAAGCAATTGGGAATGAGAGCAAGTCAGCCACAAAATGGTAGGTAAAATCCCAGAGCATGTACAGTGCATGCTGAGGCGCACAGTGTGCAGAAGTTGCCAGTTGTCTCGAGTAAATGGTTATAGACCTCCAAACTTCATGTGGCCTTCAGATCAGTTCAAGAATGGTGTGTACAAGAGAACTTCATGGAATGGGTTTCCATGGCCGAGCAGCTGCATCCAAGCCTTACATCACCGAATGCGATGCAAAGCGTCGGATGCAGTGGTGTAAAGCATGTCGTCACTGGACTCTAGGAAGTGGAGATGTGTTCTCTGGAGTG
>JAODLD010000001.1:19439672-19466558 GCA_026781065.1 Mormyrops boulengeri
GGGTTGTTTTTCAGGGGTTGGGCTTGGCCGCTTAGTTCCAGTGAAAGGAACTGTTAATGCTGCAGCTTTGGAAGCCATTTTGGACAATTTCATGCTCCCAACTTTGTGGGAACAGTTTGGGGATGGCCCCTTCTGGGTCCAACATGACTGCTCACCAGTGCACAAAGCAAGGTTCATAGGGACATGGATGAGCGAGTCTGGTGTGGAGGAACTTGACTGGCCTGCATAGAGCCCTGACCTCAACCCGACACAACACCTTTGGGATGAACTTTGTGGACAGCCTTCCCAGAATAGTTGAAGCTGTTATAGCTCGACCAACTCCGTATTAAAGCTTACGGCTTTATGAGTGTGTGGCTCAGTGGACTAAGCCTGTGTGCTTATAATCACAAGGTTGTCGGTTCAAACCCAGCCTCTGCAAATCCGCGGGTCCTTGAGCAGGGTCCATAACCCCCAGCTCCCTGGGTGTCACTACAGGTGGCCGCCCTTCATGGACAGCTTACTCTAGGAAGAGCAAGTTGAGGGAGGCATAAAGATAATTTCCCCATGGGGACTAATGAAGGATTGATTATTATTATGTATTAAGATTGGGATGTTAATAAAGTTCATGTGTGTGTAAAGCCAGGTGTCCTAATACTTTTGGCACTATAGAGTGTGTGTGTGTGGATTTTCAATATTTTGGGGCACTATTATGAGTTCATTCTGTAGACAGAGACAAAGAACTGGATGCTCTTATAACACTTTTAATAAACTATGTCCTTTAAAATACAATTAAGCAGAGATAAACCGCATGTTGAAGCCATTTTACATAAAAATATGTATACTTTAAAAGAGTAATTAGAATATCTAAAAACAAGAAAAACATAAACACATAAATATCTCATCGGAAAAAGAAATCCTTTCATTTTAAACTCTTGGAAAAATTCAACCATTTAAACACCTATTGCAAACTTCTCCTAATGAACAGTAGAATTATCTTACCATCCTTTACTATACTGCAATCCTACATATTAGAGTATAGTAAATGTTTCAGAAGAAAGATATGAGCAACAGGGTTTAAAGAACAGTGTACACCAAAGTATAGACCAAAGAGAGACTGAAATATGAAGAGGAAAAACAAATACAGAACTGAAATCACGAGCCTTTAAAGTAAAGCAAACCAAAAATTAAATAAAAATAAATCCATAGTAGATACTATAGCTAAATAAAGATTTAACATGTGGCAGCTGTAGAGGCATCTTCTGGAACACCTCCTGTTCTAACATCTCTCCAGGATTTATGCAGGTCATATGGAAGAAAACTTTAATAAAATAATTAGTCCAACTCAGACCAGCTGGGCTTCATAAACTGGCCTGTCCCTAGACCACGTCCCTAGATAACGTGACCTCAGATGTACCACAGCACTTCTGGGAAATGGAAATTCCAAACATGCCATCCCAAGGTGAGAGCATTGTGACACTGTTTCTTAACCGATACAAACAATTATATGATCACTTCAAGCTTTCTTGAGCAAAATGAGAAAATACAACTACAAAAAAGGCAGCAACCATCACAAGGAACTGAGGATGTCAATAGCAGTCAGGGTCAGTCCCTTGCGTTGGTGTCCTGTGCGGATGATCAACATAGCGCACATTAGCACTCAAGTTTCCAATTTTGCTGACTGTAGGAAATGTAATTTCACCAAACCCATCAGCTTTATACCCCATATTTTCATAAATACCTTTGGTTTTGTTCATCTCTTCATTTGTAGGATCTACCTGCTGACCTCTCTCATTGTTGACTTTACCTGGCCTACTGCAACAGCCAAAGAAGGTCATAAAAACTGGAATGAACATAATACCATGAACCATTCCAAAGAAGATCACCAAGAACATGATCTTGAAGAAGGTCCTAAAAATGTAGCTACTCGATGCAGACAGGACCACCACCCCTAGTATGGTAGAAATGGCGCCCTGGACAATAGGATAGCCCAGGGAAAAGAGCGCTTCAATGGCCTTCTCATTGGCACTCGATTTACTGCTTGACACAAAGGCGTATGAGATGTGGGCAGAGAAGTCCACCGAGAAGCCGATGCAGATGATCAAATTGATCATTGATATAGAGTCCAGATTGACATCCCACAGTGCCATGAAGCCGGCCACACCCACAATGATAGATACAATGGCAAAAGTCACCCACAGAGAGCAGATGGGGTTTGGAATAAGCAACAGCGAAATCACCAACATGGCCACCGTGGCAATTATGATGTTCTGGACAGTGTTTTCCACCACAACAGCGTACTGGTCAAAATAAATGAACGCCGGATGATACACAAGCAGAGAGACATTGTTGGCTGATCCCTCCTTAGCAGTCGCTCTGAGTGTATTTAACATATTCTTCTCAGCAATGGCATCCGTTATATTTACAGTCTGTATAAAAAACCGAGACGCATAAATCGCATCATTTGTGAAATTAACATCTTGCTGGAAGTAGTTTGACTGCAAAAACTCTGGCAAATTTCCCATGAAACTGGATTCATTACTTATATCTATGCCAGTAAGGTCAGCATACATTACAAAATAATCCAGCCAAGATAAAAATAAACTGCTATCAATAAATGACAAGTTGTCAAACTTTTCTAAAGTCTTCTTAAGACGGGTTCTTTCGGTATTATTCCAGTACGGAAATTTTCCCTTCACTGCCACCATAACGTTGGGGCCATATTTTGTGAAGTACGTTTTTTCATCACGATAATAATTAGCAACATAGGAGCCATCTGGGGCCAAATTACTCAAGTCTATGCCTTCCTTAATTTGGAAGCAGCCATAAATACTTACCCCTAAAAACCCCGCATACAATAAAACAACAAACAGTTTGGTGAAGGAATTAGTTAGGAATGGTCCATAATATTTCTTAAAGAAAAAATTAATTGGCTGAATTTCCTCTGCTCCAGTATCCTTGTCATAAGCCCCTCCTGTGCAACAGATGTTGTACCCTTTGGAGTATTCTGCCAAATGTTCCTCCGGAACCTTCCTGCAGGTCAGCCAGTGCCTATTGTTCTTCTCCCGTTTTCCGTTCAGCGTCATGAAGGCACTGAAGAATGTGATGTTGTAGAAATAGCAGAAGAGGATAGCTGTGCCGGTGTACAGGCAGAACGACTGGACAGAGCGGAACTCAGTCAGAGTGCCGATGTAGAAGGCCAGGACATCGGTCAGGGTGGTTATAGTGATGGAAATGGCCGCCTCCTTGTACGTGTGTGCCATCCGATCCCTGACGTCATCATGGACATTCGTTTGCTGCCAGCTAGCAATCATGATGAACATGTCATCAACCCCGATCCCTAGAGAGCAGAAAGCAGGATTTTACTGTGTTACGGATAATCGACTTTAGTTGACAAAGATCACAAGATGTTATAGATTTTTTTTTTCATGTTTCCTCATTGAAGACCTTCTGTCACACAACTACATAGTACTGAATATCATGTGATGACATTAAATGAAAATGCCACATATTTTTTCCATTGTTAATTATAGCTCTTCGTCTATCATGTCCTATTTTTTTTAATAATAACATTATATCTAGGACTTGTCTTACTCTAGAAAATGTTACCCCAGAAATTAGCCTAAGTTTGAAACAATGTTTTTACCGAATTTAAATTGGTGGTTAAAATATGGAAGGAATGTTACCTAGACATCAGTTGTTTTTCCTCAAGAATTTAAACACCATCGAGCGCACCAGTTTCAGAGCACTTATATTAGAAAAAAAAGCACATCATATCGACTGATGGCCTCACCGAGGATGAGGAAGGGAGCGTTTGCGACCGTCATGGAAAAGGGACAGCCGATATACAGCAGCATGCCGAAACTGGACAGAACAGCCAAGCCGGCTGAAATTACGCCGAAAGACGCCACCCACACCTTGTTCCTTACGTTGTCCAGCCTGAAAGATCGAGAGGAACACAAACACAAGAAAGACACACTGAAAGGTCTGTTATTTTCAATGTATGACTATAAAATCATTTTTCAAACGTACCTGTATTTGACTGTTACCTATGTTAATAATGAGATGTTAACATCATTCTGTTTAAAGAATATATTTATAAATGAAAACTACATGATTATTGTTTGTAGCTCATAACTGAAACAGGGGTCTTCAACAAGGCGTCCGTGACCCCCAAGGGGTCCACAGCGGAACTGAATCATTGTATAATGACAAACTACTTTTTGTGACATTTTAAAAAGTACGTTTATATATATACATTTCCTATTAACTCAAACAAGTAATAAGTCAAACCACTGCTAAATACGTACTGTAAACTGATCTCTGAATTAAATATAGGCTACTGGGGTGCGTTTCCCAAAACCATAGCTGCTATTGCGTGGTTCGAACTATGCAAGCACGACGCAGGTGTTTCCCGAAACTACAGTACTTAAGAACGTTCGCAAACACTGTCGTTAATTTTACCCAGAAAGGGGCGTTATAGGCATGCAGCTTTTCGCTGCAACTCCGTACTTAGAGTAGTACGTGGGTTTGAACAACTGATCGAACGGTTATCCCAAAAAAACCTGCAAACACACCGGCCCTTTCTGGATAAGATTGCCCACCCCTGCAGTAGTATATGCAGTTATTGTGTATCGCTTGGTAAAGGATGTTGTGTACCCAGTGGTCATTGTGCCATATGGTACACTTCGCCACAGATAATAAAAATCAGAGAAATATATATAAAAATACATTAATAAAAAGAAACGAATACAACCCAAAAATAAAAATAATAATAATCCATGTCTTTGTACTCGGGAAATGACGTCTGTGATGTTCGGATACACGCACCTGTCTATTCCAGTCAGCCACTAACGATCTGTAAGCAGCAACGTCTGACCAGGAATTTGTAAATGTTCGTGGTGTGATTGAAACACAATGAACTGCAATCAATGTAATTACAGATGGAGCGTCTTTCACAAAATGCAGTGTCATAGCTAAAAGTTCTTCTGTTTACCACTCCATCAACCGTCGCATTATTATAATTATTAATTATTATAATATTATTATTATAATTCTGTATACTTTTAATGGTTAAAGTTTTGGCATTTTACGCATCAAGACAAAGTAAATTACTATGTTAACATGATCATTTATATTTATTCATATGTTTATAAATTAACAGGTTAATATATAGTTAATGTTCATGTTAATGCAGGCCAGGCCTATTCTGTAACACAATTTCATAATGTGTGAAGAAGAGGGGATCACGGCTCTGTCTCTTAATCCACCAAGGGGTCCCTGGCCTGAAAAAGGTCGAAGATCACTGGTTTATGATAGGCCTATTTGTTCAAGCGATGTGTATACAGTTTAAATTGCATTTTGAATTGCTTAGTTTTACCGAAACGGCTGGCAGATTGTGTAGACACTAAAACGACATATGTAAGATTGAGAACATATTTATAACATATAAAATCCTATTTTTTGCATTTGTGTTGAACAAATATTGCATGCGACTTCGCGGGTAGCTAAAACTACGGGAGGGGGCTTGAATTTTTTTTTTTTTTTTTTTTCTTTAAGTTACATTGGCATCGGTGCTAAGCTTAAAATAGCAAGTTATCGGACTTAACGACGCCCATGGCTAAAACAAGTTCTTAATTATCCATCTAAAAGTGAGGTATAGATGATAAATAACAAGCATCTTATGTGCGTTTTTCTTTTATAGTATTTCTTATTTTTCTAATTATAATTCAAATTACTTCCGATTTTTGCCTTCGCGATTACTGCAACGTCTCAGACATTAAGCTATTTAAAATGGGTTTTTAGTCATTGGTTTCATGTGTGGATTTTTTTTTTTACATTTTACATTCCTAAAGGAACCAGTAATATTTGTAATAATTAGGGTAGCCTATAAACATTTTGAATTTCAAACATGCACGAACCTCATGCAAGATGTAATTGAAAAAGTTATGGCGAGAAAATATGTAATTGAAAACAATGGGATCACGTCATCGGTGTTGCTGTCCATCTCTTGCTGCCTCGATAGTGATGTAAAGCGTGAAATCTGTCAAAAAAAAATCAGTAAAAAAGGAATCAGTAATGGACGCTATCAGTAGACAAGTAAATATCTGAATTAAAAAATATAGGCCTACTACCAGAAATTTAAAAGTCTGGTCCTTCTTCGTGTATTCATGATACATGCATTTGTAGATATAGGCCTATACGTACATAACTGAATATTATAACCACGTTTTAATAGATAAAAATTGCAAGATTATTTAATTAAATAATAAATAAAGATAATTGTACAATTTAATACATGCAAGTTTAATATATAAAGTTAATATATTTTATTAATGACCGTTTATGTAGGCCTAATTACCTACCTAATAAGTAAATACCTATAAAGTAAGCTTAAACGAATTTTTTCACTCAAAATAATCTAAACTTACCGCAGTATTTTGCACGCTCAGACTGGCAGAGAAGCTAAGGAAGGCCTTCAGCCAAGAAGTAGCTTTCGCTTGGCTCTCTGTGTCTTCTTCTAGGTAGTAGTACAGTCTAATGGCTTGAGCACTTTGGAGAAATCCATCGGCATTCACGTTTACCCCACCGACAGTGGTGCCCAGAAAAAATGACTCACCGCCGGCAACATGCTGGGGAAACTTAATTTTGGTGTTAACGATATTACTGGCGTTGTTGTCTATGATTTGAAATATTGCATTAGGGACACATTGTCCGTAAGCCCTGGCACATAAATTGAGAAAAGTACTCGTTTCGTTTCCGTCAGTCACAGAGATCTCTTGTATTTGATTGTTCAGGGCGATTATTTCTTTAAACGCCTCTTCCGTTAATATATTTTCTTTATTAGTAAGAGTGATAATCAGCGATGCAAAGGTCCCCTCAGTGTAGAGCCTCTGACTAGAAAACATAGACATGTCGTAAGGAAAGTTGTCCTTGATAAAACTTCTTTCTTGCTTTGCTGGCCCATTTACAGGTGTAAACTGGTCCTCAATGTCATTCGCCTCTCTTGCTTTAAGGAAATAAAACCCTGCTCCCAGTCCTGCAGAAATCAGCATAGGGATTATGAAAAACCATATCGGGTATGAGCCGACAATGCGTCCAACCTTCATAAAAAGCCTAGACAGAGGCTTTTCGATGCAGTCTGTGCGGCAGCGATCCATAGTCCGCAGAATGAGCTCTTTCTCCTCTTCACAAAGCGCTCACTTATCTGGATGACATGAAGAGCGAAGATACGGAGACTGCCATAATAACGGATCCGCTTGGTAAGGATACTTCCTCCGAGATATTATTCCGAGTTATTCATTAACGTTGTGAGGCAACATTGTTGTGTCAAGAATAGTTTTTCCGTAATAATAATAATAAAATTAAACCAACTGAAACATTGGTGGTGTTCTCAAGAAATCACATGTTCTGACGTTATCTTATCTTCCACTGTTTATGTAGGGTCATTTATACACCGAAACGTTTTTACTTCCTTATATTTAGTATATGATTACCAGGGAAAACCCCATAGTCTAATTTATGATGCCTTCCCGAAAACTGTTATAGGCCTAATAGGTATTTATTTACAGTGATACAGGCCTTACTTTGCACTGTATAATTACACTGTGATAAAGAGTTTCCTATATTGTTGAAATGTGAAGGAATTCGATCAAGAAAGAAATGTCAGACTTCAGTTTAAATGTAGCCGTCTTTTCTATACAAGCGGGACTTTTATATTACCTAGTGTGTTTTGGGTGTATTAACTGCCATGGTTTCTGACCATTCAACCCCTTAGAAACCAAGGTGACTGGTAATAAACCCCGCCTGAATTTCCAAGTTACCGTGTTCTGAAACATTTCTGGGCTGATGGGTAACGAATCTTCCAGGATGACAATGCATCCTTGCACAAAGCTTCAAGGGCTCACTGAATGGCTTGTCGAACATGAAAACTATAAGCTACACTATATTGCCAAAAGTATTGGGACACCCCTTCTGTCAGAGTCAGAACCTGGTTTGTCCCAGTCTTTCCTGTGTTCCCCCATTGTCCAAGTCTTTAGTGTTCCCCCTGCACCCTGTCAGCCGCATGGCTCAATGTGTTGACCATGCAGCTGCCTAGGAACCACTCTGTCTTGTGTTTGAATCCTGTCTCCTCTGTTTTTGTATTTTGTTCCTAGTGTTTCATTTGTATCACTTTAGTCCTGTGATTTGTATTCAGTTTTGGTTTCTTGCTTTGTGCCTTAGTTGTGTTTTACCGGTCTTTGTTATTCCCAGTGTTAGATTCTGTTTTCCTTGTTCGTCAGTTTTTAGTTTCTCTGTTTAGTTCCCTGAGTTAATTATTAGTGTCACCTGTTTTACTAGTCCTTGTTAATTGTTTTCACCTGTCCTGCATTATCTTTGTTAGCCTGTTGTATTTAAGTTCCTGATCCCGTTCTGTTCCTGTTGAAGTCACTAATGTTGTTGGATGTCAGATGTGTTGGATGTTTTCAATGTTCTGTTTTTTGTAATCAATCAATCAATCAATCAATCAATCAACCCACCCGCCCCTTGTTGCCCTGACTCTTTATAAATTAGTCTTCGTTTATCCCTTTTAGTTTTGACCCCTTGTGGTCCATTTATTTTGTAGTGTCCCTAGTGTTTTCTGTTCCGTTAATAAACCCCTGTTTTGTCCTGAGAGCCACCAGTGGGTCGCCCCTTACACCATGCCTTGTCTCCAAGCCGGAACCCAGTGCCGCCCCTGGCCAAATTGGGGCCCTAAGCAGAATTTTATTTTGAGAAAAATGATTAGTAAAAAAAAAAAAATCCACTAACAATCTTTTCCATTTCCTGTGCACTCTTTCCTAACAACTTTTATACAACGTTCTTAGCGGTAAATTGATCTTGACAGCTGTTGATTTTATGTCTAGCTTATAAATTGAAGAACAGCCATAGACTACTAAGCACTTGTTATAAGTCGTTCTGGGAAAGAGCGTCTGCTAAATGCGGTAAATGTAAATGTAAAATGACTGTATCACAAAAGTATCTGTATCACTTTGCGCATTTGCAGAGAATGTGTCCCCTTGCGGAAAATGGGGCCCCCCATGAATCGTGGGGCCCTATGCACAGCGCGTGTTCTGCGTTTAGGGAGGGGCGGCACTGCCGTGACACCTTCAAGTCATTGAATTCAGGTGTTCCAATCACTTCCATAGCCACAGGTTTATAAAATCAAGCACCTATAGCAGGGGTCTCCAACTCCGGTCCTGGAGAGCTACTGTCCAGAAGGTTTTCTATCCAACCCGGCTTCTGATGAGCCACACTATTTCTCAGGTAAATACCAGGAACAGGCGTGGCTCATCAGAAGCCAGGTAGAATAGAAAACCTACTGGATAGTAGCTCTCTAGGATCGGAGTTGGAGACTCCTGACCTATAGGCATGCAGTCTGCTTTTACAAACATTTGCGAAAGAATGGGTCACTCTCGGGAACTCAGTGAATTCAAGCGTGGTACACTGTAAAAAAACAGAGAAATTTTGGCAGCAGGGGTGCCAGAAAAATTTTAAAAAAACAGTGAATCACTGTACAATTGATAACAGTAAAAAATGTTAAATAATGTTTCTTTCCATTACTATGAATATGTTTGACAGAATACAATGACAGTGCATGACAGAATACAAATAATTTACGTAAAATAACATAGAAACTTAGTATTTTCTAAGAAAACTGCTTTCTTTGTACCACAAAAACAATGCTAAATTTCACCAAAATCTGTTAATGTTCAGAATTTAAAAGTTATAAATCGCTAGAAATGGTCAAAAATTCCCATAAACACACTCCTCATCCTTGTGGACAGCCTTCCCAGAAGAGTTGAAGCTGTTACAGCTGCAAAGGGTGGGCCAGCAATATAATATATATGCTGTGGTTGTTCCTGTCACCAAATCGTCAACCTTTTTTTTTCTCTTGTTCATGGCAGATTCATGGCATTTAAGATGATGTTTCCTTTTATTATGCTGGTCAGTTGTTTGATATTCAAAACATTCAGGTTATTTTTACATTCATATTTCTATACTCAATTATTTGACTGATACATTTCTTTTCTCAATGACTCAGCACCGACTGTCAGGACTGGTTCCTGTCTTGTCCTGTTCTGTCCTTTGCTTTCCTACGTTTTCTGCTTTCCCCTGATGAACAGCACATATTACTAGTGTTTTGTAGGGTTCCTAGTTTAGTCCATGCCTTTGTGTTCTCCCAGTGTCAAAGTCATATGTTGTAGTTCCATGTTTGGCCAGCAGGTGGCACAAGTCACCCTGTTCAGCTCTTTGTGTTCCCTTAGGTCAGGGCTGACCAACCTTGCTCTTGGAGATCTACCACCTTGCAGCCCCAAATTAACACACTTGATACATATAACCAGGCCCTTCAGTAGCATCACTGCATCAGAGCCAGCTATGTTGAAACTAAGCTGGCTCTAATACTGAGATGCTACTGAAGTGTGTGTGTTAAACTGCACCTAAACTCTGAAGGATGGTAGATGTCCAGGAGCAGGGTTGGGCAACCCTGCTATTAGGTTTATCCCCAGTCATAGTCCCCATAGTTCTCCTTGTACACTAGGCTGCCGCTTAGCTGTGTGTGTGGCTAATGGCTCAGACCATTGAGAGATAGAGCTCAGCAACATGGTTTTTCATGCCCCAGGACTCTGTTTTTGTCAACCGGATGTGTGAATCATGTTCCATGTGTTTGTGTGCTCTGGTTAGGTCCTGGCTGTTAGTCTTTGTTCCTGGTTAACCCTGTCTGTGCTTTAATTGTATATTTTGCCCCTGTGCCTAGTTTGCATTTTTGTGTAGTGTTCTTTGCATCTCTTATTATCCTTGTGCCCAGTTAATTGAATAGTTGTTAATGTCTCTTGTCTAGACCTGGTTATTTGTTCAGATAAATCCATGTCTTGTTCCTGTTCCTTTGTCAGCTATTGAATGTGTTTGCTGTTAGATCTTTCATGTTGAAAACCTTTTTCTGCAACTGTGTACATTTGCCATGTTTCCGCTTGTTTAGTTTTAGTCTTTGTTTCTCTTTAATCACTTGCCTGCCTTTGTTTTGACCTATCGTGATCTCTTTTGTTTCTGAGTATTTTGAGTTTAAAATAAAGTTGCCTGAGATTGAAAGCTGCATTATGGACCATCATCCATAGCCGGACATGACACATACAGGTTTGCATGAAATGTAGGTGTATGTGTCTTGTATATTTTAGCCAAAATCTATCAGAAAACAGTTTCAAAATCGAAGTAAAAATTTGTGGCTTGACATGTTGGCCGACATTCAATAAGAACTGTTTTAGACATTGAAAAATACATTTCATGTAGTCAATCACAAAATCATCCATCACATTAATTGCTTAGTGAGTATGCATATGTATTCATTGTGTGGCATGGTGACTGATCACATATATGGCGTTTTACATATACAGAGTTTTACATGAAAATGAGGGGGGAGTTGTAGAGTCTAACGTCCTGACAAACATCAAAAACAAAAAATATAAAAATTAATGAAACATCAGTATGTACAGCAAGTATGTAGGTGTAGCACCCTTAAGTAATATTCCTGGACTTCTCCTGTAAGATATATATCATTTGAGTTCCATATACTGCTCGGTTGAGATAAAAATGTCATTAAGCAATTGATACAAGAATGCGGTGAAAGAATAGCTTACAAACACGTAACATTTATTTGTTCACCTATACCGTCCCCTGCTGGCAGTCGGCGGCGCGGCGGCCTCCGCGTGACGTCACCGCGCGACCGGATTTCGCTGTCTGAAAGCGCTGGGCGACGTCAGACATCCTCGCGACCGATAGTCTCCCCGCGGCCGCTTAGCTTCGAGTGACAGGGAAGATGGACGACGACGTCCTGACAACTTTGAAAATCCTCATAATCGGGGAAAGTGGCGTCGGGAAGTCCAGGTGAGCTATTTTAGTAGCCTTTGCCCGCCGCCAATCGACTCCTTTTGCGTATGCCTGCGGCCGGCTGGAGCGGCATGCTAGGCGGCTAACAAATGTCCAGTGTCTGCCAAGGCAGGCCTGGGTGTTACGGGGGCCTTTCGACGAACAATAACAACGATCTAAAACGAAATAATTCAGTTCAGCATCCACTGTAACAAGCCTGGCTATGTTAGATACCTTTCGTTGCGAAATGTAGCATAGTGTTATTCACGCTTGCTAGTTCGCAGTATGCTGGATTTAAATGAAAAAACATGGTTTAACTGCCCTCTGTTCTAGCTGGCGGATTAACAGGTAGTGGGAGTAATACTTAGATGGCTAGTTACTTGTACTCCGAATGGCAGCTAAGAAGAATGTCCAAATCCACAGTTTTGGCTATCTTTTTCTAATATGAGTCTGTCATTGCGCTGGGTCAAAGTTAAAACATCATTTCAGCTCTGAAGGGGGTGGTTCATTCCCATACTCCGCGTAACAAAGAGATTCTTGTAATATGGCTGGACGTCCGAGAAACATCTGGTGGTGTTGACAACAAACCAAAGCAAGACACCTTTGGGTCTCAAACTAACAACCTGCAAGAACTGTTTGTGTACATAACCGGTTAACTCCACCGAGCTTTGGTAGAAAAACGGCTTGTATGAACTACTATATGTTTGAACTGCACAGTATTGAAAATCGAATTTTATTCAGTGTGTTTTTTTCCTTCCCCAAAATTGTTCTTAATTCAATCCAGGGATTTCAGATTTAGATCTGGAAGCCCTTAAGGAGATAGCTGACAAACTCAAAAGAAAGGAAACTGTAGAAATACTCGTACTAAATCCAATAATGTAATGCCACAAGCTTTTGGTTTCATTTCTAATGATGTAATAAATACACTGTTAATTCTGATTGCTTGCATCTATTAATGAAGTGCAACAATATATCAATGACCATGCCATATAAATAGTAAATATTTAATTCTTCAGCTATTATAATACTGTAATGTGCCTGAGTTTATAATTATACACCTTACATGATACTAAATTATATATTCATATGTTCTGAAGAGTTTTTAAGCACCACTGGAACCAAAACTATGTCCTGGGTTTGTTCAGTTTTAAGTACAGATTCGGGATCATACACATGTGATCCCGGCTGGCTTTCTGATTTTTATTCTTCCCTTATTTTATGAATTGAATTAAACAACATATAAGCCTACTCTTTGGGTGTTGCACAGGGAGAGAATTAAAAATGAATATTCTATTTTCTAATGGTTTACTAAAAAGGTTTTCTCAATAAAGCATAATCTTGAGTCTGATTGGCCACATATTCAATAAATGCATCTTTAATAAAAAAATGCTTTAAAGCAAAGCACTTATTTGTCATGGTGTTTTGCAAGATTATCTGCGTAAGGTTTTAAACATTTTCAAGAACAATAGTATTGCATATTTTTCATATGTACATTGTCAGATGTGTTCTATATATTTTCTTAGAATAGAATATATTTATTGTTCAATGGATAACTGAAAACTGCTTTTTAGTGCGTGATATATCATGAGAGAATATCTTTAACAGTATGCTGTGAAGATATCTTTTCATTGAATCAGTTGTGTGATGTGGACTGTGTGACTGCAGTGAGTTTTTAACACATAATACTTGTACAGTAGAAGTATAAATAACATCTAGTGAGATGTTCTATTGGTGATTGTAATTTATGTATTTTCCATGCCTGGCTATGAGATTACAACGTGTAATGTATAAATGGACTCTACCCTGTGATGTCATATTACCTTCCAGTGCGTTTTAGTCATCAGTTGTAGTTGCGAGGCCCTCTGAGTAGAGTTAGACTCCTGTACCCAAAACCTATTTGCATATCTTCAAGTGAAGTGATCATGTATAGAGTGAGTGTTTTCGTCCACAAGAAAGGACTTGTTTGTAAAACTTTCAAAGATCGATGAAGGCGGTGAAAGCTAATTAGTTTCATAGCTAATGCAATACAGCAGGGTTCCCCAATTCCAGTCCTTGAGGGCCAGAATTCAGCATAGTTTGCAGATTTGCCTGCTCAAATACATCTTAATCAGCTAATCACCTGGTTTAGTAGGTGTGATCTGCAGGGAAATCTGCAAACTGCGCTGCAAACTAGCCCCCCAGGATTGGAATTGGGGAACCCTGCAGTACAGCAAAAAGCCAGTGTTTTATCTCAGAAAACAGTGGTCACCTGACATGACTTCACCAGTCTGAGCTCATTCCTGAGTGATTAATGGTTTAATGGTTTGATGAGAGTGTGGTCCTTTGAGATCAGCATGTCTGAGTGATGGGCAGGTTGTCTCCGTGGAAGCCGCCTTTGAGGCACTACAGTGTGTGATTGCTTAGCGGCTTATTTGAAAGCCTTTTATTAGCAGTGTGTCCTGTTAGGAAGGGCAGCTGCCTGAAGTGTGAGAAACATCTGCGTCATGGTTGGCAAGAGGAGTGGTTAACTGAGTATGAATCAGACACAGGAAGCCAAGTGCATCATATCCACTTTCAGGCCTATTGCACTGTGACGATTGCCCATTAAAATGTTATTCACTTGCTTGTGTCCACCATTCGTCTACAGTCTGAATAAATATGTGGCATCACTGCCTCCTTTTATCTGGAGTGGTTAGGGCCCCTAGCCTGGGCTGGAGGGCCCCTCTCCTTGCTTTTGAATTGTATTAATTGCAGTCCTTCTGGGAATTTAAGCTTCTTACTTTGTGTAAAGCTGCCTTTTTTCTTTTTCCTTCCCTGTTACAGCCTTCTGTTGAGATTCACAGATGATATGTTTGATCCTGAACTTGCAGCGACTATCGGTAAGTAAAAGCTACTGTAAGTAACTTGCAGCATGTGGCTGCCATTAGAGACTCATCAGACAGTTTGAGAAATACAGCCAAAGCAACTCAGTGTGGTTGGCAATGATAAACATCTATTTTCTTTGCTATGGAGCTATACCTGTTAATATTTCATCAATTCAGTTTTATTACATGATACTGAAAATTATGGTAAATATCAAATTAAAAGAAATGTGTAGACACCCAGCATTCTATTTTTCATTGTTCCCTTATGTTTTTAGGTTTCTTTTGGTTTGATACTGTTTGTTAAAGATAGATATGAAAGATGAATTGTCACAGTAAGGGATCTACAACTGTAATGATTCTGCTCTTTGAAATATGTAGCAAAACTACATTATTTTCTTTCTGTGAATGAAAAATTCATTGTTACTGATCACCTGGGACTTGTACGCTGTGAATATTATTCTTGGATGTTTTGTAATATTGGGTTCTATTGTGCAGTTCTTTGCACAGTGCTGTAACCGTGCCAACCTGTTTTTGGGATCCAGGTGTAATAAAAGCCCCCCCTCCACTTGGCATGTAATGGTGGTATTTAACTTGTTCAGTCATTGTTCCTTTATAAAAGAGATGTTCCCCTTGAAGTACAGTGCCCTTTATATTGGTATTGTCTCTCTCTCTGCTTTGCTTGAAGTAAGACTGCTGAATAGATATACTGAACGTGGGCAATTAAGAAATACTGACTGTAATTTTAGACTGTAATTCTTCATATCATGCAATTGTAAGCACATTCACTGTGGAAAGTCATGCTATGTGAGTGTTTTGTGCTTTTTGTCAGCTGCTTGTGAGGAAGATTAAAACGTCCACTAATCTGTTTGGACTGGTGATGAACCAATTGTGTCACCACATAGTATTTTCTGAAACGCCAATTAGGATCGCTGCATCTAATCAGAATGCTGTGTTTTCCTAGTTAAACCTAAATTCTAACATTTTTGTATTTTAAAATAAAAATATCCCATGTTTTGTTTGTAAACTGCTCCATTGTGGATTTTTTGAAGACTTAAAGCAGATGCCTGTGAATTTCAAAAGGTGTATTACCATGTAGGTGTGTTAGGTGGCAGCATTGCACAGCAATTCCCAAGTCACTGAGAGTATATGAAGTGGCTGTGGCTCACAGTTCGGGTGACTGCAGGTGCCACATGTTAAAAAAAACACACTCGCGTTACTGAAGACTGTGAAAGGGGTGCAGTTTGGGTCACAGTGATAATGGGCGCTAAGCCATAAAAGGCAGGTCAGTAGCTGAGCAAGGTTGCCCAGATGGCTGAGATGCTCAGATCCATTGGGTCAAGGAGTGCGTTTTCTGCAGAAGGGCTTTGAGGTATTTATATAAAAAATTTAAACGTGCCCTTTGAGAGCTTCTGTGACTGCGCGGTGGTTTTTAAAGTGACTTCTTTGTTTTACTATTATTTATTTAGCGCTGCCATATTTCTAGCCTTGTAACCGTGCCACGGTTTCAGATTCCTTATAAAATCATAACCTCCAAATGGCTGAAAGTGGGCTGTCATTTACTGACCTCTTTTATATTTCAAACAGATGCATGCTTTGCTACCGGGCATCTGTTGTGCAGTTGCCTGCTGTGAAATCCACATGCTACTTTGTGTAAATTCTGTAGCCCTCCGCTGAGAGGTTGTTTACGTACTCGAGGTGGGCGCCAGTCCTGGCCATTTCTTCTATGAGGACTGATGTGACTGAAGGTCAGAGAAGTGACCGGAAGCCCCCACCTTCCCACACCCCAGCCCTATGGAGTCTTCGCGCAGCCATTTTTAAATATGGGTTGAGGTTTGACCATGGCGTCATCTTGCTCTAGTATTTTTTGTTTGTTTATAGTAACATGAGAATTATGGGTGAAATGCCTTATGATCATAAAGCCTGCAGTGTGGAGAGATGGACTTGGACAGTTCAAGACCTAATCTTAAGTGATTTGTCTACATTTGTGTATTTTAATTCAGTTTAGTTCTGGTTTGCTGTGAAATTATCTTTTTTTGTGAAGCATGGTTTATGATGTTTGTTCATCCCTCAGCTCCTCCTCTATTCGAGCAACAGGTTCTGCCTTACAGATTTTCACACATGCCATCAGGGCACAGGGATGAATAACTGTTCCTCTCTGAACTGCTCCCTCTGTCAATGCAGGTGTTGACTTTAAAGTTAAAACAATATCGGTGGATGGCAACAGGGCAAAGCTTGCTATCTGGGTGAGTGTTCTGTCTCCTGTTTATTTGAATAATCTGATTTTTTTTTAAGGCTTTGGGAAAATATTCTGTTAAATTACCCAGCTGTTATCAGATTAATGCATTTTAATATGATGCTATAAGGCTATGCTCTAAATTTGTATTTGTAGCATATTAGTGAATTGCTTGTTGACTTGAAGCAAAAAGAAATTTGTTGTTAAATGAGGAGGATCTAGATTAAACAATATGCCTCTTTCATAGGTAGAAGGCTTTATGTCCACCATATAATGATATATTGATCATTAACATCCTCTTAAACAATGTTGTAAACAAAACCCAAGATGAGTGCAAGTTGTGTGTGATTTTCAGTTGTTATTAAGCAGTTTCTCCAAACAACCAGGAGGTGGTGTAAAGGCAAAGTGTATAATGCTGCCCTAAGTGTTTATTTTTTAGAAAGGATGGAATTAATCATATTATTCTGTGTGCATCTTTCTCAGTCCTCCTTGTTTATCGTTGACGATGGGGCTTTTCCTTTGCAGGACACTGCTGGTCAGGAGCGTTTCAGGACGTTGACTCCCAGTTACTATCGCGGCGCCCAGGGAGTCATCCTGGGTGAGGATGGGGCTTTGTTATCTGAAGGGGAAGGTGACAATTCAGCCTACAAGGTTCCATTCTGCTCACATAATTTAGCAGGCGTCCATTTTAACATTTATTTTAAAGCACATTTTTGCTGCTCTACTTGTGGTAGTGGCACACCGAGTACAGGCAACCTTGGTAAGCATGTAAATTTTAGTATAATTTCCTCTCTGAAAGAGACGATTTCCGTAGCATGTCGTGTTTTTTTTCCAGCTACGAAAGCAAAACTGCTCTTCTGTTTTCATTCCCATTGTTTCACTCTGTCTCTCTCAGTGTACGACGTTACGAGGCGCGACACGTTTGCCAAACTCGATAACTGGCTGAACGAGCTGGAGACGTACAGCACGCGGAATGACCTAGTGAAGATGCTCGTTGGGAACAAAATCGACAAGGTAGCTGAATATTTTTCATTCACCATCATTTTCTGTTGACTAGCAGAAGCTTAGGACTGATCGCCACTAACACGGACCTGTTATCAGTTCCAACATGGGCATGATGATTATTTCCCACTTTCCGCTGATTTAAAGAGACGTGCAGATGTCTTCCTATGTACGCTTATCCTGTTTTCTTACTGAAATGTTTTTCTCATGTGTTGTTACTGCCCTGCTCCTATTACCAATTTGTTTAAGATTTAATGCAACACGTTCCTCTTCCGTGCCATCTGTTCAACACATCCAGTTTGTGGTGTTCGACAGCTATGGGTGATGGACCTTTTTAAATTGCTGTCCTTTTTTTTCCAGGAGAACCATGAGGTAGACAGGAGTGAGGGCCTGAAGTTTGCGAGGAAGCATTCCATGCTTTTTATAGGTAAGAAAGTAGAAAAACCCCTCAGAGAATGTAAAGAGCAGTTGCAGACGATTATGGGAAGGAAGCTGTTTTTTGAATTACTGTCATACTTTCGCTGCGATGTGATCGCCGGTGTGCCGTCCTCTTTGTACAGTTTTTTTTGTCCCTTATCCAGAATCAGGTACTTTAGATCCAGCTTTCAGTGCCCTTTCATAGGACACGCTAACAGTATAGCAGAGCAAGGCACGGCTTAGTTTCAGATTGGTTTTTCATTTTCGTCAAGGGTATCGGTGGCTTAAGAGGCCTTCCATTTTAAAACAGGCAGTCAAATAAATTTTAAAAGCAGTTGGGGAAAAAATAGCATTATTTATTGAAAAAAAAGTCATGGCTTCTACTTTGTAGCTTTACTCCGATGTCACATGTTGCATCTCGCCGGGGTCACAGTGAAACTTATTTGAAATTTGGTAATTTAAAGCTTTTATAGGTCTCTTTGGTGCATTGCTTCAGCTGTAATTTTTAGTCTGGTTATGGTGGAAATATTTTTGGCCTGTGGGTAATATGTTAGGCTTTGTGTATAGCCATACATACTAGTAAATATTTAAGCTTGGTTCCATCTGAATTACCCATATCTCGAGCTGAAAATTGAACAGAACTTGTTGGGAATGGAATGCACCCGGTTTATGTAAGAACCGCCAATTCACGTCGCAAACTTTCAGTTTATTTTTGAAAAGCCGCCTACCTCGCCGCAGCTGCCTAAATGTAACGCAGTGGGGGCCGACAGCCTCCTGGCCTTCAGCTCCCCATCCTGCATGAACGGGTGACAGTTTTATCTGACCAATGTTGTCATTTCCCATCCCTTCCACCCTACCCGACGCAGAGGCCAGTGCCAAAACCCGGGATGGCGTGCAGTGCGCGTTCGAGGAGCTGGTGGAGAAAATCATCCAGACGCCGGGGCTTTGGGAGAGCGAGGCGCAGGGCCGCGGGGTGCGGTTGTCCGAGGAACAGCTGACAAGAGGCGGGATGTGCGGAGGTTACTGCTCAATGTTGTAGACGACAACGAAAAAACATAAATGCAAAAATACACATTCGCGCATACAAAATGTCAAGGAAGTGATGAAAGTATCGTTTGTACCTATCTAAATGGCTCCTGGCCTGTCGCACCTGTCCTCCCCCATACACCCATTGGCTGCGTCCTTCGGGACGGTGCTGTCGACACATTTCCTGGCATCGTGGTGGCACTGTGTGTGACACTTCCTGCAGACCCGCACGCCCCACCTCCCTTACACATACCCCTACTCGAAATGCGCGTGAGGAGCACCTTGTCACTACTTTTTGGGAATTCCCTATGGTAACATGGTGTGTGCAGGGAAGTGTCGGGGTAGGTGCTTGTCCAAGCCTAGCCGAGGGTGGCCATTTTCAGCCCCCGAGAGTCCTATAACCATCCAAACTGATGGCAGGCAGAGGTGAGTCTATTCCTGTACTTTTTTTTTTTTTTTTTATTAAGAAAACTTTTTATCTTGTATGCTTGATGTCACTCTCTTGATGTCCTTTTTGTGAATGTGTCTGTTTTTCCTCCCACAAAATCCTGAATGTTGGGACTTTGTTTAGGTAAGCACAGCTTATTCTCTCCAAGAATCCTGGAATTGACCGCCGGCCTTTTCTAGCACATTCTGTTCAGAATTATGCATTAGGAAAGAGTAGTTGCAGAGGTTTTTTTAAAAAAATCCATGATGCCATGACCCAGTTACGTTATGCACAACTATCTGTTCACCTGAGCCAGCTAGCTAGTTGCAGGAAATATCCGTTTAAGAGACGTTTTGGACTGGTGTTTTACAGCTTTTAATAACGGCGGCCCACCGCACATATTAAAACGTGTTTCAGAGGGTTTATAAATCAGCTTGGCGCAAGGCCTTGGTGTGGTACGCAAAATAGCGATAAAAACGACATGTCTCGCTTTATTTTCCTTTTTCTGTAATAAGTGCACACGTACTCCACGTAGGCCGGTCCCCTCAGAAGGGTGTCAGTACATGGGGTTCAGATGGCTGTGCTGTGTCTGTGGTAACTGGGAAAGTCGTTTAGGAAATAAGGATATCTGAGAAACTCATGGTCTCATGGGGACCTACTACAGTTTCCCCAATAAAGCGTTCGGTGCCATTCCTGGATTGATAGGTGTCCACCTCTGTCACCATTATCTGAACCTATATTTATCCTTTTGTGTGTGTGTTCCATATTCCTCTTTGCTTTTTGTTAACCTATACCTAGTATGGGAATAAGGCTGGTTATTTGGGAGTGGGTATGCTGTTCTGCCCAGGATTGTGTTAAAATGCATGCCTTATTAATTCACTATATTGTTTTTTCTTTCTGCATGGGATTTTTTTATTGTATATTCGAACACTATATGCCTTTTCAGTCTGTGTTCAGCAATGAAGAATATTAGTGACGAAATGTCCACCTTCTGTGTATAACAGACCAAAAATGACTTTTTAAATTACTTTTTTGCGCGTCTATGCCTGTTAACATGCTTATGTGTCTTTATGCTATGAACTGACAATTCATACTTTATTTTATGCTTCGTAAGACTGTATTCATGTTTGAAATCCATGTTATGTGTCAATGAAATCACAGTATGCAACACCTTTCAATGGACTCTAGGGCTGCTGTACTTAAGTTGCTGAACATTAGTTTCTTGTAAAATAAAGACTTGCCTAAAGACTAATCTAATCATTTTTGTCATTTTTGCGAAGGGTCTGTCCATGTTTTAGTTGCTCTCGGAAGTCCTGCAGCCTAATAATCACATTGCTATGGATGGATGGATGGATGGATAGATGGAACTGCAATTGCTTTGGTCACCAGGAGTACGACCCAAGGAGAGATTGTATTTAGTGTATTTGTACAGGGGCATAGTTAGAGATTCTAGCCCCCCACCCTCCCTCCACCCAATTGTATGTGTAATTTTATGTATTCAACGGCCCCTGTAGAGTTCTGGGCCATCTGAATCTGACAGGGTATCCATGCCCATGCTGTGCTTCTGTATATATGAACAGATTTATTGTTTTCATTCTGGAAAAAAAATATATTTGAAACGTTACTTGCATCTTCAGTAAGCTCTCTGCATGGGGGCGGTGTCCTTTCTCCAACACCAAAGCACGGTTGTGGGTTACAGGACGCCTCGTTGATATGGCCCATTCCGTGTGCTGTTCGCTGTGTTCTGACCTCTGTAAAAATAGGGACCGACCTCTGTTCTACAACCGTCTGAGTATTTTTAAGATTGTCGATTCTGAATAGTGTGTTAATGATCCGTGAGGGATGTTTAGCTTTTTCCAGGGTACTGTTTGTGCTTGACGTGCGGACGCGTATTAGCGCCGGATCTTGGGCGGACCTAACAAGCTGCGAGTGACTTTTCCTGTTTTAACTTTCTATTACTGTAGCGTAGAAGTTTTAAGTCGCCTTCAGCCAAATAAACTATATTTTAGATATAAACAGCCCCGAATATACAGAACTGGTTCTGTGGAATAAAAAATAGTTTAATACTTGGCAACAGTTATTCTCACTACAGCTTGTATGAGTGACTGTTTACTGTAATGGTTCTATTGATGCATTTCCCCCTGGCCGCTACTGCATCATCGCGGTGCTGTAGATCAGTGCAGGAGAAGCAGCC
Organism: Mormyrops boulengeri; assembly: GCA_026781065.1. NCBI lineage: Eukaryota > Metazoa > Chordata > Actinopteri > Osteoglossiformes > Mormyridae > Mormyrops > Mormyrops boulengeri. The sequence goes on from JAODLD010000001.1 coordinate 19,461,674, forward strand.
GGCCGGACGTCTCCGGCTGGAGTTAGTCTGCTACCAATGAGCCATCAACTAGCCGACGTCCCCCACCCCACGCAGCCCCAGCCAGGAATATTATAACCGTATCGCCAAAACAAATGAGTCTGTCACCACCCGTGGAAACATTTCAGCGATGCTGCCTTATATAAAGTGCTGAACAATGAGAGGTGCACTGCGCATTTCGCTGTTTAAAAACTCAAGACCATGTGTCGCGATAATGATCACAAAATATATTTTTAAACATTTTTTCCTCTTTTATTGTCTTTTCTTTCACTGAGAATAATGACGGATAAATAAATAAATAAATTCAAAGCATTGTTTTAAAAAGGGAAAGGTCCAAAATGATACGACTCTAACTGAAATCCAGAGCTCAATAGGGTTTCTGTAATGTCAGTTTCGCGTTACTGTGGAAATAAGCAGGGGGATGAATGCGGGACAGAGCGGGAGCAGCGCCATGCTATGGAAATAAATTACAGGCCGGTGAAGGGCAATACCCATCCTTTAATTCGCATGCGTTTTGGGGCGCTCCCGGTTCCGGGGCTCCTGCGCCGGTCTGTCAATCACCGCGCACCGCACGCAACCGCCGGATCTCAACGCCGCACCGAGCAAAAAAAGACCGCGCGCCCAAACTGCGGCTCCTATAATAAACTAATCACACTGTGTCAACATGGAAAAGTGTTACTTTTCTGTAGAGCTGAAACACATTCCCGTGGAAAACAACATGTTTTAATGCAATGGTTCCACTTTCATCGTTTAAACAAAAAAAAAATTTTAAACCACCCCGCTAAAGGTGATTGGCATATACAGAAATTGATTCTTTACATCGAATAAATAAACATGCACAATATATGCCAATATTATAATTATGCTGCTTATTTTCACTTTCTTGGGTGATTTGTTTTTTTTCCTGGATTATTCATTATAAGTCAGTTTCTTTGGTGCCATGTCTTCGATCATTTTTGGTGGTTTTGGACAGGCCGAGAGATTTTGAGCTAAATTCCCAACGGTTTTGTATGGTATATAATATTGAAGTGATAGTCATGCCCTGGATGTGCATTAAAAAGGTGGTGGTGGGGTGGGGTTGATATTTAAGCTATAGTTTTCCCCCCTTTTATGAAATGTGGCCTTCGATCTCACGGTTAGTGATTCATGCCCGCATGTGCTAATTACTTTTCGTTCGGGGAACTTCACGCGACGCTTTTATTGTGTCCTGTGTAACAAGGATAATTAAAAAATACAATTAAACAGCTTGCTCAGGTTTACTGCAGATGCAGTGTAAGAACATACAATTCCAATTTAAAAACGTTTTATTATTACAATGCATGTAAAAAATAAAATACACTTTTTAGTATGCAAATCACATCCGGAATGTTCTCTGTCCTGTGCCCTCTGTTGTCCAGGACAGGATCCAGACTCCCCCTCAATCTCACTGGATGAATGCTTTGAGGATGGGCAAATGAATGGATTGGATATTTAGTATGTCAAGTTAAAGATTATTTCAAAAATTGGCCCATTCTTAATCCTTGAATTTACATGAATATAGTCAATGTAATTACCTGATCAAGATCACAAAGTATTGTATTCCTTTCAAAGTTTTTCTAGTATTATTAAAAGGTGGTACTATAGAACTTCACTCATTTTGGCTGCGATCTGTACAAGTGATATTGTACTCAGGTTAATTTTGAGTGGTCTTGGTCTTTGCGAGGTGTCTAGGTCTTTCGCCATACAAGACGATGAAATCTGTTCCTCGCTGTGTGAAGAGCTGCACCTCCAGCCAGAAGCTTACCAGATTAAGTGCCTTTTCCATTTACCAGATGTCCCACCTCTCCCAAAAGTTCTGGGACTGTCAGCAGGTCAGCAGCGAATGACATGCAACGTCCTGGAAATCTGTCATTCCGCTATTCAGTGGCTGTTAAATTACCTGGCCTATCCAAGTCGGCAAATTTTACCGCACACCCACCCCAGCCAGCACTAGGCTTGGGCAGAGTCTAATTATTAATACACTCATACTGTCCAGACATTATACTCCGGTACGTGGTATTCCCGACAAAATATTCTGAGCTTGTTGTGGTTTTTTGAAACAAAACTACTGCAATATATGGTAATACCACTCTAGCTTAGTCAACACCCTGCTCCTCCCAGTTGCCCCTCATCTGCCTCCCAGAAATCAGTATGCCTAAGGTATGATGTCTGGTGCACCATTGCTGAACAAGGGAAGCCCCTGCAAAAACTACACTTGTACAGGGACTAAGAATTAAGTAGTATTATATCAAAGTCTTACGCAAGACAAGCTGGCTGGTCAAAAGCAATAAAGATTGTTGAGGGGAAAATGGGTGTTTTAGCAAAGCTGAAATACCAACAAATCTCACATTTTTACTACATGGAAATTATACATTTTAGTACTGTGAGGAAGGTTTTTTTTATAATCATAGAACTAGATATTAATATTTTCAGTACAATATAGTAAACAGTGTTTGTTGATATGCACACTCTTCAAATGAAGCCGGCCAGAACACTGAATAAAATGGATGTGCATATGGCAATTATAGTTTTAATATTTTTTGTAGACAAAATATTAGAAACATGGCTATAAAAGTGAAGAATATATTAGGTTGAGTGAGTCAGCTATAAAAGTGAGGGTTTTGGCAGCCATCTTACTGGAGCCATTAGGTCAGATGTTTGCTCTGCATGTTCGGTGGATAGGAGACCATTTTTACAGGGCCAGCTGCACCCAACGGTGCGAACAGTTTTCCTCCATGCACCACAAGTGCTTTTATGAACATCAGGCTGGAGTCAAACACCTTCCGCGGCCTCCCCTATCACCAGATGTAAACATCATTGAACTTTTATGGGAAGTTCTGGAGTGCAGAGTGCAAAGTAGATTTCCACCACCTTCACCATTTGAAGAACCAAAGATAAATGGTCCAATATACGACTACACACAGTTCCGGACATATATGATAGCATTCCAAGAAGTAGTGAAGCTTATTCCTGAGGGAAGGGGAGACTTTATGTCTTCTAATCATTATTAGCTCCTTGAAATTAATATATTTACATTTCTGTTTATTCAGCAAACACTTTTATCTAAAGTAACATACGTTTTGATAAAGCCGGGTCAGCCTTTCCCTGGAGCAATTGGGGGGTTGAGGGCCTTGCTCAAGGACTCAAGGGCAAAAGATCTCAGCCAACCCTAGATTTCATCCAGCGTTCTTCTGATCAGAGGTACAGTCCAAACCCGCTGAGACACACATCAGCCCTGTTAGGTATTGCCGTTATTTTGTCCATCCTCTTTACTCGTGTGCATACACCTTCTTCTTAAATGTAAATTTCCCCCTTTGTCATCTCTGGGAATGGTATTTTACAGCATTGAAATGTGAGAAATAAATATTGAACCATAAAAATGGCACTTGTGTATGTTAAAGACAACCTGGTTGACTCGTTAAACATTTTCTGTTGTAATGGTGCTTTACAAGGGTTTCCTATTTGGGTGGTAGTCCATAGGTAGTATAATCATAGTTACACGTATATATGATTTTTAAATACTGGTCGTGTTATTTGAGAATGTCCAAAAAGCCCGTTAAACTATTTGCGGAATCGTACATCTGTTCAGGATTTCAGCTGTCACAAAGGTTTAGCTGGTGTGACTTACTGTGCCAATCACCTGTGACAGAGCCCCCACAAACTTGTTTTTGTAAGGGGTGGGAGGCTTTCATGTGAAATGTCTTTAATGCCCGGCATGAATTTATTTCACATTGTAGTGCACCCTGAGGAAATGCCACAGTTTGCGTTGTAAAGTGATGGTTGGGTTGCGGTTAGGAAAAAATGGCTGACGGTGAACCGGTCTGGTGGGGGGGCTGGTAGTCTCCAAACACCTTCTACGATGATTTCCGTGCCCCCTGGTCTGGTGTCAAGGTAAACGTAGGCTGACAGAAATCCCCAAATCCTCCTTTGTTCTGCGTAGCACCTTTCACTAAACTGTTCGCTCTGCAATGGTAAGTCCTAGAATTCTCTTTTTCCAAGGAGACGCACTTCCTGCAGCCTGCATTCCCTGCAGCCTGCATTCCCTGCAGCAACGGACCTGCCGGGGGAGCCCCGGATGGCTTTATTGCGGCCAACATTTTGCAACGGTCACATTTTCAACCCAAATGTTTCCTACAATGCACCCAGTTGGCAGACAGTAGCACATGTATTTCTGCGAGGTCACAGGCTACACTTCTTTACAAGGAAGGCCGAAGTTTTGTATGTCCTCTGGAAGGCACAGATTGGGGACACAGGGTAATATATACACCCCTGGTGGATTAGAGTGCATGCTTGTCCTAATTTATTTTCAGTTCGATTTATAACCCTACGTAATCAGTTTTGGCACCGTCCGCTTTTTTTTCCAGGTTTTGACAGTTGTAGGGAGATGCCGGTGCATGCCGGTGTGTCAGTGGAGCTGAGACCATGTGACTTTGAAGGGGGGAAGGACTGTAGCGATGACTCCTGCCAGAGATGGAGGAGGGGTCCACATCAGTCTGAGTGAGCCTCTCCTCCCAGTAATGATGGGCTGGTGGGAAGGGTAATTAATCAAGACTCAGTCTTACAAGGAAAGAGTGTAGAACGATAGCTGGGTCAGTGATAAGGCCGTCTGGGCAGAAATGTAGTTATTTAAATAGCTGACAGATTGCGGTTCCTTTACAGGCCAGCAAAAGGCAGAAACCAACCACAGCAGCATGGGTAGATTGTCTGGAATGGTATTACAGTTTTTTCCAATCGTTTTAACGCGTGTCTCAATACCATGTCCACCTTTTCAGAACACTTAACACATGCACCATACCATTGGACCATGTGAGCTAAACTATGTATACGTTTGCATTGCTTTGACACAATA
>JAODLD010000001.1:19466658-19478891 GCA_026781065.1 Mormyrops boulengeri
CCCACTGTGTGAAGTGTTGTGAAAAAGTGGACATGGTATTGAGACAAGTGTGAAAATGATTGGAAAAAACTGTAATGTGATTCAGAGAATGTGCTTCACATGTTGGCATGACACAGTCTGATTGTTAAAAGCCATTCTTAAATTATGCTAAATCTATTCATTCCCAAAGGATAACCTGTAACATTTACCTATATTGTTTAATCCACGGATGTGGGCATCATGCAAAATGAGAACATTTAGAAAAAGCAGTTCATCCAAGTAATTTTTTTTCAAGAAATATCTCAAAAGGATGCAACCCAACTACTGCCTAATGCTGCGATCGAGAAACTCCTGCATGGGCTGTTGCTCCTGTACCTCACCGGCTTGATAAATGTCTGTAAGGAGGAAAGTCAGTGGAGTGTAGGGCCTTGTAAAACAAATTCATTAAACTGCGAGCCTCCCAACATAGACTATGTAAGTTTAGGCCTGCCTGTGCAGATAATAATAATATAACTTTATGTATGTATTTATTATTATGTGCCACATAGGCAATGTATAATGTCTGAAGGTTTGAGACATAGCAGTGTTGAAGTATGCCGGGCCCATTCCAAATTTGTAGGATCGTTCCCTTGCTGGCGGTGGCCTGAGGCCGGATCATTTAAGGTGTGTTCGGCGGCTGGCGGTGAGTGTTGACCATGGGCTGTGCCAGGGCCGGCAGTGCCCTCACTGGAACCAGGCCTGGGCACTTGGTACCCCTCAACACAGAGTCATGTGCTTCTCCGCAGGGCTGGGGTTGCTTATACCTGTGTCTGGTAAACTTGGGCGGTATCTAATTTTTCATACCGTCATACCTTCCAGGCATTATACCTTGGTCTATGGTATTTTGATGGTAAATTCAAAAGGCCAAATACCATGGTATACCCTATTACCTTAACACTCAACGCTCAAGCCTAGTGCATGGGTAGAAAAATGACCTGCAAAAACAGGGTGGTTCCTGAAACACAAAAGTTGTGAGACATCCCTGCTTTTGTTAAACAACATCTGCTTTTCTGAAACTGAAAGAGCTGGAAATGTTTGTTTTCAAAATTCTATTTTCGCATTTTTGTTTTTCTTTTATTAGGGCAAGATAGGAATCATTAGTAGTGTTACAGTGGGGTATGTGTGTGTGTGTCTGCGTGTGTGTCTATGTGTGTATGTACGTGTGTGTCGTGTGTGTCTGTCTGTGTGTGTGTGTCTGTGTGCCTGTCTGCGTGTGTGTCTGCGTGTGTGTCTGTGTGTGTGTGTGCATGTGTGTGTGTGTCTGTATGTGGGTGTGTCTGCGTGTATGTGTGTGTGTGTGTGTGTCTGTGTATGTCTGTCTGTGTGTGTGTCTGTATATCTGTGTGTGTGTGCGTGCATGTGTGTGTCTGTCTGTCTGTGTGTGTGTCTGTGTGTGTCTGTCTGTGTCTGTGTGTGTCTGTCTGTCTGTGAGCAGCCTAGCGAGTGCATGCAGTGTCATCTCTGCATCACTGCCAGGACACATTTTCCTAACAGCTGCCTTTTTTTAATGTCTTCTGCATGTACGTGGTTTGTAGTCGTACGAAGGAATTTCTTTTACTTTCTTTTTGGACCAATGCTGAGAGAGATAGGCCTGTTTTCCCCCCACTGTAATTTGCAAGCCCACAGCTGTTTTATTTGTTATAAACCTATCCAGCTGCTACTGCTGATGTAGGACGACCTAATGCAACTCTCACCGCAGACAGGGAATGTCAAATATCGTCCGGAACAGGAGCGTAGGGTATTGCGGTGGTATTAGGTTCCCCGATGCGAGAGAAAAACACTCTTTAATTTCACTATACATAATCTTGGGGGGAGACCGCGGGGCGATGTTTTTGATTTGTCAAATATTTTCCATCCGCGATGGTGCGGAATCCTGGGCAGCCTAGACTTTGGGATGAAAATGGCAAGGAAGTCACCTTCCATGCTGGGGGGATTGAGGTTGATTCTTACTTGGGTTCATCTACGACGGCTTCAGCAGGTCATATGGGTAAAGCAGCATTAGTCACAAACGTGAACACGGTTATTAATTAAGCATGCAGTTTTGATTGGCACTGATCCCTAAACATACCAGAAGTCCTTTCTGTGTCAGCCAAAGACAGAATTACAAGTGCAGTTTAGCTGCACGTAGGACGGTCTGACTCTGTCAGTGGCTGATTTTGCCTCTGGAACGAAAGAAACAAAAAGATCATTTGCAGGTATTGACTTCAAGTAAACAACTTACGGGCTCTACCAAGGCCTTTCTGTTTATCCTTCTTACACATCTTTTTTTTATAATAGTAACCAGACCAGTTGTATCATTAACTGTAACCATTTCCATTCATGCATTTATCAGCATTTAGAGTATCTGGCAGGGTCCTACATCACCATGGTAACATACTGGCAATGGGTAAGGTCCCACACACCTTGGACGCGTGGACAGGTAAGATGAGAAGTAGACAGGGAAGACCAAAATGCCCCTCTCATGGGCAAATACATTAATAGGAGGTCAGGTGCCCCCCTCCCCTCCCCTCCCCCTCCACAGACGCCTGGGGACTCATCAAAGTTGTGTAAAGAGAAAAATTTTTATGCAAAATCCCACATTTATGAAACATAATTTGACCGGGGGGGAAAAATGCATATATCTATGGAAACTCGGGAGGACAAGTATGAAACATATTGGACAAATCGGGAATATGCGACACCCACTCTAAAGCAGGGAACTGCAATTAAAACAGCTAAATGACCGCGCGCGTGCCAATAATTCATACCATCAACCCGCGCCTTCATGTAAAAAACAGTCATTCTAAAAAATGTGTATTGGAATGTATTTGAATTATTATTATATTTACTAATTCTATTTTATTCTATTCAGATTCCGTTTATATTGTAAGATAAAAAGATTTTGTATTTTCCTTTGATAATTTATTCTGTATCAACCACGTCATGTAAGCTCTTTCCATGAATTAATAATTATTAATATCTGTAATTGTCACAAGTGGCATTAAATGTGAATTATACGTGAATTATGTTAATGTTTTTGCTCTTTGTTTAAAGGTATGTTTCCCTACGGTGTGAGTGAACAGACAAACGTAAAAACTACATTTCCAACGACATCCAGTTTTTCCAAATGGAATCGGGGCGATCCACTGCACTGACATTGTCATATGGGCACAGTAGATGCAGACAATGAAATGAGTGCTAATTAAGCTACTTTTGTCATTTTAAGTACTTTTACATCTACCTCCCGACTGTTCCGGCAAAACACCGCAAATACTGCATCTCTTATCATAGGATGCCATACGCTTGCCATACGTGAAGATATTGGTTTGCCCCCGATAGTTATAGTCACACTGGCCTTACTCTTGTTTGTGATAAATGTGCTCAGGCTCCCACTTTGTCGTGCCCCTGCCTCGGACTCTTCAAAATTCCTGTTTTTTTTTGTTGAAAGCCGTTTTCATCGGCCTTTGCAATCAGAAAGGCTTGATTTAAATAATATATGAGCATGCAGCTTATTTGAATTGACCATTTATGAATATTTGTGGGTGGCAACTGGGCAGGATCTCAGGCTCCTGCACGTCTGCACATTTACAAGATAGTTTTGACATTTCCGAAGGGAAATGTGCCCAATGTCCAGTTAGATAAATGCAATTTTTTCGTGCATACGCATTTTTTTTTGCAATTTTTTCCTTTTCGTCCGTACGCATTTTTTCCGCGATAAAATTTACGCAAAGTTAGGTAAATGAGGCCTCTGGTTTATATATTTGTGCTTGTGCTTAACCTCTTCTCTTGATTCCCTTCGTGATGTCATGACCTTTTCGCTGTAGTTACTCCAGCTTAAAGACAAAAAGACACATTCATTCTTAAAAAAAAAAATTGAAATGGGAAATGTTCCACTTGAAAAAACTTCCAATGCAGCCCTCTCCCAAAAGGGCATTTTCCTGTGGGTTCCTTTGACAGCTTATTGTAAGCTTACATTAAAAAACCCTTCTGGTGGTTTCTTGGGAGTTTATTATAAGAAATGAAGACAGGAAATATTTCCCCTGCCCTAGGTTACCTTACAGAAAGCAGACTTAGAAACTGGTTACCATCTTGCAACAGAACTGGAACCAGAGGAAGAGGAGAACATCTGCTGGTTTAATATAATAATGAAGATGAAAACAAAGCTGTTATTCATCATTTTTTGTGCCTAAAACCAATAGAGATCCTGAGGAAATAATCCATTAATGAGCTCTGCATAACCTAGCGGGTAACCCTCTCCGTCTGGTTTGAAAAATAATAACATTTTAATTCTCACTAATGCTGAAACAAGTCTGTAAAAAGCTTTCTGATGTTCTGGCAGGAATAAGTTGAGAGGAAAATATGGGCAGGAGTGCGGGACACAGAAAGTGCTGGAAGTACGCCCTAAATTATCATAGACTGCACCACACTAAGCATGCAGGTTTCACTTGTGCAGATTTTGGTGTCACGATGAACATCTGTTGGGGGGCACAGAACCGTAATTTTTCAAGACTTTCTTCATTTGAACGTTTGAACGGGGATTTTCACATGCACTTTCTTCACCGTCTAACTGCTTCACCAACCACAATCCTGCTCTGGTTGACTGACTGTTATAGCTAGTTGGAAAAGCCAAATCAGTCAAGAAATGTGAGGAAAATGGTGCATCACATCTGCTGGGAGATGTCGAGGTGCAGGTGCACTATCCCGGAGATATCTGCTATTGCCAAGCTGGGCCATAGCTACATAGCTAATAGATGGTAGCGAAACACATGCTCTGCTGAACTAAACACTGGAGCATTGTGGCTCAGTATGGAATCAGACCCAATGCTAATTGTGTTTTTGGGACCTTTAGTTAAGGTAACTAATCACTTCAGTGAGAAAGGAGTTCATATTTCTTAATCAGGTAGGGAATGCTTTCTTTTTCATTGAGATCCTTTTATGAAAGTCTTTGTTCTTCCCTTTCATTCTTCATGGCTTCTCTGCGGCGATAACTTGAATTCCTGGGTGAAATAAAGAAAACACGTCCTGGAGTGTGTCGATTTGTATTCCAAGCAAGCAACACAACCTGTCTGTCTCCCATGTGGGGACAACATCGGAGCGTGCCAGTAATTTTTAAAAGCTTTTTAGCAAAATGCAACTTGGAAAAAATGGAGTTACCATATTCAATGACAAAGGGCTTTTCTGGGCCTGTTTGATGGCAATAAAAACTGTAGAAGTAGTCAAAGGATTTGATAACATCATTCAGGGAAGTTTTAATGAGAAATGGATCGTGATGAGGTTTTTTTTTTGGTACTTTTGTTACGATACGTTTGAAGCCTTGATCACACGCGGTACCTTGTCGAATTGCCCGGGTGTACCAAAGACCGACTATTTTTTTTCCAGATAGATCTCCAGCAGGCTGCTAGACTGTGCAAACGAGGACTGGAGCTCTGGTCACGGGAGTATGGAAAAGGTATGGCTGCCACACGGTTAAAAACGCATGCTCCAGGAGTGAAACAGGGCGTGTGGAACAAATGTAGCGGGAAAGTACAGGTGTGATGCACGTTCATGTGTCAAGAAGCCAAGGAAAGCAGGACGCCGCTACCAGCATCGCTTTCATAATATTAATGAGTCGTAATCACATGAATCAAGTCTGGCAGCTGGAGCGCGTCCATCCCCTCGTTTTGCAGATCAGGGTTGGTGACCCTGGAGATGACCTGTTTTGTTATGGAAACAAACTTCGATGTAAAGGCATTGTTGTCTCAACTTTCCCTTCACTGTTTATAGGATATTCATTGAATTATGGGATTTCTTTTGAACTTTTTTTGACCTATAAATGATGAATTATCATATAATCCATTCTGCATTGTGGAGAATATTCCAAACAAACATAAGAATAGACCCTGTTTTTTACTGAAAAGTTCGAAAATGATTACATTTGACAATGGACGCTATTTGTTAATCATAAAAAAATGCATTTAGACTTGGGGGTTAATATAGGTCACTCTTGACGTAAGCTCAGTGTTCAAAATAACAGATGCACATTCAAAAAAAGTCATGAATTATTAACTGTATGTTTGATTCCAAATTATTCAGTTAAGAAATCTGTGTGAACTGTGTAAATTACGGGAATTTATCTTAGTGTTTTATCATTATGCGTGTTTATAAATCACTGTGTATGTAGTGGGAGCTGCTCAGTATCTATCTAATATATTCTAATAGATACAATAAGAATGCAAACAAATTTCGCTGGGACAGTAAATAGGAAAGTGCACTCGAAGGTGAAAGGAAAAAACTAATGAAATACAAGGCTGTAGTCTGTAAGTTTTCAAAATGTTTATTCATTGTTCTTAAGAAGTAACTGTAAATCTTCAAAAACATTTTTTTGTAAAAGCAAATCAGACATAGTAATGGAATAGTAAGCATTTGGTCATTGGATAAAAATCCAGTCTCTTAAAAAAAAAAATCAAAATTTGTATAACTTAATAACACTGAACAAGAGACTATTTTCACAATTTTTTTTTTTTACAATCCTTAATAATTTACAATTTGTCAAAGCAACTGCAACGGATTCTTCGTTCCTCTTGGACAGAGTCTGTGCAGAATGGAGCACCGGGTCATTTTTTTTTCCTCCCCCCCCCCCCTTTTTCCGACAGGATGTGTGTGTGTAACAGTGGCGTCTTTGTGCTCCGGTGTCTGTCTCATGGCTACATACCGCATGTGAGGTGTAGTTCGGTTTCGGAAAGCATCAAAGGTATTAGAACCATACAGTGAATTGCCCCCCACCCCCGTCCCTGTCCCTTCCCGGTCATCCACAGAGGATCAGGTGTACAAAAACACACACGGAAAGCTACAGGATCATCTACAGGACCGGCTACGCCGATTCCATTTGTGATTGCACTGATCGGCACGTTAGGGTGGGACTGGACATGGGATGGAGGCAACCATGTCTTTGAAAGCATCAGAGGATCCTGCTGGAGCTCTCGAGTGTCGTCGTTGGGGCTGAGGGCCCGGTTGACGTCCACGAGAGCCGGCAGCGGTGTGCAGCTTCTCATTCTCTAGATTAAGCTTCACACACCTTGTCAAACAGAAGCCAGCAGAGATGCTTACACTTTTGACACGAGATAAATGTTAAATTAGAGATTCAGCAAAAGCAGGTAGCTACTGTTATTTAGTTGTATCATTCTCTCAGCTGAACATCATTCATTTACATTCTTTTTATTTAGCAGAGGGTTTTATGTAAAGTGACATACAATTGAGAAGGCAGGGTCTATTCAGTCCCTGTATCAACTGTGGTTAAGGGCCTTGTTCTGACTCCAATGATGAAATTCACGCTGCTGACTCTGGGATTTGAACTGGCAACCTTCCAATCACAGGCACAGCGGCCTAACCCATGGAGCCACACACTGCCTCCTTTATTGCAACTCTGAGTATAACGTATGTACACACTTCATAAATCTGGAACGTGGTTCTCCCCCATGGTGTAAGGAGAGAATACAATACTTTCTGCGGTATGGCATAAAGGGAGACTTACTCCAAACAACAGCGTTAACCACAAGAATCACTAGCAAAAAAAAAACACTGAGCACTTGCTAGCTGACAGAGATAATACTGTGACACGTGATTCGAAGAACAAAATAAAAGACAAACATGTAAGTACATCTCCAGCTTCTTGTAAACAGCGATTTGAGCTTAATTTTAAACAGCTGACGGAGGACAGTGGATCAAACGGTGCAGGCGACTGGAGACTTTTCCTTTCCATGAGTGCTTTGTTCTGGATAGAAATGTACGCCAAGGAAACACTGTTTAAATATAACACTGATAATTGGAATGAAAAACAGCACTTAAGGTCGCAACCCCTCTGTTTATTCAGTTCGTTTGTTGCGAAGAGATGAAAACAGCTCATCAAAACAACGTCTATTTCAGCTTTTGAAGTTAACTGTAATCACTACCTCCAAAGATCCCTCAATATAAAATCTGCTTTTCCAATTACAAGGTATAAGCAGGCAGTGATGCCGTCAGCATTTATTAATAAACGTACAGTAAAGATGTTTGTTGTTTTTATTTGTTCTTTTGTTTAGTATTGGGTCACTGAGACTGACAAGACGGTTTCACAGCTACCGCTGGCAGATCGGACATGAGACATAACACTGTGGCCCTTATAGCCATAACGAACAAACAGGGGTAGACAAAACAGCGTGCAGTGTCACCACAGAGACCTCGCCTGGAATGGTGCTGTGTATGTGTGCGCGTGTGCACGTTTGTGTGTGTGCTACTAGAGGGTACTCAGGATGAGTATAAACCCCCCACACTTCTGTCAGGCAAAAATGCACCAGAGGGATGTGGCAAATAATGTAATGCATAACGAACATCTCTTAAATAATGAATATACACTTTAAAAATTAGTTTTAAATTAACAAACTTCAAACTTTTTAAAATAGCACTTTTTTCATTTCAGAGCACAATGTACAGAACGTGGCTGAATTCTCTTGCTTTCTTTGAAGGCACTTTCGGAAAGGTGCAATAGCAAATTTTGGAGTAGAAAACGATGCCTATCAAATAAATTAACATTACGAAAGTGTCTCGTTAAGGATGCCGCATTGAACTAACAATGCCATTATCGACACTTTTTGCCATGTGCGTGAACACAGAAGGAGATGCTGAAAGAATTGGGAAAAAAAAGATTGTCTGTTCTCTTAATTAGATGTAACAAAAACCACAAGAAAACTATTCAATTTATAGTCTAAAAAATGTCTTCAAAAGGAATGTTGCATAGAGATAGAAGGTAAGTTAATACTTCTGTACCATGGGCACTTTGACAGTCTTTATTTCTGAAATATGGGAGGATTTCTGGATGATGCAGCTGGTTGTCCCTGATATGGTGTCCTTTGACTGCGCTAGGTTAGTCAAAGCCATGGCTGCGTTGATCTCCTTCCAGTACGTCTCATCCTTTCCCCGTCCTTTTTCCTTCACCGTCGCACTGTGGTTTCAGGCAGAAAAAAAAACAAGAAAAGAAACAGTTTGGGACATCGTATAAGTGGAGGTCTCACTCGTCGTTAATGCTCGGCATCAGTAAGAGACGCAGGAGCGATGTGAGGAACACACTCACGTGACACATTTAGCCGACGCATGTTCCACAGCCTCTGAAAGCAAACAGCAGAAGTTAATTACAAAACATGCAGTGGATTGATCATGCAGTCTGCACAGCTGTCCTGTTTTTGGTAACATTAGTGGGCATTAATTTTTTATTTATTTAGTAGGCATTTTTATCCAAAGCGACAGACATTTTTTTATTTGTTTTTTTTGAAAGCAGGGTCAGACAGTCCCTGGAGCAACTGGGTGTTAAGGGTCCTGCTCAGGGGACCAATGGTGAGGTCACTCTGCTGATCCTGGGATTTGAACCTGCAACCTTCCAATCACAAGCACAGCCTCCTAACCCACTGAACCACACACTGCTTATTCACTTGCCCCGTCCCCACACAAATTTATGCGATCGTAAGACTGCCGAAAAGACGCCGACGGCCTATGGAAACGATGGAAAAAATGCAGTCGGTATGTCACAGACAGAACGTTTCGTACTTTTTCCCTCCAAGACGCTTTAAATCTGCGAGGTTGAAAATAACATCTCATGGAGAGATCACCGACCCACGGCCGCTTAACGCGTGAACCGAAAAGGCAATTTGAGGCCCATATGAAAAGCATTACAGAAGAATGGCTGGTCTGATTAAAAAGTCCAGCCGGACTGCAATCTGGCACAGCTGGCCTTTGTTTTCCTCCCTTGTTGTCTCTCTCGCTAAATGTGAACGTACACTAGCTGGGCTCCCAGCCAGTCCTCAGGTAGAGCTGAGAGAGGGGGACCAAAGCAAGCAGGTCTGGGACCAGTCTGGGGCACCGGCAGGAGCGAGAAAAGCTGGTGTGAACCCTGCTGGGCCGCTGTGCTGGCTAGAGTTCTGAAGCAAGCGCCCTGGAGTCCAAGGATAGCAAACGGGTTTCGCCGAGCGACGATGACACTGGCTTGGCACCAGCGACTCCCATTAGGGAGTCTGGATTTCCTGCACATGGAAACTTCAGGCACACCCTGTGTATTAACAAAATGCAGGTGATCCCGACAAAGTTGGGGGAGAGAGAATTTGGCGTGGTGGTAAATCATGGCGCCGGGATTGCCGTTATTGTCAGCGTGGCCATGGTGTACGGCCTATTTTCTTGTTACCGAGATAAGAGTTAACAGCCGGCTGAGATGGCCGGCTTGCAGTGGGCGCACACTGCGGTCCAGTGCATGCTCCTGGTTTTCGTCTGTGGATACAGTCCTCTCCCAGACTCAGCTGCAGCTGCTTAATGTTTGGGTTTTTAATGATTGGCCTCTTCCCGCCACACAGGCCATCGACCGAGAGAGACCAAAAGAGTTGTTATATCATCGGGTTATATTTAGGGGCCACCCCTCTCTACACGCATCTCGACTCTGCCATCAGTCCTCCTTCCTGGTGCCTGCGGCCATCAAGGAGGCCCGATGGGAGAGCAGGGGGATCTCCAAGAGGTGCCTTCTTGACCCATCAAGCCTCTCAGTTCCTCCTTGCCAGACTAAGGGAAAAAAAAATGGTGCTTGACCACCTGCGGGAGACCTGGGCCCCACGGGACACGGCTTTCCATGGCACGCCGTCTCCGATCATCTCGCTGATCCAGATTCCTGTTACTAATCCTGGACTCAGACCGCCATCCAAGCCACTTCCGATCCAAGCATCACCTAATAATTTAAAGCATCCACTCTTTACATTTGCGCACAGAAAATTTTCAAATGTACCGTGACCTGAGCTGACAGCTACGGTACACGGCCAATATGGCCAAAGGCGAGTATTAGGTCCATTATGAAATTTCCTGTTGTTTCCCGCTCTTCATGTAATAGCTTAATTCCACTGAGATCTTGTCCATTTTTTTCCCTCGCAGAGAGACAGATAGGAACATAAACTGTAAAATTATCATCTGACATTATGGCAACTTATGCGACCTGCCACGAACACGCATGCACGCGGCTCAGCGCATCACATCTGCTCCATCCCACCGCCTGGGAAGCCTCTCGGATTCGTATGGTGAGGCACTCAAAATTTCCCCCCAGGTCCAGCCAAAACAAACGTAGTCACAATCATCTTTTTCTTGAGAGCAAAAGAGGTATCTGCCGAATGTCATGGTGACAGCCATTTTACCTGACTCACTTCATAGACCATTTACATCAATGAAGTGGTTACATTGTCTGACCCCCCTTAATTTTTTTCATCACCTTTTTCGGATAGCAGAGAGGGTTCTGCCTGTCTTACAACTGAAACTTTGGGTGACTACATGTTTAAAAAAAAAAGGGGGGGGGGGGGGGGTCACAGGATCTATGGATATGGTGGCCAAGAGACCTTCTGGCCAACCAGAGGGCTTCTTCTGCAGTGGACTGAGGACAGATCGTTTCACTGCATCATGTGACTTAGTCTGAACTGTAGTTCAACTGTGCTAATGGGGGGTGTCTCCATGGGATATGGGACTGGAGTACAAAAACCTGACAGTCTCCTTGAGGTGAAGGTGTTCTGACATTTATGCATAGTTCTCAGCAGGGACATGTCAACAGTTTCACTGGTTTGGGGGGGCAATGTGGGATCACATTTTGGGTTTGCTATCATATTTGCAGACCTGTTTTGAAAAGGTGGAGGAACGTATTCTCCTTTTGGAGACTGAGACTGATCTTTGGATTAACTGGCTGTCTAGCTGGACTTTGGGGTTTAAAAGAGCTTTAGGATCTAGGAAGTCGGATTGGGGGACTGCTAGTGGCAAAGCTGCACCAAGAAAGCCCTGGGGGGGGGGGATTTGGCTCACCCAAAGCCCCGCCCTGATTGGGCTACAGGGAATGGAGGAGGAAAAACTGGAAGGAGACAGGCTCACAAAAAAGACCATTTCCAATCTCCTTTGCCTAAAATATCTAAAACTCACATTTTTAAAACAAGTCACATGCCAAAGAAACTATGGATCCTTAATAAATCACCAAAGCTGCTTTTTTTTCCCCAGCTACTGCAAGGTCTGCTGAGCGTCTGGGTCCTAAGTGTCCATGGGCCCATTGTTAAGCTGGGGAAGGCGGCAGCGTAATCAGAGAGGAGGCGGTGAAATGGACAAGCAGGGGAGGGGAGAAGGAACAAAAGGCGCCGCTGACATATGAGGATCGACAGGCCGTACCTGTCCAGGGACTTGGGGGGGGGGGGGGCTATTATTGTGTACATCTGCTGTCATTC
>JAODLD010000001.1:19478991-19502514 GCA_026781065.1 Mormyrops boulengeri
CCCCCGGCGCCCCCCCCCCCCCCCCCCCCCCCCCCCCCCCCCCCCCCCGCCCCCCCCCCGCCCCGCCCCCGGCCCGGGGGGCGCCGCCCCCCCCGATGATTGTGTACATCTGCTGTCATTCGTAGCACTACACAACAATAAACAGACGGTAGAAAAACACGAGGCCCATGTTTAGTGAAGGGGCATGCAGACACAGACACACCCTCTGCCACAATCCCTCAAAACAGAGCACTGACACGCAAACACGCAACTGTGACTTGCTGGATAAGCCAGGGGTGGGGCATAAAGCACGCACCACAGGACTGACGAGGGCTGCAACTCCAGTAGCCCTTAGGGTTTCCTCAAATGGGTCGTACAGACACTGTCTGAGAAGCGGAGGAGACATGGTGTGAAGAGCCAACCTTCACGAAGACCGGGAGGGACCCCGATGAGCCGGCACTTGCCATCACTGAGGGGCAATGATGTCAAAAGGAGTCTGTGAATGAAGTTAGGGAAACTCTGGCATCAGCCTGATCTCCGCATTTCTTGTCCGAGCTGGAAAATCCATCTGTGCCCAGGGCTGAATGGTGCCAACTCTGCGTTTCGGCTCAGCATACAGACGCAGGCGGCACACATCACTTATTGCAACCGAGATCCAACGGGCCAGCCCAGGAACGTAAAAAGTGCAGGATAATTAATTCGGAGAAACCAGGTATTCATTGGGCAGGAGTTTCAGCTGATCTTCAGCTGTACACAGTACACACCACAGCATGGGATGCATTTATTGCAACACGATGCAAAAATATATATCGAATGATTGCACCATCGCATCGCAATTTGAAATTATCAGACTCCCAAAGCTTCAAAAGGGTTTTGAGCACGTGTCTTGGCTTCTGCTCTGTGTAGAAACCATCAGGGTCATCATCAGGCCAAAGCAGGCCAGCATAATATCTGCATACATAAGGGCAAGTATGCTAAGGCCTCCAAAGACACCACCTTCAGGAGGTTCATGCAGTACATTTTGTAAAAAGTGACCACAGTTACAGAAACAGCCTTGTTAATATCTCTTTAACTTACTGGGGCCAGATTTTACATTCACGTCACGTGATCAATGTTTTCGGCACTTGGTCTCCCGTCTTGCAAAGATGCAGTTCCATCATTCCCCCATCACAAAATAAGAACTGTTTATAAGTATCAGTAAACACACCCTGATCACCCGAGTATAACGAAAACAGCCGAGCTGCAGAGGACCTTAAAATCTGGAGTAAATAGTCAGTTAAATCATCACTCGCCGACACGCACGTGCATCACCGGGGTGGCGGGGAATGCCGCCACGATGCCGCGGGGCTTGGCCCTCGATGGAGATTAGCGTGACGGAGATTTATGCATCCCTTTCCGCAGATGGCTGGCTCGGAGACAGCACTCGCAAGGCCGAGCAGGGCCGGACGCAAGAATGAGCATGGCCTTCAGGGCTCAAACCTGGGGGGGAGGCAAGTGGGCGGCCCGGGGGGGGGGGAGGCAAGTGGGCGGCCCGGACGAGGGAGACCCGCAACGCAGCGCCGTGTACAAGTCGCCGGGAGGAAGCATTAGCAGCGAAAGGATCTCCTCAGCTGACGTCTGTCGAGGTGAACCGCCATGCAAGCTGGAGGCGAAATCCACCGAGCAGATGTGCAGTCGCAGCTGAAGTACACGGGGACCAAAAGACAAAAAGATCTGCTTCTATTTAGGAGAAGTCTACGTGCTGCTGATGACTGTGTGGTTCACAGATCATCTAAAGAAATAAACAGGGCCGTTTGCAATAAACAAAGAATGATGTGGGTCGAACGAAAAAAACAAAACAAAACCTCAGGAATCTCAGAAGTCACCAGGTTTGAGAGTCTCTCCCAGCCAAAAATAGGCTTCCTGCATTCTTGCCCAAATGATATGTTTGGGATTCAGATTACTTTCCTCCATTATGAGACACTCCATGTGCTCCAGCACTAAAACTCACGCCTATCAGCCAAGCCCAGGCAAACCCCACAAAGGCCTTCAGTCGCTTACAGTAACCTAGTTCACCAACGCTGACCTCTTGGCTATCCTGGGAAAACACAAAAGTCTGGCACCTTCCACTTCTAACGCAGCTGGTTCCTCTGATTAGCTTATTAACTTCAAGCTTGAAATTTCCACCAGGTCGTCGGGCAAAAATCGAAGTAGAATCAGCAACAGAAATGCGTTAATCGTTAATCTGACTGCTATCCGCCGCTAAAAAGTTTCACGTAAACGTGCCGTGTTAGGACTGTCATCATGCTTCGTACTAAATTACAGTCATCGGTCAGGGACCCGTTGAGTTTTAGGTCAGTTCTATTTCAACCAAATGCAGCCAGGCAGGAATCTCTGTCTCTCTGTTTGTGCCAATGGGCAATGCTCGCCACAGGGACATGGGGCAGCCCACGGAGTTTACGCTCGCGCCCCAGAGAAACTAGGATCGGTCATTTCTCAGAGTCGAAGGTTGATAAAAAAAAACAGCTGTGGTTGTATTTTTTTTTAAATGTTAAAGGGGCGGTTCTGCATTGTGGCTTTCCTTTGTTGCTTTGCACAGAAGCCTCTCCAGCGCTGACGTAACACGCACCCTGACTGCAGAGGTCACTCCGCGTCCTGAGCCGAGATTTATATGCCTCCCTCCTTCATTTATTCTTCACCGCTGCGCTCCCTTGCTCAACTTTTATGACGCATGCTGACTTCAGAGAAAATACGGGCAATAACCAGCAATTGCGGCAAGGTCCCCTCACGTTGATGGAGAACCTAAAACCCGTGAGTAAATATTGGGCAGTTAAGTTTTTCAAACATAGTAGTTCCTTCTCCGTTATTCTCCCCAAAAAAATAAAGCCCACAAAAACATTGGGGAAAATGAGTCTAAATACCAGTGAATCACTATGATGGGGTTCTCTAGATAGAAGGAACCTCCATCCATCAGCCTAAGGCTGTCACCTTCCTGCCAAGGAACCGTTCACGCCAAATGTGTTTTTGGTGTCATTCTAAAACATTTTAGCGCAATTTTTCTTTCTGACAGCTCCAGCGTGGCGTATAATAGTGGCCATTTCTAAATCCGGGCTACATTTTTGTCTGCACTCTGGTGATGCTGAGCCATTTGTCCTTTTCGGGTGTCACTGGATTAACAGAAACAGACAGGGACGAAGAAAACAGATGTGTGACAGGGTGCGATCTTAGATGTCAAAAGCCGAGTCCTTCAGCTGCTGCTGGTCCCAAAACAGACCTTTCCAGACAGGTGTGGATTAAATTCTCTGGGGGCCCGAGGTGCCGAGGTAACATGGCTAGGAGACCCCCCCAATCTACTTGAGCTATTTTGGAAGCCAAGAAGACCAAAAGACAAACGAGAGGGAATTAAGAACGATGTAGCATCAATAATTTAGGGGTACAGAGATAGATTTTTCGGTGGGGGGTGGGGGGGGTGCTGATATTAGAATTACCAAGCAGGAAGACATAGGGTGCTGGTGGATCAATCAGCCAGATTTAATACGCTAAAACGTTGCATTTTTCCCAAGGCGAGGCCCTAGGATATTGCCTATGATAACCTAAGCATTAATCCCCATAGTGGAAGAGTTACCATAACTCTATTTTTAACGCTGTTAAACTCCTGGTGTTCAAACAGAGAACTGCAATGAGACACCCCTGAAAACGTTCTCAGTTGTGTGAGTGAAGCTCTGTTGATGTAAAACATTTCCATTAAGGGAGGTGATTTGAAGTGCTTCCTAAACACTGCACGAATTCTCCAGGATTCAATAACTGGCTGGCTCTTGCCTGCGACCCAGTCTGAATAGCCCTTACGAGCCTCTCCGGTCCATTCAGCACTAGTGTTTTCATTTAACGTGCTTCTGACTCAACTATGTGTCAGATGTTGCTTGCGCTTAAGGCAGATCACTATAAGTCCTGTGAATCAACCAGTAACAACGAGGCAGGAAAAAAAACAGAACTTTCACTTGTGAATTTTGAACATAAATTGGTGACCCGCATCTCATAGAGAAAAACAACTCTGAATCTTTTCCTAAGTTACTTCAAGACACTATAAAACTGAAGAGATATTTGAAATAAAAAAAAAAAACAAAACCAGAAGTACAAACAGTACAAATGGTGGTGGTGCATCAGTACTGCATGCAAAATTCCTGGCAATTAATGTCCCAATTAAGGGATGATTTGGCATTAAGCATCTTGGCAACACCAATGGAATTCTCCATGTCTTTGTTTTCAGCTAAATTCCCAAAAGGACCCCCCCCCCCCACAAAGGCGTTTCACTCTTCTGATGAAAAGATGGGACAAATCGAAAGCAGTCCGTCTGATCGCCACACAAAGTTAGGTGTGCCCTCGGCCATCATAAACCATCACGAGTTGCCCTATTAGCGTCGCTACACAACCGGTCGGCTGATAATTCAGCATGACAATTCTGCTTAATTGCATCCAAAGTGAGGCCCGCACACACTTAATTCAAACCACGGCTTCCAAGTGCCCTTTCGGAAAATCTTGCTTCTGCTCAAACTGAGACATAAAGGGGTGAAATTACAGGCGTTCTGTAGCTGTCAAATGGCCCAGCAGTTTCTTCACTACATAAATATCTTGGAATGTACCAATGGGAAGCTTAAAGAGTAAAAGGTTAAAGCTTTTTTGCATTTTTATCACAAGATCAGATGCATAATCTTTTTACCCCCAGATCTGACAAAAAGACCCTAACAGGTACCCCTGTTCCCTAAAAAATTGCCATGTGAGTAACTTGAGTCGTCTCGCGTGAAACAGGGAGCCTGTCCCTCCCCCAGAGTGAGTTCCACAACCCAATAACCCGAGAGAATCCGTCGGGTCCAAGGAAGTTAAATCGACCAGGGAGACGGAATACTTTTCGCTTTTAAGGCACATTCCAGGTATCTATCCGAGAATTATGATAACAGACGCTGCTGTGTTTCCAAGGTACCAAATTCGCTTTCACGCCTCTACAGATTGCCAGAAAATTGCTTTCATTCTTTGCCTTTCATAAAGAATTTGTGTTTTGTTTAAGGCTGTACTTTCCAGTAAGATTACCCCCAAGCACACAGCAGTGTGTCAGCTTCACATTTGCCACACCTAAGCCTTAATTACTGCTCAGGCCACGCATGCTCACACTGAGAAGGCCCAGAAACATCTGTCTCCAGCGAGAACAGTGAAGACGAACGAAAAGTGTCGGACACCACACCTACCACCCCCAGCTACAAAACCATCAGCCCCTTGATTACAGAAATTAAATGTGCTCTGTTCATGGCACCCGTACGCTTGTTTTTCAAATGGACTGCAGGGGCACCGGGCAGGGAATCGCCCATGTGTGGGCCTCGCCTGGATACTCCAGAAAACGAATTCTCGAATTTCCCCAACAAGATATTTGCACTGGGTCTACAAGTATTCAATTTTCTGTTCCCAGCACAAAAAGCCAGTGTTTTGTGATGGACACTGCTTCCTAAATTGACAGAATACACCTTCCAGAGTCAACATCCGGACCTGTGCCTTCCCAAATGTGTCAAGTCTCGCATCAGGATCAAACGGCGCTGTGGGACAGTGGGACAAGTGTGAGTTGGTAGAACATTCTGGGTCCAAGGAGCTGGCGCTATTGCCCTGCCAAATGTGGTAAGCCAGGTCCCATAAAGGTACCAGAAGAAGGTCTTACAAACAAAAGGAGGTGGAGTCCAGTTTCATATCAATCTGGACCGCTTAGAATGAGCACTTACCAGTTCGATACACAAAGTTGGCCTCCGCTTCCGAAGACGAGGGTGAGAGAAGCTCGTCATCGTACTCATTGGAGCTGAAGGATCCCGAATGGTTCCTCTTGCGCGAGTCCACCATGGAGTTGGAGGCGATGACATGGTGCAGTGAGTCGTTAAGGTACCGGTGCAGCAAACTGCTTTTGTACTTGGGCGGCGAGACGTAATCCTCAGCGAGCGGCGCGTGGGCCCTCAGCCCTGCACCAACCACCACACCCTCCTCCTTGATAACGCTCTGGTATATGGGCTTGCTCAGCTCGGCCGTGCCTGTCTGGGCCCGTGTGGGGTTCTCTCCGTCTGGGGAAAGTTGAGGAAGAGGGGGCAGGGGAGACGCCACTGAAAAATGACCAGAACCCATGCCAGAACCCTCCTAAATCCATTTAAAAGTCACTCGAGACCCTTGAGCCGGGAGCCCATGCATTTTCAGTCCAGAGCACATTTCTGTCATTCCTTGTAGCAATAAATAAAGCTTGAGGCTGAATTAAAATCCTGGCCCTGTCTGATGAAAGGAAATACCGAAGATAAAAAACGTGCTGAAAAACAGATATCCTCCTGGGGGGTGTTGAAATGAAGAGAACTGCTCTCTAGATACTGTCAGTGCCAAGTCTGCAAGAGGTTATTTTGGGCAGGTTTAATTTTCGATCCAGAGATGCCAAATTATGATCATAGTTCATATATGTATATTGGAAACATATGCGCTTATGTTTAATTCCCCTGCTTCTTGAAGCAGACGTGTTATTTGTGCGAGTCCCCGTCAGGTGGAACAGCAACAGGTCTGTAACCGTCAGACCTGATATGCCCGCTAGGGCACTTTGCTGAAGCCCAGCCACCCCCAACGAAATGTGGTGGGGATACAGTCTTGCTGAGACGTTCCCCCCCCAACTAGACTCTGGGGTCACAGGGTTCAAGAGGTCACACTCATCCAAGGGGTTGTGAACAGCAGATCAAGTTGAGGTTTCCGGAGCAGAAATTGACGCTGGAAGTTTGGATGGAATCGTCCCTTATTCTCTGGATCTATTAAGCTGAGGACAGCGAGAACAAGAGGCCACATTCCCTACAAACCTGCAATATGCATCCATCCTCCTGGAAGAGCACATTTCTGACCACAATAAATGCACACTAGGGCTTCTTAAACTGCAGGACGCCAACCAAAGGAACCTCCCCACCCAGCACCCTGAGGTGTCATCTTCATGATACATAATCATCTGTTTAGAAGCGAAAACAGCCACAGGAAGCAGCCAGCGACCCACACGGAGGGGCCAGTGCTTCTTGCATGCGACGGAGGAGGCGTACCTTCTGAGCACGTGTCGTCGCTGCTGACGCTCAGCCTCTCGGCGTTGCCCTGCACGTACTTATTGTAGAGCTTGATCCGCAGGGCCCAGCTCAAGTCCGGCTGCCTCACTGTGTTTTTCAGCCTCCGTCTGGCATTGGCAAACCAGTTTGAAACCTGTAGGGAAGAAAGAAAATGGGGGGAGAGAGAGGGAGTGATGGAATGAAAGGGAAAGAGGGAAGGATGGAGAGAAGTTAATAGTCATTAAAATGAAAGCGAATACCTGCGACAAAATCATGCCTTACGAAAAGCTACAATACGTCACTTCGGGGCTTAGCCATCCCTGCGGGCAAAGGGGGAGGGAATAAGGTTAAGAGTTTTTGACATGGATTTCTCCATCTTTGCTCCTTCTGCTGCATTGTACCAGTGGAAGAGCATGAGTGCCCAGGTTCATGAGTGATTACCATGCTGGTAGAGTAACATGCCTATCTGAGTTTTGCCTGAACCTTCTGTGACTTAACGGTAATGCTAAGAAAGCAGTTCTGCCTCGATCGGAATTCTGCTCTGTGCATCGAAACCATACATTTTTCCACACGGCGTCCTTTCATGCAATAAAACGATATCCATTTCAGGGTTCCCTGAATCATGTGGAACGGAAACTATTAGGATGTTCCACTAGAAAAACTTCTCATGCTTAATAAATTTCAAGCAAGTTATGGACAGCTTAATGTCCTTATGGTGAAACACTTTATTTAGGATTCTGCACTATTTAAAGGAAACCTTTCTCATCAACAACATGTAACTCATGTCCTGTTAGTTATTAGTCAATCTCAAAATATGCCCTGCTAACAAGGGTGTGTGCCTTTCGAAGTGGCTCCGTCATCCCCCCCGACTGAGGCTGGTGAAAACATTTCTGATGTGAGTTTGAGGTGCCTTGATGACGGGCCCTCTGACCCCTGTCTCCTGCCCAAGAAACCAACACCTGTTTTGGGGGCCACAATGGGCTAGAGACCGGCATCTGTGTTGGGAGGCTCAGGTACACATGATTCCTATAGCCAGACCATTATAACCAAATAAAACCTCTGAATCTATTACGCCTTTTTTAGATTTAGATGGACTTTTCTCCTGTGCACGTTTTGTGTGTTGAGCATGCAGATCAAACACACCCCACAAAACCAAATTAAATCAAATAGTTAATTAAAAGAAAAAAAATATATATATACGTACACACACAGCTAAATAATCTACAATATTTCACTATTTTACATTTTTTGTTGGCATCAATAAACATGTCAGCTATGTCTTATCAGTCTACATATTACATCTCCAGAGGTTTGACACACCACAGCACAAATTAAAGACAAATGAAATCATTTATAAGTTATTTTTAACTTCTGTTTTGTGTGTGTTCGCTTGTAACACAGACGCAGTTGTAAAGTTATTCAATTTAAGGTAATAAGCAATGCAGAAACAAATTTTAAACCCATTTAAGTAAATTCCGTTATCTTTTTAACAAGTGAGAAATCATTTCCGTAATGTGTGTGGTAATATATTTATTAATACATTAACAAATTCAATATTTGCCAGTTAACAACAGATTTTATAATTGAAATCTCGGCAACGCTCCGATCGTACCCTTTAGTAAAATTCTGGTTACAGTTACAATGAGTGGGAACATGCAGTAACTCACCTGTACCAGGGTCATTTGGGAGCCCAGAGCGAGCAGTATTTTCTCGGTTTTGGTGGGATAAGGATTATCCCTGTGCTTGTACAGCCACTGCTTGAGAGGACGCGCCATGTCCTGGAGAGCCTGGCGCTTGTGACGCACCTTCCCACCGCTCTGGCGAGACCTTGCGGGGAAACATCCACCAATCCGCCACAGTTAAGCTCGTGGAAATATGCAACAGTAATAAATAAGATAAAGGCGTTATTTTAAAACGTCGAATTGCTGAATAAAGCTGTTTTTTTCATCGCGCAGTTGTAACCGCAATATATAACTGATACTCTATTAAAAGCTAAAACATGTACGCCAAAGTATGGTAAATGTAAATAATATGAGTATTTCTAATTGTCAAAACATTTATATTATTCGTTTAAGCAAAACGAACATGATTTTATTAAGCCAAGGCAAATGTAAGAATTATAACGTAACCGTCCAAATATAATTGACAGGAGTCCACTAACTGATAGGTTTTCCTTTTATGTTTATGTGCGTGGTTCAATAGGGAAAAATTTAATGGCAATAAAATGGACATTTGTAATTCACGCCAACGGCACATAATAATACACTATTTTGCGCAATCGCAGGTAAGTTTACCAAGAAATATTGACCCGCTGGAGATCCGTTTATTGATACAAAAATACATCGATAGCGGTAAAATGTTCAAAATAATTGAATCATCAGAATGTAGCTTCTCCTGGTATGCATGAACCTTAGACTGTTACACCTGCGTAAAATTTAAATTAGATTTCAATCAGGCTACATATTACAGGTTCTCTTACTAAAAGCATGCCTGTTTCCATTTCACATTACATAGCTGAATGGTGTACGATATATATTTTCATGTAAAATAGAGAACATCTTAGATTTCATCTGCAGCTGAAAACCTGCTATCTGCACTTGGCTTTTCTGCCGCTCCAGAAGATGTCAGTGTGGAGCTTTGGGGACCTCGAAACTTCGGCAGGTCTACAGTATTTCCTTCAAACCTCCGATCTGGTCGAGTTTATGTTCCGCAAATATTTTCCTTGTAATCTAGATACATGCGAACAGAATAAAAACCAATTTCGTCCATGTACAGAGTTCTGGTGAAACCCCTCTCGTATTTATATTAATATAGGCTACTTTATTAAAATCGATACTCCTTTTGAAATGGAGTATCCTTCGCTAGAGGTGCGACGGTTCCAAATTTTCTTCCAGGCACGGAGTGTCTCGGTAACCCTAACTATAGGATGTTTATTTAGGTGGACTCGTATTTCAGAGAGCGTCGGGCTGGATGTATTGCTGGTTCAGGTCCAGGCGTATAAGGAACTACTGTACTGTCTTCAAGTAAAATGCGTGTCAGCGCCCCTGGCTATGGAAGCCTACAGAAATAATGAATGGCAGGGCTTCTTCTCAAATCAAGGTTTCCAAAAGTGCCCACTACTGACTGGACCACACACGTGTAGATATTTTAAAAAGACTATATCGTAGGATACTTTCACTTACTTTAGTAACTCCGTTTACTCTAGCATTAATTCGGAGATTGACGAACTTGTAAACAATTACTTCGGAAAAAATATAATCCACTTGTTCCACTGACCTAGAATTTTATTTCCAAACAATAATGTGACGATAAAAGTGTTGCGATTTTTAACTCATAAAATGTGGATATTATTTATGACATACTACAGGCAGTTTATCTCAAATATTTTTCATATATTAGAAGCAAATGTGATGTGGCCTTGAATCGACTTTTACACAAAGTTAAAGGGTACACGTACAGGACACTTCTAAGTATACTTTTGATTTTATATGACTGCTCTGTCATCCTTCATATTGTAAATTATACGAACAGTGAAGTTCAAACCCATGATATACAAAAATATATAAATAATCCCCTGCATGCTCATGTTAAGAAAAGAAATACGTAAATTAATTTCTTGAACAGTAGAAATTATAGTAGTAGTAATAATAATAATAATTTAAAATAGTCAGGTGATATACATACCCAGACCTCCTATGTCTGATGCCAGAATTGTCTTTGATCGCCTGGTTGTTTGAAAGCAAGTCTGGATGCTGTCCATCGATTACTTCTAAATAGTTTCTGCTGGTCCTCTCCACTTCTTTCGCCTTCTCTTCATAAAGGACCTGGCTGCTCAGCTTATTAAACACGATGGTGTTCATCTTTGGTTCGCCGCTACTCCACTGTGCTTTCCAGAGCTGCCGCGCTACCTTCTCAAGCTGTCACTTAGAACCCCGTTTCCTCCCCTGTAAAACCAAATACGGCTTTCATGTCCCGACATTATATTATCGTTTTAAGAGTAAAACATTGGACCCTAAATCCAGTCCTCAAAACAACTAAAAACAAACTATACACTAAAACAGCACTCAAAGGGCGACACATATTATTTATAAACACTATTTATCAAACAGTATATCGTGATATCCACAGCACAAGAACATGCGTTTTTAATTATAGAAGGATATGTAAAGTACAAACAGGTACGCTAACTCGTAAGTAGAATTTAATCGATTCAATGTCTAACTTTTCTTTTCCTATAAACAAAAACAACAACAAAAAATATGGATTCTTTAAATGTTTTAAATATCTTACATATTGATACATTGTTGTATTACTTTAATCAATCCTATACTTATGTTTTTTTTAACCGAAATTCTCCTATTATATTTCACCCAAACACGGTTACAAAATATTCAGATTAAGATGTCGACTGCTAAAAATGCACAATTCAAAATGTATGCGTACCGAAAAACGTTTTCAGTTGTAATGTACCTTGCACACGACAAACAGCGTCGGTTTATATATGAAGCGCGAGATGAAACATTGTTTATAAAAACATAAGCGCGGTCACGGTAACGTGTTGCAGACAGTGATTTTATTTACCTGTTTCGCGCGCCTCCTGCGTCTGTGTGTAGCGTATAATCCTCTTCACAGTGTCCCATTCCCTTCTTACATGTTCCCCATCTAAGTTCCTGAGCTCAAACCACACGAACCGCGCTCGCCTCGCCGCTTTATTCACCGAGTTGGCGATACGGCTCCCGGGAATCTGAATATCGCAGCGTTCTCATGTTTCCTAGCTAATGGCCGCAGTTTGCGAACATAAAGTTAATGCAGTATGCCTGTTCCGTGGCCCGGGCGAGGGGGGGCAACGGGATACAGCGCTTACAGTGTTTCTCGCTGCTTCAAGTCTGAACCGTATCCATTTACTGCTCTTTAGCTCAAGGTATTACTTTGTATACGGTGTCGGAAAACTAGTTTCCTGTTTTTTAGACCGTTTCACCCTGCAGCCGGAAAGTTACTAGCGTGTTCAGAAACGTCCCTACAATATATAGTCTACCTGCGGTAAAAACGAGTACGTGAAAATCAAACGAGTAGCCTAATACGTAACGGTATGTTTTAGGCGTTCTTATTTATATTTTATTCTACGTTATCAAGCAGTCACAAGGACAAACAGTCATACTCCATGCCTACCGTCTTGGACTGTTCCTGTCCGGTAGCGCATCGTGTTATTAACATTGCAAAGCTCTTTCACATTAACGGCCTGGGGCTGTTTGCCCACGGTGCCTCGACAGATAGAAATTTCCACCTAGGTAAACGGGAAGAAATAGCATTATATTAGGCACAACCTTGTAATGCAACCTAAGCAAATGTAGCCCAAGATGAGAACATTCTAGGGCACTAGCGAACCAGCAGGACTAATTTGTGCAAAGTAAATAACTGGGACTTTAAGCGAGTGACAACGATTTAAGTCTACCGAGCGCTCACAACTTAGGTTGTGCGCGCTTAAGTTAAAAATGTAACTTTTAAAATATATACAACCTTATATTGTCTCTTTCAAACCATCACAATGATCGTAATTAGACTATACAAGGTACAAGGTCTATCCTAAAAATGAAGATATTGAGTACGGGACTCAGTCTATTAGCACAATATTTACATCCAGTACAGTGATAATTTAGTTTTAGATTACAATACGATAGTATTTTGTTGTCGTATATAAATTTCTTAATTACATCCACGAGGACACGACCATTTGCAAGAAAGAAAATACTATTCAGAAGCCTGAAGAACCTAAAGGCTACGAAGGATAACTCTTTCCCGGGAAGCCTATAGAAAACCATTTGAGTCTAAGACTTTGACGGATCAGAGTGATTAACTGCAAACCACAGACATTTTATAGACATGTAAATCGGTGTTTCGGTAGGAATCTAGAATTTTAAAGATCACTGATTAAATGATCTAGTGTTGACTTGATAATGGGTGGGTAATTGGATTAATAATATCTTTTGTTGTTATTAATTTACTTCATCTTGACGTTTACGTAAAATCAGTCACTGCAAAACGATTTCAAAACATACTCGAATATTCCTGAGACTGCGGTTCATTTGGTCCTGTGAATTTATTTTATTTGCCTAATAATTAAGATCTAGCCATTAACATATTAACTTGTGTGTAAATGTGGTTTTAACAAAAACATATTTTGTTTTCTATGACATGCAAAACTAGATACAAATGAATGTGAAAAAATGTTTCACAACAAACTCATAGGCGTATTACTTTGCGCGGTGAATGTAGCAGTATGCAATTTGCCCCAGAACAGGATAAATATTATCGCATGGAATCGCTGAATTTATTTTAAAATGTTATGCAACTCATTAAATCTAGAACTCTCCAAAAGAAAACGATGGTAGTGAATCATATGAAAATTAATATAGTGGGCCTATTTTTTCTGCTTAGCAATTTGTTAAAACCTCAAGAATACCTCTCGAGTACTAACAGGTGTTTCTCTTCAGTCTATGTTTTGTATTTCCTCCTCTGCTGTATTTACGCGAGTCAGCTGGGTCAGCATCCTTCGGGGCATAACGAAGCGAGGCGGGAAGTACAAATTACGCACCGTTTTGCAATGCCATAAATCGCCTGTGTGTTGTAGTACAGCGACTGTGGGTGTCGTACCAATCACACGAGAATGCCCGGAATAATGATGCCAGCCCTTATGTTGTAGACCTCACAGCAGATTTCAGCTGCAGCCGAGTAATGATCTGCTTGTTCCTCGTTTTTTTTCCGTGTTTAACGCTCGTCTTTGCAGCACTCTTTGGCTAACAGCTGCATGATGGTCCACACTCTCTGAAATGTGACTTTTAAATTCCAGCCTGAGTTTACGGCTTAGCATTCTCCAATCCCGCGGTCGTCACCAGCAGGTCGCAGAAATGACAGTCTTCTTTCGTCTTAACCCAAATCGCGGACCGGTAGTCCTGGGCTATACTCTACACATTACAGGGTCCCCTTCCAATTTCAGCATCAATTCAATCGGCAACCTTACAAGATAAGGGAAATATAGAAGGTAAAATGTTGGGAGTGCAAAAAAAGTTGCTTGGCACGAGCCTGCCCAATGTGGTCTCCTGCCTCTCTTTTCTCTGCACACCATCCTTGCCACAGTATAATTACATTGAAGATGACCATATTGTTTCTATAGCAGATACGGTCAGATAAAGAACAATTAACATAACTTGAATTTTGGAGTTTTACCACAGTACCCATGGGAAGCAGTTAAGCACCAAAAACACATTATTCTTCCCTGGAATCTGAACCTGGAACCACTGTTACTGTGGTACCTATTGTACTAACAGTAAAAGGTCTGTGAATCAAAAAAGTCTGGTATCAGCTGGACCTCGAGGTTCTCCTCAGTGCTGCTTAATTTGGTAACCAGATGCTGTAGGAGGAGGTGGACCATACATTTAAAGGTAATATCCTCTGTTGAAATATCAGAAGTGACCTCTAGTCAGTGCAGAGGCGTCGGAGGGACATGGATACCCTGGTAGAATCAGGGGGCCCAGCCCTATATAGGGGCTGTAGGTGACATTTTGCCAGGCGGGGGCAGAATTTCTAGCTATTTCCAAGTCAGTGTTTTAGTCTGCTATGAATATACCAGATACTAATAGAGGGTCACACCAAGGGGACCAAACATTTAATCATTATGCATTGAAATGGCTTTAACTATTTGTCAGTCCTAAATATACAAGACAGTCAAGGTGCATTTTTTTTGTCTAGTCAGCAAATTATTTATAATTTGAGATGGGCATTCTAACATTAAATCAGGGCAACGAGGCAGATAAAACATCATGCAGGCATATTTCATGACGTACAGTATTTAATCTTTCGGAACATGGACCAGGGCAGTGCACAATGAGCCAGTGGGGATCGGCAGTGGTCTGACGAGCCATGTTAAAGCAGTCCTGGGGCAGCAGGCTGAAAACCCTCAGCAGGCAGGACGGAGTAAGCGATAAGAGCAAGACAAACACACAAAGAGGTAAATAAAAACTGTGTATGTGTAAGTCACTGCTGGGTTTTTATACTGCAGTATGAAGTAAATATTTGGAGAGTCTGCAAAACAGTCGACTGGAGGTGATATAATTTCTCTGCAGCAGAATGCCTGAAAAGAGAGTTACGGGTATGATCATTTATAAAGTATCTGAAAGAGTGTGCACAAATATCCTTGAAGAGTGGATATGATTTACTGGCTGAGACAGATTGAAAGAGTTGGTCCGCTGGTGACACGTCACACGTCATTGGCGAGTTGTTTGAACCCCGTCTGCTTGGGGTTAGCTGTAGGTTGAAGGTCAGCAGGGTGACCCGGGTGGCAGACACAGCAACACAGGGAGTGGTGCTGCTGAGATGGGCAATTATGTCCTGAAACGGGTCACGGAACAGTGGCAGGGCTTCCCCTATGCGTGTCTCCTCAGGAGAGTCCCACGAGTAACTGACGCAACGACGGAGACCAAAAGACTGAGCTACACCTAATTGCTGCCTCCACCGAAGCGTAAGAGCGTTGGAGAAGAGAACCTCTAATTTCCCATGAATGATGTCCCTGTGCAGGCCGGACTGCGCTCAAAGTAGTAGTTTCCCATCTCCGAGGACTTGTGGTCCCGCTAATACAGCGGGCTGTGGAATTTTGACAAATAGCACTGGATGGTTCTCAAAACAGTCACCCGATTCACGTTGATGTTCCCAATTTATAATGGAAAGTGCAAAACTAGCACTTCTATTGAAAAAATTACAGGCCCTTAAGCAAGGGGGGACAAATGTAAAGAGGTTTTTGATTAGAAGCTTTAATTAAGATTATCTACATTCACCAGGCATTCAGAAAGAGCATGTTTAATGTTAAAACATCATTGTTATGTTTGACCAGTACATCGAATACATCATTAAAGTAATATTTAATGTGGCTTAATAGTTCATATAATTGTTAATTGGTAAGCTTGTATCTTGGGAGCACTGGAGATACAATTTTCAACCGCTAGCTGATGGACAGCAAGTGTTCAAAAGCTTTTCGTCTCAAATTCCCTGGCTTTAGTGGAACATGCAACTTTTGTTTAGTAATTGTATTGATTGGCAGTGCAGTTACTGGCGTCTGCACCTAGAAAATATTTATTTGGCTTTATGTTCACTGTTTAAGTTACCGAATGCTTTCGTTTAAACGTTTCCTACAACGTGTTTTCAAATGTGGCACGTTCTGGGGGTTGTAAAGTGCACTTACATGGAATTAATCATTGGGTATTTATTTAATTTGAATCACTTCAGGACGATTCCCGTTCACCCCTGCACCACGTCGTTCCTTTAGGGAGGAGTTCCCTTCACAATAATCGGAACCAAGGTAAAGCTGTCTGACCTCCCTGCTCTGTAGTTTTCTTGCACCTCTGAGCCGCAGCTGGTTCTCTTTAAATATTTTGGAATGAGGAAGAGTTCAGTCCCATATTTCTGATATTTAGATAATTTTTTATATTAGTCTGATATTGATAGAAACCCCAAGAGATTCCTGGCAGGGACATTGGCCAAACACATATCCTGCAGAGTTAATTAGGACCAGGAAACTACAGGTTAATGAAAATTACAAAATAATAATAATAATAATAATAATAATAATAAACCGTGTCAAATCTGAGACATGCTTAAAGCATTTTACAAATGGGCTTCGGCACCATCTGAGAAGCCGCCGCATTCAGAAAGTACGATAGACTGGGGAGTGTTGAAATGAGTAATAAGAGGAAAGGGAGACATTGGCAGAGCAGCACCTCTTGTGCTTGTCTTTAGTTACTTGACGAATGACCCCCGACTGGGGGGACTGTGTGTATATTTAGATGAACCTGAATCGTTCAGAAACGCTGCTCAGATATTAAAGTCTAAATGTTTTCATGATTCATTACCCACATTCTAGTGCTAAGCGGGTATCTTTCATCACAAAGATTTTAGAAATGAAGCTAAATTAGTTTCATGTACTGAGGAACAACAGCGTTTTTTAACACCATCACCCCATGCATAATTATTGTAGTGTTTTTACTTTACGACGGATTTTAAAAAAACAACACACGGGACTTGTTCAGAGTTGTCTCACTCATATGTATTAGGTCCAGGCCATACAAGGTGAAGCCTTGCTTAACCGAAAGGAATGTGTACAGTATTTGGCATTAGCATACACAGAAAAAAACAAGGCATGTAATGTTGTTATTAACTTAGTCATTGAGGAAAAGGAGTTTCATAAACACTCGCATAAAATCCCATGGAAACAGTCCTGGGGATGGGCTGGATCTGCAGACTCCCTGCTGCTGTGTGAGAGGGGCGATCTGGAAGCAAACATCAGCTTGGTAACATCTGCTGCTGCTCGCCACACAGTGCGGCTTTAATGTGCTTCCAGAGTGAGCTACCGGGGGAGCCCTCCACCTCGCACGTAGCTGATAGACCACGCCGGGACGACTCACAGAAGCTCACCCTCCACGCCTGATTCCTTTTTATTTATTTGTTTTTATCCATATCTAGCCTTCTCATTGGCCAGAGCCAGCCGCCGGATGTTGGCCACACAGCCGGCCGCTGCTTCCTGGAGGAGCTCGTCTGTGGATCCCATCATGCCCAGGAGCAGCTGGTCAAGACAAGGGGACAAGACAGGTTTACTTATGACTGGCTGCATGAAACGGTGGAGGCTGCAAATTTCATCCATAAAAGAACTGCGTTTACAGGGAGTGGAGTGCGGCGCTGCTGAATGATGAATAGCCGAATGATGACCGCGTGCAGCTGATGGGTGAAAGCGGGTGGTAGCGTCCCAAACTACAAGCATAGGCGCCTGTGTGTCACAGACTTGAACTTTAAAAGGCGTGATTAAGGGCTGGCAGCAGCTGCGAACATGTGCTTCTGAAAGTTTGTTCAGATGAAAGCGCTCGTCTCACAAGCGGCGCAGGCATCTCAAAGCCAAACACGAACTGTGCGGCCCCGCAGCTCAAAGGTCAGATCATATCCCGCCCTTAATGGCTCACATAATAAACGCTGTTTAATCCGCTTCCAGGACATGATTCCTTTCTCTCCAAAAATCTACTGGAACAGGAAAAAAAAAAAAAAACTTTTACTATTTTTTAAAAAGTTCTTATATTGTTATGTAGTGTTAATCTAAGAAATAACTTTTTTGGGGATGTGGAAAATTCATTGCTGTATACGCATCAAAAAGAGACAAAGGGATTTTGGGTAAACTGTGGTTTGTATGGGAAGCAAACACAATTTAGATGAAAAAAATTGGCACTGCTAGATTTAAAATCTGTTCATTGTGTTTGTGTTTAAACTGGCACTAGAGTGTCACAGTGCCCTGAAACGCAGCTCTGAGACACCCAACGTGCCCTCATCACTCCTGCTGCACTCTTCCTTGGGAGTGAGATTGCACTCCTCAGGAAGTGCATGTCTTCCCCTGGACCAGATGTCTAGACGGGGAGAAAATGAGCTTTGTCTCGTTTAATCCGCAAAATTTTGACAAAATGTAAGAGAGTGAAAAGCTGCATGTTAAAAAATTGAAACAGAAGCAGATCTTGATGGCTGAAAACCACAAGGGCAATGGCAGGTACGCAAAATAGGACTGGGCGTCTGGGATAAAAATGCTCATATTTTCTTATATTTCTTGGTATATTAAATGACATTGGTAAGATGTTTTAAATTAAATGTGTGCAATATGATATTTTTATGTGGCTGTTCACCGTGTAATGTCTACATGCACAAGTTTGAACCCTGCCTTTCACATGTTACATGCAAACTCAGAAGAGTCCTCGACATATTTATGCTGTTAGCAGAGTGCCAGGGTGGAGAGAAGGAGAGGGAACATTCCCAGAATTTTCTTCTGAAAGATAAATATGGAAAGCAAAACAGATGAGAGATGGAGCTTCTATCGGTGAGGACAGACTCTTTGGTTAATTGGCACCATTGAAATGTTTCACAATTCAGTCTAGTTTAATTGTTTTTTTTTTTTTAATCTGGGAAAGCTGCATAAGAGGCCTTGCCTTCCCCTAATATCTCATTTGTAAGTGCATTTTGTGGAGGTCGTCACAGGCTACTTGCTTCAGAAATAGCATCCAAAACACCACAGAAAAGCAAACTAATATTCAGCAGGCAGAGAAAACGGGCGGCCTGCTCGGACAAGTCCCTTTTGTGAAGGCAGAGGACGCGCGGTAGGTGCCAGAAGCAGCCCTTTGCCAGCCCCATTGCGTGTTATTCAGACTTGGCCAAATACCGACTCCTGAAGCGCTCAGTTACTGCAGAGATAAGGCTGTCTCTCTTCCTCCACCCCCCCAGCTGGGATTTTAGAAAACCATAATGCCCCACTTGTTGGATATTCTAAAAACCTGGAAACACGATAACTGGACTGTCGTTTGAGAAATGAACCTAAGGCAGTGGACCGACTGGCTCCTGCATCCTGCAGGGGGCACTCTAGGACGCCACCCCTCCCCCACATTTCTGTTTCTTACACATATAGGTGTTGCAGTGTTCAGTGTAGGTTTAGCGCTTTCCTGAGGACCTGAGGAATGCCCTACTCCCTCCCACCTGACAGCATAACAGAGTAGTCTGAGATGTCCACCTTCCCCTCCATGGGAGAGCTCCATAGACTCACAGAGTTGGCCGAGCAGAGGGCTCTGTAAGGAGGAAGTGGCTGAGGGAGGTCAAGGCAAATAGAATTTAGGCTTCCTGTATAGCTAGCAAGATTTTTTCCTTAAAAGAAATAGTAAGCTAGTAAGCTTCCAATCCAGTGGGAAATGTTTATAGTTTGTTTTGCTTTATGCCTAAACTTCAACCCCATCCTGTGCCCATCTTTTTCAACTTGAAAGTTTAAATTCACCTATAAAAAACGGGCCTCAGATCAATTAAAGGAAGAATACAACAGTACAAAGTAGAGATGAAATGGTATGAAAATGCAATATCACGATTATACTGAGCAAAATTATCAGTTATCAGTATTATCACGGTAATATTAAAATGTGCTGAAAATGTAAAAAATGTACTTATACACAAACTACAATCACTTCACCAAGTTCTATATTGAAAACTACAAATGCAATAAGCAGCACTATGCGTTTTTTGTTTGCATAAACATTAAAATAATAACATAGCCAATACCTATGAAACATAGGAAAACCATATCATCTCCTGAGTTCAACTATTTACAGAATTTCAGAAGTACAAATAACATTGTCACATCATAGATACACTGGACAATCCACACAGAAGGAAACAAAGTGGTCTAAACTGTTCTGTTTCAAGAATAAATATAAATACAATCAAACACAGAATTCATTCTTA
This sequence comes from Mormyrops boulengeri, assembly GCA_026781065.1. Classification (NCBI taxonomy): domain Eukaryota; kingdom Metazoa; phylum Chordata; class Actinopteri; order Osteoglossiformes; family Mormyridae; genus Mormyrops; species Mormyrops boulengeri. Next base: position 19,499,337 of record JAODLD010000001.1, read on the forward strand.
GCAAATGGGCATTTAACTAGCTCTGAGGCTGAGGCAAAAAAGTGTCATCTCCACAACACCACTGACACCATGTAGTGCTCTTACAAGAGGAGGTAACGCTGGAAGCTCAAGCTTACATTATTCAGAAACTATTAGCAAGTTAGACAGACAAACCATGACATTTACCCCCATTCTTAAGTTCAAGCATCATGCATTGAGCTTAACTTACCTGGCATTTGCCATGAAGTAGTGGGTGATGTGCACAGAGATTAAGACCCAAAATATGACTGCATGAGACTTAGTCCTCTTAAAAGGCTGGAAAATCCCCAGAGCGCTGTAACTGCCTTCCATCACGTTTGTACTGACACGGAACAAACCCACGTTGCATGCTGTGCTTGCGTACTTGCGTCTGAGAGAATTCTGCTACCTTTGGTTGATGCTGGACAAACTGTTAAAAGGTCAGTAAACAATTAAATCAATTAATTAGTAAAACAAAAACATATTACGAGTTGTGTGAAGCTGTCTCACGTGCCAGATGTGGCCCGTGGGCCTATAGTTTGAGACCCCTGTTCTTGACTATGGGGGTCTGATTGGATAAAGAGTTACTGAGAATCATGGGATGGATGGACGGATGGGTGACAATAAAACGTGAACCAAATTCCTTTGTTGTCTTTCTTCCATGCTGACCTTTGACATCAACTGTGCTTTGGTACCTGGAAAGCTTGATCCCTATTGAGATGCAAACTGCATTGTAGACACAATGATCCAAGGGACCTGTCTATACCGATACCGTGGGAGTACCGTGTGTGTCTGCGGGGGCTGATTTGGTCCCTACCAATGCTGAAACCAAACTTATGCACTGATCTAATGCTGTGTTCCATTTGAACTAGGAACTTGGAAATTCTGAGTTCCTAGTCTCTGGAAATCCAACTCAGTGTTGTTGTTAACTGGTATTGCTAACGATGGCTAATAGTGAACCTGGCTATAACTGGGGCCTGTTCCAGAAAGCAGGATTCTTGCTTAGCCGGATAACTTGTCGAATTTAAATTAGTCTGGGCTAAATTTAAATGAATGAAGATTGAAGCTGTAATGCTACTTGTGCAGGTCCTGTGATTCCATGTCACCTAGCTGGACTTTCTGTACCCTGCATTTATAAAGTAGAGTATCATGAACTAGGGCTCCAACTAAAAGGCCTTGCTTGACTTTTGTATATTCACTCCTGAAAGTCGCAAAAACACAGATTCCTCACAAATGGCAGAACAGTGGAACTGTGGTACAAAAGCAGTGTCATCTGCTCTCCACCTTGTACTGTACCAGATGCAATGTGACTGAAGGGAAGCTTGGAAATACTCCTGCTGTACAGGGCTTTTACGTCGCCGAAAAGCTCTGTTTTCCCACAATTGCAATAATGGCCATAAATTGTGGACCAAAAGTAACGGCCGGCATTGTGGGGAGCTGTGCACGCAGGGATATACAAAGCTGCTGGCGGTGGTTTACGGGACCAAGCTGCACGTGTGCCTCGACTTGGCAGCGGCCTGTCTTTGTTTTTGTTTTTTTCCATTTTACATACGTACAGCTGAAAACAAGTGGCAGATCCTGTTGCGTTTAGCGAGCTACCCCATTTTCCTCACAAAGACCTCTTTATGAAAGACACTGTCAGAAAGAAAAGCAGCCTGAAGCTGTCGATAGGGATTTATGAAGTGAGCAAACAGCCTCCGACCCTCTGGTCATAATGTGTGGCGTGGAGCAGAGGGTGTTGATTTTGAACAGTGAACAAAATAAAGTACATCGTTATAAAGCTGCGAGATGCCAAGCGTATATGTCAAACCAAACTGGAGGGCGATTCATCTCGGCACTCTATCAGCGTCTGACCATCCGCTCCCTGCTGGGAATGCATTCACAGGGCATCAGATAGAGTTCAGCACAAAAATGACGGACACACATGAGTATAAAGCACACTGACAAAAGGAATAAACATAACACAACAAAACCATCATGAGCACGAAACAATCTAGGAACTACACAAAATGCATTTTGATTATATGAGTAGCTGGATGAAGTGCAATTCACTGTATTATAAACACTTGTTTGAATAAATGAAAGTAGCAGATTTCAACAATGGAAGTGATTTTAATTGCTTCTATTGTCCAGACACTCAGTGGAACAAAGTAACTATATCCTTGTAATATTTCAAGGACTGAATTGCCGATAAAATAAAACCATCAAGAGGGTCCAGTAATGCATTTTCCAGTGTAAAATGCTTTCTTTTCAATGCTTAATTTCCTCCTCTAAGCTTAGGGTACTGAGTTATACACCATTAAGAATACTGGGGAGGAAAGTTACTTCTGAGCTGAATACTGAGTGAGAAATATACGCTCAGTGAAATCATAGGAAATCATTATACAAGCTTGCGGGTGAGCGTGTTTTGAGAACTTTGCGAGAACCGAAAAAAGAGGGGGTTTTGAAATACTGTTGCAATAATACCAGAAGGCATTCTTGAATTTTACACTCAAACATAAATTTGGCCGAGTGACAGACGGAGAGCCAGCATTGCTTTTTGATAAACGTGTCGAGCGGTCTCCGTAGCCGCAGGAAATGATGTTTTAGCACCCCGTGCACTGAACCAGAGCATATATCGCATGCACTATGTGCAAGCATATACGCATTCTCCACTCCTAAAGCGGGCAGGATCTCTAATCAGAATCCCTCTTCAGGGTCATAAAGGTGATAGGGGCTTTTCTCACAAGCCAATTAAAATCCCAAAATACTTTATGGAACATGTTGAATCTGTGCTAGTACATTAATAACACTAAATTATATTCACTCCTCCTCTCTAACAAATAAATGTTGCTTTGTAAAATAAAATAAAAAAATAAAAAATTTAAAATCTGTCGCATTTTTTTTTCTGTGGTTAGTAAAAAAAAAAAAAAAAAACGAAGGCGGCTTTTTCTAGCTGGACAGGACGCCTGCAGAATGCCGAGGGTTCGTTTCAGCGAGCAATTCTGGGCAGGGCTGAACCACATACAGCAGATCAGGCTAAAGTGCACCATTAAGTGAACATGGGGGAAAAGTATCTGGCTGCAAAGGCAGAACCGCTTTATAATTTACAGCACAGACACGGGGGGGGGGGGGGGGGGGGGGGGCATTGGTGTGGGTTTTTTTTTTTTAAAAAAATGTTAAGAATGAGACAACACCACAC
>JAODLD010000001.1:19502614-19514547 GCA_026781065.1 Mormyrops boulengeri
CGCTTTATAATTTACAGCACAGACACTTGGGGGGGGGGGGGTGGGGGGGCAATTGGTTGCAGTTTTTTGTTTAACCCTCATGTGAAGCTGCATAGTACACACACACACACACACACACACACACACAATGTCCACATACAGAAACTTTCCCTCTATGCTTCTCTTTCTCAGACCCGGTGCGAACTGCAGCACTAACTCATAATTTTGGGAATCTCAACATACTTTAAGGCCCTTAACATCCTTTACGACATCTGACATCCACACACCTACCCAGCCATTATATCTATTATAGTTCCATTACCTAGACCCCCCACAACACACAGGAATCTGTTGTCATCTTTTCTCCTCAATAACAAACACATGTTGGGGTCTGCTTCTAATGCAGGCATAAACCTCCTTCATTATGTTACATAAATCATTGGTATGACGTTTAAAACCATTACTGACTGAGGCCAGGTTACCAGGTGGTGCTTTTATTTTATTTTATTACTCACTCAATAGATGCAGACGTTGTGTTTTAATAGCAGTGCGTTACGCTAGGTGTGATACACTCATTAAAATATTACTCATTTGCCTAACAGATGCTCAGAGCAGACTTTAGTGGCTAACAGTATTTACCACATGTTTCACTTACTCTTTGCAGGTGGCATGTGTCACGCAGGAGTTCAAGCAATTTGCCTTTCTCAGGGGGATGCAAGAGCTGAGCCTTGTTGTGATTTACACCTGCAAGCACAGGTCATAAACCGAATTCCTGACCCGCCCCTAGCCCGACTCCCCTATACGGCGTCATGGCGTCAGCACTGTCCCGAGTTACTGCACCCTGTCAAAAGCATTTTTAACACTTCTTAAACAAAACATCCTTTCGGTACCATGACGCCCCTGTCCTTTCACGCCGACCCACCGTGCCCCGTCGCCATTGTGTGTGACAGTGTGGTCAGACGGCTCTTTCCCATGTTCCAGCGCAACTCATGGCAACAGTTTCCCGAGATACAGACTGCAGAATGGCTTTGCAATGGCATCTTCAGTCAGAGAAGTGGCACTTCACACACTGAAATGTTTACTTTCCTGGATTCCCATGGCTGCTAGAAAACGAGGCCATGCTTCCGTGAAGAATAATGCCGGCCTTGTTCAGCTTTAATGATCAAAGGCTCTGAGAATAGCTACAAGAGCATTAGGAGTGCATTTTTTATTGCACGTAATGAAAACCGCATATACACAAACGGAGATGTGTTTAGATTTTTAGTGCTAAGTTTGTGCTTTGTTTGTGTGGTACATCGAATACCGATTTATGTACAGATGAATAAAGGGAATTATGGAAATCACAAGGAAACTTTGAATCAGACTTTGGAGACGTGGCTCAGCATGTAGCCCCATCCCTTGCAGCCCCCGTACCTTGACCACTCCATTCTCGTGCATGGTGATGCAGTTGTCCGGATCCTTGGAGAGTTGGAACAGGGCCTGAGTCGTGGCCCGGTGAACTGAGGCATTGTCGGACCTCAGGTAATGCACCAGGGGTGCCACAGCTCCCGCCTCCCCGAACGACACTCGGTTGGCCCCCCACGCACAGCAGTGGGCGATGGCCTCTGCCAGGTAGCGACGGAGCAGGTTATCCTCCTGCCGGAGGAAACATTGCGATTACAGTACGGAGGCAGGGTCCTGTCTGTGTAGGTGATGACGCTAGGTTTGCGGCTTTGGCTGCTTGCTCACCGTATCTGTCAGGCTCGCCAGCAAGGCCACGACCCCATGGTCCGTGATCACAGCCAGATTCTCCTCGTCCTTGGCGATTTCAGCGATGGCAGCGCAGACGCCTGCCAGCACGTCCTTGCTTGTCGATCTCAATAGATGAACGATCAACTCCAGCCCGCCAACGAAGGAGCGGACCATCTCCCCAGCATCCTGCAGCAAGAGGCAGTCACTCTTACCACTGAGAGCTAAACAGCGACAAATTCACTTCAGCAACCAACACTAACAAAGCAAACGTGGGGCGCATATGATCAATTAAAGCACAGAGATATTTTCTATTTAGAAACAATAATGATTATTTTATGGGACCATTTTTAGGTACTTGTTCATGTTTGTTGATGTAAAGATATTGAAAGGTACAATGACTCTATGGTTACTTGTCCAGCACCAATTCCTTTCCTAAACACTTTTTTTTTGTATAAAGCTGCACTTTGCTGAGCTTGGCTCCAGATGATGGTGCTCTAGGTGTAATGGAGTGTATTTATATCCACTGTGTACTTTGGGCCCAGTTTGTCAACTTTTTTCCACCATGAGAAAAATCCTATTGTTTCATAAATATAGAAAAAGTATAAGCTGAAGAATTATAATTTTTTTAATACTGTAACTGACATATGCCTTTAAATGTGCACTTTTGTTGCTCAAAAAAGGACCATTTTTGGCTGGTTCTCTTGACAAATCAAGCGCTTATTGTAGCTAGATGTTCATGTGTCTGTCATAAGCTCATCCAGATCCATGCCTTCACAAAAATCTGCTAGAAACACACAGCTATGGGGGATATGAACACCAAATGGCAGGCCACGCTCAATGCTGTGGAGAAGCGTCCAGGCCCGAGGCCTGACTGCACTCAGAAGCGGGGCACGGGCGGCCTCGCCCACCGCCTCAGAAGCCGTGCCAGGAGATGAGCTCTGTTAGAGAGCCGACCTCCCTGCCCCCCACCCGCCGATGCAGAGAGGAAGCGCTTCCTGAGGAATACTAATGATCAGAAGCTGACGGACGCGGCTTTCTAAAGGCACCAGCTGCGAAAGGCTATGAGCGTCTCTTTCATGACCTGGATAGTGACCAGAGATAAACCCACCACATAATGGACCCCTGCACATGACGTCCAAAAAGAAAAACCAGAGTAAACCTGCTTTCCTATATACCCAAGAGCACCGAGAACTAAGAAGCTCAAACACATAAATCACCGTTTGGAGGTTACCCCAAAACCCCGCAGTAAAGGGCAGCTCATATTAATGACCCATAAACAGAAAGAAAAAGTCTGAACATTGGTGCTCTATCCTCTGCTGTCCATCAGAGACTCTTAATGAATGAGTCTCATGGTCATGGCTATCAGGCTGGGGGTCCATGGACATCCAAACTGTTTCTTCAAATGAAAAATGCAGTGGATTAGCATTAGCACGGCTTCAAATGAAAAATGCAGTGGATTCAAAGTGCATGGCATTAGAGAGCTTCCCCTCTATTAATAAATGCCGGCGTGTGATTCGGACCTGTTTCTTTTTGACCGTAGAGAACGTATCAGAAGAGGATCCGGGCATCCAGCTGGACTTCCAGCACGACTCCCTCGTAAATCTGCCCCGTAGCTGCTAACCAGAACCACATGTGCTTTATCTAAATAACTACTGCACTGAGGAATATCGGATTCCTGCCCTATACAAGCGGAATGAACTGTTTAGCTCTTGTCATTGCCTCCGCTTCAGAAATCATTGCAATTGCATGTATTCTTAGGGGGGGAAAAATTGGCACGCTAAATGTCAGATAAACACTGTCAAACTCTGTTAGCTTTCAATAAGATCTTCTGCCCTCTTTTCCATGTGGTTAACATACATCATTTTAAAGTTGTTCTTTAGCCAGAAAAAATCCCTTTTCAAAGGGACACAAATCTTCATCTTGCAGCACCTGCTAGCACAATGCCGGCTCGAAGTGTTAAATATAACACATAGACACACTCAGACATAAACCTTGACGCCAAGTGAGGTTGAAGGACTGAAAATCTGAAGAGAATATCAGGTGATACCAGAATACTGCCAGCAAGGAGGGCATTTATATTTACAGAACAATAAATAAATTGCAGTACAAGCTTACTGAAGGCATCAAATGATCCAATATGATTTTTTGAATATGTGATGAGCATCTCATCAAAGTGCCAGAAATTGTCCCAAAGAACCTGATGCTCATCTTCCAAATTGCTCTCCGTCTGCATCTGTTTTCAGATTCCCCAGCAGCCTGAGACTGAAAACTCAAAAGTTCTCTACCACAAGATAGTACGTCAGCTTTTCGTGACACGGTATCCTTGCGCACTCTTAAAAAGCATACCAGTGTCCCCTAAGTACCATTTCCCAGCTCTAAAGCCATATCTGGAGAGTTCATCGCACACCGCTGCATAAGCATGAAGGTCTCTGAACAGCATGCCACCTTCACACTTCGGATGAGCACCAGGGCCACGCCGTGACATGGTGACCTGGATCCACGTTACCTTCGCGTTCTCAATGCAGGGACAGATTGCCCACGCCGCGCTGGCTTGCACATCTGGATTCGGATTCTTTAAAAGGGACCAGAGCAGGCGAACGCCATCCAAGCGGTCGATTATCCTGTAACACAGAGAAAGGGGAGATGCCTCAACAGGACTTTATCAAAAGGCACATCTAATCTAGTGTGTTTTCAAGCTCCAAGCGCAACACAATTAGAGGTGGGTTATGGCCTCTTTTGTTGGCTTCGGCCTGGATTTCATTTGCCGTTACCAGCACTGAAAGGCACACCAGGCCTAGCTAAAATAAGACAGTATTTAGCGTGAACTTTTAATAGTTTTTTTTCATGCATCCGACTGAGGGACTTTTACCCACCTGACGAAAGTCCACTCTAAGTTATTAAATGCACACGGAGGACCCGCTGAATGTTATGCTGAGCCCTATATATGTATTGGCTCGTATATGTGTTTAAAAACCCATTAAAAGGCGAGGCAAACAGGGTGCCGCTCCCCTCATTGTCAACAGTGATTCCTTCCAAGCCAAACAGCTACAGAAGCAGATTTCTCCATATTTCATTTTGTCTGGGTGAAGTTTACTTAAGCACGGGCCATATTTCACGGCGCACGGCCGCAGTCAACACCATAGCCGAGGAACGGGGGATGTGGCCACGCCGCCACTGCACGTCTGCAGTCTGGCATAAATAACACGCAACATGTTTCCCATGTGCGCTCAGCCCACGCATCATGTACCGAGCCCCCTGCCCTAATTGCTTAAACACGCTCTAATCAAAGTGATTCCATGACTGAGGGCGAGAGGCGTCTTCCTCGTGGTATCTGTCATGGCATCATACATAAATCAGTCTGGGGGCCCATTACGTCAGATTAAGGTCCGCGGGGCCCTTTAAATCGAGCACAAAGATAGACTGAAGCACTCCGTTTAGTGCTGTTTCCGAGTATGGATATTTTCCGACAGGATGGCCATAAGGGTGAGCCTTAAAGGCCACGTGTCTTCTTGACCAAGGTCCCTGACGTGGTGCGTGTCCCCGAAAATCAACAGATGGGTCACATTATTAAAAAAGCATTTCAAAATCTCCTGTGCCTCCTCATGATTAGGATCATGTGCCGGGAATATGGATACAGTGAGACTGGGGAATTAGGGAATGACGGATATTACGGACATCCCAGCACTGAGGATGTTTTCAAATACTGCGCGTGGAGAGTATGCAGGAGGGAAACCTGGGGGGGTTTAAGTGGGGGCTAGTGGCTGAGGCTGACGCACCGTGTCGTCTTGTAGTAAAGCTAACCAGATGGGTGAGCCAGAGCGTCTGTTGGATACTCAAAGACCTGCCCCTTGGCTTGCGGTTCGCCTGCCCTGACCAGATGATGTTCTCTAGATGGTTTCATAATACCACTTCTCCTGTGCAAACAAACCCTCATCCATGCATGTGGGGGGTGGGGGTGGCAATTTCTGCTGTAAGAAAAATAGTCCATTTGTAAATGGTGTGAGTTTAGAGGAGAACACTAAATGCCCCAAGGGGTAATAGCAAGGGCAAAGGGGATTGCAGTCACCCCTCTATAGCCCCAACATGCTGGTGAGTGACACTGCCCCCTGCCTGAGTCACACCACGCACTTAATTTCAGAAACAGCTCTGACCAGATCGGTCTCATTCAGGAAATAATCAAATGTGAACTATGTTAATTGCTCAGCAAACTACTGTACACAATTCTCAAAATAAGCCTTCACCACAAGATATAAAAAAAAAAACACCGGTGGAAATAATGACTGTCTTTCCAAAACTAAGTGTAAATGCTACAAAAAAAGAGCTAAAAATAGTTCCTTGAGAAAATACAAATCATTCAAACGGCTCATGAGAGAATTCTTGGAGCCAACGATATTCCCTGTGTTAATTTTTGAAAACACCCCCCTCCCCCCCTTTTTAAAGAGAAATTTGCCTTCTATTGCAATTATGCGCGCACAAAATATATGCATGGTTTTTTTTTCCAATTCCAGGTGATTACAGCAAACATATCTGCTATGAGTACAATGTGAATTAAAACGAATACAGTCACTGCGGCCCAGTTTCACCCAGAGGCATTTCTGTGGCATCCCCAGGCTCTTAAGGTTACCGCTGAAGCCCTGGCAGACTCACGCCATGTTTTCCGGCTCCATGGCACAGGCGCCCACGGCCCTGGTTACGTTGACCAGCAGCGGATGGTTAGTTCCCGTCAGGAGGTTGACCAGGGGCTGGATGCCGCCGCACTTCCTGATGATGGCCCGGTTGGGGGGGTTCTGGGCACATTCTCCGAGCGCACCCACCACATTCACCAGCACCTCCTCGGGCTGCTCTGTCAACAGGGCCACCAGTGTCTCCAAAGCCTTGTACTCCTGAAACCTACAGAGAAGCCATTTTTAACGTTGACACCCATGACTCTAACCTTGGCGACATCATCCATGTTACTGAGCTACGTGGCTTCAGCTCCCAAACTTTACTGCAGTTGACCTTAACAGCAGATAAAGGGAGAAAATGCGGCATGATGGGATATACTGTGGTTTCACAAAAAGCCAACAGACCTCTGATGCCCGAATTATACGGCCGCCTTTATTCGCAGTTATGGTTTCTGGCGAAAGCATCACGGGACCGTCGTCGAACGTGTCCAAGGTCATTTGGTTTTGGTCCCGTTCCACGAAGACTTCTCTTGCACATAAAACGGTAATGAACGGCGAGGCGGCCAGGCTTGCCGAATCCAGCATGCTATTGATGTGCCACCAGTAATGCGTTATCTACAGAAGAGCCGCACGGTATATAAATCACAGCCAGAGCGTGACTATAACTCGCACAGACGTGTGAATTCCTGCATGATGTAAGAGCATGTTTACTATACACTGAGCGGAGTTCCTTCCTGATGGAATGAACATGGGTTAGAACCAAAAACATTTACAGTACCTAATAATTTAATAAGCTAATAATTTAAAAACAAAATTAATTTTCATGCACTCAGACATCCTTTTTCAGCTGTTGAAATAATGATCCGAAAAACAAAGTGCAGGCTAATTACAAGACTACTATACATACAGGGTGTCGGCTTGTTAAAGTGACCTAGTGTTCCACAGGGAAGACGCGAGTCTCCTGTCCAGCAAGCGCGGACTCACTGAGCCGCCATGTGATGTCGACCTGCTTGGGAAATGGCAGGGATGCTGCTTGGCTGTTAAAGCACAGCCCTGTCTTCCAATTACACACAGTGGATCACGTCCTGAGGTATTTAAAAGGCAGGATGCTCATTAACTGTGTTTACACAAAGACTATCAACCCTTGTCCTAATATTTGCAAAGCTCTTTTTTTTGTTTAATCTCTTATGCCTACTGAAATGTGACCGTTACAGAATATAATTTAACCCCAAGGAGAAAGGTTTGGTCTTTTCATATTTTCTTTAAATCTATAAAGAAATTCTCAGAACAGGAAAAAAATTATGTGCTGTCGCATTATACGTCTATAAAAACAGAATGGAAGATTTAAATAAACACCCTTATTTATAAATGTAATTATATTGTTGCCATCAATCATTTCTCATTTTAATGCATCATTAATCAAGCAAATAGTTACCATATGTTATCTGGTGTGGAGGCAGGCAGCCCATCCACATCTAAGAGCCTATATATAACGCTGCTTCCAAACACGGCTGCACACTGAACACTTATCTACCACAAGTGCTACTCAAATTGCTCATGTACTGCTGACAAACTGCTCTTATTATTATTGAAATGAACCCACCCTGAAAACATCCCCAGGAACCTATTGCAGTTGTTGTAGATTTTCATTTGACTGTAATGTCTTAGTTTAAACTCAACACTTTATCTTATTCAAGGAATTCTGAGAGACTCTACATCTGGACACACTCATGAAATTTTGCTACTTTCAACTTGTAGCTGTGTCCAGTGTTACATTTGTTCACACCCAACGAGCTGCAGCGTCCAGAAAACAAAATAGCAAAAAGGAAAACATTCAATAAGAAGAAACTTTAGCAAACACTCTGCGACCTTATTACACAGCCAAATGACTTTCTACTGTATTAATGGGGTGTCAGATTTTCATGGCATCGCTGCGCCGTTACTTTTGAGCGACTAAAGGCACTCGCGGTAACACGGTGAACTCCTTTATTTTTGAGCGAGTAAAGGCACTCGTGGTAACACGGTGAACTTTTAACACCTTGCCAGGACTCTTCCTGAAAGGTGGCCCATTTTTTCTGCCATGTGACTCTGGCCTGTGCGCGAAGGTCCGTTTCACCTCGAGCGGAAGGCGCTTTGAATGGTTTAATATGCCTTATCTGATCCCTGAATAATGTCAACCTGATGTTTGTCCGCTCAAATGCTGTAATCTGCCTGCCAAGGCACGTCATCCCTACGACTGAAAGATCTGGTCATTTCTTACATATAGTATAAAGATTCTGCTTCTTTCCAAAAGATTTATGACCTAAAGGTGACAGGGGTCATGAGCAGTGACATAGTCATTAAGTCACATACATACTTTATGAATATTCAGTAAAGCTTTACCGTGACTGCACCTTCTTAATACCTTTATAATGCATTCGTAGACCATTCAGTGCACTTTCGTAATGCATTCATAGAACATTCATAAGCAGCATGTATACCTTAACATCATAACATACCTTAATTACTTTAATATACACTAATAACAAAAATTATATAATTATATGATTATAATGTTTGTTATTAAATTATTACAGCTGTCATGTCTTGTTCATTGAAAGTATTATGAATGCAATGCTTTAAGATAACAAAATCAATAAGCATGAAGATTCTGGCTGGTGGTTATGTACATGATCTGCGATGAAGAGAAGTCTCTGATGGGTGTGGGTGTCAGAAAGTGCCATTCCAGTTTTCCGGAGTGCCACATTAAGAGGAAAATGTGTGTCGGTGGCAGTGTCAACGTGGGGGGACGAGGGGGTGCTTGATGGAGTGCCGCCATTCAAGGTGGTTTCTGTGGTCTGCTACTGTTGCAAAGTCAGCAACATGTCTACACTCCTCAAAACACTGAATAAAGAATCAGGTTGGCAGTGCCAGTTAATGACCTGTGGATTTTCACTTTTGCCACTTGTACACCTTATCCCCATAATATGTAGTTCTGATAAAGACTGCCAGAAAATGGAGGCTCTGGAACATAGAATGAATGGGAGGGACTTAGCATACAGAAAACACAGGGGTGGTGTGTGCAAGTGTCCTGAGGATACTAGAGAATTGGAAAATGAATCAATGTTCATGGAAAAATACCTATTAAAAGTAATGTGTTTTTTTTCTTTGCTTACACGCTTGTCTGTGTCTCTTTTCTCTGGAGGGCTTCATGAGGCACAATATGTCTGAATGAAATAATGGTTGCAGATGTTGAAGGTATCATGTATGGGGTGTAGAAGAAGCCAAAAAAACAAACTCTCTCACGTAACCTAATGGTTAGCCACATACTAGGATGGTGGTACAAGCCCCCCTCCCTGCCCACCCTTGATGTCTGTCCGGGACATCTTCGGCTGGGACCACAATTTCCAGTGAATTATTGTGGGGTTCCTTTAAATTATGAAGGATGTTGGCCATTGTGTGGCATGAGGTAAAAATAACTAGTGTATACACTCACACACATTAGGGTCTGCTGGCCATGGCCCAGCAGTTCCTTGAAGATATTGCCATTGATATCAAGCACTGATGGTACAGAAATCAGCTGATGGGACAGAACGGACAGGATCTGACTGGTTGTGTAGCCAAGAGGATAGTGTTAGTAACTCATCATCCGACATGCACTGCTCTGGAGTCTGTGTACCATGCTGATGTGGACACAGATTTTTGAAGAAAAGAAAGATCATGGCCTCGGCTACTGTACAGATTCTCTCACTGAAGCATTCTTGCCGTCATCTGATGAAGTGAGCACTGAATCTATGATATGTCCTGCACCACCCTCATCACCGGTCACTGAGCGAGCAGACAGGAGCCTGCAGTTTGGTTTTCCCATCCTGCCAAGTGTCGACAGATGCTGCACAGTATAAAACCGTTGTTAGTAATACTCCTGCCTGTAGTCATCAGGAGGCATCAGGAAAAAGATTGCTATGGCTGTGAGATGAACCACCCCAGTCAAACAACAGCCCTGCCTGCTCCCACCTGAGCCAAATTACATGAGCATTCATTTGGATTCGGTGGTTTGTGACATGTGGACCGATTGGCTCATCCCTGCTTTGACTTACATTAGGCTGCCAAGAACATCCAAGCTGTGTCAGAGAGGATGAAGGGTCCTGTGATGCTTTCCTCTATGATCTAAAATATTCACCCGACATCTTGGATGAAACTGACAGACAGGAAAATCAGTTGACTGAACCCGCTCCTGGCATTCAGCCTCTCATGAAAGAATTTCTGACCAAATGGGGGCATGACAAGTAACCTGCTTTACTATAACCCCAGGAACCGGGGGTCATGTGGGAGGCCTCTTAAATGGCAGAGAGCTGCCGAGGAAGAAATGGTGAAAAAGTTAGGCAGGGTGAGATCAGAGAGCAGTTATCCGAGCAGGACACTTACACACTGGACAGACCAGCTGGAAACATATTCCCTAGGAACAGTCCAGTAGGAGATTTTGGTCCTGGTGAAAAACATGTGACACAGACGTCAAAGGTAGGGTGCCGGATACCTTGTTACCATTACCTGAGGAAAGGTTTGCCACCATAATTCTCCCAGACACTATGGCACAGGCCAAAGATGTCCTGGACAGACATCAAGGGTGGGTGGGGAGTAAATGGCTGACCTTTGGGTTATGTGAGAGTGATACTTTTTGGCTTTTTCGACATCCCATACATGACAAAATCCACAACCATTATTTCATTTCGACATTTTGTGCCTCATCCAGCCAGCCAGAGAGCTGACAGACAAATAGTCACACTCGATCAGGTACCCACCAAAGTCAGCACCATCACCAATACACATCACCCTCTTGATGTGGCATGCAGGCGCCAATTTCAGGTATGCCACCAAGTCCAGATAGGCACTACCAAATGCTGGAAATGCCCTGTTGGTTGAGTGTACCTCTGCATCATTAAATAAACTAAAATTGGTGCACAATGCTGCAGCAAGGGTCCTAACGAGGACTAGGAAATATGCACAAATTAGTCCTGCATTGGCGTTGCTCCACTTTATCTCCAGTTCTAGCATTGATTACAAGGAGGTACTGCTTACCTATAAGACACTGAATGATCTAGCACCAGAGTATATTAGCAGTGTACTGGTTCCATATAATTGCCCTTGTTTGCTTCCCCCTCAAAGGGCGGGCAGCCTGGAAGTGCCTAGAATGGACCATCATTTGGTTGCAGGGCTCCAAAATTATGGAATAGTCTACCAGCAAACATCTGAGATTCAGACTCACTCACAATATTTAAATCAAGGCTAAAAATGCACTTATTTAGTTGGGTGACAAAGTAGATACTGTAGCTAGTTCTCACCCCCAGTTAGCATTATAGTCTGCAGCACAGATGGGGATGGGGATTGTCATTGATTTTGGATGAACTGGGTGTGCAGTGTTGTCACTCTGGCTTCACGTGTCTCGTGTTGGGGTGCTGGTGCTCAGGGATTCCTCCTGCCAGTGTCCCCCACCCCATCCCAGTGCTGTCACTCTGGCTTCACGTGTCTCGTGTTGGGGTGCTGGTGCTCAGGGATTCCTCCTGCCAGTGTCCCCCACCCCAT
>JAODLD010000001.1:19514647-19541860 GCA_026781065.1 Mormyrops boulengeri
CCCAGTGCTGTCACTCTGGCTTCCCATGTCTCATGTGTTGTTGGAGTGCTGGTGCTGAGGGATTCCTCCTGCCTGTGTCCCCTCCCACCTCTTCGGCCTAGTTAAGCTGCCATAGTTAATTAGACCTGCTGAAGCCTCCTTATCTCCACACCGCACTACAAATTACTTCATATAATTTTCAACTATTTGTCACAGTTTTATTGATGCACTGTTTTCTGTCTTGGACTTCCAGTTCCCTGCCTGCCCACCCAGCTGGGCTACACATCTGCCATCCCCCTCTGCTTGCTGCTGGACCCAGCACCCCTCCAGCACGCCAAAGGAAGCAGCCTCCTCACCTGCCTGCCCAGACATCAGCTTCCATAATTCCACTGGACCTTCCACATTTATACCTGGACTATACACAATTCTACTTCATAAATCAGGACTTTGTTATTTTGGACTGCCGGCCCCTGGATGATGGGCTCCCCCACTGGGTCTGGTTCCTCCCAAGGTTTCTTTCTATGAGAGAGTTTTCCCTTGCTATAATCAGCTCTGTCTTACTCTCGGGGCCATTAGGCAGGGACAATGTAAAGTGCTTTGAGACGACGTCATGTTGAGAAACTATGCTATAGAAAAACAAATGGAATTGAACTGAATTGCTGACTGATAAATCCCAGCTAGATCCATGTGCACGGATGAGCGCAGCCATTATCCGATTTTTCTTATTCAGTTTACTAAACAACATTCTTTCTCTCTGTCTCTCTCTACAACATCACATTTTTATTACCACCACAGAATCAACTTCATGCCCACCCAGACAAAATACCACCCATATTTGAATATTTATTACATATGTGACTGAAACATACTGTCAGTCTGGTTAAACTGGCTCAGATATATAGCATACAATACACCTAATACAAGGATTCCCAGTCTGGGGGTCACAACCCTCTTAGGACACCAGCAGGTCAAAGGCATGGTGGGAGGGAGGAGAATGAGTCTTTCATTATTGTTAGATAATCTATAACGACTGTCTGTCGTTTCAAACAGATCACACTTTGTAAGACACACAGCTAACGCAGGACATGTCTGAAAAACCTTGATAAACCCTCAACCAGTCAAAATGTATTAGTACCTAGATCAGAAACTGAATATGAACATATCTTGTTAGTATTTCAGTATTTAAAAAATTAAAAAAATAAAAAACTTACTGCAGTTGATTTATATACCTAAAACTGCCAAAATGGGATTTCGGGCTTATCAGTTTGCCGCTTATGATGCACTGCATCAAACGAAACCTAGAATTTATGTCGAAGAGCTCCTGTGGAATAAACTAAAGCAGATTTAAGTTTGACTCTTCACGGCCCCCGACCTCACTTAGCATTTGAAAATAAATACTGCTAAATCATTTTTTACAGCTGTACCTTTCCAAGGTTAGCGGGCTGCTGGGATATGGTTCCTTGGCAGTATTTATTTTTTAAGGAAAGGTTATCCACTAAAAATCATGGGACACAATATAAAACCGGGAAAAACCCTGCAATAACGTCAGTCTTTGAGGATGTAAATGACACTTAAAAAACACCAGAATGACTTATATTAAAAGCTATTTTAAACTTCATCTGACATTACCAAACAGTCATTCCAAGCCACATTACTTTGCCACTACTCAATATTAATAAAACTGTACACATCATCAGTAACTATAAAATCAACGCATTTCTCCTACAAATCAGAGTATTAAAGATTATATTTAACACAAAATACAGAAATGTCACCTGCTGTCCAATAATCTCTGAAAATAAGATGTGGAAAAACTGACCTTCAAAAACCAGGACTCGACTATACAAATACACGACATATTACAACTGTGATGAACCTTTTCACACGATGGACAAGCACACCCTAGATAAAGCCAGACCTACAGTACGGCTTTCAAGAATGTCTCAAAGCACTGGATTCACATGTATGACATATTATGTCCTTGAAACGTGATTTGTTTTAACTACTGCTTTTAATACTGAAATGCATTAGCAGTAGAGAAAATGTATACAAAGTACCAGAGTTTGTTAAATGAGCAGTTCCCTGGATTTTGAAGCAAACACGCGAACTTGAATTTAGCACTTTAGTGAATAAAATGAATACCACAAGGCAAAATAAGAGTAATGGTGATTAATTTAGCAATACCGGAGGGGATGGTGGTATTTCCGAAGGCAGGTGGGAGCTGCACTGTCAGGTACAATCAGCGTAGCACATGCAGAATGGTAAATGCTGTGCAGTTTAAAAGTCAACCACACTAATGAAGGTCAATAGCTGCAGCCATACTTCTCTACATTCTCCATGCTGATGGAACACTTCCAGATGGCCCCTGTAGCAGCAGCCAGAAGCTGCTTGTTCTCAGTCTCCTGCAGGAGAGCCACTAGTGGCCAGAGTCCTTCGTACCTCCTGACCAGATCACGTGTCTTTTTGTCTTCTGCACACTGGATCAGACACATTGAAGCGGTAACACGTTAGAGATTCTTTAGAGTAAAGCTGGATGATTAATGAACTGCATGATTATCACTGAAATTATTTCAAAATCCTTTAAATGCTCATACCTTGAAGATAGCACTAGCACAGTGCATTTGAAGCTCGCGGTTCTCCGATTTAAGATTTTTGACCAGATCTTCGATCATTCCTTCAGTCTGAATTGCAATCCTGTATGTTTTCTGTAAGAGATTTTGTATATATAAATTGTTTCAGTTTCAGAAGTGAAGAGGAGGTGGCCTCTCAAGACAGGTCGCTGAGGTGAGGGAGGTAACTCACCTCTGAGGCACACTCCTGCAGTGTTCCAACGACGGGGATCAGCATGTTCTCGTGGGGAGACTTGAGGAGCCGGCCCAGGAGCGGGATGCCCCCTGCCTTACGGATGGCCCGTTTATTCCAGGTGCTCCTGCTACAGCTCCAGAGGGCCAGCGCCCCACATCGGGCCACCTCCACATCCTTCTCCTGCTCCTGCATCAGGGTGGCACTGTCAGGAACACAGTGCAGGAGCTCCACCTTATAGAAACAGCATCACACGTGGTTGATGATCAGTTTACTGACTGGACAGAGCACCAACACAACCGTAATTATTAATTAAATATGCAATTAATTAAACATGTAAGAGAAGCATTTCATTTACAGCAGGTTTTGGGGCTAGTTTCCTGGGATCTTTGCTGACTTTCTCCTGAAGGTACAACTGTTTCACCTGCTGTACTTTTCAAGCTGAACTAATTCAGGTCATGTAACCTCACATAAGGGTACAACAGCCAGACCTGCTTTAAGTCAGAATTCCAGTTTCATCATCACTGATATCTGGTGCCCATAAAATTCGATAGGCATCATTACATGTAATCTGCAGTACAATTACTCCATGATTCTACATTATTTATATATACACCATTTGGTGTGGGAATTATTGGGCTTTTCAGGCAGGAATTGGAGTTGGTGAAATGACTGGCTGGTACCATGTGCTGAACCATATTTCCTCAGCGTTTAAATGACGCATGCAGCTATTACACCATCGGATCAAAGGTGGTCCCATAATTTTTGTATGAAATTGATCTGCAGCTGCAATATCTGGCATCTAGAATGAATACATCCGATACAAAACTTAGGAAAATATACATCGGAGCAGTTTTAATCACAGCCTGCTCCGTCAATAAACAAAACTGGTTTCAGGGTGCTTGGAGACATTCTATCTGTTACGCAGAATGACTTTGATGTCCCTGTACTTGTTGTTTGTGTAATTAGACTGCAAATGTTTTTTGGAATGAAATCCCAAAGTCAGACTTCCTTCTCTGAGCTCACCAGCCTTTTGATTCCCCCATGCTGTCTCACAGTCCTTCTGGCCCGCCTAAACTTCGCTACATTTCCAATGGTCTCCGCAGCAAGGCACTTGAGCTCCTTATTTGGGGAATCCAGTATCTTCACCATGGTTTGCAGACCCTGCAGGTCAGCAATGGCCCTCCGGATCTGTGAGTTGCAGCTGATCTCCTTCAATATCTTCAGTGAGCCGATCTGACAGTGAGAGACGGCATTTCGTCTTCCAGGCCTCATAAAACAGCTTATAAAATACCAGTTTACATAACTATGGTTATTTTCAGGGAGTGAATTGGTTTATTGATCAGAGTTCTGCATTGTCATGGTGTGGTGGAAGTTTGCGAAGGTGCATTAAGGGTTAAAAGTTAAGCATGCAGCAATGCTGCGAACAGTCGGGGCAAAAGCCCAAGTATCCAAGCACACACACGTAAAGATGAAATAATTTGCCATTACACATATGGCAAAAATATACCTAATGAAATATTTGAAGGCAGACATAAAGGTTATGCTACATCCTTTAATTACTGTCTGACTTGGACGGCTCGGACAACTGTGCCTTGGACCCACACCGAGCAGCAGCTACGGCCGCATGATGCCGGCGCCCAGGTCCATTGGCAGTGCTACTCACTTTGCATTTGATTTCTTCTGTATCCAGCAAGTTAATGAGAACTTCAAGGCCACCTACATCCCGGATGGCCAGTTGGCAGGTCTCCTGTGCCAGATTAAAATCCCTCATTGAGCAGAGAGCAATTACAGTGGCTGTCTGGTTGCCTCCCTGCAATAATAATTCAAAGCGTGAATTAATGAAATAGCTGGAGGAGATGATTTAGGGGGCACTGCTGCCGCTGAGCTCCTCTCCTTCGGTGTCACTTTGTTTACCTCCAGCTGGTAAGATCTAGGTTTTTCAACTGCAAACATAGAGGAAAGAAAAATTGATAAATCAAATTCCCCTCTGACTCCTGAATGACATCCAGAAACCCTAGACAACGACCAAAGTTAGAAACTCCAGGAAGATGAATTCTGAAATGTTAAAAGATAATGAGGACTTTACATTTCAATGCAGTGTTTTGACAGTTGCTATATACACACACTCAAAGTTAACTTCCTTTGCCTAAAATTAGAAACTTACTAACTATAAAGTCCACAAGTGCTTCATGCATTTTTATATTTTGAAGCATTCTGCAATATTGGAAACAGGGTACTCTGGAATTATTTTGGTTTAATAACCTTTAAATTCAATTTTTACCTCTCAAAAAAGAAAAATTAAAAGCAAAAAAAAACAGAGGTTTTCACAGGTAGTGGTATGGTATGCCTACTGGTTAATTTCTCAATTTATTCACTTTCATGCCTTTACATATTTTGCTCTAAATGTTGCTACATATCAAACACACTTTTGTACAAAGGGCAGCCAGAGAAGTTGCCTTTCAACACAGCTTTTTAAAAAATATCGTGTTTTTGGTTGTTTGGGTTTCCCGAAAATAAATCCAGTTAATTAAAAAAAAATGGCTCAAAACAAACAGACCTACAAGGCAGGTAGAAAGCAGAGCCCAAGGCTGAAATAGCACAACACATGTACTGCAACTTTGAAATGTGACTCTCCACACAAAGGTAAAATATCTCTTGGCACAGGAACAATCGCATTTTCATTTTCTAAAGCTTTGTAGCACAGGCTGCTTTCTGTGGCTGCTGCTACGAATCAGACACAACTACACATCTAACTCGAGAGCATCTCAAACAGTGTGCTTGTTTGCTTTCTGAGAAGTGGTTGGCTTTCTGTTTAATTTTTTGAAGAGAATAAGACAAAAAAAACTCCAAATCACTTACAGAAAGCTTTTGTAAATCAAATAAGTTACATCTTCTGCAACTGGTAATAATGAAATATAAATATAATTTTCAAAACATATCAAACACAACACTGCTTGCTTGTTTTGGACATCAGTTTTAGCAAATGGGTCTAAGTGGCGAATAAGAGAGTCCAGTAAGACGCCACATGTGTAGACCATATTATAATCTCAGAACAAATGTAAGCCACTTGTTCATAAACAGCAGCTGATCGACTGCTCCTTTGTCTTCACCATTTTAATCTTCAAAGGACTCAACAGATTGAGATCATACATTGTAAAAACAGAAAACTGGGTCGAGAACAAAAATCAGAAAACCTTTGCCCTTAAAGCAGTGTTGACACTGTTTAAGAACAATGACAACAATGGAAAATTGGCTGTAACAGCACTCACTGGTTTCCTATAGCATGCTAATGGCAGATGTGTCAGTTCACAGGTTTTATAGTGTAGGAATACTCGTGATTGTCCTGGAATATACTCATATGAGAGCAGAACATCTATTCCTAGGACACATGCAGTATTATTTCCAGCGTTCTAGTTAAACATGTCATGTGCCAGCATTACTCAAATAGGAATAGTTAAGCAGCCTTGCCTTTAAACATACCTGTAGTCAAAAACAAAAAAAGTTTGCACAAAGGATGAGCATTCGACTCTGTGCAGGTGTCTCTGGACTGTACTACTACACCTGGCTCTGGTACATAAACCCACAGACCCACCATTCAAGGCATTTGCTACCAGCTAGACTTGGCAATAACAATAGCAGTGACTAAATGTCCTCTTAAATTACATCCTGAGGAAAATATCTTTAAATATCACACATTACAATGTAGGAAAATATGAAGGCAATTCATAAATTCACTCAGTGTCTGGGACGCACAGTCAATTAGTAATGTATCAGAGGGCAAACCTCACTCAGCACCTCCACCACTCCAACAACACACGTTCAGATTACGTGATAAATCAACGATATAAGTACAGACGATCATTCTTGGAATTTATACTGCAGGCGGGATTTTAAAATGCACTTCACTTAAAATCACTTCCAAAGAAAACGGAGAAGATAAAAATCAGAGAAAGATATAGCACGCACTAGGCCCCTAGGTGGTGAAGCACGCTGTGCTGGCAGTATGAGACTGAGCACTTATGCCTTAAAAAGCGGTGGTGACATCCTGGGACGCTCTCTGACCCATGCCACCAGAGACGAGGCATGACGTGTGCTTCAGAGTCTGGCTCTGAGCCGCCATGGCTAATACCATGTCTCAACTGTTCTGTGCTGTTCTCTCTTTCCCCAGGGTTTCAGATTTTCTCTAGGGATCAAAAAAAAGACTGAGATTGCTGCCAAGTCCAATGTAACGAAAGGGAAAAAAACAAAGAAATTCTGCTGTAAATTCTAACTGAAAAAAATATTCGAATTACATTGTCTTTATTGAGAATTGAGACGCAGTTCTTGCAGTATGTTATTTGCATTTTTCCACTATAGAAAATATTATTTTATTAATTTTGTATATTTATATTAATTAATTTATTATAATTTGTCAAATTGCATGTGGGCGTGTTTATGCCTGCATGTGTCCTGCGATAGACTGGCATCCTGTCCAACGAGTAACAACACACTTTATTTACCTTGTAGGTTTTATTTAATCATGTAATTAATTTTCTTATAATAATTTCTGTGTATTGTACTATTAAAATTTTGTAGTAAATTTTTAAATAAAAAATGCAGGAGTACAAAGCTGCTATTTAAAATCCATTGAAATAATCTGGCAAAATTATGCACCACATATACAGCTGTGGTTTCAATCATGCAGCAGTAGAGCATTTGGAAATTATCTGACATAACAGGACAGTTTCTTACAAGGAATTGTATGTGAGTGTGCAGTACCAGAACGTACCAGCAGGGGGTAATCTTTTCAACAAGGGTTAAAATCTGTCAAAATCTAGGAGGAAGAAGATGCACTGTTTTGTTTCAGCTTGTGAATTCATATGGTTGAAAAATATTTCAATGACTTGTTTTGTACACAGCTGTTCTGAAGATTTTTATGACAGATTTAAAAACGTTGCACTACCCCTAGAAACCACTACAACATTCTGACAATGCTTCTGGACTGGCAATAAACCTTTTTTTTGGAAAAAAAAATCATAAACAAATAACTGTCTGTCAAATTTTTCTAATTTAAACTTTTTAAAGTACATATGTTTCCACTTATTTTTTAAAACACTTCAACTATAAAGAGTCTATCAAGAAAAACCTTTTGCATGCGAGTGATTTTTTTATTTTTACAAAGTACAGTGTAAATTTTTTTCAAATTGCTTTTAGTCCTGGTTCCTAGGAAAAAGTGAAAGTGTTTTCAAAATTGTTAATCATATTAATAGGAGTCATACATTTTTAAAATTATTTTATCAAATCGTGCATGCAACAATTATCGAATCAGACGTGCAGTGCAAACTTAAATATATAGGATATTAATCCAAAACAGTGGGGTGTAATATAATTGGAAGCAGCTAATGTGAAAATAATACTCTATGAAAAAGTCCTCTGTTGCCATATATATCTAGTTCTAAGCAATAAGTCTGCTTTCTGCTTGTAAAACAAACACCCTGTGGTTCCCTACACATAGATGCCAATTAAACAGTATGGGAACTATAATGCTTGCTTATTGACCACTTACACAGTAAGTGAACACAGTTCAGGTCTGAGACCATAAACTGTAGTTCTAAATACACTCTCTTACATTTATTTGGCGTGAAGTGGATGTGCTGGTTTAATTTGCTGTAAAAAAATGAATGAAAGCCTGTACTGAAAGCCAATCCTGCAGGCAGTTTTCAAAATACACTCCTTCATATGGATATTTCGATACACTTTTTTAACCTGCACACAAATCCATATTGATGCCACTATTAATAGAGATTATTATGTCACTTCACGAAAATCTTGATCTATTTCAAATACGAATGTCCTATATACACTGGGGAAAAAAATGTGCTTCTAAAATAAAGCAGATATTTAGTTTGGCTCAGGGTTCCTTCGAACCTCTGATGGTAATGATATTACAAAATGACTACTGGACAATTCCCATAAATAACTTCACAGTACGCCTTCCAGACAGAGAATGCTGGGAGGTGCAAGTTACAAATGCATTTTCTACAGTCACAGAAACACGGTAGTGAATGTGCTGATAATGAATATACTGAACAAACATCATCCAACTCTGTTCCAGTCCAAATTATAATGATTAAACACAATATAATAGGTCTGGCACAGTAGTAAGAATCCTGCTGAATTTGATGTGTTTCAAGAGAAAATGCAATTGAGGAAAGTATGCAGTATATTGTTTGCACTGTTATAAAATTAAGATGCCTGAACTTCGCGTACAAATGGTTTATAGCTGCATTAAAGATAATCCTGGTAAGAAGCAAATAGGGTGAAAATATTTCTGACTTCAGAAATCATAAACGATGTCCTATTTCGAGCCGACCGACATCCATCATGTGGGGATGCTTTCACAGCCTAGTGCAAACAGTGAGTGTTTACTAGGACGCAGAGCAGCCACCAGTGAAACCTGGCACTGACAGCAGGCTAGTGGCTATACAGTATATTCCATCAGCAGGCCGACGCAGGAAAGGCGGACCCAGCGGAGAGTAGGGCGAGGATGCTGGGTGCGTGCTTTTAAAAAGGAGCTTTTGCAGAGCTATCAGCTGGCTTTTTGCTTACAGCTTTACTCCACAGCTTTCCTATGAATGAGCAGCAGTTTCACAGAACACAGCAAAAAAAGCAAGTATAGGCTAAAGGCTGACTGCGTTCCATTTTCCCGCACTAATGCCTTAGATTACATAGCTTAATTTCCTTTAAAAATGGCAAACCTTGTTGCATAACTTATGTAATTCTACATCCATCCATATTCAAGACTAATTACAGTTGTGGTAAATCTATAACAAGAAGCATAAGACATAAGCTGGTTGTGCACTCTCAACAGGACAAGAATCTGTCACATGGTGTGATGATGCTTACACGTAATAAGGATAATCAACTGAATAAAAGAAGGCATCGCTCCACTTTAAATGCTGCTCTTCTGGAAGGAAATGGGCGAGGACGAGTAACTGAAGTGTCGTGAAGCAATATTGTAAGCCAAACTGTTTCCATGGTGCCCTTTAAACCTACACATCTGTGTGTGATAGAACGCCGCACTACCGTAAAACACTATCACGTCAATCTCAGTAAATAATAACACGTTCTGCTTAGTTTGTGTACTCGGATGTGTTGTAAGAAACCAAGGAGCAGACAAAATCAGACAGAATTTCACTGCAGCCTGTGGTGCTGTTGTATTGGTAAGTGACCTGAGAAAGGGAATTACCTCAACCCATTTGCAAAAATATCAGCAAGTCAGCCAAATAATTGTGTTGGCAGGGGGGGCTCCGGAGCTCTCAGTTGTGGGCAACCCGTACCAGTGTTTATGATTAAATCCAGGCCCTAATGCAGTCTGTGGGGAACATTTCTGAATGAGAGGGGTATCTGTGCAAACCGTTATGTTCATCGTCATGTGACCCAGTCAAGGTAAGCATTGGCTTCTCAGTGAAAATGCTGACATACAACAGGTCGCAGTGTTAGTGTCACTGAGACTGAATCAGACATTTTTCCCACTGGGCTTTGACACTGATGTGCAGCACATTCCTTTATTCTGTGTCATTTTTTGTTGTACTGAGCATAATTACCTACAGATAAATACTCAGTCTCTCGTCTGTCATGGATGCAAAAAGCAGCCTCAAGAGCATTAGCAACATAGGTTAACCACTTAAAAAAGCAGATGTGTATAAAATGCATGAATAAAAGGCAATTTCATGTGGCTAACAGTGTTTATTAGAAGTACTTTTTGCATGCAGGAGATGTGTCTGCCTTTACCTTTAAGTATTTCACAAGCTTCTGGATGTGCCAGTACTCGGAGGGCAGATCAGTGTGGCTCTCTGGCCTGCGTTCTGGCTGTTCCTCGTCCTCCTCGTCCTCTGAGGAGCTCTCGCTCAGGTCCTCAGAGCTGGGCCCGCCTCCAGGGGTCTTGCTTATTTACAGAAACAAGACTCAGTCGATATCTACAGGAAGCTGTCGTGTTTTTAGGAACTGGATAGGGTAGAAGAGCATTGCTAGACTAGCACACCGCATGTTAAAGAGAAACAGCAGACTGTAAAACATGCTGGTCTTGATATGAGTTTTACTGGGCCAGTAATGCACACATGAGTGAAGCTGGGGGTAACAGTAGGAAAAGCCAAAAACATCCCAGTGCAGAAACAGCGTGCCAGAACTGGTCAGATACAAGGCTGGGCATCATCCATCTAAGGTTTCACTACTGGCCAAACCTAACTTCAACTTCACTTTTTAAGTACTATTTCCACTTTCAGCAGTACCTAAAGCTTCACTACATCAATTAAGGCTGAAAGTACAACAAATTTAATTTTTTTACTAGTGTATTAAATCCTGAAATATGAGCTATATAGAAAGAGCAGCAAACATATAACAGTATATAGAATTTCTATATAACCGTGTTTATAATGTAAAAACTGAACTATAAAACTAAACTTGCTGTAGTTATAAAAAGATTAATTACAAGGTGAGAAAATCAAAATCTAATAATTCAAGATTATCAGGACAATACATTTAGCCTACTTTAAAAACGACAACAATAAACTTACTTGGAGAAGTGTAGGGTAGTTTAGTGATACATCTTTTATCAGGAATGTTATCTAATATGTTATTTAAGTGCACATTTGGAATTCCTTAAACACCCATAATCATGGCGACACTGAAACATGGTTACAGTGAGTAACCATTGATACATCTGGTTCCTGAACCCATTAAATTATAAAAACAAACAGTGTAGGGGTTGACTGTTATTTCAGAAAGATTTTATAAGGATACAATATCTTCAAAATCAAAGTAGCAGGTAGCAGGTAAAGCAAAATAGCAAAAGTTTCACTCAGTAGATTCAAAACATGCACTAAACATGCACAGGCACACAGATGGCTTCTTAAGTAAGTTGGGACATTAAAAGGCCAGCATCAAGATGATACACTATGGAGCAATGAAATCTGTAACATACACACATGCACCAACACAAACTGCGCCACAGAGACACAAATCCCACAGACTGAGATTCCATTTCCAGGGAGCCTTTCGTCAGCAAATACAACCACTTCCCACACAGTGTAGTATAGATGATAAATATTTGTTCTGTGATGCCGTGAACCCTAAGGACCCATCTGTATGTGTACCAGGTCTCAGCGACTCACAGCACATCACACAGGTTTTCATCTTAGGGTTCCTGGGACGTAGCCCCTAATATTATTACTAATCCGTACACATCAGCAACCAGCAGCCACAACTATAGAGCCACCTGGAAATCTGACTAACAAGAATGCTAAAGTTACACACACACACACACACACACACACACACACACACACACAGAAACAGGTCGACAATATACAGACACATACATTTACATATATGAGGTTTGTTATCAGAAATTAAAAAAGACTCGGCAATGCCAATTAATGGACACGAAATGAAATTATTTTTTACATTAAGCAATCACAAGTAGCAATACATCTAGGCATCTTACATTTTTTGTGAAGACTGGCGTCCATGTAAAGAAGATGAGGAGAATTCTGCCTTTTTCTTGCCAACGGCCTGCAGAGAACTTTCCAGAATGCTACTCCTTGAGGCCTTCCTGTCATCTTCTTCCCTGAAGTAATAATAAGCCTTGAGGTAAGTGTGGTGACATCATTACTCAGTTTATCATAACAACACAATGCCTTTTGCACAAAACCAAAAACTATTATGATAATTGGACTGATTCAACTCTTTATAGATTCCAGAGCCCGCAGTCTACGGTCCATTTTTAAGAATTGTGAGTTTTTTTTTATTGCTGCTCAGTTAATTAATTTAGAATCCTACTTTAGCAAGGGATGTCTGTGATTGTTCTGACATTAATTTTCCAGATATCTTCTATATTAGAGAAGATAGCTGTGCTCATTAGAATGTTAACCCAGATGGGTGTATAATCATGTTTTTTTCTGTAGGTCCTGAAGCATAATGGAAACATGACAGAGAGCATACATGCACGCAAACATGTCATTGGGGAATTCCCATTAAAGCAGTGGTCAAATTGGCTCTGGAGCATAGAATGAATGGTTCGTGGGAGTATTTTAATGCTTCTGACCTCCATAAAAGGACTCATTACGCACTGATAAGGAGACTCTAAGCCGAGGTTCTTCCATTTTGAAGATGGTTCTAATTTCTTCTTGCTTCCTGGCTTGTTCTGTGCAGGCTGTTGTCTTGCCTTCTCATGCACATTCTTTTCTTGATGCTCGTAAGACCTTTGGGTTTGGCCTTGTTCCTCAGCGCCAACCGGTTCCACATGTTCAATCTTCTGTGTCGATGGAGGCTCTTTCTGAACTCTGAAGTCCTGTTAAAAAAATGGTGGTGGTATGGGGGAGGGGCATAACCTTCTTCAATCTACAGAGAGATGCTAGCATTAAAATGCACAATAAATTTTCCTAATAAAATTCTATGGAGTTCAGAGTTATTAAAAACCTCTTCCTCTCCATGATTGTTCTTTTTAACAAAAACTTCAAGTTCTATCAAAGCTGAATGGCATATTTTCCATCCTACATCTGACATGTAGACTCTTTACTCATTTCTGAAAGACACATCACACATGAATGTCTGAAAGGGTAGACATCTATCCCATGAAAGTGCATATAAAACTAAACTGTGAATACGTATCAGTAACTATTGATATAAAACTGCCTTTCCAAGAATGGGGGAACAATGCCATCTTTAATAAAGTTTGAATACGTAACACACTTCAGTGCTTTACACTAGAGAGGGCCCTTCAATTAAGTTGATGAACAATATCAAACGTTTATTGTTTTTTCACATTCCAGACACTAAAACCTAAAGCTTGGCATTTAGAAAGTAGAGCTTTTGTATCACGGTTATTCAGTGATAATTTTAAAGGTTGTACCCCCCTCTCCCCTTTACAACCCATGCCAGCGTGCCAACAAAACACATATGAATGGTTTGCAGGCAGGAAAGATTTTAATCGCAGACACTTGCTGTACAGAAAACAGCCTGTGCTAAATTTATTAAGCTTGAAGTGCACTTTTAGGATAAATATGCTAAGCAATTACTAGATTTACAAACAATAAAAATACTTATTTAGATATTTAAATTCCATTCATTTATAGAAATATTTGTTCACTTAAATGTTGAGATGATTCAGAAGTGGTCAGGCTGTACAAACAATGTGTTGTTCCTCAAAACTGTGTTAACAGAACACACTTCTGTTCCTTTACTGTAATGTAGGTCTGTACTAATTTTGAAGTTGTCAGAATCAGATCTTTCTGGAATATTTCATTTAATGGTTTTGTTCAAAAATATGAAAAGTAAAAATTAGAAGGTACAAAAATCTGCAGCTATCAAGTCAATCCACTATAAAAAAAAGGTTTCCAGGAACACAAAAAGAAAACATAAAAAACCATGCAGTGCTCAACATTGCTTATAAAATAATTCACATCAAAAGATGGGAAAAGACAAAATCCCAAATTTTGACTTAGCATGGCATCGTCCGACATTACACATACTCATTATACACTTGATTTTGCTATTGTCTAGAAGGCTTTTAATCATTTAATGAAGATGTCTGATCTAATAAAATTACAAAATGATATGCATTCTAACACTGAAAACATCCAGATGTGTTCATTTGTTAGCTTTGGATGTCACCTTGCAGAGTTCAGTTTTACTTGAAATTCCAGGACTTGCAGACCTGGCGATTAAAACGGTTAGAATGAACTTTCCACAAAATGAAAAGTCACATTCAGGAGGCACTACAACACAAACACACTACATCATGAAATAACTTGTAAGTCACGTAACCATAAAAAAGCAGCAGGTCTACCTTTATAAAACAATTTGTAATACAGCTGGCCAATCCTCATTCTCTCAGGTCATAAGAAAAGTCATTCACATCTCACTAGTCAGCAGGTACCTCTAATAGGTCAAAACCACAACTGATGCATCCTGTTTCGTCTTACACTTTAATTGGTCAAGGTTTGTTTCACTGTAAGCACAAACTAAATGGTTTAGCAACTGGTAGTTTCCGTTTTGCATAACAGACCAGGAAAATGCTTAGTTTTTCCCTCTAAACTTGATTTACTTGAATCTCAATTATCAAATTCTGCAATACATTCACTTTCTGTTGTACATTACTCTGAATTATAATTTAAGCCACAGTACAGATAATTAATATTCTTGTCTATTTGGGTTTACATCTGTAATGCATATACAGTATACAGATAACATCTGCACTTTCGAAAAGGGAAAAAAACTTGCTTTGCAGGAACAGTAAAAGGAAATCAGCCTTTCTAATAGAATTTCCATTTTGATAGTTCAAGGCCAGAAATATATTTCAAAAGTGGCCCAAAAACACCAGAAAAATCTGCGCTCATCTTGCTATTTCTTTATACAAAAAAGTATTTGCTTCTGATAACTAAACAAACTTATTAAAGAATTATAAATTGTAAGCTTAACAGAAGTGACACAACAAATATATTTAACCAACACAATTTCAGTATTATATCTGTAGTACTGCACCAAAACCCGAGAACGGCAGTTATGCATTGAAATGGATGGCACACTGGCTCTGGCAGCTTCAGTGCACTGCGGAAATCGTCCTACATATTTCTCAGCATGCTGTGCTGATAAAGGCGGCCACGTTTCTGTGTCCCAAACTGACCAAGCCATGTTCTGTCAGGTTGAACTTCGGGCTCAGAACTGCCCAGTGCAATATTCTCATATTTTTCTGCCAGCAAAAATATTTGCATACCTTGTAGTTGCAGCAATTTTCCTGCAATTGCAAGGGTGTCCCATGTCCCAGTAAAATAATAAATTATATTCTGATCTGCATGAAACTACATTTATTTGCAAGGCACAACTGTTGCTGCCATGCCCAGGAATGATTTAATTGGCCCAAAAAAAATCATACTTTACCTATTAAATTTTTTGCTCCTATAAACAAACTACACCAAGTATGAAATAAATCTGAAAATGTTTTTGTTGTATTCGACAGCTTGAAGCAATCAAAGTTTTCCAAAATGACCCACTAATACTTAATAACTACTATTCAAATTCAGTTTCTTGTTAAATCTGCGGAGAGAAAATATACCTCCAGCTAAAATTTAAATAGCTGGATCCCAAGAACTGGCAGACCTCACTGTGTGTATTTTATCATTATCAAAGGTATAACAAACTTTTGCCTGAGTTTTTCAGCAGTACTAAGCAAAGTAACTACTACGAGTTGAGAAATACACATATTTAAAAATTATGTTCTATCATGTTTTTCAGCAATGATTAATCCATCCATCTCCTAGCCATTTATTCAGGACAGCGTCAGAGGGAGGAACAATGATAGGTGTAAAGTATAAGGGCAGTAGAAAATTGTAAAAAAAAGACTAAAATACCTGTTTGTTTATGTGTTCAGCAAAGTGAGGAGAATGGTGTTTCAGAAGTGTCACAAGATCTTTGTAGATGTCGCTTTTCCTTTCATAGGCATTTTCATCTCCTTCCTGTCTAATTCCCTGTAAATGTGAGCTTTGTTGAGAAATAGTTTGCATATTCTTTAGAGATTCCTTAGATGAATCTCTAGGGCTTCACAAAATACATAGCAGTGGCTAAGCACCAATTACATAAAACCAATACCATTCTACCAAATGTTCACAAGGCCATCGGTACTAATTACATCTCTATTTTTAAGTTACTAATTTGAATGTGGAAGCTCTGCCATTTTTGATATTACATGTAGTTAGCAGAGTGACTGCAGTTCCTTAACAATGCTATAGTAAGTGGAATCTGGAACTGAATTGTTGATACAAGTCACTAAACTTTTCAGTGACACTTAGCTAATGTTTTGGAAACAATGTAAGAATCATCAATTTAAGCTCATTACAGAGTCACTGTGTGTCTTGTAAATTACATTAAGATTAAGTTCCTTGACAACTTGCCACGTCTCTGTGCAATGTTCATAACGGGAGCTAACAAAGTAGACTTTATGTAATTTTGCTAAATCTGCTGCTGCAATTCAATTTGTCTCTGAAAAATGTGTCTCTTATAAATCCGTACATTTTTTTTTAATTATTAACCCAGAACCCAGTATCATTACATGGTAAGTGGTAACCAGACAGGAGAATGCATTGCCATTTTAATATATGCAAACAATTTTACAAAACAAAAAACAAGATTCCTCCAATGACAAATTTTGGTCAAACAAATGAACATTTTTGTGTTACTTTTTGTAATGTTTAACTTACCCCATTTAGAAAGACTCCAGCTGTACTGCAAGTAACATACAAAGGATCAGTGTCACACGTGTGTATGACAAGATAACAAATTTCCCCATGCACCTGACGCCAAGGAGGCGTTCGACAACCGTTCAAATATTCATAATCTAAAAAAAGGAAGGAAAACAGAATTACAAGACTGTATAGGTCATATTCTGTACTGTTGGGGAAAAAAATTAACTCATGATGCAGCATGATGCAGCTCTTTGGTCAGCTTTACATTTGAGGTTTTCCCCATCATCACGATACAGAATATTATCATGTATCCTGTCATGAGTGCACATTAAACTTTCAAACCATGAAAATTACCTTAGTCAATAAAACTGAGTGTCAATAAAACTATGGAAGGTTGGGAACTGAAAATTAACTACAGGTTCTACTGCTGTGTGAATGGTCAGGATAGATGGTGGGTATCTTTGGAACACACTGCCGGATACAACAGGGCTTATAGGTGAAATTTCACGCTGTTATAAATCAAGCTTTCAAAACAACCCCCATCATGACAATGTAATAACAGCCATACTGCAATCCTAAGTATTTGCATAGAAGGTTTCAATTTTCCTCTGCACGTGGGACGCATTTTTCAAATTGATGCATTTATCACCTGCTATGAAACACATTTCTGTGAAGGGTTAATTATTATGGTTCTTCAAATCTGTCCATTGTTTTGCTTTAATGGTGCTTTAATGATGGAACACCAATTACATTCTTTTTGCCAACCTGAAATTCGATGGTAATATTTTCCAAGTAGAGAGAACGCAGGCATTTTTGTATTTAAGAATAACCAGCATTACCTCCTTTGTCAAAGATCAGAAGTACTATAGTAATTCGAACCTGATGTATATTGCACAGAAATCAGCACCCTTCGCTCCCCGTTTCCACAGAAGCTTTTCAGCAGGGTCACATCATTCTTTACAGTGTCTGGGCTGAGTCGGATCTCTCTGCCGACAAGCAAAATGTAAAAAGTTACATTTCCTCACTAATAAACCAAATGTTCTTGCACATTCCTACGACACAACCGCATGTACGATTCGCTGCTCATCACTCTCACAGGATCATACTGCAATTGCCATGCAACAGGAGTCATACGTACTGAGAGATCTGCTTCAACGAACTGCTCAGCAGCTGCGTGTCCAGCTGTTTCAGGAGGATCAGCAGTTTAATTCTGACGTCATTCTCCTTGTCCTCATTGCTGTGCACTTTCTCCAAGAGACGCAGCACCGAGGTGTCCTCTCCTTCCACGGTGGCAAAGCTGGGCCCCAGAATCTTTGCAACTGGATCTCTGTTTTCTAGGGCAAAAGATAGACTCGATTTAAAAAGACAAAGATGTAAGGAAAAAGTATATATTCTATACAATATGTAAAGCTAGTCTACATAAAATGTGGCCTCACATTACCTTCAAGGCAAGCCCGGAGTTCTTTCAACTTTTTATCGTTTGCTATCCGTACAATTTTGGTAAGCTGCCTAAAAGTCAACACGTAGATGGTGGAAGAGGACAGATGAAGCAAGGGCTGCCCGTCACTGCTGGTTTCCACTGACCTTACAGTTTGTCCACTACAGAACACAACACACAGTTGCAAAGCAATAAAACATAATGTCACAGCTTACTTCATATATCTGTATTCTGAAATCAATGTGAAATTCATGATGACAATGATCGACACACATGAATCCCATTTATGAAAGTCAAGCATTGAATTCAAATGTATTCATAAGGAAAATGACCAGGGATAGGTTCACACAACATCAAACGCACATACACACAGCTGTATAGTATATATCGTCCAGGATGAGTACCTGACTTCATATTCCATTTTAAAAATGCAAGGATCTAAAGTTGTTTTCCACTTCAGAGGTTCCTTAAACTCCAAATTTGCCTCCTGGGGGTGTCTGGAGCTGAAATTCTCCACAAAGTCGAGTATGTCTTTCAGCAAGGATTCATTAAGAGGAGTGATTTCTAGTTTGCCAGTTCCAGAACTAGCCGTGGTCCACTGCGCTGCTCTGGTTAGTGCAATCCCCATGGTAACAGATGCAGGTGTGTTCTGAAAGAGAGGCACAATTTGGGATAATGCAACCTTCTTAGCCCTTTATTTTATGTTTAGATCTTTGGGGAACCTCTGCCTTGCCGAAGACGACAAGACTCTAAACTTTGCATCCACCAGCATTTTGTTGGAAAACCTCGGTAAGGGACTGAGGTGCGCCAGTGCAGAGACCATCATCTGGGCCAGGGAAGGCAGTGTGACTCCATGAAAACCATCCCGACAGCAGTAGCTCTTTCCATCCACTGTTAGTTCCAGTTTACCATAAAGCCAACAAACAGAGCCTTCATGAGAAGTTACTTACTAGCTTCTTGAGCGAAGTTGGCAGAAAATTCAGAGAATGACACACTTTACCGTGATCCCCTCGCCAGTTTCGAACCACGGGCAGCGGGACATAGCGTACAAAATCTATTGTGTTTTTCTTTCCAAGCGGTAACCGTGTATTTAATTCTATGAAATGGAATATTCAATTACACATGGTAGTTAGGTTATAAAAGTATTTCAAATTAGCAATTTAGGTCTACCCTAACACTGAATGGTCATTAAGACTGTCACTTCTGGCAGCTCTAGCTAAGCAGATTAGTTAAACAAAATCCTTCATACCCTTCATCTTCGTTGGCTAACCGAGCTAACCAGTTAGCCGTAAAACACCTGAAGCTAGGTATCCTTTAAATAGTTTATTTGCCCGGCGACCTATTTAAAAGCAAATCCTTTAATTACATTACAAAAATTACTTAAATGTGTGGTTTTTAACTGAGAGCATGGCACTTTTGACTTTTAATGTTTATTGACAAAGTACTAACTTCGGAGTAACCTTAAGTTACCTGCGTGAACTGCAGACGGCTGAAAAGATCTCAGCCTAGTTAAAAACGGAAAACATGGTTATAAACAAAGGGACCGTACGCGGGGCCCTGCTAAAATATAGATTGAATTTTTCACTTGCCCCCTAATTTTGACTTACCGGCCAATTCGCGGAACGTCTCTGCCCTTTGGAAAAAGTCGCTCGCTGAATTCAGTTACCCGGTTACCCTGGAAACTGACACGCGCACTGAAGTAAACGCGCGGTTGCTATAGTCGCCGCACGGCGCGTGGCTATCTGGCCGGACAGGAACAGGAGCAGGAATGCTAACAGGATCTCACGAGTCTGCGGGTTGATTACATTAAGTTTTACTTTTTTACTTATTTCGTGATGTTGTTGCATTATTACACTTATAACATCAAACCTGGATACATTTGTTTACGGATCCTATCTGGGCTGTCTAAGAACAGCTGACTGTATCATCAGTAACATTGCATCTGTACAGCTCTCTACAACATCTGCTTCCATTTGTACAGCTGTTATACAGCTAACACCAAAGCTGTTTGCAGCATCCTCTGTACAGCTGCCCAATCGTCTGTAACGTTTGTATATCTGCCTGTTACAGAGGTTACAAAAAATCTGTATTCAGATGAATAGCAATATACTGTAATTTGGAGGATCATTTGCATCTTTATTTTGCTAGTATCCATTTTTTTGTTTTTCAAGGGAAAGGTGGGGATGTGTCATGTATGCACCTATCCCATCTGCAACCTGTTTTCCTTTTGGAAATATTTCTCAGTTGGAGGCTTTATGGCAATGTCTCTGAAATCTAATACTGTAGTTTCTTTACTACTTTACTACTGAGTCTTCAGACTAAAACGCCAATATTGCCTAGAAGCATGTTCTTCAAGTAGCACAAGAAGCTCTTAAACTTCCTCCCTGGCCGCTGTCTGGTTTGGCAGTGGGATGCAGACAAACATTTGGTTGACAGAGAAGGATCTATTTGGGATAGATTTCTCCTGCTCAGGCTCAAACAAATAGTTTGTTCAGTTGATTCCACTCAAATTTCAAGAAGCTGAATTTCTGACAGCCTTGACTCTGAAAACACAAGTCTGGTCTCAGAAGCATTTTCGTCTGATGGGGCTGAAGTGCTTTTTGCCAAGTCATGCAAAGACCCACACACACTATATAAACAGTGAGAAAAAGGTGCTAAGAGATACTCCTAATTCAACGAAAGTGGATGCTGAAGGTGATTTTCTTGTATCCCACTCAACAGACTCAAAGTAGAATATTGCTTTTCGTGTTTCATAAGCTGAGATTTGTATTTTCAAAGTGTGATTAATCATTCAGGAGAGTTGTGGCATTTCATTCTTCCAGACTGCACTGTAACCAAAGAAGGAACACATCACAAGGCCCTCACTATATGAAAACACTGCTTTCGATATTTATAAATTCCAGAATAAAAATAGCGTAATAATTGGAAAGCTCTGATGGGCCGACGCAAAACTAATCTCGAGTAAGATGAAGGGACGCAGTTTGCGGGAGCCTCATCCCAGGCCTATAGTTGCTTTAGCAGCTAAACACACACAAAGTGAAGCAAACCCAGAAAAGTCGACTCCATGCTAAGTTTGTGCCCAGACCACAATTTATAGCCATAGTCCAGACGTGTTTTCATTTGATTTGAATAAACCCCCCTTTTTTAAGTCTTGCCTGAATGAATCGTGCAATTCACGCAAATCAACACAATTTCTCATTGTTTGGCAATGGCCCCTAGTGTCGTATGACTCGACTGGAATGACAACAGAAAAAAAAAATCCATACCCAATAAAACGATCCCAAGAGTTTCTCTCACTTCAGTCTCCCGCTGGGCAATGACTCAGAAATCCAAACCTTTATGTTTTCTTCTCTGCTCATCCAGGACAGCAGGTGGAACTATTTTTACTCAGAGTGCATGGAGGTATATCAAACTTGCTCTGTGCCATGTAAATAAGTTGTCTCATGCATCCCTGAAGAGTGACTGTAGCACATTTCAAAAATCAAGAAAAAATCATTTAGAGTTTTCACAGTAATGATGGATGGGTGACTCAGGCATTTCATTTGGAGCAGAGGACCCTCTAATTTAAAAGCCACAGTAAATTTGTATTCCCACCAATGGGGGTATTGTGCAAATTGTCCAACAAGGATGGCCTTCCCACTCAGTGTCCGCATCATTCTCTCATCGCAGGTGCTAATTGCTAAAATAATAAAGTACTGGAATGGAGCACTCTGATAGGCTAAACACACCACACATGTCCTTATATAATTAAAGGACCTGCTCCCCCACCCACCCACATAGAATACACAATGCAGCCCTAAAACTTAACAGCTTAACAAAACAAAACCACTGATTTAATCTGGCACACAAAATCAGGCTTTTGATTGGACTAAAAATACATATAAAACAAAAACTGTATGTATACACAGAAACACACACACACATATTTGTTTATTTCAGATTCAGACTACTTTATCTCCAAAACGAAATTTTAATATTGCAGTACAAATATGCAAGAACTACTGTACTAGATTAAAAAAACTTTGAGATATACCTTTAGAGTGCAATATAAAGGTAAATGTGCTTTGTATATTGTGTATTGTGCTTTGTGCATTGTGTAATGCCACAGAGGAGGAGACTCCGCTTCCTGTACAGAAAGGTTATAGATGGTTACCGCCTTGTGCAGGAATGACCTACTGTAACAATCCTTATTGCAGTGAATCTGAAGGAGTCTGAAAAGGAATCTGAAAAGACACTGTTGTCCAACCAGTAAGTTGTGTAGGGAGTGCATAGTATTGTCTATAATGTTGAACATCTTGTGCAACATCCTTCTCTCCACAACCAACTCTCAAGGCCCCAGAGCAGTTCCCAGCACAGAGCCAGCCAGGGTGAAGAGGAAAGGTGAGAGTATGGTTCGTTTGGTGTTCCTGTGCTACTAACCAGCTGCTCAGACATGTATCCCCACAGCTGCACAAACTGTGGTCTGTCCATCAGGTATTCAATAATCCAGGAGGTTGTCGAGGCATCTGTCTGCATCACTTAGCGCTTCTCATGCAGCAGTGTAGGCTAGATTGTGTTAAAGGCACTGGAGAAATCAAAAAACATGATCCTCACAGTGCTACCGGTTTTGTCCTGGTGAGAATGGGCTCGCTGAAGCAGGCAGATGAAGTCCAACCTCAGGGCAGTAGGCAAACTGCAGTGGGTCCAGAGAGGAGCTCACCTGATGTCTCAGATGGTCCAGCACTAGTCTCTTGAGGACTTTCACAACGTATGATGTTAGGGCGACTGGTACATACATACACACACACACACACACACACACACACACACACACACACGAACCAACAGAAGCATGGAAATTCTATTTAAAAAAACTTTATATAGTGAGTATGAAGGAGCTGAAAGGTCCCTCAATCTGCTGCATCAGCTTCAAATTTATCATATTGTTTTCACTCATTTGTTATCGTTCAATCATTCACATACCTGTTTCATGTGTCTCATCAAGGTTAAAAGTGTCAGGGAGAGAGCCAAACAAAATTCACATTGGATGGCTGACTGTTCCAAACAGCACGATCAGGGAGAGCGGGCTTCCTTTAACAAGAACAGTTTGGGATTATTAAATTGAAATGATGTCAGGTCTGGCCTCCGTTTGTCAGGCACACTTTCGCTGCTCACGTGTCCAGGTCCACTTTGGATCGAGTGTGATTAATTGAGAGCGACGTATAATGAACAAGCAGCATGACGACCTTGTCATACAACTTTTTCCATGCAACAAATTACTACAAATGCAATACTTTGAAGAAATTGTTGAGTAGTTTGATAATTTAGCTATCGCAATTTGATGCCAAATAATGGCATTGTTATGTACTGAACATAAAAGGCTGCAGTGTTTGCCCGTTATAAGTAATTGCACATTTTCAGTGACTGAACAGCAAGTGCAGTGTGAGATTAATTTATGGAAAATGCTCTGTTCTTTCACTGCTTTGGATAGGTGAGGCGGACAAGGCAGGGGTTGCCAAAGAAAGCCTAAGTCCTTTACTGACAAAAGCAGGGCTTTAAAGCATCTCCTGATTTTCAGGCAGCCCATGCAACATGAATCACATCTGAAGTTTATGCAAATTGTTTCAGTTAGATACAAGTCAATTTTAAGTGATGCTCTCAGTGTCTGAAAATGCTGCAGCACACTCCAGATGGTAGGGTACAGGCTCAGACTCACCTGACACTGACAAACCGCCCGCCTCGAGGGCCGACGTGGATATGTGCCGGGCCGCCTAACGGAAGCAGAGCTGCTCAAGTGAGAGCAGTTTGGAGGGGCCGGATCGCTCCCCGTTCAATTTGTTCCTAGCGTCTAGAAACAGATGTCGATCCACATTTATGCTCATCCTGGTGGCGTTCTAGATTCACAGCTGACACAATAAATATTGACATTTAACGTGACAGTCATTACGTTCCAGAGATGTCCCACTAGTCTTTTGATGCATAAATAAAATCCGAAGTATTGATAACTTTAACACAAAACTGTCCGAAGTCATGCAGCTGGTTTCCACGTAAGGGGACAGCTACAGTAGTTGCATGAACATTACTTTGGATGCTAATGACCCTTCAAATGGAGTCAATACACTGGAAACACAAAAGTGAAGCGCTGAGTTCCTCCGTCCCCAGAGAGGGGTCACAGTGGGCATAATCCAACTATAAAATAGCAACAATAAAGTTGAAGGTTTCTTTACGAAACCATTTCGGTAAAGAAAACAGAATCAGATACTCTTGAAAGCACTTTCCGCGTTACAATGAATATCATTGCAGCGGCCTGGTGGACATAAACCAGTAATTATGGCTTCTGAGTGCTGTGTGTATTTTCAGGTCACTGGTGCCTATGCTTTTCTTTGGAGCAGATTGTTGCCTGTCAAATATAGAAGTAAAAAAAATTACGGATATATAGATTTACAAAAAAAAAAAGCAACGACGGACCTGTCCTGCACTGCAGACAGAACTTGCCTTTTAGTTACAACCCGTTCGACGATGGCAGCCAAAACCTCTGCTATTCTCCTTGTTGAATCCGACGAGGTCTTTATTCCATGCTTTTATTTATTTTTATTTTTAACCAACTTGAGCTGGCATGTAGCGGACTCCAAGTTTTCTCAAAGAGAGACGTTATCAAAACAGTGGTAATAACAGGCAGCGGAGATACCACATTTGATGTTTCTGCTCCACAACTTTAAATTCTCTCGTCCACAAAGACCTGTGAAGACAACTTTTTTGTTTTGCTTTTTTTTTTGGACTAGACAGTATGACCTCACAGAATTTAATCACCACTTGAAAATATTTTGGTTATTGATGTAAGAGAGGATAATGGGGCAGGCTGCATATCTGTCCTTAAGCACCTATGCATATGGATCCTGTAACACAAGTGGGATTTTACTGGGGCAAGAAATAAACTGGTTAAGACAGGGAACACCAGTCCAGGAAAATAGACTTTTAAAGTACGGTAAAGTTACATTAAACCAATACCAAAGGGATTCCGCATAGCACAAACCATCGGCAAGAATGTTATTACAAAAAAAGTGGTTCATATTTTGTTTTGTTTTTTTTTTTTGGAGATTTATTCCAAATGCTGGAAAAGTGCTTATGGAGTGCGTCCCTGGGGCCAGGGGGCTGGGGGCCGGAGGCGGGGCTTAAGCGGTCTGGCGGGTGCCGAGCACAGGAGCAGTCGGGAGCTTCTGTACAGTGACCTCTGGGCTGCTTCCCTGGAGAGTTCAGCCGAGGTCAGCCTGGCCCTCGATCCCAGGCTCACACCAGCGCGGCCACGCTACTGCTTTGCCCAAAGGACTCGGGCGTATTCTACCAGACCTGAATCCAAGCCGAGACCCCCGGACCTGAGCCCTGTTGGATCCCAGCGTCGCAGCTCCGCTTTGAGATAGCAGCTCAGGTCTACTATTTCAAAATCACTCAACATACTTAAATCAAAACACAGAAGTTCTCTTTCTTTTCCCTCTTCCCTCGCTTGCTCTCTCTCCACTTCTCTGTCTTGAACCATGTCGTTGTTATTTTAAATCCAAAGCCTTGCGGCTCTTTTGTGGCTTTTGTTCCGCTCAGCAACACATTATCACGTCATAACGCCTTTTCACTTTTGTTTCATGATCACGTCCACGTTTCCCGAGGAGGGGCGGGGTGCTGAGCTGGCCCCAGTGCTGTAAACAGAGCCCAGGGCCTAGAAGAAGAACAGGCTCTTTGCTTTCACCGTTGGCGGCTTAAAGGTTATCACTTGCTCTGCCGCCTCAACCTGTTAGTGGAAGAAGGTGATGGACAGAAATGCTTAAATCATGCAGTGCGGAACTGGAGGGTGGGGGACACCAGGATGCGGCTGAGTTTTTCAAAACTAAACAAACAAGTAGATATGACTTTGACTGCTCATATGCAATTTATGGCTTTAATCTTTGCAGGGTTTGAAAATTAAGGACAATTTCAAGCTGGAAATCAAATTCCTGTGTTTCAAGGATCCTAAAAGTCTTGATCCTTCTAAGGTAGTACTTGGAAGAAATTATTTTGTTTCCCACTTTAAATATGGAGTAAATTTTTACTGCAAAACATCAAGAGTCCAGTCAAGGTGTTCAGGCTATTAGTTTGGTGACCAGCAGTGCTGG
Organism: Mormyrops boulengeri; assembly: GCA_026781065.1. Taxonomy (NCBI): domain Eukaryota; kingdom Metazoa; phylum Chordata; class Actinopteri; order Osteoglossiformes; family Mormyridae; genus Mormyrops; species Mormyrops boulengeri. The sequence continues at coordinate 19,541,209 of JAODLD010000001.1, forward strand.
TCTAGGCCCATGTGGATCCCTAGGCAAGCTTGTCTGAGACAAAGTGAAATTAGCTGGTTAAGTCAGTACCCCATCAGAACAGGGTGCTGTAGTCGCCTAATATAGGGATTCCCAACCTCTAGTCCATGGACCGGTACTGGTCCACGGCCAGTATCCCACTGGGCTGTGAGACACTGGGGATAGAGTTGTCAACCATCCTGTATATTATGAGATCGGCCCACACTGAAAAACAAAATGCTGCGTCCTATATTTCAATGCACATTACACACCCCCACTTGACAGATTTTACTACGAGAGCCCCCCCATTTTACTGGACTGAGAAGCGGTCAGGGCTGCCCAGCACCGGTCAGGGCAGCCCAGCACCGGTCAGGGCAGTAATCGGTGATTCTGCAGCCAGAAAAGAGCCTCTGTTCCCTGCACTTTCACTTGATTCTGGTTCCATCAGTTGCACGACGACACATGGAACATGGCGCCGGGATGCTTCCCTGGGGCTGGTGCTGTGATTGATTCATAGAGAGCCCCCGCGTCTACCGGCTGTTGACCTGGCCTGTTGAAGCTCACTCTCCACAATACTTAGCAAGTACCTCTGGACCCACGGCCCGCGCCCCCCCCCCCCCCCCCCCCGCGCGCGGGGCGGCCGCGCGGCCGGGGG
>JAODLD010000001.1:19541960-19560133 GCA_026781065.1 Mormyrops boulengeri
CCCCCCCACTCCCCCCGCCTGCCTGCCAGGCAGCCCAGTCCCAGGGCCACCCAAACATCTCCTCGCAGCGTCAGAAGATGCTGCCACCCAGGATCACTGTACCTTAGAGGCAAAACAACTGTTGCTCCTGCATTTCCTTAGCACAAAAAAAAACAAACCAAAAATGACAAAGTACCTTGCAGAATTCTTTTCTACACTCAAATTGCTGTCAATGGTGTTCTTTGCATCTGCCAAATAGAGACTAACAACCAAAAGAAAGCATTTCACTGCTACTTTGAAGAGCGGCCTACCTCCGGTTCCGTTTACATAAGCCATTGTGGACCTGATGGACTGGGAACACTTTTCACAGTGTTGTCCCCTACAAGCAAACTTGGTCATATATCAGCCAGGTCCAGCACACCATAGGCTCATCTGCTTAACACATCCTGTGGTTCTGATATCGCTTTACTGGGGATTACATCACCCCGTAAAGGGACACGACCTACTGAAAAATCATATAGAGTCTTGTTACTCTTCCTTAGAAAACCAGACAGACTACACAACTCCCACCTTTCTTTTGAATAACATTTAGGTTGCTTTGGTTCTCCTTGTGTCACTGAGGAAAGGAGACCTCCATTTGGAAACGATAACACACAGGCCACCAGTCCTTCTGAAGGGAATTTAAACAAAATGTGCCATGCCAGAGGGTGATTGTTGGTCTTTGGACTCACGGTGAAGCTGGTATGATGTGGACATCCCATCGAGCTCCCTGTCACCACACAGGGGGCCTCGTGTCTGGAGGTGTCAGGAACGCCTGCTCCATCTCTCGCATCGGGGCGCCAAGCCACTTACAGAATGAGCTCAGACTCCTGGGGAACCGAGCTTTCCAGCACTGGGCAGGTCTGGGTCCCAGTCGTGTCACAGGGAGTATGAGATATATCAATGTTCATTACTGGGTGGTCGTGTTTGCAACTTCACATACTTACCACACATTGAGAATGGAACCTTTTCCCCAGTTTAACTACAAAGCACAATTTTCTCTAGCTGGGTGTTTGCAGAAATTACCTCAAGGGTACAACAGCAGTGTCTGTGGGACACCAACAGGTCAGGTCTGGGCTGGTTCATTAATCATTACCCGACCTACCGCCAGTCTCACACTCCATATTAAAGCACATTAGTCTTGAAACGTACTCGGTCAGTAACGCACTTGCTGATCAGCGATCAGCTACACATCTGCAATCATTATGCTGTACCCTTAAGTCCCTGCTTCTGCACCTATTGCAGAAAGAGCAATTTCAGCCTGTTGCATATATTTGAACATTAACGGGCGCTAATCACGCAAAGGACCTGCCCCAAAGGTTCAAAAACATTTCCCCTCCTGAGATTTGAATCTGAAACCCATGGGTTTAAAAATTCCAGTCACTTAACCCCTGAATGACCTTTTACAAACCCAGCTGATAAACCACCGTAACCCTATGAACACTCACGCGAATGTTCATTATATTTGTGCATGGTAGGATACTTCTTTAACATCCTTAATGAAAAACCACTTGTGCAGTTACCATGGGCGCCAATCCGGGCTGAAGGCAGCGGGCCTCTGCTAAAAAGGGCCTGCAACTAACTGCATTTTATAACATTTTAAACCTGAAGTAGATTGTCCCATAAAGTCCATGTTCCATTTTGAACATTTTTTAAAATTGTATCGATGGGGATCCTCCTCCATTCAACAAATTTAATCGTGGGTTGGTCCCCAATCTCTGGGCCTCTTGTCCCTGGTCGACAAATACACCATCATAGGATATGATGTATATAGTAGGCAGCCCACGGACAACTCAGGGGCCTCTGACCATGTTAACGTGCTCTGGCTGTTACTGTACACAAATGCAGTTTTGCCGGTTTCTGTCGTCGTTCTTACCTCTCTGGCATGTTTGCGTCACTTAAGTTTCCCTTTTGGCTTCCCATCCCATAAAACTTTGTCGGCCCCCATTCTGCTCCCATGTTACGGGCGGAGTTCTCATCCCAGCCAATGATTTCATATCCGGCCTGTTTACCATTATTTTTTCCCCGTCACATCACCGTGACAACATGGAGAGTGCCACATAAAATCAACCCTGTGATGGTAGTACAAAGACAAGAGTCCTGACCCAAGATTCTGGAACCTGTTCTTAGCAGAAGCTGAAAGGGTTCCGACAGTCTGCATTACCCCAAAGCCTATTGCTGTTGACCCAATGACTTTTTCTTCACCTATCTACAGTCATGAGGTAAGCTTAATGTCTTCATTACTTCTCATGAACAAAGACATCTTCTCCGGGTAACTCTAAAAAAAAAAAAAAAAATATATAAATCACAGATGTAGTATGGAGGCTGTTTACTGTTTTACAGGCTATGTAATGTTTTTGTAGTCTTTCCTTGGATTTTATTGAAGATGATGAATTACACGCCATGTCCATGTGGACATTGTCCAATGAAGGAAATGTTACGGATCGGTAAGAATGGAAATGGTAATCAGGACACCTTCACATTAAACAAAGTTAGTTTCAGCTATGCCTTTATTTTTCCAGGGTTTTCCCTTTAGTTCAGACTGACACAGGGCACCATTCGTTTAGACGGACATAGGGTGGTTTGCACTTCATTTTGCCTTTCATGTCACATTCAATCCCACCTGCTTGTTCCTTCTAATCCATGCTTAAGATGAGCAGCCTGACTACCTCAGAGTCTGTCCACACCCAAGATCCTTAAGAGAACCCTTCACCCCCAAGGGTCCCATCCCACAACATGAAAGCAGATGTCCGGGCCGTTATTTGGTTAGGTTTCAGTACGAAATGGGTTGCAGTTCAGCCAGAAATGGCAATTATTGGGAACAGAATGCCAGCTCTCCACCTACATGGAAACCAAAACCTTGTAGAAGCCAAACACTACAATGGGCACTCAGAGGCACTCCATATGAGAACAAAAAATATAGGATACGTCCCAACCAGTGCAATTGAGGGAGAAAAAATGTTTGTTTTTGATACTTTTGAGGGAGTAACAGAACCTGTACCACAGTTTAACTATATATTCAGTTCTTAATGACTAGTCATGACCAACCTCATTTCCCAAAAGCTCTTCCATATATCAACTAAAATCCAAGAGGAGAACAATTCCACTGTAGTGTACAGAGGTTAAACGGCCACTCTGCCTTTTAGCACTCAACACCAAGGGTCTGGGTTGAAGAGTTATCATTAGCGCTCCGAGGTCGGCCAGTCCAGCCCCAGGCCTAAGGTGGAACCAAAGAAGTGGTTAAGAAAACACAAAGCTATCCTTTTGTGCTTCTTTAACACAGTCTATCTCAGCCCCCCACGGCCTGGTTTTAATCCACAGACGTCATGATTGTTTCCATAGTCCCCCCATTCTAACCTTATTTCCTCGTAGTCACTTGAGACATCCATGATGAGCTGGCCTACAAGCATAACCCTTGGGGCCTAGCCCCCTCCTTTGGTCACCGGGCTGAGGGGAGACCTTGGGCCGTACGTCTGGGTGCCCTTGCGGGTTTGGCTACCATTATGGGCGTCTAGGTGAACGGCGACAACTCAAGGTAACAGGCCACGGGGACTCCTGCCTACAGACATGAGGTAATATGCCGTTAATTGTGCTGAGACGGGGCTGGGCCGGGAACCCCCGAAAGGCACAGGAGCAGGTAAAATCTCCTCCCCCCCATATATCTTCTGGGAAAGAGAAGAAACTTTGTAACTGAATTCCACCGTTTAAAAAAAAATACTCCAAAATGACCAAAAAAAAAATGCTCACAGTTGGAGAAGGTTACCCCCCCCCCACTTTGAAGGGCAATGCGAGCAATTTGTCATATAACTTACGACATAGAGGGAAACTCAGGATGTCGACAGTGACAGCATAATTTAGCACAGTAAATCAAAAACGTCCATGGGTGAATCATCCCTTACAACTACTTCCGCAAACCCATCAGGAATGACACTGGAGATGTGATGACAGTCAGACACGTGACTGTCGGAGCCTCTTGGGGTAACCTCGCGTGTCCAATCAGTGTGACCCAGATCCTGAAACCAATCCGTGGCCAAAGCAGAGGGTCAGTCTTGAAATTTATAGGCATGGGGCATACTCACAGAACCTGCGAAATACAATAGCATTAATCTTCCCTGTCTGAGATAAAAGTTTAACAATACTGCAAATCCCAGCATTCTTAAACCACATTGTTAAACCATTAGAGTTACATGGGGGTGGCTTAGATTTTTTTTTTTGAGCGCATGAATTTATTTCCTAACTGGGGAAGCCATTTCCCTGCAGAGCATGCTAACGCTGTTTCGACGAGAAGCCATTTCCCTGCAGAGCATGCTAACGCTGTTTCGACGAGAAGCCATGAGGATAGGATGCTTTGTTGTTGTTTTTTGTTTTATTTTAAATCAGTCAGGTGTAAGAAGTATGACGTGAAATCAGTATCTATTTTAGTACCTCATGTACTTCAGAGGGCTCCGTGACCTTAGATGTCCAACAAATTTACACCCACATGCATGTACATACAATTACATGAGTGCAAATCCTGGGCAAGGTTGAAGTCTCACGCTGATCACATACCATCGCAACTTTTTTGAAGAAACTTCCTGCAGGTGGCGCTGTTGAGCCCCGGTCCAGGGGGTTGGCAGGCACAGATATAGCGTTTCTCCCTGGTAAATGGAGTGCTGCTCTTTTCCAGCAGGCCTGATTGTCTGTGGCACACACAGGGAAACCCAATACGGGAACATGTGTTTCTGTCCTCTCTGGTTTTGAAGTGCGCAACACACAGAAGGCAGGGCGACGCAAGGGTTTCAGAGCTTTCGGCAGTAGCCTGGGCAGAGCCGACAGGTCAGGAAGGAAAGGGGGGTGAAACATCTGGGTCAAGTCCATAACATCACCTAAAACACTTTACTAAATGCACCACTGCTACGTCAAGGGCTAGAAGTCATAGGTCAATGTTGTCAAGGTCAGAGGAGGACAAGAATTGACTCCTGGTCTTTGAGTTCACCACCCCTAAACTGTTCTGAACAGTCTGAAATTTAATTTACTGTTTAAGCTAAAAAGGTTTGACTATTCTACACCAAAAGATTTTTCTTCCCCAGTATATTTTCTCTTCATTACTTCCTAATTAAATTCCATAAAAAATATATTTTTGAAAACCATTGCTTCCTTTTCATGCTTCGAGACGCCTAGGGGTGTCATGGGCACAAAAATCTGAGGAGGAAAATGATGGAAGGCAGGATTGGGGGAGAAAAAAAAAATTTGAGACACCTCATAAAGCAAGCGACCCAAAAACAAACAGCTGCAGACACAAAACACTGACACATATGATCCCGCTACTGCCCCCACCTGGCACCTCGTGTTGCATCACAACAGCATGGGGGTCTTGGGAAACGCAGCACTCATCCAAACCCTGCTGGCCACACCCAGGCCCCTGCCGACTCGCAGCTCCTGCATGCCGGACGCCGGAACGACACGGGGCATTTCTCGTGTTAAACATGGATCGTTGAGTTTGACAGCTTCTGGAAGGCAGTGGAGAGGGCCCACTCAATCCCCAAACGCCAAGTGAAAGACAGTCCACTTTGGAGATGCCGTGTTGCATTGCTATCCTGGATCTCAATTAAGCAAGGCTACGAACGGCCACAAGCGCAGTCACCTTCCCCCGACCTTCCCGAATCACGTCTCTCTCACTGCCCACAAAAGCCAATCCTTCTGCCATCAAAGTCAACTGCGTGGAAAGAGGAAATCTGAAGGTTTCTTGACCCGCTTGGCTCAAAGCTTGTTTTGGAATATCATCAAGCGGCTTGGGAAAATCTCCCCACCCCACCCCACCCCAAACCACACCCCCGTGGGCAACTCAAGACTTCTCCAGATTCCTGCTGCTATTGTTCTGAAGGGCCCAAAGACATCTGAATTAGCAATTTGGGTAATGCTCAGATCTAGCCATTTAATTGACGCAAACGGTCAACATCCTGGGATGGGGGAGGAGGGGAAGTGCTCAGGCCTTTTCCTTGATGAAGATCCACACACATGCTAACAGCATCTCCGCTAATTACTGGTGGATGGAAAAAAATATTCCATGCTTACGTACCAGTAAGAGGCAGATCAAAGGCGGAGACCGCACATGCGAGACATGGAGTCCACTCATCAGATGGAAGGTGGTACTTGTTTACACAGATGGAGACTACCTATGGGGCAAGGTTGCCCAAAAATTAGCCAATCACCAAATGAGGCCCACTTTCACTCCAATGGAGAACGTTACGCTATAAGACGGAAGTCGATTTGGTTCAACCCCAACGGAGGCCTGGCTTTAATGTGGATTTCTAAAGGTTTGGATCTCACAACAGGAAGTGGTGAAGTCATACAAAAACACACAGTATGAGAGATACCAGACACACATAAATACGTATTTAACCATTATTCCATCATGACAAGGAAGAAAATAACGATGTTAACCCACAGACTGAGGTATGACATGTTTAATGTATAGAAAAGAAATTTGCGTTTCCGCAGGAGGTGAATCTGATTTCTATTAACAGTCTTCATATAATATTTATTTTTTTATGCATCACTGGAAAACTTAAAACAGTGCAAGAATTATTTGAAGCTTCTCTGGGAGAAAGGTATGCAGGAATAGATGTAAAAGGGACACAGCATCAGCAGGAATCCTGTGAAAACAAACCACCTTGCAATGCTAGCCTCCAGTATAGTGAGTGGCAATGCGGAATGTTATGTGGTCAGTGCCGGTTGAAGCCCATGTGGCACCCTAGGCAAGCTTCATTGCCAGTGCCCCTTGTCTGAGACACATATATACATCAGACCTCCACACATATACCCAGCCTCCTCTCAGGTACGCATACACCACACATATTCATGCATTTACACCTCATGCAACTTTACATATACTCAGCCTCCTCTCAGGTACACATACACCACACACATTCATGCATTTACACCTCATGCAACCTCATATATATACCCAAGCCCCCTCTCAGGTACACATACACCACACATATTCATGCATTTACACCTCATATATACCCAAGCCCCCTCTCAGGCACACATACACCACACATATTCATGCATTTACACCTCATGCAACCTCACATATACCCAGCCTCCTCTCAGGTACACATACACCACACATATTCATCCATTTACACCTCATATACACACACATATAGCCAGCTTTCTCTCAGGTTCACACAGACCACACATATCCATGCATTTATACCTCATACATCCATACATATACCCAGCCTCCACATACAAACCACATATATTCATGTAGACGTTCCTCGGTTTAGGATGGTTCGACTTATATTTCGTCTTTACGATGGGGTGACAACAATGCACATTCAGTAGTCAAACTTTGAATTTTGATTTGGTCCCGGGCAAGTGATATGGCCTACGATATTTTCCACTGATGCCAGGCGATGGCAACATCCACGCAGTCACACTTCCAGTTTCTGTAGCGATCGCCAGCGTAACATCGTGCACAGTGTTTAATACATGGTACTGTTTTTCCATTTAACCAAATAAACTTGTATTAAATTATTTACTTTTCAATGATTGGTATTTAGATAGCTACAGTAATTATTTACTCATTCAGTGACAGTGTTTATCATATTATATTCATATATGATATTTTCCACTCAAGATTAGGCTACGTTCCAGTGATTCCATCGTAAGTCGAGGAGCACCTATACATATACTCAGCCTCTCAGGCACACATACACCACATATAGTCACACTGACTCTTCTTAGCGTCACCTCAGCACACTAAAAACAGTTAGCTATTGGGAAGGAGAGTGAGCCAGAAGAAAAGCAGAGAAAGCTGACAAAAAGCCGACAGAAAAAAGATTTTTTTTAAAAGACCCTAAATACCCAGCAACCTTTATATGTGTGTGTGTGTGTGTGTGTGTGTATAAAAAAAAACACGGACCTTGTTAAGTTGGAAGTGGGTATTTTGTAGTCCTTTTGGTTGTAAATCTGGAAATGCTTACAAGTCCCTGTTAGGTTCCTTGTTTTAGACTCATTTTATGAGAATAAATGAGACTACACTCTACCCTAATTACACAAGATTGAGAACATTTCTTGTAACGGAGAGCCAAAGTCTGGTAGCTTTAATGGCAAACTGTTATGTTGGGCACCTTCAGGAGAAGGTCGGACAGTTTAAAATAGCTCCTAAATGACACACAGAGAGCTCGAAAAAAAAATGCAAAAATGCCAAAAAGATCACGCCGTGCCTGGAGTGCAGGAGAGTCCTGAATATCATGTCTGGTGCTAATACCACGTCTATCCGTGTCTCAATTTAAAAAAAAAAAACACAAACGCGAAAGAGGCATATAAAAATGTACGCAAAAGACCAGAGGATATTAAAATATATTAATTTATCTTAAATAAAAATTATACCTGCGTCCCGTGAAAGTTTGAAAGCCCGACAGTCTTTACCGGCAATGGTACCGCTGTAAGCAGAGGAGTGTGTGTCAAACATTTCATATCATTACCAAAAGTGTTTTTTTTTCTTTCTTAAACCACACTCTTACAAGAGCTGTGCATTGTACTTAAACGTACATGTAAACCTTTCCACCGAAACCAAAAAAAATATATATCTATATATCCCTATTTAAAGCACGCACGGCTCTTTTCTGGCACAGCACTGGTTGGCAGTCACACCGAGCGGGCGACTTGCGGCCACAGTCTATGCATACCCAGGGCACCGTCTGGGGTTTTCACCAGAGTAATACCGCGGTGAGCGCACCACACCTGTTGGAAGGTAAGCAGGGCGTCCTGCAGCAGTACAGAAGTGGAAAGTTACATCATCTTCAAACCCCTCACTAACTACCGGAGGGACAGTCTTTAACCAAGCGCTTTCTCTCTCTCTCTCTTCCTCCTCCTGTCATTCCCACCACATTTCTATGTCTGTTTCAGGAGTGCGTCCAGCTTATAGGAACCCAGTGTGTTTCCGTCTCCAGCTTCTTGAGCGCCCCCTTTAGGTCATTGAATGCCGATGTCAGGTCATCATTGACTATGACTTTGTCGAAGAGGTAGCCGTACTGGGCCTCCATCACCCGGGAGGTGTTGATCATCTCCAAGAAGTCTTCCTCCTGGGCCGGTGGGGGAACAAACAGATAAATAAAAGGGGGTGCGGGGGGGGGGGGGCAAACGAGCCAAATTAAACTGCACTTATGCCGGGAGCCCACATGTGTGTCCACACCCACTTGCAGACCACTTCCAAACCTTCTTCCACGCAAAGAACCAAACCTCAAGGAATTTTCATGATTTCCTTTGAAAGCTTGTGAGTCTTAAAGGCCATTTTCTTTTTTTAACGAGAGATATTTTTGAAAAGAAAATACCAAGTAAGGACCCTCTCTTGTCGCCGGAGCGCTAACTGACCAATGCAGAGCCGGGGCTGTAGTCTGCAGTCTCAATCTTGACGAGGGCCGGATTTAGCAAACTCTTAGGGGCTAGTTAGCCCAAGGTGCACATGCACATGCATAATTCTATACTAGAGAGATCCCAAGACAATCTAATTACCCTGTCACATTTCATCACAACAACGGAAAACTTTGGCACAGATCCTCAGTAAGAAATAGTGTTACTCAAATAAATGCTGAAAGGAAGACAGACTCAGTTTAGGTTAAGACTCAGTTTTCAGTTGAGATTTACAGCATTACACTGCTTCTAAATATCTTTGACTCCTCCAGTATCAGGGAACCTCCATTACCCTGAACCCGCTTTAGATGTTCAGCTGGCACCACAGACCATGCCCTTAGGAATCATGGAATGGCACAGCTTTGGGTGACTCCAATTTGGAGGGAAACTCAGAATTTAATCCGTGCAGCATCCCTGGTTGGAGAGAGCCACACAATACAGGTCTCACCAAACACCGATGCACAGGATCTACCAATAGGTCTTTCGGAATCACAGCGTTTTCCAGAGGAACCTTCACGTGAAGCCAGAATGAGCCTCATCATTTTGGTGGCTTTCTCCCCCTTATATGTTTATCCCTAAAATCAAAAAAGGCAAGAACTCGCCACAAAGCAAAAGAGTTTCCTTTAAAATTAGCCATGTGACAACATTCACCACGAGCGGGGACTTCCCTGCCTGGCACTCGCCCGCTTAAAACGCCATCCAGCGGTTTTACGGCGTTCAAAGCATCCGTGGCCTACGGAGGGAGGGACTTGACCACTTTATTGTTCATGTTCCCGAGCTCAGAGAGCGAGAGAGAAACGCCTTTTGGCCAGAGTGGAATGGACCTGACATGATGTCAAAAGCAGCCCACGTTGCTCCCAGCTTGGCCAATGGTCTGACTAGGAAGTCAATGTCGGTCGTACACTTTCTGACCAGATTTGTACAGTTCATGAACAAGCACAAGAGGCAGCTTCTGAAATTGAAATCTCTTTCTCTGGGGCACCCAGAGTCCACTGCAGTGGACTGCAGTACAGTGGTCTGTCTGTCCCACAATGGAAAATAAGCTTTTATGGATTCAAATAAACTACACCTGTTCATTTCCAGTTAGATGAATGGCAAGAGTTCAGGGAGACCTCCAGAAGTTAGTGGAGCCTTCCTGATAAAGAGAACTACTTCTGGAAAAGAGATTAATTTACTGTTCTTGGTCTGCAGAGTTATTCTACAAAATTAATTCAAAATTATTCTAACTAAAATAATGATACGAGACTATACGTACATTTGATGTGAAGCAGACCGTCACATTATATTAAGTAAATCCAAAAACCGAACATCATAATGAAAGCTATACTAAGGATAAAATAATGCAACGTAGCAACCAGCCCGTTTAAGCTATGAAAATATTTAGGTATGATCTCTTGTATCTATAGAAGATTTTTTAGTATTGCAAAAACAGATCTTAAGACGGGGCGGAAATACAGTGGGTTAGGGATAAAATATGTCTGTTATTTTACAAAACAGGGGCCTTTTTTTCAGACAGTTAATAGCCTGAATCTGATCACTTAAAATGCTGTCGGTGTCCGTACGCTTCGTCCCGTGGGAAATGTGAACTGGCAGCTGAAGAACATTCACACCGACTTCGGACTACAGAAAGACGGCAGAATGCCGCGGAAGATGCCGGCTGTCACATCATTACGTGGTAGTGTGTGCAAACCTGCCCAGGGAAACATATCCCCGTCACGACTATGCGGGAGCACACGGGACACAGACGTTAATGTCTGTGTCGTCATTCGTCTTTAGGGCCAGCGAAACTCCAAAGCTGTTTTCCCAGGACAAAACTTAACTCATGGTTCATAAAAACAACGGCTGTGATTCTTACGGAATGGAGACCGCAGTCACTCTCACAAGACAAACACTAAGGCGAAAAACAATTTAAATAAAGGCAATTGAGACCATTACATTTACATTTTATTTATATAGCAAATGCTTTGATGCAAAGCAATGCACCACTGGGGGTTAAGGGCCTCGCTCAGCGGTCCAATGGGGAAACTGTTCTACTAACTGTGGGATTTGAACCAGCATCCTAACCTGCTGCGCCACACACTGTCTCCCAAAGATTCAAGTAGCAATACTAATTCTTCTCAGAATGGAACAGCAGTCCTCATAGAACCATTTAAAGGAGAGTGATGTGCTTATTAAATATGCAAATACTGCCCTAATTATTTGATTGGGGAACATGGGCTAAGTGTGAAAATAAGTCACCAACAGTCAGAATTGAAATAAAAGTAATATTTTAGTAAACACACTGTCCAGGGATGAAGGCAAATTCAGAATTCAAAGCACAGTCAGAGTGACCTTCATCAGTACGAATGACGGTGCGTTATTAAAAATGCAGCAGCACCAACACCTCAAATGAGCCAGAGGGGGCAGGAGAGGGTGGAAACTCAGGCGAGTCTTGGTTTTTTTGTTTTAAACCAGTGGTAAGATTCGAATCGGTGAGTGACAGGGAAGAGGCACTCCAGGGGCCAATCAGCTTTCACCTGGGACCAGTGTCCCGGTGGAAACTACTTGCTTGTGCAATGAGTAAGACAAAGCCCAGATCATACCGCTCCAAGATTACATGAATTTGGGAATTTGTGATGGGGGGCACACCTGCAACTCACTTTGCGGGGGGGGGGAGTTATCTCATTATACAATTAAATATAAAGCAGGTTATGCATGGGACGTCTCCGGTATGACAGCTGGATCCGACCCCGCCATGCTGTTTCCAGAACCCTGGCAGAGCATCAACGGTGCTGGATCACCCCCCCCCCCCCCAACCCAGACTGGAAAAGCCATCAGCACACGACGCAAACAGGACCGTTGTGCCTAATCAGTTTCATGTGACTGTGCAAGGTGTGCTGATGACCTCACCCGTACCTTCATAATGACTCATTCTTTTAGTCGAGGTATGTTGGCATGTGGGGTACAAATTGGGGGGAGGAGTAAAATCCTGATGATCTGAAGTATGACTCAGATGCCCTTAAACTCCCCCACCCCCAAAAAATACGTTACCGAAAACGGCTTAGCCAGACATTTGTCATCCTTGCCGGAGATGACCTTGGCGTTCCTCCGTGTCTCCCTCAAGCGCTCAATGGTGGGCGGCTTCACAAACACCACGTAGGGTTTGAATTCGGCTGTCCGGAGGTGCTTTATCGTCTGAAACAGTCAAAGAGGACAGCGGAACTCAGTCAGGAGGCAGCGGGAGGCATACCTAATACCTCACTGTGACTCATGTTCTGGAACAGGGGGAATCCTCCCGGAACCTCGATTATAAAGACACGTAACTCGCCGTGACCAATAATCAAGGTTCCTGGAGGAACGACGTGCTGAGAACGCCAACGAAAGGGAAAAGTGGGAAGAGCCTGATCCTTTAACCTCATGGTTCTTTCTCTGGGACAGCAGGACAGAGGCAGCCATGCTGTCAGAGAGGCAGGAAAGAACTTAGTTCAAGGGCCCAGAAAGTGAGGTGACACCGGGACCGCACGAAACATGTGGCCGACAGCTCCGCTCCGGCCTGGAATTTCCTTGATCTGGCCAGAGTGGGATTCTGAAACGGGCAAGTAATCCATTCGATAGCACGTGCCCCATGTCGTTATGCTTGTGAGGAAAAAGATGAAAAATATCGCCATAAAAACAGCCCAAGGACAGGGGAGGAGGGTGGTGATGATGTCATCCTCGTGCCTGAACTTCTGGGTCTAAACCCAGCATGAATGACGGGCCAGTGTGTGTGTGTCATGGGGGTTGCGCTGCCACCCAGATGCTGAGAAGCCAGAAAGGAAACCTTCAAATGAGGCCAATTAGGCGTAATTGTTCCCAAAATGCTCCCCAAAGCCTAATCCACTAATAGAAGTGTCGGTCAGCAAGATGAGTAGAGCATCGCCTGCGACTGTGGAGCGTGAAGTCAGCAGCTGGAGGTGTGAACGCCAGCCCGGGGTTTCCAAGATGGTGCTGGACCAATGCTTAGCCCGTGGGCTCACATGGGGCAGGACAAGCAACCAGAGGGACAGTCACTCACATGCGGCTGTACGTCCAGCAGACAGACTTTGTTCTTGGATAGCACCGAGCGCACCGAATCCAGGCTTGTCCCGTAGTAGTTCCCACGGTACTCCCCATGTTCGATGAACCTGCGGGGACAAGGCAGAGATAGAGCGCCCCATTCAGGATGTGTGCAGAATGCAAGAGTGCAGGGTACACAAAACGGTTGTACCTTGGGGTGGAGCGAACCAGCATACAGAACCTAGGCAGAACTTCCAACAAATGTTTAGCCACCTAAACTTTTTGTGCTTTGAAGGCTCTACACATCTATTAAGAAGGAAGAGTAAAGTACATCCAAGGTGCCAGAAAAAAAAGGTATTGCTCCTTATATGTGCTAATATGCTACTACAAATAACCGAATTAAAGAGGGAAAAAAATTTAATTCTGTGGGCATCAAAGAGGCTACTATTTCAACCACTGAATAAGCTATAGCATGCGTCAGTACAACACTATTCCAGACATCCTGGCACGGGCATATTTTATATAATCATCTATGTTACGCATTAAATCAGTAACACCTGTTTGTTTAAAAAGTGGAAAAAAAAAACCTCTAAAAGCGAACTTCACCTAATCCAGGTTTTGCGAGCAGGCTAAACCAAACAAACATTTTTCCATCACATAATAACCCTTATTCCCCATTGATGAGAGCAATAAAATACAGACATATATTTTTGGTTAGTGCAGAAATGAAAGAGCAAAGGAAAGAATGTGTAAATAAGCAGTCACAAGATTGGGGGGGGCAGGTGTACGTGTAAATCTCAATGCTGAAAAGCAAGGGGGAACTCAGACAATGGTGAAGCCAAGGGATCCACCCAGGCAGTCAGGAAAAGAGACACTTATTAAAGGAAAAGAATCCCTTTTTCATGGTCAAATCCTTCCATCTGCTCAACCAAAAAAATTAGACAGAAAGATCATATGCATATAAAAGATGCTACTGTAAGACAGAATCGACTTAAGATGAAAAAAGTGATGCGGGATAAACTAGAGGACCCATGTGAGATTCCAGCCCTGCATCAAGGCTTTTAGAGTTGGAGTTTTATATCGCCTCCAGACAGGAATTCAAGTCTAGCGAAGTGTGATCAGCTCTGGCCCTTCTGAGGAGTTCTCCCCCTGCTGGCAGAGCCGACAGGCGCGCAGTCCCGCAAACACGCAGCGGAGCAAAACGAAAAAACAACCAGGCCCAGAAGTGCGCCTTGTAATTTCGGCCATTTTTCTCGTCTCAGTCATCCTCACCGCAACGCACCAGCACTCGAGTTCACCTCTCACGGTCCCAAGCTTCGCATGCAGCGCGGGACCACAGGGCCAAAAATACAACCCCCTTCCCATACACTCGCACTTCCTGTTGTTCTGAGAATTTAAAAGAAAAAACTTTCACTATTTCATCATAACCATTTCAAAGCTCATTTTCGTTACCCGGCTTTCAGCCCCGCCCTTGTGCAAAATACCTCACCTCCCATTTAGTAAGACCTCAGCTCATTGGTCCATCATACAGCCATAAGCAAAGCCACCCCCTGCCCATTGCAATGCCCAGTCAGCGCACCAGAAGGCACCATCCACCCATTCGCCACCCACGGGGAGGTTCCTTACTTGTTGTTCTGGACGTCGGTCTCGAACAGGTGCTTGGAGATGAAGTGGTACTCCACCCCTTCGCTCTCCTGGCTCCTTTTCACACGGGTGGTGTCTGTTACAGAGGATCAGTGATGGGCTCAGTCTCACCTGCCCAGAAAAACTCCAAGGAGAGATAAAACTGACACACCAGTTCCATCAAAGGTCATTAGGAGGAATAGCAACAGCTCAGTGCCTTCTGAAAGCAGGAGGATCCCTCTGTGGTTCCCATGGCAGACAAATCACAACACATCTCCAAAGCATCACAGACCCCTTTCCACTGGTTCACTGTCACCTTCTTGGCTCTGACTCGTCTTTCACCCCCCTGCACCAGATGAACTGCCATGACTCACTTCTAAGCACAGGAACTTCAGAAATGCATTGCAAAGAGACGTACTCACGAGCGACTGACTAGACCAGAAAACACATCAGCCATAGTAACTGACTACCGGTACACATTTATGCCTGTGAGCAGGCAGATGTATTGGGGCCACAAAACAAAACAGAAGAGCTACCCTATAGAAACACATCAAAAATCTAAAATTACAGCCATACTATTCAAGATCTTTCTCCTGTTACTAAAGAGAAATAAAGGTTTTGAATAATATGGATATTATTGCTAAAGACTCTCCATGATATTACTGAAAAAAAAGTTGGAAAAAAAAAAAACTCCAGTAAGGGTTAAAACATTATGCCAGTAAGTATTTAAAGGGGACCTGTTCTCATTCTGATAGTAATTAAAAATGAGAAAGTAATTATGCAGGCCCCTCCCATTCAACTGGGATATGCCCCACCTAATTTGGAGGTTAAATGCATGCCATACCCCATAACTGAAAAGCAAGACACGCGTCACATTTGCAAACGATTAACGCGCATTAAGCCAAATATTGAGATGGGATTTTAATGGGAATGACATTTCGAGCATCAGGCATCCAAACTGGCCTCGCATAATTAATTCTTCACAATCCTTTAGCCTTTTCTTTTTTTGGGTAATGGCGCCCTCGCTGTGGTACCGTGTTACAACATAAATCAAGCTAATTAGCTCATACTAAAAGCGCACGCGCTTTGGGGGCTGCCAGCGCTTCACCCGCGGGCCCATAATTCCCCGGTTCTTTTTGGCGATGGGTTTGACTCAGCGGTCCTCTCTCAGCGTGGCCCATTTAGACCCGGTCTGGCGGCACAAGCAGCTGCCGCTGGGGTCCTTTGCTGGGGAGTTGGAGGGCTGTGTTGGTGCCAGGGTGTGAGGCACAGCGCCGGAGGGGGGGGGGGGGGGGGGGGGGGGGGGGGGGGGGGGGGGGGCCCCGGCCGGGCCCCCCCCCCCCCGCCGCCGCGCCCCCCCCCCCCCGGGAGTGGGGTAGGAAAATACATGTCCCCCCCTCTGCCATCCTTGGATTTGTAGGCAAAGCCCCTCCCCAACTGAACAGAAACCTCTGCATCACATAATGGGACACACCCCACCCCCCATATGCACAGATCATAAACCCACCCACCTACACACTGCTCATACGTTCTATGCACAACCATCTACCGGTGCTGTGTGTGTGTGTGTGTGTGTGTGTGTGTGTGTGTGTGTGTGCGCATGCGCGCGGGGGGTCCTTCTCCTAATTAATGCCAAGCTTCATTTGCTATCATCCTGTTTCTTTTGTTGGGGGGCTTCTACAGATGGAGGGTCCCCAAAGAGGATGATAAGGCCCCAGTATGAAGCAGTCAAGTATGAATGCATACGAAAAAGCAAGCGGCTCTGTTAACTCATTACACATGGGCCACAAAATGAAAAGACCAGTTGGTGATTTTTACTTTAAGAAGATATTTAGGCCCTTTATTCTTCTCCAGAGTGCCGAGGAAGTAAGGAAAGAGCTTGTTTGAGTTCCTTAGTAAACCAGGACTGAGTAGGAAACCAAACCTCAAAACCCGGTGGAGTGGGAGAGTGATGAGGGTGACCTGGGTCAACCCCCCCTTCATAGACTTACGGGGCACTGTCACACCAAAGTGCTGGGGATCAGAGATCAGCAGTTTCCTCTTCAGCTCGTTCAGACCGACCCCTGTGGGACCTGAGGGGACAGAGAGCAAGGAGACGTGGTCGGGACTGTAAACAAACAAGCAAGCGAACAAACAAAAAAAACAAAACAAAAAAAAACAGCATCCTGTGGGGGTGTTGTGTGGCTCAGAGGGTTTGGACGCTATGCCTATAATGAGAAGGTTGCCAGTTCAAATCCCAGGGTTGGAAGTGATTTTGCCAATTGGGCCTTGAGCAACTCTTAATTGCTCCACGTACTGTACATTCACAAAAATGAATGCCACTTTGGATAAAAGGGCATTCTAAATAAATAAAATGTAAATAATGTAAATGGATTTCAAAGCAACAGAACAAAGGCCCCACCTTTGGGTGCCAGGACGCAGGGCCCTCATGGGGGGCACTCCCCC
Source organism: Mormyrops boulengeri (assembly GCA_026781065.1). Taxonomy (NCBI): domain Eukaryota; kingdom Metazoa; phylum Chordata; class Actinopteri; order Osteoglossiformes; family Mormyridae; genus Mormyrops; species Mormyrops boulengeri. Next base: position 19,559,466 of record JAODLD010000001.1, read on the forward strand.
CCCCCCCAAACACCCCGATGTGAATATAGCCCCACACCTTTCCTGGAAGCCTTTATAATCCCACATGCACATTACAGCAAACACTGCTGTCCAAGAAGTGGTGGAAATGTCTTTAAAAAAACAAAAAAAAACAAAAGCAGGTCAGTATCAGACAAGCTCAGTTCCCTGACTGTTCGAAAGACGCAGCTTGAAAACTCAACACCCCCCCAATCCCAGAGGGCGGCTGTGTTTTCCATCACTGCCACTAAAAGAACGGGTAATGCAATATTGATTGCATGGCGGAATTTCCAAAACACAAACCCTGGCACCCTTACATGTGACCTTTGCACTCCAGACAACCATACTGTTTTACGAAGGACAGAAACCCATCTGACATCCATCAACAGGGCCCGATGCCTCCATCTTTAAAGGCGGAACAGGATGGACCAGAGGCGGCAGCTCTGGCTCACAAATAGAGCCCGGCTTTTCAGAAGCTGAGCGTGTCAACGTGAAGACGGTAAATTAATCAAGAAGGGGAGGGGGGAAAAAAAGAAAAAAACTTTCTGCGAGACCTAAATGTGATTTATTAAGATGAGGAAACGGAGTTGATTTCAGATCTGTGATAAAAGACGACGAGGAATTTGCGTCGAGCTTCGAGGAAGGGAGGGAAAAAAAGGTTCCTTGTGTGC
>JAODLD010000001.1:19611503-19631765 GCA_026781065.1 Mormyrops boulengeri
AAACATTCCATGGACACACACGTAGAATGAGGAAGATTAATATGCCTGCCTTCTGCGGTGAAACAAGTATGTCAGTAACCTTCTTTGCGCGGTTTTTTTTTTTTTTTTTTTTTTTTTTTTTAAGAAAAATTAAATGGTCAACGTGTTCAGGAGATTGCGTGCTCTGAGCGTAGCGTCCTATGTCACCGGCCGTACTAAACACTGAAGGTACGCTAGATGGCGAGCTACTTATAAATGACCAAGTCAAAATGATCTACCTACTATAAAAATGCAAAACATATATTTATGCATAAAAATATTGAGTATTCTTTAATATTATTATTATTATTTACTCAGTAGCTTACAGCAGCTGGCGTGGTTGAACGACGTATTGGGCACCCCTGGTGTAGACCATGTATACGTCGGAGTGGATCATGAAAACAACACTGGAACTGGTGAGAAAATAAAAACGCATGCATCGATATTTATGCAGTCACGTCGATGCATCGGATCGTTCGCCGTTGAATCGATACATCGATACAAAATTGATGCATTGTTACACCCCTAGTAGTTAACACAGCATAAAAACTGAAAAATTAAATCACAAAACACAGAGTGATGAGTAAAATGAGGCTGAGTAAAATGTAAAAAGTGGTACTTCATGGTTTCGTACTTTAGCTATGCTAATTTAAAGGTTTAGTGACATACACCTGGACACTAATTCATGGAAACAAGCTTAGCGCTTGTACACACTGCCCCCTGGTGGACAGTGTGCATGTGCACAACTCACATTGTTAAATAGAACCAAAGGGTGCTTCACATTTATTTCTGCATTTCACAGCAGTCAAAGAGCGGTGTACGGACACAGGGATGGCGCTCCTTAAGCGGGCTGCGTGGCCGGAAAGGGCAGCAGCACCCCGTTTCCACACATGCACGCTGCCACCATAAAGCTCATGAGGCACAGTTAGCCAATAAAAAGCCCCGGCCAGATACTCACGCTGCACTCTGCCGACGCCGGGATTTAAACCAATGACCTTCCTATCACAGGCACAGCGTCATGACCAGTGGAGCCACACACCATCGGAATTTGCATAAAAGGATCCATTACACCCACAAATCATCCATCCATCTTCTAAAAGCATATCTTATCAGAGTCACAGAGGATCTGGGGATTATCCCAGGCAGCACAGGGCATAAGGCTGGGGATCACACTGGATGAGAGGCCTCAGCTCTGAATTAAATTAATGATTACTGCAAATTCTAGAACAGAGGACAGGGCATCATGCTACCAGAAGTCCTGCTGATCTTCAGTGATGTGCCACTTATTAACATCTACCAGCTGTGCAATGTGATCCAACTCACGAGCGCACCACACCGTTAGGAATTTCATACCGACATTCACCCATTAGACAGGTTTTAATGAAGTAAGAAAAAAGGACTAAAAATAGCAGGAAATATTCTCTGCGGTGCCACTCCATGACATCACCACACATTTCAAGAATCCATCAGTGCACAAATACATTTGTTTTTAAACATTTAGCCAAGTCTTATTCACAGTGATTTCTTGCCTATCTAGATGATTTACTTGAATTACTGTGTTAAAATGCTTAACTGCTATTCAAGGGAACCACACAGAAGAGACTCAACCCAACAACCTTGAGATCAGGAGTCAACACCCTCTTAACCGCTATACCACATGCTACCTCACTTCTTGCCTCACACATTTTAATAAACAGAGACCATGAGTTGACCCTCTACAGTGGCGGGTGATATATGCCATAAGACAATAAAAGCTAAACACACAATGACTCACTCACATCAAGTCCTTAATAAAAAGGAGGAAGCGGGGAAAGTCGACCACAAGCCACAAGACAAGTCGTTTAAAATAACAAACCAACAATAATAATGCTCGCAACATGAAAACAAACCACTTTTAGTCAAGGGAGAAACACTTATTTGATTTCCGGCAGTCAAGGTTTCAAGCAGGACAAAGCCACGACAAGCTGGTGGTCGGCACTGTTTGGGCTGAAGTTAATCTAATCCAGTTTGCGGTACTGATGTTCCCTTTCCAGCACGTTCTGGCAAGGACTGAAAAAAAACTAAACACGCTCCTGCTTGTGGCTGTTTAACTGTACATGATCATAAAACGATGGCATAGAACAATCATATGGGGGGAGGGGTGCTGATGATCCTGAGTGGGTCAGGGATGAATCCCAGATCACTCAGCAGGTCTCTACCAAGCTACCATCTGCTCTAGTGTCAAGAACGTCTCACTGCTGTTACTGTCAGGGGGGCGGGGTTGACAGAATAAGGGCATATGTGGCCCCATGTGGGTCCCAGCACACTGGAGGGGGGGGGGGTACTGGAGTCAACAATTCGGAACTCTGTGGTATTACTTCCAAGTGCTAGGTTTTGCACAACACAAGAGACCTTGTGTGCATTACTCACATATTAGTTAAGGAACTAACATTATGGCACCAGAAGGCAGGCTGATGATTTGTTAACCAGATCAACCATTTTCAAAACCGAAGGTCAGAGGGTCAAATGTCAATGTGTGAAGGCGGTGGTGCACATTCCATTGTGTGTAGCATGACATGTCATGTCGCACTACTACATCGCCATAGAGATACTGACTCATCAGTATTTATACAAAGCAGTCACATTAGAACCAGCTCCTAATCACTGCTGCGATTACTCAATGTAGTAATCACTTTTATTTTTATTTTAATATAATTTCCTTTATGATTTCTAAAACGCTTCAATTCATTATAACAAATGTTTTCCTTTATTACCACAAAACAACGAAGTTATACAGAGTATTCACTTTTGGACATCACAGAATGCCTCTCATTAATATTTTAGGCGCACTACTAATCTGCTTATCTAATTGTGGGCGTAAGTAACGGAGTGCCGAAAAGCCAGCATCGGTTATCAAAAGCCCTGCAATGACATACAGTTTGTTAATGTCAAAATAAAACTAACTTAAAAACTGACAATTATTGGATTTTCTGGAGCAAAATCAATCATTTAGATTAAATCGACCAATCAGCAAAATATAATATAGATTAATCGATAGAAAAACAGTCATTAGTGGTGGCCCTACTCAAATTCAAATAACGCTTAAGCCAACCCTTACCCTAACCCTAACCCAATTCAAACTTCAATTAATGGAAATTTCATCAGGTTCATGCAGGTTTGATGTGAACGGATGCGATGGGTGCGACAGTAGCCCAGATTTTTTTGTTTGGCAGCAATCCTGTGCGTCTGTGCATGTCGACAGTCATCCAATGTCCTTCCAGTCGCTGGTGGAAATCTTGGAGATTAAATTCAGTAAGCGGGGGGTGGTCAGTCACCATAAGGATATCAAAATACAACCGTATGCTGTGTTGGATGCAATACACCTGCCCTCTCATGGTGTCGTGGAATATCACTGCTGCATGCATGCGACAAACGCGACAAGCTGCTACGTGCATAACTGCAGAAAAGTATAGCAGTAGCCTTAACCATAGCACTAATATGACGTGAGCCTAACCCTAACCCTAGCTCTAAACCTAAAAGACCTAAAAAACTTAAACCTGAGACCCCTAACAGAGCATCTGTGCGAGTTAAACATGGAAGAGAGGAATCAGAAGCCATCTGATGCTTAGCAGTATCAAACCACTAGGTGGCGCCAACTCAACGTGAACACTTCAACATTCGGCACAGAAAAGGCATGAGAGGAGACAAGCTGTTCTTGAAGTAAGAGCCAGGAGCTTGTTGAGCCGGACGTGAGTGCGCCCTCAGCCCAGCCTGCCCCCGCTACAGCGTAATCACAGAATCTTTGGCCCGTTTCCAGGGTGACAGCACAGGTGCAACACAGCAATTCCTCACCGAAGGTTGCAGGAGCTCCAGACCTGCGCGGCAGGACCTGTCACACCGACACGGCGACTCAGTGACTTCACCCCAGAGCAGGCCCCGCCCCCTCTCCAATTTTTTGTTATCCAAAGCAATCTGGGATTCAGGGCAAATAAAGGGACCCACCACTATTCCTGGGTCTCTGTGGGTGGGGAGGGGGACACAGCCATATTCCACGGCTCACCACGACAATGGAGAAGCTATTTAATAAAACTGGATGGCGCGCCTATTCCTGAAGAGAAGGAACTGATGCAGAATCATTCAGCGTTATAAGGACAGCTTGTTTGGCAGAAAGTGCCCCGGACCCGCCCGTGAAAAAGTCCTGCCACACAGCCGCTGGGAGTGTCACATTAATTTGGAAAGGATTTAATGCTAAACTGCCCTGGGGGAGATTAATTTTAGTCCTGTACCCTCCCCCAGCCCCACAACCAGTGTCCACCTTCGGCTCTCTACCGGCCCTAATGGAGAAGTAGAACGATCTGTCTGTGTTTTGTCCGCTTCACAAACCCCCACCCCCCCACCCTCTACGCAGATAGCGCCCTCGGCCACGGATGACGATCACCTTGTTGCCGGGGTAACATGAGTCCCCCACCCAGAGGCTCTTCCTCTATTTCCGCAAAAAAAACTAAGAAAACAATAATTTCATCCTATTATACAGCAGTGTGGCTTTACATAGGGCCAAATGAAGTACCTCTGTAACCGCCCCCTTCCCATTCCCCGCAGCCAATTTCCACTACACTGCTTAACTGGGTTGTATCAAAGCCTTCTGAGTGGGACACAGTCAGGATCGGCTCGGTCTAAAACCACAGCAGGGAAGAGCTGCAGAAACAGATACATTCGTGAAATTCCATCTTAGAGGAGAGCTTTAGTTTATGCTGAAGCGGCCATGAGTCTGGGCCAGAGATGTCACACACCAACCCACAACAGCTCATGCATACGGAGATGGGCCAACTGGGTCACTGACCCAAAGCACCAAAATCCATCTCACCACTGGTCTTCCTGAAGGTAGGGGGACGGCGATGAACATAAGAACATAAGAAATTTACAAACGAGAGGAGGCCATTCGGCCCATCAAGCTCGTTTGGGGAGAACCTAACCACCTATGAAGGTGATGGGGATTAGCTGGAGGGCTGGCAGGGCCACGTGAGGGACCTGCTCCGGTCCGCATAGTCAGCAAACTCAGGTTAAACACACACAGCTGTGTGTAACACAGCCACCCACCCCCCCCGCTGTCAGACCGGATAATTTTCCACCGGCAAAACGACTCTGCCAGCTTCTTAGCTAACATCTCACCGCGCCTATTGTCTCTTTTATCCCCGATCGCCCCATTACCTACACCCAGTGCTGGTCAACTCATCACAAGTAAAGGTGACCGTCTAGGGTGCCAGTGATGAAGGTTGTCTAGGGTTCAACCTAGGCTTCAACTGGCACTGCCTGCACAAACGTTAACCTGGGACTCTCAGCTCAGGTCTAGCATCTCCAGAGGCAAGCACAGCCAAGCTGTTAGAGGTCATGTTAAAAAAAAAAAAAAAAAAAAAACACACACTTTGACAACTCACACTCAAATATAGCCAGACATCTCAGATATTACAAAGCCAATTCAATCTTTGGGACACAGAATTAGTTATCGTTAAATTTGAACTAGACTGTGCACTGCATACTTTTTTGCAGCTTCTCCAGAAATCCAATGTAAGCCACTTGGCAGTAAACACAAATCACTGTCCTGATCTTAGCTTTTATAGTAGGCTGAGCTGCAGCTGGCAGTTAACCTGCATCAGGCAAGGTTATACCTGTAGACTCTCAAGATGACTTATGGAAGATGAAGTTATCCAGGATTTCCAACATAACACACAGGTCTAAACTGAAAATCATCGAGAATAATTGTCTAGAGGCAATCAAAATAAAGTTCAGACAATTTTACACAAAGATCTGAGAAACATCAGGAACTAAAGAACCAAACCAGTCATTCTTAATTCCAACATAAAAGTGTGTGTGAAGCCATAAAAGGAGGAAGGGGCATACAGGCAGAGACCTTTTCTTCCCCCTCTGTCGGTAAGTGCTGTGTACAGTTTGTGAATTGACCTGCACAGGCCTACAGAGAGGATTCAAATAGTGGTGAGGAACAGAGGCTCCTTCAATTAACTCCAAGTTCAAAAAAATTTAATTGGCGCTCGAACAAAAGTTAGCATAGGAATCGGTGCCCAAAACTGAACCTCCTCATTACTTTGAAACATGTTTCATAAGCAAACTGCGGTGGGGGCTGACAAAAGGCCTCGAGTTTTGAAGTATAACGACAAAAGTTGCGCTATGGCCAAATAAGTTTCCTCCCCAGACTCATTTAAATTTCTTTTGGTAGGGGTAGCAACTTCTAGTACAAGTCCCTTTTCTTGTCCTTGAAGAAGGAGGGGAATAAAAGATCACTGTAAATTCCCTGCGATCTTACATCCATAAAGAAGCCCATTGTTCTCCCTGGATACCGACAAAAAGGCAAAGTTATTTATTGTCGGGCTTCATCAACAGCGCCAATCAGGAGACGGCAAACACACGGAGCACCGAAAGAGAACTTCTCGATGTGTGCAAAGCCCTCATCGTAAAGCTTCCAATAGGAATGCCCTAATGTTAATGCCCACCTTCAGTCCCTCACAAAGTCGCCTATTCTTTTATTTTGATATTCCTTGAAGCCTTAAAAAGCGAGAGATAACAACAAATGTTGGAAATGCATGTGACCTGGGAATGTTCATTAATCTATCCTTTCTGGACTAAAATGTTATACTAATGAGGAAATTGGCTTTGCTTAGCACTGACCCATGCCCACAATTTTGTCTGCTGGGAGACAGGACAAGAGCACCACATTTGAGCAAAAATCAGTTCACCATAGTGACTGTGGGAATCATCACAGCAGTCAGGCTGATCTTGAGCAGCTAGAAATCTTCTAAAACTCCTGACATGAAAGACTGAATGGATGCAACGATTAGAATAGCATCTTATAGAAAAATGTTGGGTCAGATTAATGATACGGAAGAAATGACCCGGTTATGGAGCGATGTTCAGCAAGCTGGACAGACAGATGCTTCAAGGAGGAGTTGTGTGGAAATAATGTCTACTCCGATGTCACGTTAAGTCACTCCAAAATAGCCATCCCCATCATATATTCTAGTGTAACTCTGTCAAAGCACCAAATCATGCAAACATTCATTCACAAACTCCCAGGGATACGCACAGAAACTGCAGCCAATACAACATCGCTATATATCGGTGTTCCTTTCTCCATTCCAACCAAAAGCGTAGTGCTGCCCTGGTTACCTCAGACCTTTAACTGGGCGCAATGCTACCCCACAGTGTCAGCTCCCACTGGGACAACACAGGATAGGGTCCTTCATGGGAAAACTCTGAAAGCAAATCGCTGGAGCAAGGTAATCATGAATTTATAATGAGAGCAGGTAGACAAAAGATGGCTTGTGAACAAACAGCGCGTAATGCTATAGCCTGCAAGGACTGGGCGTGGCACCTGAAAAGCCGGCAGAGGAACGGCCAACTTGAAAAAATAACTCGTGCCCCACTATAATTGCAAAGCTTTTTTTTGCAGTGGAAGCTGCCTTAGGACAAGTAGCTTTGTCCAAAGAACAGCTCAGGATCCTGACAGAAGCTGCAGATATTAACAAGCTGACAATACCACAGGGCTACAGGTCTTGTGATCTTCAACATCCCTAGTGTCCCCAAGACACAAGAACAAGGGCCTAGACAGACCTCCAAACAAGACAAGGCCCCACTGTCGGTCAAACAGAAATGCATCGAACCAAATAATTGTGCCGCGGCCCCCGCCGCTCCCCCATTGGCCCTCGAGGAATGGCTTACCGAAGCCTTAGCCAGACCGCTGTGCCAGATTCTCCCATAATAATAATAAATAATACAGTCCGCACCCCCCACCTACCTCTACACTCCTTCCCAGACACTAACAGTGGCTCCCAGCCAGGCCAGACCACCCTTGCAGCCAAGCCTCTGATGTGATAAACACAAACGCCTATGTGCTTCGGCATGCACTGGATACTGAGCAACCACCATTTGCCCAAAGGTCACTTATCTGCTTCATAACCAAGTGAATCGCCCTCCGTACCAGCAAAATTCCCGCCATACTACCCATATACTTTGCATGCTTTGCAGATGATGCAAAGATCACTGCAGAGACCCCAGGATGTGCTTCGCAGGATCAGAATAGAGCTCTCCTACAAGCAAATTGCTAGCACTCGGCATTATGGGAAACCACAAGATGACATCTATAATTTAAAAAAATTAATCCATTACCTTTATTTTGTGGATTTTTGTATGCATTAATAGGATTTAGGACAAAATTTTATCCAAAACCACACAAGTGCCCAAGAACTTCTAGAAATTTAATAAATTTACTGCCTGTCAACAGATGGGCGTTTGTAACATAGGAATGAACTACAAAAACAATGTAAGGAGCCTCATTCCAGAGCTCCACGGATCAAATCTGGTTTCAAGAGGATTGAGGTTTGAAAGAGGAAGAGATTCTGAATTCATTATTCTCATGAAAAGCTTCCTGCCAAGATGCCAGTGCTGAATAAGGGAGAACCTAGTGTTGGTTGGTATACCGGTTCATACTGAAAACCGTTTTTTATTGTTATGATATGAATTTTTCTTATACCGCAATACCAGTTTAAATAGCCTACACAACGTTTGGAAAGTGGTACAGCTGGAAACTGTTTAAGAGGGGACCTTTTTCACTGCTGCACCGCTGAAAATGTACCGCGAAACATCAGAAATGGAAGATATAGCTGACGCTGGAGTTGAAAATAATGACACTGGGGTTGTCAAAAAAAAAATAAAAAAAAAAATCGATTCTCAGATATTAATTTTTAAAATTAGTATCTGATTAGATACTCATTTTCAGCATTATTGATACCAACAATGCGGTTTTCGCCTCATTCGCCAAACTTCACGCAGCTCCACTACAGCGCAGGCGCGCATGCACGCCCACACACACACACACGCGCGCGCGCGCGCACACACACACACGCACACACACACACACACACACACACACACGCGCAGCCCCTCCCCTCCTCTCAATAGCCACTGAACGCATTCGCGCTGGTTAACACACACATACCGAGTTGCCCGAACATGGCATATGCTGCAGTTAAAGGCACTTCGCAAGCTGCTTTAGTAAAAAAAAAAAAAAACGCAAAAAGTGCCGTTTGGAAGTATCTTGCATCTGAGCATGTAAAGGCTAAGGATGTCGATAAGCCTCTATGCAAACAGTGTATATAAAGGTGTGTCGACGAAGTCAAGTAGCACGTCAAACTTGGCGAAGCATCTTAAAGGCCGACATCCCGGTCTTGATGGGAAATTTCGCGAGGTCAGTAAAGCTCGCGTTCCAGCAACACTGAACTATTAAACACTTATCAAAAATATTAACTTGGCCGGCGCACACTTTAACATTACCCATTTATCTATAAGCAGTCAGCCAACAAACACGTTAACCGTATGTTATCATTATGGTAGTGGATAGGCGCAATGGCTAATAATAAAATAATATAGTTAATGTGGGAACAATGCAAAAAGGTGAAACAAAAATGTGTCCTGTAAAATCCTGTAAACTGTGGTAAACGCCCAGTCATACTTAAAAAAATAAATAAAAAAATACCGTTGTATACCGCGAAACCGATATAACTTTGAAAAATACCGTGATATAAATTTTTGATCATACCGCCCAGTTCTAGGAGAACCATGAGTTTTGGTTCTGGCAAGCTAATATCCTAACAATACTGAAGATGGTAAACTTGACTGTCAGTAGATGACTCCTCATTACCTTGCCAGTTCCGTTTTGAACTTGACATCCACCACAGCCAGAAGCCAGCAGACTTCAAGACCATATCACGTTCTTTTTAACACGCAATCATCATCCACAATCTGAATTGCGATCTTTCTTCTGAATTTTGAAACGTACGGTCAAAAATATCCAGACTCATACAAGCCTAAGAACTTATCTGTTAGCGCCAATTAAAACACAATATTGCACTAAAGACACCGTTGTCAAACTGGCCATTAAAACCACAGTTAAACTTTATAATAAAGTCGTAAAAAGCAGTCACTAAATAACATAGCAGATTCACTGCCACACTACCGAGTCCTGTTTTGGCACCAGCTGCTCATCCGCCATGTTGATAGCTCACATTGAATTATTTTTCAAATATGTCACACATAAGAGACCCTGTGATAGAGGGACACAATATAATTCGGCCAGTCAACAGCCAAATTTGGACAGTCAAATTTTACGTGAAGTTTGGGAACATTCGTAGAGGACATAAAAGGTCACAATCTCTACGGTTCACATGAAAAGTAGATGGTGGACATCTTCAAGATCGGACTGCCCACCCCTAACAGTTCATAACATAAAACTTACAACTTGCAACATAATTTTTCTAGCCATTATAGGCAATTCTGTAAACCTCTTAAGAAACCCTTGGAGAGATACCAGAGATGTGCTACTATGTAGCATGGAGGGGAAAAAAAAAAAAAGTTTGCAAATTGCACAAGAGCAAATTCTCAGTCTGTAATGCAGGGACAATCCTGAGACACCCCACATCCTCAAGTATGTCTCTGGGAACGTCGTTCACATGAGGAAAGTTCCAGCTGAAAAACAACTCAATAACAAAGCCCAGGTTAAGATGTCCCTGAAACCGAGGCAATCTGAAAGCCCCGTGTTCTCTCGTCAGGATCCGCATTCATCTTCGGTCATGTGTTCAGAATGCTGGTTTGCTGAAATGCACAATTAATGACTTTCTGTGGGGCACTGTTGCACTAAGAAGTGCTGGAATGTGGACCCTGAACACAAGACCCATGAAGAAAACGATATGAAGTATGCATTACGAGGGATGCTGGCTTCGTGGCCAGTGTTAACATCAGCCTCGTGCCCCGTCCAGTTTGGTGTAAGCTCCAGGCCATCCTGTGACCCTGGCTGGTTCGAAGACTGATGGATCACAAGAGGCATTACTTACCTGATACACAACAAAAAAAAACAACAACAAATAGTTAGCCAAATAAAGTCAGCATGGATTTGCCAAGAAACTGAGGGGAGGTGGGGTGGAATTAATCCACCCTTAGGGCCTGAGCCTGAATCTCAGCCAACATGGAACATGCACTCAGTGGAAAAATACACAAGAAAAATAGCAGGCGGGGATCAGTTTCTAAAATTAAAAGCAGGTTGACATTACTTGTTGCAGGGTCTGCAAGCTTCGTTGGGGATGAGCATTTAGGAATCAAGCAGGAAACGATTCTTACTGGGGGGGATTAGACCCTGGTACAGCATGTTTCAGGGGCCAATTAATAGAGGTGATGCAAGGGTGATGCTAACTCACTACTGCCAGCATGACACACTTCCATGTGACCCTGGCTCTTGATATCTTCTCTTATCGAGTTTCCATGACGGCAGTAATAATGCAAGTACCTGTACAAAAGGTGTCATTTGACAACCCAGCTCGGTGGTCCAAAGGCATGCAGATTGTATAGATTAACAAACAAAGGTCATGATGTTTAATTCATTTGGCTGAACCTTTCCATTTTTGCAAAAGACTTCCACTCAGAGTTCTTGGTCAAGTAGTTTGGTTACCTCAAGGACAAAATCTTAGTGGGGGTAAGCTGGCCCCAAGAACCTGTTATTTCACTGCTGGGGTTGTGGGGAGATGGGGGTGGCCATCATATGTTTTGGAGGTGACAGCCCGAAGACCTCAGAACCTGTCAGAACAGGAATAGCAGCAGGTTCGGGAGAGTTAATGCACAGTTTCTCTTATTAATTCTGGAGGGAAACGATGTTCTGGTACTGCGGCATTCCAAGAATGTATACAAGATCAAACGGGGGAAAAAAGATTGAAAAACTTGAAAACTTGTGCTTTAGAAATCAAGTGAAAACTTTTCAGTTTGAGCAGTTTAACCAACCGGCTGGTGACAACCATGAGGACATGCACTGGGCAGTGGTGGGGGATGGGGGGAATTCAAGTCTCTTTCCAAGTTAACATTTTAACAAGCTGACAAACTTTTCACTCCTGCATGCTCCGATTTCATGGTTCCACCCTTCTGTTCGGAGGGGCCGTACAAACACTGAATTAATGTCATATTTCGGCGAAGGGAAAGGAGAAAATGAGGCCGCCTCCTTTGAAGGCTGAATGGGTGGGGGCCGCTAGGGAGCAACGGGGCAGCCTCTCATCTATCTGCCTTGTCATCTATTCTGAGAGTCTGCTTCGGTCAGGGCAGAGCGACCCTTAATCAAAACTTCACAGTAACGAACTGGCGTTGAGTTCTGTAGAGCATCGATGACCTCAAAGCCTAGTTACTCTGACAGCCCTCCTTTGGAGTGGCGACACAGAAGTCAGGTGACAACAAAGGCAGGAATGTTTAAACAAGCGGCTAGACAGTCACCACAGCCTCCCCACCTCGTCCATTAACCAAACATATCTGGTTACCATGTTTCTAGCTATCCAGTTCAACCAGCCAAGAAATTCAAGCTAACTACCGGAATCTATACTTAACTGGTACCATCCCACCCAGGACTGTACACAGCCTTCCCTGAGATGATCACCAGCCAGCACCTGCTGACTGGGCTTGGATGCCAGCCAAACTAGCCCAGAGCAGCTGTTTCGCTGAAGCTCAAGAGGAGAAGTCAGACCGCCTCCAGTCAGAATAGAATCAGAGACCAGAAAGCTTGGAGAATTTTAAAAAGTGCATGAAATAAACCAGCATCACGGGCTGTTCCTCTGATTCATAATATGCAGTCGTTTCATTTTTCTGAGTAATACAACAAGCCATTACTTGCTTCTCTGTGCAGCAGAGTTGGCGCCTTTTAAACAACCCTGACAAGTACTGTGCCAGCTAAACTACTCCACACCATCTTAGCGTGAATTTCAGGGACACAGAGGATTTTTAATCTCTTTTAAAAAAAACAAAACAAAAAAAAACCAGGTTAAACTTTTAATGTAATTAAATCAATTAATGTAATTAGATCAGAATAAAAGGAACATCTTTTCATGAAGCTGAACGCATCAATTAATAAGACAAGAATCAGGACACGCGTCACCCGTTTTGAGAATTCCGAAATGAATACCGAAAGGAAATACGCATGCCATAAATTTTACACTAGCATGGTAAGGTCAGAGTGTTACAAGACAAGAGGATGGAAGTTAGGTCAAAATCAGGAACGAAGGAGGACAAAGGCGGGCGGGTGGACAGTAGTTTGACACAACCGTGAGGAGGTGCAACGCATCGGGCAGCGGTAACAAAACAGCATCTGGTGCAGCACAGAACACCCCGAGGTACTGCAACATGGAGCTGCCAGATCTGTCAACTTGCTGTTGGTCAAGTCACTGGAATCAACGAGCACCCCGGTGAGGCGGCCACATCTTGCTGGGAGGCCAAGCTCTGGGAGGAGATGCATGTTCTGCTCTCTGGGAGGTCGTCACTGAAAAAATGGGGAGTTCTAAGCATGTAGGGGTTCTCGAAACACTGCCCCGCTTGAGGCACAGACTCCAACAGGTTCCTGGGCATCCACCTGTCGAAAGCGGCATGCCTCAGAAGCTGAACCCCCTCCGTGTCTCCTGGCCGGCAACCAAGGGGGAAAGGGAGGGGTTTAACTGAGTAAGGCCTGCCAAATCCTCAACGAGGGCTCCTTCCAACTGCTCCGCCCACAAGCAGCGTGAGGGTGGTGAAGTGGATGTGTTCATTTTGGTAACGGGAGCACAGAGGCTCCCGGACGGCACTATGTTTAGAATGAAGCATGCGGCCAAAAATCGGCTAGCGGGAACAGAGAAGCGGCAGCTCATAGCCTGGCGTCTAATTAAAGGAAATAAATGGCACGTCTCCTAATTACCAGGCCGAGTCTCCAAAGATGTGCTTAAGTGCCAAGACCTCGAGAAGGAGCCTGTAGACAAAAACAAACTCATGGTCCAGGTATTGGGCAACACAGCTCAGAGGGTGGTAGTGAAAGTCATGAAAACCAAAACCTTCTTTTGAGAAGCTCACAGCTAAAGATCACACTAAACCTGAAACCATGGAGATACTCTGCTTGAATGGCAGAGTAACACAGGAGTCCGTCACCAGGAAATGACCCATGACAATGGACACATCAGGAGGGAGAAGGGCCCGCTGGCTGTCACAGGGGCTGATGTGATTTACCACTGATGTTCACAGCATCATCTGGGATAAAATGTTATTGGTCGGTCCAATTTCTGGACTTGCTGTACGATAACCAAAGTTCAGACTAGAGCGGTCATGATTTCAGATTTTCAGTACATGGTTATCATGGCCAAAAGAATTCAAGAAAATTATATAATTCTGATATCTTTAGAAAATTTGCACAAAATAATTAGAAAAATGCTACCAGTGAAATTCATCTTTAAAATTTGTTTATTGTGTGTTTTGTTTCTTTTATGGATGAATACATGTGTAGTGAGGTGGAGAGTCTGTGACTATAACTGTAAAAAGCTTAAGAAAGCAATGATATTACACAGACAGTGAAAAGACAACAAAGGGCAAAGTCCCCTTTTTGCGCTTACTGTTGATCGGCACTTCCAGATACTGGGGTGTCTAAAATCCTGCGGTTTTTACAAAATCCTGTAGTAACACCAATAATATTTCTTTTAACCGACATCAGGTTCGTTTCACGCTTGACTGCTTGTAATCGATCACCAGCCGTGAATGGGATACTCAGCCAAATATTCCAATTTTGGATTACTTGTGTTCTCGGTTTACTAAAGTCCTGTATAGCACTTTGAACTTTTCTCTGAGTGTGTGTTTATGGGTCTCGTTAGGTAGCCCGGTCACACTGGGGTGAGCATAGTAGTGACTGCTAACAATACTATGCTGCAGCAAAATCTTATGCCAATAGGAGAAAGAACTAGAGAAATGGATTTATTCCATTTTTCCTGATCTCGCCGATTTGGAGTGACATAAATGTGGCTGCACACTAACACAAAACACGCCAAACTTCACATTTCAGGCTAGTGTGAACCAAAGCTACAAGTATACCAAGATACCATGTCACTAGATTGCAGTAATTTAAAATATAAAGTCATATTTAAGAAATGGGATATTTAGGTAATAGTGTTGACCCAAAAACTGGAAGTGGACGACAGGAGTGAACACTTAAAATGACAAGGAAAGAAAACTTTTTCCCCCCAGTGACCAGAATCATTAACACCAGTTCTCAGTAAACAAAGCGACCACTGTAGTTTGCTGTAAACGTGAAGAATATGGCTTACCGTAAAATGTCAGGATATTTTTATAGTATATTTTGTTTAACTTATGATTTGAAAACCACACCACGTGCGCACAGAAAAATCCACTAAGATAGATGATGTTTCATTCTGGACCATTAAACTCACCTAATAGGGTAAATCTGTCTTTCGACTTGATTTAACTGACAGGTGTCAATAGAAAATATTGTATTGTTACGTGTTCAAGTCATTTATAGTGCATTATGGCTGTGTGAGACATCATTTAAAGTCTGTGCACCCCGCCTCCTCATTTAACGATGGCCACGGTTGGTCTCTGTGCTCAATATGAGCTCCGCTACCTCAGAGGTTACATATTAAGCACTGGTGGAAACCAGCATTGAGGAGCATGCAAGCTCCTTCCTGCTTGGCATCTAACCAGACAATTGGTCCAGAAACATCAGAGCGCCCTTAGAAGCACAATGATGAAATAAAGCACCTGGCAGGCATCACAACACGGCCTGGGAAAAAGACCGGTACCTGGCCGAAGTAGCAAGCAAACATCCATCCACCCGAACACTTATCCAGGTTAGGTGGCCTAGAACCTATCCCAGACAGCATGGGGCACGAGGCTCAGGTACACCCTGGACGTGATGCCGCTGACTAAAATTTCTCTGCTGTTTCTCCTTTCCATCACAAGAGCATTTTTAGTGGAGAACGGAATTTTAAAAACGTCCTGGTAAGCAAAACGAAACAGCGGGATGTGAAACAAATGTCCTCGGAGAGTACACAAAACCAGCCATTGTCACTGGACAAGCAATAATCTGCATGAGACAGAGAGCGAGCGAGAGAGAGAGAGAGGGGTCGCCATTGTGATGGACTTAATGAGGTCAGAGGTCAAAGAGCAAAGGCAGAGCCGGCATTGCACATCCTGGTGATGGGGATGCCAGAAAATGAGGCTGAGGGAATTCAGGCCGGAACATGTCATCATCCCCCAGCCACCCTTAAATAAATAAATATAAAAATGCCTGATATTGCACAGGGTGGCCGACATAACAATAGCCCCATATGATAATTCCATTTGTTATGATGCCAAACTACTTTATGTGGGCCATCCTGCACAACTGTGGGCCTTTTGAACAAATCATACTGTAAGTCTTGCACCCCCCACACTGTGCCTCCTTGGATAGGCTCCAGGCTCACTGTGACACTCAGCTGGTGCTCTGAGACAGACAGGACTGTGTATGATTACCTGCGTAATGACTTTCACAGAACTCTCAGTATCACGTTACTGAATTACGCTAAATTATTCAGCACCATATGATGCAAAGGCTCCTCCTTTTCTGACAGCTCAACAAACGGACTTTGGCCAACGCATCAGCTGGTCAGATGCTCATCTCCCAGGCATGGCATTGGCTGACCACGTGCATGGGAGGCGGGGCTTAAGCGTGAAATCACATGTATATAGGAAATACACAAGAGGTGGGCGGAAAATAAAACACAGATTCACAATTACATAAAACTGGTAGGATACAAACACTGCACCTTAGAAAACGGACATTACACACAAAACAAACGCATTAGCTGGCATTTATCAGACAGTCACTGGTTGCCAAAGTCCAGTTTCATCATTACAATAATGGATTGTTAATCTGCTCATGTGCCATATTTGGATTAGAGAACAATCCTTTAAATGCATTACATAAAAGTCCATAAAATCTTTGCTTTGGTTTTAACCAAATTAAAACACACACTTCGGTTTAGCACATCACATTAATAACAAGAATTAATAACAATTAATTCTTTAGCAAGCATGACAAACTCGTTTTTGGGACAAAGTTTCCAACTTATTTTTTGAAAAAGAGAAAGACGACATTTTTTACCATAAATTCTTCCATCTTCTTCAGTCACAACCGCTTATATTCAGGGTTGTGGTGAGCTTAAACTTTTTTTTTTCTTTTCTATAAAAACCTCAAGCATTATATTAAATACATAACATTGTGTGGAACCAGTTTTTGGTGAGACCAAATAGGCATTTTCTTCAGCAAACATCTGGTATTCACAACATCCTACAGAGGGTTGGAACTTAAAACTTCCTGCTACAAGTCAACTGGACTTTAGAGTAAAAAAATGGAGCCCAACATGCTATTTTTTGCTAGCCAGTAAGTTAATGTTCAGTGTTTCTGTACCCGACCTTTGTCTAAACTGCTAACTGCAGGCGAATGGTTGAGCTTAACTTTCAGCCATGATCCCTGATTGAGTCTCGAGGATCATCCAAGTTTGTTGACTTCCCATGACTGGCACATGGTCCTTCCTCTTTCTGCATTTTCTCCACACTGTCACTTATTCAGCTATTGCACACAAAATTGACAGGCTGGTGGACCTGGCTACCGGTACCTACCCTTAATTTTGCCTTTTTTGGTCAGTCTAAAAAAAAATCTCTCTCCACACTGGACCATACTGCAGCCTCAGAAGCACGGGGGGCGGATGTTAGGTCCCAGCCCAGGCTCAGTAACTCTAAAGGGTATCGGAGAGGGGTGGGCATACTGTAGGTCATTCTGACCCGACGGACCAACAATACCGCACTGTCTCGACACCCAGCAGGATGGCACCGAATAGGAGAGGCCAGTGCCACATCAAGAAGGGAGGGGGGTTCGCTGATTACGGAAGCGGGCCGAACCGAGACCCAGCTGGCGGCAAGAAAGAGCCACATTGTTCTGAATGCAGCAGACAGAGGAAGACATACTCGGGGGGACGGGGGGGGGGGGCGGGATTCACATTAAAAATGAGGAGATCCTAAAACATCTGCACAACTTTGAAGGGAAGACATTCCTCAACGACACTGAGTCCCATTCATCGGTTCTTATCGGTGTTGAGAGCCTCCCACACGCACATGCTCAGTTCTCTTAAACCGGACCCCCCTCCCATCACTAATTCAAGGCCCGTCTTGGACTTAATGAAGAAATTCCTGGCTCCCACCCAGCCCGTTTACGCAGACCCAGGTTCCCCCGAGTCCTCCCTTACCGATAAGACGTCAGGCTGACACCACATTACGAAGAAAAATAGCCACCTCTCAACTCCATTTTCAAATGCTGCTGGCATTCACCCTCTTCCACGCCTGCGAATTTCCTGCACATTAAACACAGTGAAGGTCCACGGGAAAAATGCTAAGGAGATGTACCCAGCCAGCAAAGGCCATTCAAGACCACTGATACTACAGCGATAAAACGCTAAGGAGACATGTATCCAGCCAGCAAAGGCCATTCAAGACCCCTGATACTACAGCAATAAAACGCTAAGGAGACATGTATCCAGCCAGCAAAGGCCTTTCAAGACCCCTGATACTACAGCGATAAATTCGCTAGACCGATAAAACACTCCATTAAAAAAAATGAAATGCTTTATTTGCCATTTGCACAAATATGAGTACAGGTACACTGGAGTTCTTCAGTATTCACATATCCCATCTTGCTCTCCTTTGAAACATACATGCACATTATTTATATACACTGAATGAACAGAAGTATTGAGACATCTAAAGACATCTGAGGCATCTATCATTTAAAGACTTTTATGACGTCCCATTCTGAATCCATAGGCATCAATATGGAGTTGGTCCCGCCTTTTGCAGCTATAACAGCTGCCACTCTGCTGGGAAGGCTTTCCACAAGAACATGGAGTGTGTCTGGCGGAATTTTTGCCCATTCATCTAGAAGAGCATTTGTGAGGTCAGGCACTGATGTTGGACGTGCAGGTCTGGCTATATGCGTGCTGTCCTAGTGTATCAAACAAAATACTTCTTAAATTTCTTGTCATGTAATTCTGATCTTTTTCTTATATCTGTTCTTCCGACCAGATTGCAATAAATTATTTTTTTTACTTCATTTATATCATTGTTTTCTGAGTTTTTAACTGTTTTAAAGGGGGCGTTTGTATCGTGATTCAGCGACAGGCTATTTGAATAACCAAATCGACAAAAAAGTTCTTAAGTTTCACCCCAAAGTGCAGGAAATACCAAAGAAATACTCTAGCTGGTCTGGCACTTTTGGTACTGGTCCTTGACCGGAAGTCGATGGAAAAGCGAAAGTACCATACCGGAAGTACAGTACTTGGTGTGGTGGTAAAGCGCCCTTACACACTATGTGCCTCAGCAACCAGCGACCACTCTTCCTTTACAAGGCCTGCCAGTTCATGGCTGAGTTTCTATTGTTCCTAAACACTTCCACTTTGTAATACCACTTATGGTTGACCATGGAATATCTACCAGGGAAGAAATTTCACAGACAGACTTACTGCAAAAGGGGGTCATCCTATATGGCTCATTGAGCACTCCAGAGCTCTTCAGAATGACCCATTCTTTCACAAATGTTTGTAAACCTGACTGCATGCCTAGGTGCTTGATTTTATACAACTGTGGCAATGGGTCTAAATGAAAACACCTGAATTCAAGAGGTATGACCTAATGCTTTTGTCCATATATTGCATACATACACACACTCACACAAGCATGCAAACAAAGCTTGTCATCCGAATGTCAGGCCCTTTATCCCTTAAGGCTGGTTCATACTTCTCCACACGTGTACTAGCGGACGTGTCCGCTCCAACATTTATGATGTATGATGTACATACATGTAAATGCGTGCGTGTGTGTGAGTACAGACTTGTCTCGAATTGAAAGTCTCACACTAGCATAAACTAATAATCACTAAGTTCTTACACTGCTAAAGAAACCTTGTGCATGTGAACCTCATTTAGCACAATCTGAATGGAAACCAGCCAGCCCTGAAGCCTGGGGGCCAGCAGACGACTGATCGACCAGCCTGTCTCTGGAGAAGGGATGACCTCAGTTTGCCTGGAAAACAAATGCGAGCTTGCAATGCATGTAAAAAGATATTCAAATCCACTCCAATTGCAGAGAGGGGGAGGATTTCAGATCAGAGACAGGCAGGTAAACTGGGGACGGGGGGGGCAAGTTGGGAATGGAGACATCCTTGAACTTGGATTCCATCTTTTATGGTCACCACCCTTTGGCACATCGGGACCATTTCAAGGGTGGGTGTTTTTTAAGAAATATGGTCTCTCACACACACACACACACACACACACACACACACCACTGCTAGACTGGGGACTACGGTGGTGAAGCTGGCCCTGGGCGCCACAT
>JAODLD010000001.1:19661640-19674449 GCA_026781065.1 Mormyrops boulengeri
CCACAGGGAAAGGGTGGCTTTAGCAGAGGGGGTGGTAATATGCTTTCTGAAGCCCTCCATTTAGTTTGTTCCCCCCTCCTTCCTTTGGATGTATTCATGTTGTAAATATGTTTTGTAGAGTGAAGCCATGAAAACCCATGCGAATTCAGCTTTGACACCGAAACTAATCAGCGCTCTGGTGGCTAAATGCATAGCCTTTCTACATGTTAACTTGTCTGCAGATGTTGCGCTTTCGTCAGTAGGTCTGTGAACCATTGCCTCGAGTCTGCGTGAGCAGCTGCATGCGAGCTGTGCAGCACTTATGGCGTCTTTCTGAAACTGGCTCATCTTTTTAATAACTATTAAACGATCTATCTGTTCGCTGCCTCTGACAGGACTCCAGTTGTTTTTTTTTTCTTCTTTTTTTTTTCTTTTTTCTTCTTTGTAACTCTTCCCATCTCCAATTCGGATGACCATAGCAGATAACCTCCCGTTACCGTTTTGGTAGACTTGATGCCTGGTAGCAATGGCTAAGAGATGATGCATCTAACCACCAAGCTAGAATATTCCTAGAAATAAAACCAGTGCCTAATGGTTTGAAGTCATGGGACCCCTCCCCACACCCCCTGGAGCAGTACATTTGTAACTCAGGAGTGAGGAGCATTCCCAAAGCTGCCCCTGCTCTCGCTGTGCTGAACATGCAGAGCACAAATCTCAGCCCTTTGTGGAAGGGTGGCATTGGCCCACACACTCCCACTCTTTAGGACTATTTTGTTTGAGAGTTTTTTCTTTAATACAAGGTTGTTTGACTCCTTTGGGTCAAGCGAAATTTCATTCCTTTGTACAGTTACTACAATTAATAATGGGGTAGAATGTTATAAAAATTTGCATTGATTACTGCTGTATGACGAAAGTCATTAAGTTAAATTATTTCGATACTTGGTCCCTTGCGCCCTCTATTGGTGTACTGGGGGTCACTTAAAATCAAGCTACACTCGATAGCCTATTAGCTTCGTGAAGACGCAGATGTTTAGTTTGTATTGTAATAAGGTGAGCTAAAGCGAGCAGGGGTTTTTAAGCGGTCAAGTTTTCGCAATGCAGAGCCCATTCTGAATTTGATTCCCCATGTTTCTTGAGTGTCGTAACTTTTTCTGTTCTATTTTTTTTGTACGCAAAATGACGGCGGGATAAAAGCACCTGACCTGACATCGCACTGTTTTGTGTTTGTCTTTAGCTTTATCGTCCTGCTCAGAACTTCTTTCTCGAATGGGGCATTTGTAAATGTGACTCAAGATACAACTGACCACAAATCGGCATCAAACACACGAGTAGCCTACGTCTGGTTGGACTGTAACCGCTGTTCAGAAATTAGTGGAGAAGCTCGGC
The DNA here is from genome assembly GCA_026781065.1 of Mormyrops boulengeri. NCBI lineage: Eukaryota > Metazoa > Chordata > Actinopteri > Osteoglossiformes > Mormyridae > Mormyrops > Mormyrops boulengeri. The sequence continues at coordinate 19,663,006 of JAODLD010000001.1, forward strand.
TTTGTATATTGTTTCCTAAAGTATATTAAAAAATAAAAAATTATGCTACCACGGGTTTCAATTTTATTCCCTCCTGCTATTTTGTCCTTTGCTTTGTAGCATATTTTTATTTAGAGGTGAAATTTAAATGGAGTCGGTGAAATACCTATGCAGCCATAGTAAATTTTAAGCAAAACTTAATATTATTTTTAGATACTTTATTGATCCCCGGGGAGAGAGAATCTTTACATCTCCCCAACCTGCTCTCTGAAGTTGAGTTTGCTTGGCGGCGAAGGCCAGCTGGCCATAGCAGCGCCCGGGGAGCTGGTGGTTTAGGGCCTCGCTCATAGACCCGCAGACATGCTAAGGCCGGACTCGAACCGGCGACTTTTTGATCACTTTTTTTTTTTTTTACGTGAAAGGGAATTACATTAAGTTCTACCTCATCGCAAAGCAATTTTTCGGTTTCCGCATAAATGTGCTAGTAATTATTAATCCAAACAGCAGAAATTATCTCGTAAATATATGAGATACATTATTTTGCTATCGGAATTAAACTTGCACTTCCGCGGAGTTTCAGGTTACACGGTGGTTTTTAAACCAAATCCTGAGGGGTCACGGCGTATATTTCCAGGCTACCTTCAGCGCGAGATTGTGGTATCAACTTAGTCTAACTTCTCAGTGCTGAGGTTAGAGGTTTAGATACATCTGGGAAACCTACGCAAACTTTGGACCTCTGGCGGTGAGATTACCGCTGACCTAGATCAAGTGTGAGCAGATCCGGCGAATTAAGCGTGGCAATAAACTTAAGTTTAATGTTAAAATTTTGAGGAAAACTGAAAGACGCTACTGACATGATTATGGAGTCGGTTGATCGTCCACTATTAAAGCAAATTAATGGAAGCTGCATATTTTTATTTTACGGCATCATAACATTCGCGCGTAAAGGTATCGTATTCATTTATATAAGCTTTCTTTAAAATAAACAACGCAAACGGACCTGTTATAACCACGATCAGCTCTGTGGAACATATCGCAAATTATAAAAATAGTTTTTATTTTTTCTTTTAATTATAAAAAGGGGCGATTATAAGAGTAAAATGTGTAAATCGTTTAGAATTGCGTAAAATTTAAGCGAAAACCTATGACGGTATTATTTCAACTCCATTAAGCAGTCAATTATATTGCTCCCATCGCTAAATGATACCTCTATTAATCTAGACCAGCGCATACTAGCCCTGGCCAGCTATTCAGAACTAATTTCTACTTGAATTCCTACAAAACAAACGCAATGTACAGCTGTAGCCAAAAGTTTTGATAATGACGCAAGTATTGGTTTTCACTAAGTTTGTTACTTCCGTGTTTTAGATCGTATTGTCAGATGTTTCTATGGTATACTGAACTAAAATTACAAGCAAAGACTTTTATTGACAATTACATTAAGTTTATGCAAAGAGTTAATATTTGCAGTGTTGTCCCTTCTTTTTCAAGACCTCTGCAATTCGCCCTGGCATACTGCCAATCAACTTCTGGGCCAAATCCTGACTGATGGCAGGCCATTCTTGCATAATCAATTTTTGGAGTTTGTCAGAATTTGTGAGGTTTTGTTTGTCCACCGCCTCTAGAGGATTGACCACAAGTTCTAGGATTAAGGTCTGGGGAGTTTTCTGACCCAGGACCCAAAATGTCGATGTTTTGGTCCCTGAGCCACTTAGATATCACTTTTGCCTTATGGCACGGTGCTCCATCATGCTAGAAAAGGCATTGTTCGTCACCATACTCTTCTTGGATGGTTGGGAGAAGTTGCTCTCAAGGATGTCCTGGTACCATTCTTTATTCATGGCTGTGTTCTTAAGCAAAAATGTGAGTGAGGCCTCTCCCTTGGCTGAGAAGCAACCCAACATATGTATGGTCTCAGGATGCTTTACTGTTGGCATGACACAGGACTGATGGTAGCGCTCACCTTTTCTTCTCCAAACAATCGGAAAGGGCATTAATCAGAGAAAATGACGTTATCCCAGTCCTCAGCAGTCCAATCCCTGTACCTTTTGCGGAATATCAGTGTGTCCATGATCTTTTTCTTGGAGAGATGGATTATTTGCTGTCCTTCTTGACACCAAGCCATCCTCCAAAGGTCTTCGCCTCATTGTACATACAGATACACTCACACCTGCCTGCTGTCCTTCCTGAGCAAGCTCTGCACTGGTGGAGCCTCGATCCCACAGCTGAATCAACTTTAGGAGACAGTCCTGGCACTTGCTGGACTTTCTTGGGCGCCCTGAAGCCTTCTTCACAACAATTGAACCTCTCTCCTTGAAGTTCTTGATGATCCGATAAATGGTTAATTTAGGTGCAATCTTACTAGCAGCAATATCCTTGCCTGTGAAGCCCTTTTTGTGCAAAGCAATGATGACTGTACATGTTTCCTTGCAGGTAACCATGGTTATCAGAGGAAGAACAATGATTTCAAGCCCCATCCTCCTTTTAAAGCATCCAGTCTGCTATTCTAACTCAATCAGCATGACAGTGATCTCCAGCGTTGTCCTCGTCAACACTGTCATCTGTGTTAACGGGAGAATCACTGATTCTCAGCAGATGATGTCAGCAGGTCCTATTGTGGCAGGGCTGAAATGCAGTGGAAATGGGTTTTTTTGGATTAAGTTCATTTTCATGGCAAAGAGGGACTTTACAATTAATTGCAATTCATCAGATCACTCTTCATAACATTCTAGAGTATATGCAAATTGCCATAATAAAAACTGAGGCAGCAGACTTTATGAAAATTATTTGTATCATTCTCAAAACTTTTGGCCACAGCTGTATATTTTGATGTTTAGACTAAACGCTAGTGGGCGCGATTCAGTCGTGGACCGGATCTTGGATGAAATTCATTCTGAATGTCTCTGGACGTTTCATTCTGAATGGTGTACATCAGGGGTTGCCAATCTTATCCGCAAATGGCCGGTGTGTATGCAGGTTTTCGCTGCAACTCCCTAATTAGGTCACTGATTAGAGGACTGATTGGCTGAAGAGTCCTCACACCTGGGTTTGAACAGCTGACCTAAAGGTTACCCCAAAAACATATACATTGGTACCTTGACTTACGAGTTTAATTCATTCCGTGACGGAGTTAGTAACTCAAATTACTCGTATGTCAAATTAATTTTCCCCATTGAAATGAATTGAAATTACATTAATCAGTTCCGGACCACCAAAAAACACCGCGTTTTTTTGTTACATGTTTTTAAATAAGGAAAATGTGGTTATAAATGTCCGCTGTTTAGAAAATATTTTAACGCCCCTGGCTGGCGTTATAGCCTTTATCGACTCCTTCAGCTTCAGTAAGGTGCAGATTGTAGAAGCGCTACGCTCGTACTGCTTCGCCAAGTCGACTACACCCACACTTTGGTCATGTTTTTCAGTAATTTCTTTCTTTAATTTCAGTTTGATACTTCCACTGCGAGCTAACCGCTTAAAGTGAGACCCGGGATACTGGGCGGATGTTTCGGTGTTCACTGCGCCAACTAGCGGTGGGTTTTCTGAAGCTGGCTCGTAACCCGAATTTTAGCTCTCAACTCAGAACAAAAAATTGGCCGAGAGACGGCTTGTATCTCGAAAAACTCGTTAGTTGGGACACTCTTAAGTCTAGGTACCACTGTGTGTGTGTATGTATGTGTGTGTGTGTATATAAATAAAAATATCAGCACTTTGTTTTCATTGGTTGTTTTTTTAAGTAGCATGGGGCAAAGCTTCAGTGTCCCAATCTACCCGATGTCCCACTTTTGAGGAACCCTATAGAAGATTACATTTTAGTTTCCATGTCATAACTGCATTACTTTCCAGTGATTTTTTTTTAATTAAGCCTAATTGTTAGAGAAGCCACAATTTTCCATCGTAAATGTGTCACGGTAGATTCTGTTTTATTTTTACGGAAAAATCGAGGGTCTGAAAATTGGTTGAGCACTGGGCCAAGTCTCTAACGGGGCAAAAAAAAAACCCAAACGCGGTCAATGAGTAAGTGGCTCTCAAACATTTCCCACCCATTAACAAACCTGATATTCCACTTCAAAGCTATAGAAAAAGAAAAGACACAAAGAGGCTGTCTGGTGTCGACTGGGCTGAACCGTCGTGGGGGAGGCGGTGTGAGATCTGCCGAAGCTCCGGTCCGAGTCTGCGGGTGTGGCTGCTGGCGCCCTCCTCAGTCCATGGGCGCCCGTCTCAGGTGATGTGTTCTTATTTACGCCTACCTAATTTGCCTCTAAGAATACAGGCCGTTCCCGGCAGGGATCCTCCCTTCCCAGTCTTTGAAGTGGTCGTATGGCGGCAATTACACGCCGTATAGAGACAACGGCATTTCCCAGTACGAGTGGCCCTCTAACACCTTTATTGCTGGCTGACTTGTGGGCTAAGGTTCACTCTCCAGAGGCAAAAGACTCGCACCTGCAAAAGTTTACTACTCATTAACTTTGTACAGATTAAATCTGATTAAATGATAAGAATGCATTTTAAAACACGATACTGCACATTTTACGTCGGGTAGGAAATGTTCGTTTAAAATGTATTGATTTAAAAACAATCTGAAACCGATCCAACGCGCATCGATTTGACGAGAAATACATACGCACTTCCGTTTTGTGACTGTAGGTGTCAATATTCAGTCGTACCACAGCTAGGCCGTCCGAAATGGCCCTTAAATTATAGAGCTTTAAGGGGAAGACTTGCAGGAAATTTATCACCACTTATAAAAGAAATGCTAACCTTTTACCGTACTCGACATATAAACGAATATATAAATATGGTCAAACGTTTATGAACTTGCCAAACAATACAACCTAAACTGCTTCGATTTCAAAAGCAGTAAAAAGTGGATAATTGCCGGGTCGCTTTCACGTGACGAAAACATATGAATCAGCTTTAACCGGTTTCGTGATAGCGAGAATTTTAAAAACGCAGTTTTAAAAGGGGGCATGGGAGATAATTGTAGGAGGGAAGACATGCAATTTCAGACAGGAATCTCATGCTTGTACTATCAGGACCAGACAGTGATCTATACAGCTGCCTGTGCGTGCACCGAGATTACTGCTGATAACCAGCAGCCCAGTATTTGTTCGCCCTTACACAGCGAAGAGTGGAGGAAACAGGGACAGGCTACACGCAAAAAAAGATTTCTGAAAGGAGGGCGTTTGCCGGAGCCCGACTGAAAAAGAAAGTATGGTTTAGTTAAAGAAGCTGGGCGGATGATGCAAAGCAGATTCTTGGCTGGCGCCTGAGCGTCATTACATATAATTACAATAATTGCCGCCTATGCAGCGTTATTTCTGTACGCCTGCGTCCCCCGGAGCGGAATCGCTGTCTTCAACCCGACTGACATCACGGTGACGACCATCTATCTATGACGCGTAATTTAAGCAGTAATACTAATGAAAACAATTAGGCATGCAAGGACAAAGCAAGAACAATTAACAACAAGGGTGTGTTTATGAATCAACATGAAAAAACATATCGATAGGCTTGATAAATTAGTTTTAATTGTCTATGGGAGCCTGAATATATTAAAATAGGGCTGTATAGTATTTCTTGTTTATAATACGTAGGCCTATAATAGGTTTATTATCCTTCAATATAATAAAGGAAGCAAGAAACGTATTCGCTTCAGTGAGTGTAGTTTATTGACAGCAATTGGTGCTTGTGATCTGTTACATTATTTTCTTCAGTATTTCACATTTCTATAAAAATGATAATATATTTCTTTTATAAGCATTTTGGATATTTGAAATGTGCTAAGATACATACGTGAGTAAAAGTATCTATGACTAACAATCTGTAAACCTATTAAAATACTCCCGAGCACAGTTTGAATACGAATTTATTTTGCTTGGTTTCACGTTTGCTTTGCTCAAGTCTTGATGTAGCTAGACGATCTTAGACCATACCTACATTAAATAAAAACCTCGTTGTGTTCTGTCTTCTTTCTGGGTCTTTTACAAGCTTTGAGACATCAGGTTTACTCTAATAAAGTAATCAACATATCACTGAGCAGATCGGATTTTGATATCGATCAGACTGTCTTGCGTTTTGCATTGGATTGCTTTGGTGATAATTGAGTGACAGTCTGTCTGCGTCGTCTCGGTGGCGCCATGCGGTGTTTTGGGTTGCTAATTTCACTAACCGCCTGCCTGCTCCGCCTACAACATCCATTCGCGACAACTCCGTATCTTACGCAGACACAGAAAGGTACTTACCTTTGCCCTCGGCTCAGATGCTATACACCCAAAGATAAAATGATAAAGTAAACGTAGGAATTTTACGAATTCTTAGGTCAGTAAATACGTGGAGTCAGTCCATAAGGAAACCTGTTGGCCATTTCTTGCCTTAAACCAAATTACCAAGAATTTTAAATTAATGTGAAAATGCAGACGTTCTACTTTAATGTTACGATACCACTATACACGTGATAAACTAGAATCAATTATACTTGTATAACTTTGTCCACGAATTTGTGATCACAGATTCCAGGGGTGGCGAATTTGAACAGTAATGATGCGCATTGCATCTGCAAAAATAATTATTGTACCTGGCATCACACAGCGCATACCCCCATCCCCCGTTCCCCTTTCTAATTCAAAATAGGCGGAATCATTGACTGTCTGACCGCATCAGTAACCAACCATGGTCTTAGTTGCCCCTCCGTGTCTAAGAAATAATCCAATCGGTTTATCGGGGGCGGGGCCATAGTTAGGTTGCAAAGCAAGACGCAGCTATTTCTTTAACAGTGAAGTCTTCGCTGCTGGTGGCTGGTGGTTTCAGCGGTGTTAGCAGCATTGACGAGCTCGCCGGCTTCTTCTCTGGATTATTATATCGGTAAATGCAAATCCATGCCATGGTAAATATTACACCTGGCGGCTGTTCCCAGTCTTTACTCGTCACTTACGCATGGAATGCATTTTTGTAGCATCCAGCAGCGTTGGCTTTCTCGATAGCGAAGATACCTGGATTATGTAAACTTAGATGTAGTTTTACGTGCAAAACCATTAAGCGATTAAAAAAAACCTGCTGGAGGTTTTTGCCTGCGGGAACTCCAGCGTTAGTATTCGTAGTATTAATGTGACGATAATTACGAGGTGAACGCTACGGACCAAGTGACCAAAAAAGCGTAATAGGAGGCATATTTGTGTCTTAAATGGATCGCCATTCCAGCTTCATTTCTATTTGGCTTCAGTTGGAACTTTGCGCCATGGCTGTTCTACTAACTAAAGGTAAGCATTTATCCGTACCTATGATTAACGTGAGCTGGGTATCTCCAAAAAGTTTAAGAGTTATTCTCACTCATCTCTGGTGTATTGCTACAGATAGACTGGCTCACCAAACGTGATTTTAGGTGGCTTGAGTTTTACTTGGAAAGCAAAGCTACTTGATTTGTTTCCCATTTGAACAACATTCATCTAAGTGCAATATATTGTATCTGTTTCACACCTTTTTTCAGGGCGGATGCATTCAGTTCAAAATTATGTATCTCTGCCCTCGGATACTTCCGATATCCAATTTGTTATATTTTGTCTCAGTTTTATATGCAAATTCCACATGAAAATAAGCAAAAAGAATAAACTAAGTTAGCACTTAGGTCAAGCGCAACTTTTCCTATGCTGTGTCGAAAAGAGAAAATCACAGGCTGAAGGGATCCCGTTACCTTCTCGAAATTGCCTTGATGTGCTTGAAACAGGCTGAAGATTGGATATATGTTCATCTAGCTTCAAGTTCATCTAAGTTGAAGTTTTCCTCCCCCGATTAGGCCTAAATGGCAAGTTCGCAACTTAAAAACAAGCATGACAGTCGAGTTTATTAACGACAGAGCTAGATAAACCCACGGAATCAAACCAGCCAGATGCAATTCGTTTAAATGTCATGTTTATATAATTAATTCGTTTATAGTAACCGTTTTCAATTCATTGTTTTCATCCCATGTCTAGGGTCCAGACGGAACATGAAACCGTAACCTTTCTAAGCACATAAATCCAAACTAAAACCATCCTTTCATCCAGTGAAAGGCCCGTGTTTGGGTCTCAGCCCATGTGGAATCCCAGCAGTAAGGGTACCCGCAGATCACTTGCAGAATGGACATAGCCTAGTTCAGAGAAAAAATAAAGAATACGATCCATAGAACATACGTGCATCTGTTATTCTGTAGTTTAACTAAATTAATCGTCAGAAAACACGGCCCCACTTGTATGTATGTGTGTTTTAATCCTATAATTCCTAAAATCATTTCGGATGCGACCCGTCACCCCAGTGTGCCTTATCCCCCCGGTACAGCCTCGGCTGCGAGCGAAAAGGATCATGCAGCTCATTCGCTCCACTTTTTATGAGTTTCCATTTGGATTTAAAGAAATTGACTTTGGCAAACAAACCACTAATTATAAGCTACACGGTTTCTGTTTCATAATGGTGCCTAAAAGGGTCTTTTTGCACGGAAATCGCCAAAGTAATAACTTGCCTTCTGTATATTTCGTTACCTAACATTTTTCAGTTATGAAGCTTTCTTTTTTTTTGTTCCGGCTTTTTCGGGCCATGTAGCTGTTTCTGGCGATTCGACAGCCGCTAGTGAAAAATCGGAGACATTTGGATAATTTGATTTCCGATCCCATAAATCACGGTTTAAATGAAGGTTTCTGGGGGACAACTCGTTAACCGATTTCTGGTAGACCATATGCACTGCTTTTGAGTGTTGCACACCGATAGTTCGACTTGACTACCTTTTCCCGAACAACTGTAGCCTAAATCAACTGCACGTGTATTTCACGAACTTTAATTATACGGAAGCTGCTGGCGCTTGCTCGGGAATTATCAAATTAAAATTGAGACTCACTGTACATATGTGTCTTATTATGGAAATTGACCATCAAGGATTCCTCCGGCTCTGGTTTAAAAGAATCATAGTAAAATCGGTGTAGTTGCTGCACTGCAGACACTGGGCAATCTCACAAACCTGGTTTTTCTTCACAGTGGTATTTTTAATTTTTAATTTGCAGGAGAAATCCGGTGTTACTGCGACGCACCGCACTGCGTGGCCACTGGCTACATGTGCAAATCCGAAATGAACGCTTGCTTCACCCGTGTCCTGGACGCGCAAAACACGAACTCGCCGCTCACCCACGGCTGCGTGGATTCAAACGCCACCCCGGCCGAAACCTGCGCCTCTAAAACGGACGATATGACGGCAGGCTCCGCAGCTCCGGACTGCTGTCATGAGGACATGTGCAATTACCGCGGCCTCCACGACCTGGCGCACGGCAGAGACGCTTCAGGTACAGGATCGCCGCTTAATCTCTTAACCCGCTTTTTAACCGCTTAAGTAACCACAGCATTGCCCGCTGTTTTTTCTAACGGCTTAATCATATTAGTTTTTTTTTTCTTAAAGAAATGCCATTCCCGAGCTAAGTCATCCTTTTTAATGTCCCCTCTTGCCCTCTTTGCGAACTTTACGGGAAGCGTATGAATCTGTTATTCAGGGCTCTCGGATTTATTAAGTGATGCATTTTGGACTGATGGGGTAATCCGCTGGGTATGAACTCTGTTTACATTAGTATTAGAATATATCAAAATACCGCAGCTTGACAGATAGGTATAAATATATAAATAACCAATGTGCGGTGTAATGTTTATGATTCTTGCTGCACGTTTGCTGTGCAGTTCCCGTGGTTTAAGGCAAATGTTTCAGTAATCTGGGCATGATAACACATATGTGGTAAAGTGAATATGACTCTGTTTCCTGCTATCAGTGGGTTTGATTTTGGTCTCATAAGTGGTGTTTTTTTTTCTTCTTTAATAACTTTCAAGAATACGGAAGCCGGTACCAGTCAGACGGCAGCAGGAACTTGATTACCAGAGTGCAAGACTTGGCGTCAGCCAAGGAGGTGTGGTTCCGGGCGGCGGTGATCGCAGTGCCCATCGCCGGCGGCCTCATCCTGGTGCTGCTGATCATGCTGGCCCTGCGCATGTTACGCAGCGAGAATAAGCGTCTGCGCGCCCAGCGGCTGCAGATGCTCTCGCGGTTGCACTACAGTTTCCACGGACACCATGCCAAGAAGGGACACGTAGCCAAGCTGGACCTGGAGTGTATGGTTCCGGTGACGGGCCACGAGAACTGCTGCTTGACCTGCGACAAGATGCGACAGCCGGACGCAGGGAACGAAAGGATGCTGTCACTGGTCCACTGGGGAATGTACAGCGGCCAGGGAAAGCTGGAGTTTGTATGATCCCAACAGCAGACTGCCCTGGGACCACTTCTGACTTTTTTTTTGATAATTTTAAATAATAAAGACAGCAGCCCTAGTGGTTTGCTGTGAGGCACTTTACTTGAAATAAAGACTCGAATCAACAAGAAGCTGTAATTTAACTTGAGATGGTGGGAGATTTTTACTTTTTTTTTTTTAGACCCGGAATGAATCCTGGACTCTTACTGATTGCTGAAGGATTCCAAATGTCTCTTATTTGCACATTTTGTATAAAACAACATGAACCATGTAGGTTTTGTTTTAAGAGAAGCTGAATAGAAGAAAATCCACACTGAGACCAGGGTAAAAAGACTCTGAGGAGGATAAAATTGAATTCAGTGTTACTGTAGGTGTGCACACTCCTGTGTGTCTCGATTCCGCTTAATGTAAAGATTTAAAATATATTTTTTTCGGATAAGAAATGTTTGGCCTTCTGTAATTTGTCTGTGTGTGCGGTGAGCGTGGGGGGGGGGTCCACATTTGCTGGCAGGCCAGCATGGGGCAGCTCTTTAGGAATAGCTACTCAGAATAAGGACCCCAGTTACGAGGAGTATGTTAGACTGCATTTGCAAGTTGCTCATATTTTGGATGTTTATGCTCTAATATCTTCCTGAGACGTAGGCGTAGAAGATCTGTTTTCTTTTTTTTTGTTGGTGGTTAAAATGTACACCCCACAATTGTGTTGTCATTTTAAAGCCCTAACTGTCCCCTTTAAGGGACAACAGGACATAATACAGTGGCATGTATAGTATGAGAGAGATGACTAAGGGGCTGTTAAAAGGGGGGGGGTGTTGGATTGTCTTAAGTGCCCCTGAGTGATGGGTTCCTAAAAAATTCGGAACACAATTGGATTTGTCTGGGTTGAGGGGCCTAAATGATATACTTTCATGGGCCCAAAATCTCTAGTGGTGCTTCAGGATATGAGGGGTAAAAAACCCAATGTCCTCTCCAGAGGACAAAAATAAATCGCTCGGGTGGGAGGCTATTGGGCTTTCCCTTGCTGCGTTAGGCTGGTGTAATTTATTTTGTAATGTTTTCGTTAACAGTGGCACAGTGTTTCTGTGTTTGGTTTCTCGTTGCCTTGTTTCCCCAATGCTAAGGGGTGTTTTTCTCATTATAACCTGTGCAGCGTGAGAACTCTATCGGGGGGGGGGGGGGGGGGGGGGGGGGGGGGGGGGGGGGGGGGGGGGGGGG
>JAODLD010000001.1:19681585-19695016 GCA_026781065.1 Mormyrops boulengeri
AAAGAAAAACTCCCTCTAGCAGGAAGAAACCTTGAGAGGAACCTAGACTCGGAAGGGGACCCCATCCTCCTCTGGGCATCCTGCTCATAGTCCTCTTGTATCCCACTGCAGCCTGCTTGTATCCTGCTCATAGTTCTCTTATATCCCACTGTAGTCCACTTTTATCCTGCTCATAGTCCTCTTGTATCCCACTGTAGTCCACTTTTATCCTGCTCATAGTCCTCTTGTATCCCACTGTAGCCCACTTGTACCATACTCATAGCCCTTTTGCATGTAGCTCATTATTTACGGTGGCAGATGCCATACTCTGTGATTATCCTTTTATATTCCCAGCAGCCCAATATAACTTAAGACATATTAATTAATAATTAATTAATAATTAATTAATATATTAATTAATAACAGTGGCACATTTACAGTGATACACCTCATTGTCTTCTACGGCACCTAGTTACAATCTTCTCTAAGCACTTAGTTACTTTTGCTAAATATCCAAGTCCAGTAGCATGAGTGAAGTGGGACTGGATCAGGCATAGTTTGCTCATAGGACGTGAAATAATGTTACCTCTAGTAAACAACATACTAGTAAACATCTAGTAAACTGCACAGTCTGGAACTGATTTGACACTGACTGGATTGTTTGTCCTCGCCGAGTGATTGACATTCAGGTTTATACCATTATTAATGCAACCATAAACACCCAGAGTGGGATTACTTACAGACTGGCTATAGCCCTGCTGGCATGCAGCGATGTGTGTTTTTGTGCCTTTTAAGAGCTTCTGGTTTTAATATCTTTCCTTAAGAGTCAGGGCCTTTCGCTCCTGTAAAGATCCCTTATTAAACTTGCAGAGGGGGTGCACTGGCGTTTCCTCTGCCATTTCAAAATGAGTCCAGGGCCGTCACTGAGTGGGGGGGCTTAATAGCTTTTTCCAAAGCCGATCCCCCCCGAGACGAGCTGTGTGCATTTTATGCCAACACTGGTCGGCTCCACCTCAATAAATACATTGAAATACTAAGTATTATGGAGTATTATATAGATAAGCGGCATCCAGATTCCTGGGCTTGTTTTGCTTGGTCTGGTATCCTCTGTATGCACAGGAAGTCGCCGCTGCATTCATGTGGGGACCCCACCGCCTGGTGCCTGATCAGAATCTCTGCCTCTGCATTCAGCTAAGCATCTTGTGTGTGTGTGTGTGTGTGTGTGTGTGTGTGTGAGGTGGGGGGGGGGGGGTCAGTTACTACAGGCAGACTGTGACAGCATATTTTCCTGTTGCCAGAAACCCCATGGTTTCCTTGAAACAGGACACGTCTACAGAGAGAGAGAGAGAGGGAGAGAGAGGGAGAGAGAGTAAGAGAGAGAGAGAGACGCTTGGTTCTCACAAGGGTGCCCTGGAGTTTTCCACCAGCCTTGCGGTGTCAGTTGTGATGTCATGTATTATTAAAAAAACACACAAGTCCATTGAAAGGGTTCTCTCGCAGCCCCCGCCCCCCCAGAAAAAAAATCATTACAATTCTCTCATGCTTTGGGGAGACTGTAATGAAATGCCAAGCGCCGCTGGTTAGAATGCAGCTGGCCTGTCTCACCCCACTTCAGCCAACACCGTGGTGGAGAAGGTGCGACTGCCGTTGGACGGGTGATCCATTTGATCTGGTGGAGGGGGTATGGAGCCTCTCGGTGAATGAATAGTGGATGCTGGCACTGGTTGGAGGTGATGACGGCCAGGCAGCTGCCAGCAGGGAGTGAGTCATGGGCCGAAGCCCTTTGCGGCATTACGGGGACCTGGATGGGGAGCTGACCAATCCCATTTAAGAAATAGTAGGACAAAGGAGCTAAGTTCATTTGAATGAACCCTGTAATGTGAGGCACAGATACCAGAAAGGGAGCATGAAACCTTGTTGGTTGTGGTGTAGCTCAGTAGGTTAGGTATCTGTGCCTGTTTTCAGAAGCTAGTGGGTTCAAGTCCCATGTCCAGCAGCATAATCACATGAGTGGTGGGTCCCTCAGTAGGGACCTTAACCCAACTCCTTGAGGGTTGCTGGCTGACCCTGCTCACTCACTGCAATGCTTTTCCCACATGAATGTTCAGTTTTCGAAGGTTCAAGATGGCAGTGCGCAGTAGTGCAATGGCAACAGCATGTTTGTAAATATTATAAATAGTGCAATCAATTGCACTACTAGGGTAGCTAGACCTATGAAGGATTCAGTCAACACCTTCACTGCAATTGGACCAAGGGAGTTCAATTGAATTTCCGAAAGCAAACAACTCAAAGCTTAAGGCTAATCAGACCAAACTGGCTATTTCATCTCTCTTCCTGAACTACATATGCTCACTGGATAATACAGTGGACTTGCTACGAGTGAGACTGAGTGTTTATTGGAAGATGACAAACTGTTGTGTCCTTCTCTTAACTGAAGCCTGAACATCATACTGGTCTCAGAGTTTCAACTCGACAAACCCCTACTCCACCGCGCTGATCGGAATGCCCTGCCAGAAAAAACCCTAGGAGGCAGAGTCTGCATATACTTAAACCAAGGTTGGTGCGCAAACTGCTCTCTTGCTAGCAGCCACTGTTCTGCGGTAGAACACCTCACAATAAAATGCCGACCACATTATCTGCTATGAGAATTTATCGTGGTGTTTATCATGGCTGTTTAGCGCTAATGCTAATCACATGCTCAGCGAACAACATCATTTGCTCGTTCCCAAAAAAGCACCCATAGGCTGTCTATGTAATCACGGGTGATTTCAACCATGTAAATCTGACCAATATTCTCTCGAGGTTTCACCAGTATGTCACCACTGCCACCGGAGGAGAAAATACGCTGGACCGCATGTACACAAACAGATGGGGAACATACAGAGCCATCCCTCAACCCCACCTCAGTCTTTCTGACCATATCTCCATCAGGCTGGTTCCTGCTTGCTGTCCATTGGATGGTTGATCCATATGATCTGGTGGAGCGGTATGGAACAATGAAGACCAAGAAGCCATCTGGCAAAGACCTGTGTGGCCAAGTGATGCTGCATCTATTTCAAGTCCACATACTGGCAGATCTTTAGGGATACAGCAATCACAGATGGACACGTGGACCTGGACGAGTATGCAGTAACTGTCACCAGTTGCATCAGCAAGTGTGTGGAAGATATTACTATCACAGGGATAATTACCGCCCACCCCAACCAGAAACCCTGGCCATATTCAGAGACCTGCTCTTTATTGAAAATCTGATACTGTCACTACTTGGTTCTTTCCTGTGCATTTGGGTGCTGAACCTCCTGACAAGTAGGCCTCAGTGAGTCAGAATTTACAACATCACATTCTTCATCATCATTCTCAACACTGGTGCCCCTCAAGGATGCCTGGTGACCCCCCCTTCTGTACACGACTCACGATTGCACAGCAAAACACACAAGCAACCATACTGTGAAGTTCCCAGATGACAATACAATGATGGGACTCAGTGACTCAATGATGAGTCAGTGGAAAGAACTGGAAGCATAGTGCAAAGATAAAACTTCTCCACCAAGAGCAAAACGAAGGAGATGGTTGTGGACTTTAGATGGCCCTGCACCTCCCGCACCCCTCTTTATAACGCAGGAGCAGCTGTACAGATGGTTACCAGCTTTAAGTTGGGAGTACACCTGTCAGACAACACAGCCATCACCGGACAGAAGGCCCACCAACTGCTGTGCTGCAGAAAGATAGGCATTGCAGCAGGTAGTAAAGACTGCCAACCATCAGGAGGTGCAGGAAGTAGGCCCCCTGCATCATGAGGGGCTCCACCCACCCTGCACACGCTCTGTTTGCCCCCTTGTATCTTTATTTTTTTATTCAATTCTTCTAACCTACTTGATACACTTTCCTTTATATTTTGTACTGCATACCGGACACCAAGGAAACATTTTGTCCCTATACATTGCGCAGTGTATTGATGTATAGGAATGACAATAAAACCTTTGAATCTTTAATCCTGAGAGGTAAATAAATAAAATGTAGGTAATTGCTGACAGCAGCAGAGTGGTTTCTCACCCTGGACCCCAGATCCAGTATCCTGTGAGAGGCTGGGATGTCTGGGATCTCCACACCTCAGGCCTAGTTGTAGCTAAACACGCACCCTGAGTGCAGAGGGGGGAAGAGAAGACCCTGAAGGCAACCAGGAGGTTCATGATGTCAGCTAGCATTTTAGCTATAGCCAGAACACTGGGGCAGGTTGCTGCTTTACGTCAGACGTGGCAGTGAGCTCAGACGCCAAGTTTCAAGGGGAACGATTGTTCCTTTCAGCATCCTTGAACGCGCTCAAACGGGGCTCCGTGTTGCTGCTTGGAATCATCTGTCAGGCTCCTTTGCATGTGTTTGTTGGTTCTAAGCTCTGCGAGATGTTATCCATCCCTGACAAAGCGATGCCTGCTGTCCAAATGAGAAACATTTTCAGACAGCCACCACCCCAGAGCAGACCACCTCTGTCAGCCGACAGGGGGTGTTTTGGCCCACCCCTAAGCATAAACCTGTCCAGGGTAGAACCCATATAACCCTTTAACATTTCACAGGAATGTAGTTGTAAAGAAACCAGGGGGAGATCGAGCATCTTTGAGGATGGGAATAGCCACAGCCACACACCAGGACCTGAATCAGTGGGGCTTCCTCCTTTTTAGGGATAGATTGCATCTTCTGATGCATTTTCCCCCCCATCCTTAGTCCCTGGAATGAGAAAGACGGAGCACGGAGCAGAGAGCCGTTCGTCTAAAGTTGCAAATGGATTGGAACCAGACAGCAGCTAAACGCCATGCCAGCTGATGCACAGCCACATCAGACACTTTGCAGTGCCGGAGGAGGATCTGATGGCCCGAAAGCTTGCTTCCTCAAGAGCTACAGCTCATAAATTGGCTGAAATGGAGTCAGACCACACAGGGAGGGCGGATCAACTGGCCGCATTCTCATCCTTAATGGTCGAATCGGTTGCTGTGGGGTGATGTGATGGTGAAGCTTTGGTCTAACTCACACTCACCATTCACTGTTCCGGCGGACTTTGAGGCAAGGGCACAAATATTTAAGCACGGGACCCATTTCCACTGACGGGTTGAGGGGCCGCCCTGCTGGTAATTACTTCTTAAATATACAATGTATCTGGAAGCGGGGGCTTGTAGGTCCCTGCACTAGTGGACTAATGGAAACAGCGGGGGTTCCGTATTTTGTTAGCGGGTGTTCGGGGGCTGCATCGTTCACCCAGTGGCAAAATTGTATAGGGGTGGGGAAAATGCACCAACTTGTCGCACGCACGACGAAACCGTATGCAGTAGCTGTGGCTGTAACTGAGTAAAATGATTATTTTCATTTGTGAAATGCTGCGCTGGTGTTAAAGCTTTGACTGCAGTCTCCTGCAACAAATAAGCCTGGAATTACTTAAATTGGAGATCAGGAGAGAGGGGAAAAACACTTAATTACAAAGCTAACTCGACCCCTGCCAACAGAAACCTTGCGTCATCTTTTTTTTTTGTGTGCTGTGAGGGTGGGTACCAGCTCTAGCTATGTAATTACTTGGAAAAAAAATGTGCCCCATTTTCCCCCCTGCTTAGCCTTCTGGAGTGAATCAGTATCAGTTTTGGCTCGCTGTTCATCACCATGGATTCCAGTTTTGTTGGCATCACAGGGCTGTGCTGTTTTGGAAGTACCTGGTCATCCACATTGACGTTCCCGTCCAACCCAGCTCTCCCCTGTATTCTCGAGGACAGGAAATCAACAGGTCCAAGTTAGACTCCTCTTTCCTGGGGCTTCCCCAGCACTGGGACCCGTAAAACCTGGCTGCAGAATCCCTGGGTGTGGCTTTCTGGTCCCTGGCTTTCCAGGTCACCCCTGGCACATGAAACGCCGGTGGGCATGAAGCGGCCAGTTTCCTGGGCAAGCAGAAACATGACAATGAGACGCTAATCTCCACCTACCTTTCCCGGTTCACGTGGCCTTAAGATAATTTAAAAAATGCTGGGGATTTCAGCAGTGAAGCAGAGAACAGCTTTTTCAGTGGGGTAGTTTCTTGTTATGGGGGAGATGGTATATCCTTGATGGGTGGAGTCTTTGCATGGTTGAACCCAAAGGGAACCAATAAGACGTGGGCTAAACATG
Source organism: Mormyrops boulengeri (assembly GCA_026781065.1). NCBI lineage: Eukaryota > Metazoa > Chordata > Actinopteri > Osteoglossiformes > Mormyridae > Mormyrops > Mormyrops boulengeri. The sequence continues at coordinate 19,687,706 of JAODLD010000001.1, forward strand.
TGAGTGACAGCTAATAATAGTCCGAGCCACCATGGACCCTGAGGCCTCATGTCTGTCATAAATCTTAGCAAACTGTGTGCATTCCCTGTAAACCTCTAAGTACATCTACTTTCTCTGCATCAAGGTGGACCGAGTTCCCTTTTATTGTATTTTCTGACAGAAATGAAGATAATACTATCCTTTGACTAATGTCAAAGCTTCAGAATATCTTCTACACGTGACAGAGCGAGGTCATGCTTAAAATGCTCTTGGAGGCTTTAAAGCGGCTGCACGTGGTCACCAGACCGATAACCATCCAGAACTGTAATATTTTAAAGCCGGCGATCATGAAACTGTTTCCAGCAGTCACATGGTTGCTTTCAGCCCCCCCTCCCCAGCCCACCCTGTTCACACCTGGCCATTTTGGGTGTTTAATCAAGCCATTCTCCTCTCGTCTAAGAAGTCGTAATCTGAACCCCTGCACGGGGAGAGTGTTTACAGAGGCAGTCTGCATTAAGGACATTGTGCTGCTATCCGGTGGTCCTGGCCTGATAAGGTGGTCCCAGACAGAGGCCGCATGCGCCCCCAGAACATGAGCAGAGGGCTGGATCGCGCCTCCGTGGAGACCCTCCGCACCGGGTCACAGACATCATCGCTTACATTAAGGACAATTAAGGGATTTAGCAGTGAGCCAGCTGCTGGAGTCTTTTTTTAGTTTTTCTCGTTTTCTCATCGCAGTGTGCCCCCGCCCCCCGCCTCTGACTGGGCCCTCTGTGTCGGCTAGCAATGCACAGGTCTTTCCAAATGGAGGTGCTGCTGTGTGGCTTCTGCGGGGTTCGTAGGACTGCGTATTCTGTTCTTATTCATTGCTTTCAATGACATTTTTAGGATGCTGTCAATAAAGTTAAATTAATTAAAAACCTGAAGTCGAATTAACTTTATTTGCACTGGTAGAAATTAATCCTTCTATATGTTTAAGCTGGACCAATCATAAGCGATGTACTTATGTTTAAGTTTTGAACTTACTGTATATGAGTTTTATATATGAATATATATATGCATCTTCTTTCTTCAGAGTTCTGTCTCCTTAAACAATCAGCAGCTCCTTTTGATTGAACGTGAGATTCCACCTGATGTTACCCAGACACCACTGTGGTCACATGGGATCTGGAGGTTCTACAGCCAGGCTGTGGGGTGATACCCTGACCCTCACACCGAGGATACCTTTATAATGGCTGGGCTCTCGCTAAAAGATCGACGGTGACAGTCCTGGTCTGGAAGTGTGGCTGGATGCGTATCTCCTGCAGCGAATCATGGCCAAAGCTTAAAGATAAACACTACCGTAAATCTTCACCGTCCCACTGAAACCAAACGAGGTTAAGCCATAAGTGAAGTATCCTCAGAGGGATCGGGGTGGCGGGACTGCTATTCGGGGCTTTTTAAAGTATAACAATATAATGCCATACTGCGGATGAGTCAGGGTGACAATAAACCGTTTGTTTTGCTCAATTGGTGTTTTGTTTAACCCATGAGCGAATGAGGCTCAGTGATCCATCCCAGACACTACAATAGAACCTGACATGTCTGAAATTAGTTCTGGCCAGTACCACGAACAAACTGCCAGGAGGGGGGGGGGGGTCTCTTTACCAGGAGCACTTGGCTACAGGCCAGAATGGATAACCCAAGACATCATTTTATCTCTGCCCTTGAAGTTCACGATAGTATGAAATGGGTTGGGTCCAAGTGTCAGAGCGCAAGCAAGCCATTCCCAGTTAGCTCACATCCAGCTGTTTATTTTTACAAATTATACTTTTCCTTCCTGCTGGAGAGTGCAGTCTGCCATGGAATTACATAACAATATACTCACATCACTTTAGTCACATTAATGAAAACTCTAACTGCCTACCACCTTCCAAGGTGTTATGAGAATAATATAGCTATATTTTATTAAATTCTCTTTCCGCCTACTCCAACTTGCTGTCCATGAGACCCACAGACAAATGAGAGCAAGCCTGGGGGGGGGGGGGCACAGCGCAGGTCAGCCAGCATGCAGCGCCCCTGCAGCTGCGGGTTACGGGTTACGGTTGAAGGGCCCATCCAGGGTGAGGGAGGTAGCGGACCACAGCTCTCTGCTTTATTTAGCCACCAGTGCTCTGGGCTGGCGAGCTATTTTCCTCCTTCGGTCCACAATCGAATTCCAAAAGAGAATCTTCATGCCGATACCCTCTCCCAAGTGACATGTCAAAATGACAATGTCATTTTATGCTCCAGACTTCAGTCTCCGCGTCACAACATTCTGTTCAAGATCCCCACATGAGACAAGTTAATACTTACCTTCATATGATGGTGTTTGTAGGGTCCAAAGTGCTGTTTTTCTCGTGTTTCCTAGCTTCACATATGGACAGTTGTGGTCCTTATAAGTCTCTGACAGTAAGTTTGCGTGAATCATTTCTTTCAGCTGGTCCTTTATGGTCCATGTTTTTAAAAACCCTCGATTTAACGAGTCTTGGGTGGACAAGGGATCAGCAGGATGTTGTCCAAATATTTACCTTTCACCCTTTTCAGAATGTCCAATTAGCGTCTCCAAACAAGAAACTTGTGACAGACAGCATTTCGCAGACAAACACTTTTTATTACACTTGGGGGGGGGTGGTTGGGTGGGGGAGGGGTGTAATTTAAACACCAGCGTGCAATTTGCTTGCCAAGCAATAATATTGTTTACTTCTGACATTGAGGATTTGGGGATGGAATTTGATAGAATCTCTGTTGCAGCTGGAGACACGCAGTCAGCAACTGCCACAGCCTGTGTGTCCCTGAATTATATTAGATCAGAGACAATCCCGAGTTGTGTTTGGGGGCAATTAGGCCCTGTCCCCCCACCCATGTGCAACAGATGTTTGTCCGTTCCACCTTGTGATGTTTGTGATATTATTATACGTCATCAATACTACAGATATACCAAAGAGACGCATGCTGTGTTACCAGCTGTAATCAATGCCACATTTCTCTGCTGCATGAAAGCACACAATAGACCCACCCACAGAAGAACAGAGCAATCAGTGTTTAAATAAAGTCATACATTATGCTCATATTGTTTCAATCCACCCCTACACTCTGCTACATGCAGTGCTTGATTAGGACACGATATGAATGAATTTTGCTTTGCTGAGTGCCTGGTTTATGCTTATTTGCAAAGGGAGATTGCTTTCATTTCATGCTTCTCATCATGGCCAGAATTTTACCTGACTAGCTAACAGAAGATATTATGCACAGATTTAGCAGTTTGAATGCAGTTGTTTACCATCAAGGCTCAGTGAATCACTGCCGTTATGAGGCTCTAATTGTGTTCTATTCTGGCACTTTTCACCTTTGCATGAGCGCTGCTACTCTATAGGTCAGGGGTGCCCAACCGGTTTTACAGTGAGAACTACTTTTACAAAAAAAAATGCTCTGGCAAGTTACTGGCTGTATGTTTTGCAGTTGACCGTGAGGCATAGGACCTCCTTCCTCGGGGCATCAAATGTGATAAACTCCATAATTTTCCTAGTAATATATTTTGGTTTTTGGGTAGGGGTTGCCTAATGGTTAAGGAAGCGTGCTTGTAGTTGAAAGGTTGTTGGTTCAAATCCCTGACTAGCAAGGTACCACTATCTCACTGTCCTGAGAAATGTACTGCTCTCAGGGTGGTAACTCATAGCTGCCCACTGCTATGCCCCATATGGATTAAATGCAGAGGACACATTTTATTGCGGTGTGTCAACAATTTTTCACTTCACTTGATTTTGCACCGTCTGCACTGAATTTATTCTATCGAATGCTTCCATTACTGATGGACTAGCAATATTTGGCAATACTGCAGCCTTCTTTACTGGAACAGATTTGTTTTTCAGAAACTCTTCATACTCTTCGGTGTCTCGCCTTAAGATGAGCCATCAAATTAGTGTTGAAATGTTTATTAGTAGATCATTCTCCTTGTGAAATTTTAGCAGAGCAAAGTTTGGAAAATGCACTTCTAATGTAATTTTCTGTAGCGTTAAAATTATTCCACGCAGCTGATATTTTCCTGTTTAGTACACAGGAGTGCAAAGCTATATAAGTCACCATTTTAAAGAGAATTACTGGCAGTAAATATTGGCTCGTTTTTAAACATCGAATCAGTGATAACACTATGGGACACATCATTTCCCAATAAGCACCTGTACTTTTCATGGCTGGTCAACCTATAAATGGCCCCAGCGCCAAAGTACAGTGACATGTGCTTTTTGGAGCTGCTCTGTCACCACACTGAATATAACATTCTGAGAGTCTTCCACCAAACAGAGGTTTGCATCTCTCAGGAGAACAGGTGCAAGGGTAAGTGATGTAGCTACCGCCCAGCAACAACCCATAAACTAAGAACAACCATCGCCACCAAATGTTTTCATCAGCATCCCAAGATCTCCAGAGGAAGAAACTACTCTTAACCTATAGAAATTATTTTCTTAGTCTATTTACCCACTTGGCAAGTTCAAGACGCAGCAAGCAGGGAACCAAAGGAGACGGTCATCCCACGAGGACAGCAGACATTTGTGGCGATGGCTTCTCACAGAGCATGAGCAATAACGACATTATCATGCTGCATTTTGATAGGAGAATGACATGTAACGGGAAGGAGCAGTCGACTAAGCTAAGCCAACATCTGAGAATCGTGAATACGTAAATAGAAAGAGGCATGCAATTACCCAGAATGCACTCAAAGGCGGCCATTCCATATAGAGTCAAGTAGCTGCTTGCTACACCATTGTTTTTACAAGCCGGCTGGCTGCGTTTTACACTTCTTCTGGCTGACACAATTTCAGTATGAATGCCAGCTTCTTCTCGTTCTTGGACAGGGATTTCAAAACTTGCAACAGAATCAATGGACATCGGTGCGGTTGATTAGGCCAGAGTTTCCCAATCCAGTCCTAGGGGACCACAGTCAGTCCATGTTTTTGCTCTTTCTGAGCTCCCTGCCAGACAGTCAACATTTTTGTCTGTGGGTCCCTGAGGACCGGATTGGGAAACACAGGTGACCGAGGAGTAAATCCAGGCTATACCACTCTCACAAACTTGTTCCACTTCTAGGCATATCTGGTCATATCCTGGAAGTGTAATGCCAAGAAAGTATCACATTCGCCTGAGTCCCAGTAGCCTATGATGAGTTGAGGGACCTACAACAGGGTGATAAACCAAAGTCACTAAATGACGGGACAGCCAGCTAACTTTATACCTCACACATAGATAACTTGAGTAATCTAATACTTTTCTGCTTTATAGTCAAAGGGAATGTGAAGATGCTCCTGAAGATCCTGTGAAGTTCCGCTGGCTTTAACACAGTCTCGTATGAAGCCCACGTGGTCTGTGCATCTCACAATGCCTTTACGACAGATTTTTTTGCGTTCCCGCAGCACAAGACACATAGGGGACCACACAGCACCTGACCCGTGGCTTTGAACTCCCGCTGAACCCGTGCTGCTCTGTCAGATGTGAGCGAGTAGAGATATTTACAAAGCGGGGCCTCACTAATAAATGGGCTACCCTCACATCCAAGGAGCTAATGGCACACGGTGATATTTGGAGTGGAGAACTGGATGGGAGTATCAGCAAGAACATGGACGCACATAAATGGCCACACATACATGCATGCAGATACACCCACACAATGCAGGCGCATGGACACCAGCTCCTCTTCATTGGCACCAAGAAATGGGACAGGGATAACTCCAGTGCCGGTCTGGAGATAACAGCCTTTCCCTATACCCCCAGACATCTCCACCAGAGAATTCCTCCTGCCTATCCCTGTTGTGTCCACCGTGAGCGCTGTCCTGCTCATACTGAACACAGCGAGGGCCAGTCCCCTACACAAAAATGGTATGAGGGCAGAATCAAAAATTATTGGCTCAAAGAGATAAGCAATCAGATTGTAGAGGAGGCAGGCTCAAGACATCTGATTCCATGAGCCCCTAACATGGGGATGAGCAGGTTACGTGACCTTGTCATAGCAATGGTTTGGGAAGAGTTTGATCCAGTGTGCCGGGCTCCATGAACAGGTCGATAAAAGTGAATATTTCAGGCTCATGCCATTCCAGGTGCAGCCCTTCAATGTCTGTCTTAATGTCCACTTCACTTTGCCGGACTCCACATTCAGACTGTTATACAAGTCCTGTACTGCTACATAAGTTCTCATTTGCCTACTAGCAAAGTTTAGTCAGTTAGCGTCCCCATACTCGCCTTATGCCTTAAATAGGTCTTTTCTGAGTAGCAAAAATTCCACAAACAGACGAAGAATGTCCCTACCCATTTTGCAATGCTTCTACATTGCCTTTGAGTGTTCGAGGAAGCCTTCAGAGACAGTGTGCATTCAGTTCCAAACCTAACAATCACAAACACCAATGCGGCAGTAATGAAATGGCCCCCAGCTCATTAAGAAACCCATGTCTTTGTTTTGTCTTGCCGTCTCAGACTGTCTACGTGCTGTAATATCCCCATAAGTTCTGGTGTTTTCATTTCTTGGCCAACATAGACGCTGATGTCGACATAGTGGCCCACAAACCCAATAACTTTACCGTGAAACACAGAGGGATACTATGGAATATTTTTGCAGGAAAAATGCCAATTTTAAACAATGCTGAGCCAATAGAACAACATCTCTGAAGAAGTATTACATTAAAATTTCGCTCAATGACCTGTTATCATAACAAAAGGACCGTTTTCAATACATGTGCCGATTTTAAAGTGGAATGTGTTTTTCTGCAGGGTTCTACAAACGTGGGGGGGTTGTCTGGCTTGGGGGGTTAAGCCTCTGTGCTTCTAGTTCGAAGGTTGCTGGTTCAAATCCCCTGGTTGCCAGAGAAATTGGGCCTTTAACCCCAGCTGCTTTAAGTCCTGGCTGGCCCAGCTTTCTCAATTATATTGCACTTTGGACAAAAGCATCTGGTAAATCATGTCTTCATATGACATTATAGACTAGCAACAGTGACCCGCTGACGGGTGCAAAACCTTACGATTAAGAATCGCACAGGAAGAGGAAATGTTTCCAGGAGAAAGGAGTCCCCAATGGGCTCTCTTATCATGCGCTGATATCATACCTTTCCTCACCTCCGTCTTCAGCAGGCCTAATATTTATTTTTAGCCAGTCAGACTTTATGAGTCAGTGTCAGGGGCCCAGGCCACATGTTAGCAGCAGTGGGAGCACCATAGCGCCAAACAAGGTTACAAACCATTTTACTATACAGACATACAGACATGGACGGCCCATAGCCGTCTGGATGCTGGTCAAATGCAGATCTAAGATCAGGATAGAGTGCACCGTCC
>JAODLD010000001.1:19702755-19713661 GCA_026781065.1 Mormyrops boulengeri
CCCCCCCCCCCCCCCCCCCCCCCCCCCCCCCCCCCCCCCCCCCCCCCCCCCCCCCCCCCCCCCCCCCCCCCAAGCTGTGGCCAGTGAGACAGGACAGTGCAATCGCCAGAGAGTCACCATGCTGACCTCCTGAGAGTTAAACTGAAGAGTTTTTGGTACATGAGGAAAAAGGTGATCACTGCTTTATATGATTAAAACATGCAAATAAACCAACCAGGTAAAGCGATGGACAGATAAAAAGCTATAGGATGTATGACATATGGAAAACAAAAACTACTCATAATCATGCTTCTTTAATTGTGATATGTGTGAAATGGCAGTAACGCTTATCTCAGTATCACACCAGGGCCTGAAAACCCAAACGGGAACGATTCTAGTTACAGTAGCCGAATTAACCACATTCAACAATCTTCCAGTCATACTTAAAACATCCCACTTCTGACACCAAAAGGCCTTTTTAAAGCTGGGAGTGCATGCTGTTTCCTATGTTTAAACAGTCTTGATGTATAAAAGCAAGTGATGATTTTTTCCTGGTTCAGCTTTAGAGGTCGACCCAGTGTAGAACATGCCTGTATGTGCTTTTTCTATCAGATAACCGTCACTGGCCAGAACCTTTTTAGAGGTTTAGGTGTAGATTTCACCCGGAAAATGACGGTGTTATTCTTAGCAGCTACTGTCCTGTGAAGAGAGCTCTGTGTCCCTCTACTGAAACTCTCACACATAAAAATCAGTGCGCCGGCTGGCCAGAAACAGACAGATTTCTGTTTTTCTAGATGTGGAAAAGGCACGTGGCGTTCAGCCTCTGGATGTGAGCTCGCCCTCGCCTGCTAACACCAAGGAGCAAGAACGTAGGCAGCAGGTTGACATCACCTTCTGGAAGTTGCAGGATATGTCTGGCATGGAGTGTTAAGAAAAACACCGTGTTCCAAATTTAGCAAGACACCATGCTGCCAGTTGCCTGCTACCCTCTCACTTTTAAGAGACCCAAACAATAGCTTATGTAGTATGTCTTCCTCTTCGGGCAGATCTCCATGGTGAGATTGGTGCGGTGGTCGTGGGAGGGCCAAGGGGGCGGTCCCAGACAGCCTCGGCCTCAGCTCATTGGCTGGAACAGGAGGCTGACATTTCCTACGAATGTGCCATCAGATGCTGATGCCCTTTAATTGAAATGTTCCCGTGGTGGTTTGCGACCATTTGGCTTAAATTAAAGAGGCTGGGGATGAGGACTCAAAGAGCCAGGCAGGATATTTAGCCCAGCTAATAGGGCTTTTTTTGCTCATTATTTCCATTAATTCTGTGCTTCTTTTCCCCCGCCTTCTCCATATTATTTCTGATCTAATCATTATTTTCAGGTGGACACTGAATGAATGAATCAGCCATCGTTGTTTTCCTGTGTGGTATGAAAAAAACTGGGCTTCTATTCTATGGCGTCTTGTGCCTTGACAGTCTAATTTCAAATATTCAGATAAATGAATTACACAGGTGACAAGTGTGAATTCCCCTCATTTTTCAGTGCTGTCTACTGTACAAACAGAGGAACCTCAAGAGAGCAATTATTACTCATTGTTTAATACTTGCTGTTGTACTGAACTGATCCGATTCGCACCCTGATGGCTCAGAGTAACAGAAGTTACACTGAGGAGTTTGGCTCCTGGGATCAGATTGTTTGTTTGGTTGAATCTGCTGCGTTAATTACAGGAAAGGGCTGTAAATTGGTCTGCTTTGTACGACTCTAGAAATACTTGAAAAAAAAAACAGTGATAAAATATCATACGACAGTTCGGCAAAAAGGCAGCAGGGCTGTAATTTGGCTTTCTGAGGTCCAACAGAGACTCTCCCAGCCGTTATGTAAATGAAAGGATGGACGTTCCTCAGAATGATTGCGTGTTCTCTTGGGCTGGCGTTCGTAATTATGGCTGGAGGAGAAGATTGTAGGGCAGGAGGGGACCCTGGTGGTGGGACGGGATGGGATCTGCGTCTAACTGGGGAGATGAAAAGAGGAGAGAGAGAGATAAATGGAATGAATTTAAAAAGGGAACAATTCGACATACTTCTAGAATTGCTAAAATCATACAAAGTTGTATTTCATTGCTGTCCGATGAAAACCGTGTATGTCCACTTTTTGATGAATGTAACTTTTTAATATACACTAATGGTCAAAATCGTGGAGACATTTCCAATTTTTAGAAATTGCAGGACTTTATTCAACTTTTGCTCCAATTACTTAATTAATCATCCAGTGTGTTTTTGTAACATTCTTTGATTGCTTATACACATTTTGTGACATTCTTCAACCTCCAATATCCATGTAGTAATTTTTAAAGCATAATGCTAGGTGTTTCCACAATTTTGGCCACTGTTGTAGATGGCATATGTCCATTCAGCTTTGTCTACTGATAACATTTGACATCTAATTTACCAATGAAAAGATGTTTTATGAAGTCGCCTACTTAACTAATATTTATGTTTGTACTATTTAACACTTGGATTCATGATGGTCGTTTGTATGGATCACTTCATATTACTAATTTTAACAACTAAATGTTAATAGCTAGGTAGCCAATGAACTAAAATAATTGTTAATTGTGAATAATGAGATTAGTTGGTGTCTTGTTGACACTGACATACTTGCTTCACTGACAACAATCCATTTCCATTTAACATATTAAATTGTTCACTGCAAGCTGTGTACCAACAGATTTTTATTTGTGGTGCTAAGGGTGTCTCATTGCATTGTTTTAGGTTTATTTTGTAATGTAGTTTCTGAGAAAATTCATTTGTTTACACTCCTGGAATATCGGATTTTTGGAGAAATGTGTTTTTTATGGGTCAACGATGATTTTTATGAATCTGACATATGAATCTTTGTTCACATGCTGATTTTAATCTTTTTTGCAATGTGTTAACTCCAGCACTGGAAGTGTTAAATTGTGAGGGGGTCAAAGTGGCCGGCAAGATGTCCTTGTACATTTAATCGGTTCCAAGCAGAGAGGAGTTTCTAGGAATCTTGATCTGGCAAACATTATGGACCAAGCGCTCCAAGATGGCTTGTGGAAAACGGATCTCCTTCCTCCTGCGTTGATCAACACCAGAACTCTGTGGGTTGGGCCACGGGGTCGATGCCAGGTTTCTGTCAAGGGTCCGCTACCGTGTTGAAGCGGAGGTCTCTCCAACGGTGAGGTTATGACATCCCGGTGGTCTTGATTGAAAAAAAGCCCCCCAAAATATATCCCAGAGTCCTGATGATGGTCATTACCGAACAGGAGTGTGCATGTCAGCAATCTTTTTTTTCGAAATGGGCTTTGTACCAGCTACCTGAAAAGAATTAGGACCTTCAAGAAAAAAAACATAACAAGTATACTGAACATGAAAGTTCGGCTTTGATCTTAACATGTCCACTTTCCGTGCAATAGAGACTTTATGATTAAAGTCTAAATGTTGATATTAAAAATAATAATTGATGCCCATGGGGAAATTCTCTTTACGCCTCCCCCAACCTGCTCTCTGAAGTTGAGTTTGCTTGGCGGCGAAGAGCAGCTGGCCATAGCAGTGCCCAGGGAGCTGGGGGTTAAGGGCCTTGCTGAAAGACCCGCAGACGTGCTGAGGACCTTCCGAATTCAGGCACAGAGGCTTAGCCCAGTGAGCCACTTTTCTTGGTCGGTCTTAAAATACAACTCCTGTGTTTCTTCTCAATAGCCCTAATACTCTTCTCTACCCTACAAACCAAAAAAATGTAGAAAGCATGTTGAAGCATAGCCTTCGTTAAAACGGGAAATGGGATTGGGCGCTCAAGTCGCCATGGCAACCAGACACGCCTGATGGCAAGATGTCAAAAACTTCTGATAATGCAGGGGAAGGAAATGACACGTGGGGTCATGGGGACAGTATGTGCTTGGGGTGTGTCTGAGGAAGGCGCACATGCAGGCCGGTTTGTGGGGGGGGGGTGTTGCCATGTGTCTATGGCAGTGCTTCCCACATGGTTCCCTCTAACCTCACACCCCGTTGACACAATGGCAGCTCTGTACCCAGAATCCCCCACTAAGGGTGACACCCTGCTCCACAGCGCCTCCATGCCGCATGACTTAAATCTACCGCCTTAATCTAATCATGATAATGTTGCAGTGCAACACAGAGGGGCTGCATACAACGGTGTATTTAAATAACACAAGGGTTTATATTCATGAGGCAATGTGTATGTAAACAATAAGTTTGAACGTCTGAATGCTCACTTGTGTTGCACACACATTTGTTTTTGTTTCCATGTTCTGGGTTTATGTTTTAATACTAATCAGTTCCCTTCTTGAAGTCGGCACAGCATTTCTCAATGAGTATGTGAGGTTTTTTTTGGCCTTGTCTTCCTTTTACACCAGTAACTGGATTTGTTTCATTTAACCCAAACAGGATTCAGGGCTACAGAGACAAACTCACACTGCTCTGATTGTGTATTACTGGGACTGACCTGTGCTGCATAATTTCGCACTTTATGTTTCTGTTATCAACAAAAAGGTCCCGCAGGGAGATGATAGTCCACTGAAGGACCCCTGACCCACCCCACCCGTCCACAGTATGCCGTCAGTTATGACCCCAGTGTGACCTTCCAGTCCCACAGAAATCCTGCTAACAAGCTTCCCTGACCAAAAAAAAAAAACAAGAAACCACCATCATTTACGACTTCACTTCCTGTCCAGAAATAAACTAACGCCCCCCTATGAAAAAGCAGACTTTCTTCTTGGAGACATGTTTTGCGGAAATGGTGGGTCTTGGAAAGTCTTGGAAAGTGAGGATGGAATTGACCCAAATGGGGGGGGGGAGCAGCCCCATCAGCTCTGTCAGCTTGCTGCCTGACCTGTCTCCATGGGTCATTTCAAATGAGTTTACCTTCCCGGAGTGTGGATTCCAAAAACACCCACCTGACCACACCTAAGCCCTCTCAGGGTGGGGTGCCACATAAGTAAGGGGGGCGGGGGCTTTTTCCAGTCATTTATGCCCTGGAAAGAATCCTGGCGCTTTATGTTGAATCTAGAAACAGCCCCTTTCCTTAAATACGCCAAGAGACCGATTTCTTGGTCTGAAACAGAGTAGCCATTAACTTCAGAAAACAGCCAGTCACCCTCCGTACGGCATGCCGCCGCTTAATGGCCAAGCGCTGCTTTAGATCATCGCAACACGTTAACAGTGGGGCTTAGGAGTGATCGCTGCAGAAAAGGCTGTCTCCTGGAAGACCGTCATTAGGAGGGGCCAGCTTGGGGAAAGGTCAAGGGGTCTCCAAACAGAGGATCGGTCGCACACAAATATGCTGCAATTTATGAAATCGGCTGCTGCCGACAGATATGCAGAAACCTGGCTTTTTGCTTTTTTTTTAAGTGCCTCAGCTGTAACATTAAGTCCACCCGGCCCTCGTTTTGTGAACTTTGCCGAGAATGTTTTGTCAGTGTAATGGACCACAAAACTTCTTGTTCCTCTCTGAGATTATAATCTTAGGTGAGGGATCTTTGGGAGACAGCTCTGCTCTGTGGGATGATGGTGAGTCCCGTTGCTGTTACCAGGGATCGAGATCAATGTCCAGGAAGAACTAATTTAGACCTGTGCTAATACTATACGGCAAGGGGGGTGCTTTTTATTTCCACAGCTTAAGAGGCCGGTGCTTTTAAGAGGTTTGGGAGGCTAAGGAACACAGCAGCTTTGCTAAGACTATTGAAATAGTTAGAATAGGCTAACTATAGGATAGCCTATTCTGAGGGATAGCCAACATGGATTTTGGAGAGGTTTAACTAATTTACTTGAGTTCCTTGAGGAAGCTACAAGAGGAATTGATCACAAAAAGGCCTACGATGTGACCTACTTAGATTTCCAGAAGGCCTTTGATGTTGTCCCCCACAAACGGCTCTTGCTTAAGCTCAAAGCTGCAGGGATTTTAGGGACTGTAGCAGCTTGGATCGAAAACTGGTTAACAGACAGGAAGCAGCGAGTGGTTATTAGAGGCACAATGTCACAATCATAGTGGGGTACCGCAGGGTTCAATTTTAGGACCACAATTGTTCCTAATTTACATGAATGATATTGACACCAGTACATAAAGTAAACTGGTTAAATTTGCAGACGACACCAGGGTGGGTGGAGTAGCAGATACTGATCTAGCAGCAGAGAGGCTACAACGGGATCTGGATTTAATTAACAACTGGGCTGATACCTGGCAGATGAAATTTTAACATAGATAAATGTAAGGTAATCCATGCAGGGAGAAACATAAAGTACAGATATTTTATGGGTTCCACTGAAATAAAGGTAGCTGATTACAAGAAAGACCTTGGTATATATGTCGATACTTCCATGTCCCACTCTCGCCAGTGTGGGGAAGCAATAAAAAAGGCCAATAGGATGTTGGATTACATCTCTAAGTGTGTGGAGTTTAAGTCAAGGGAGATGATGCTATGATTATATAATTCCTTGGTGAGACGCCATCTAGAATATTGTCTGCAGGTTTGGTCACCATACCTTAAGAAGGACATTGCTGCCTTGGAAAGGGTACAACGACAGACAGATTTTAATACATCGGATATATTAAAAACCTGAATTTCAGGTTTTTAATCATTTGTCCGTTGGAGTCAATGTCTGGAACTTGCCATTTTGAATCATGCTTCTGCATCTCCCTGTGCCCTCATTAAAGGGTTAGGTGTGCACCATGGCTCAGTCTCAGGACCCAATCCCAAAGGTGCGATGTTTAAGAAATTCACATCCACTTCCTTCCTTGTGTCCCATAACTGTCCATAATCTTACTTTTTTTAATCCCAGGACTCCAGCTTCCTGGTCCTCTGTTAGGTCCGCCTCCGTGATGCAGTCTTCATCCCATCATCCTGTCATCACTGCCTTACCCATCTGGTTCCCATTCCCCTCCTCCATCTCAGAGACTGACAGTGGGGAAGAGTGAGTCTGGCACAGGAGGTCAGGCAAGGCTGGTGCTTGGGGGGGGGATGCCTTTGTTCCACCCACATGCTTCATAATAAGAGCCCATTAAATCGCGGGCCCTAATGGCTCAGCTCGTTGACTGCTTTTATTAAAAATAAAAAAAGAAAAAAATGGGGATGAAACAGGGACAGCTAACCTGTGGTTTCTGCTGAAGGTTTAATGTGCCTCCTTTCATCACAGTTTGGGAGAAGGGTAGGCTTCCCACACACATTAAAGTCCTCTTCTGCTCAGCAGGTCGCCTCCTAGCTTTTTCTGGTGCTGCCTGTGGCTGAGACATATCAGCGACAGAGAAAAGCACTGAAGCCCAACAGACTCATTTACTAAAATATAGGAAAGAGGAAAAGCATTTTTTATTTATGCCATTAAGGCAATTAATTCTCATGTCCTGCACTGAAGTAAGTCTTTGGCTACGTTTCTGAGCTCCGTCAAGAACATCCTTCAAATTCCATTTCTGAGATAAGGAGCTGTTTTGTGTGTGTTAGAAGCTTCTTCCTCTTTCCCAGGAGCTATGTCATGTGCTGTAGCCTGTCCTGCCTATCCTGGATATTTATTTGACAAGTATGAAAATCAGCCTCCCCCTCACATGCACTGCGGCACCAACACTGACCTGTTTGATCAGATAGTCAGCTCTGATCTCCCACCTTCTCCATTTCTCATTCAGGGGCTTGGCCAGTGTTGGCTCCCCATTCCACACTCCCCATTCCATTGCCCCACATGGAACCACAGATCTCCATGGATGACCATGGGGCCACATAGAAAAGGGAATGGAAAGGCTCATGGGAACTGGGAACCAATGGCAAGATGGACTCGGCCCCATATCAGCTCCTATAGAACCACAAGGTTCTCTGGATGATCCTGTGGTCAACAGGATGAGAGAGACACATGCAAATACTTACATATTCAGTTGAATCAAACACCTATATGGTCTACGGAAAAAGAACTTGAGATATAATGAGTCACTTCTGTGCTCTGGAACTCAGTTATTTCAACTTTCTGCAGGACCATAAGTCTTTTGGCTTGTCCTCTCTGTTTGGTGTCACTTAACACACGAACATCAGCAGTGGTGACACAGGTGATGAATCATTGTGTCCATCAGGAACCAAACCACTAAAAACCAGAAGAAAAAGCTTCCTGTCCCCTGTGACTGTACAAGTGATGATGAGCAATCCTATTAGTGTAGAATGTTTATTCCCTTCTTAAAGACTTATTTTGATAAGGTTATACATTTTTTTTGCTATATTATTAACTATGCTGCAAGTCTTTCTGATGTACTTAAAAGCCATGTTAATGCACAGGGCCTGTGTTACATAAATCTACAGCATTAGAAGTGGTTCTATGTTTAGTCTCCCCTGTTAGAAAATTGTTTAGCCTGCACTTGATTCCTTCATGCTATGAAGGATTCCGCACTCACACTTACGCTATGGTTACCTATGGTGTGGGGGGGTCACAGAAGTCCTTCGGCCTTCACTTCATCCCCTTGTGGGATGGTGAAGGATGTGGCGGTTACTTGAGGGATCACTTGTATGGACTTTAATTTTTATTGGGGGCATGGGGTGCAGTAGTGATCCTCATATGCTTTGCACCAGGAACCGTGATTAAGCAGTGGATTCGAACCTGAGATCGGTATTCAAGCATGGGCTGCAGCAGGTTGTGGGGGGCCGAGCAGAGTTTTTTAAGAAGGAGTTGGAAAGAACTTAGTGTCCCAAAACCACTGGATAGTTTCGACCAATGGGTTTTTCTGGCTTTTGTTTAATGTGGACACCTGCCCCCGTGTGGGTCGAAGCCATCACCTTAGGCGAGCCTTGCCACTGGTGCCCCTTGTCCAAAACAAAGTCACACTGGTTTGCTAAGTCAACATTCACTCAGAAGGTGGCGTCCTTGGCGACTGTGTAGATCACCTAATGGGTCGACCGGCACTGCCTGTCCCTCTGCTTCTAGTCAGCTCTGGCGCCATGACTGTGAAAAATATAACAAAATTAATGATTCTGGATTTATATCATTAATAAAAACACTCATGTTTTTCCATTAATCACTAAAAGCAGCAGGTGTTTTAACAGCTGACTGAAATGAAATTATGGGGGTTTTACAATAACATCATGTAACTTAAATAATCACATGTCACGGTTTACGTGGAACAGCATATTCCTTGCAAGGAGTTCTGGAGCATCCGTCCCGCTCTGAAGATAGGGCATAAGTCTTTAGTCTTTGTGGCTGGTGTTTGTCTCCAAACTGCAAGTCAGAACTCATCCACATCAGCGAGCAATTGTCTGTGCCCAGAATAGTGCTCTAATGAACGCTGCTGCTTTCGAAGTGATCGCCGGTGGGGGCCCGGCTCAGCAACAAACACACGGATCGGCAAACAAACAAAGAGGCACATCTGCTTCTGGTTTGTTTCGGCCCCTTACCGCCGAACATATCCGCTGCAGGCGACCAGACTCCCTGCACACCCCCACCCGCCCCCACCCCCCAACCTCCTCCCTTCTGTGTCCCTGACAAACTGCTTCCCGCTGGCAAATTCTGAGATTCACTAACAAATGTTATGACAGCCTTACAAGGTGAAGACGGATCGCTGAATCTCGAGTCTGTGTAAGACATGAAGGAGACTGACTGGCTGAAGATTATCTCCAACCTCAGTTCTATCTTAGGTGACTTTGCTATGTTTTTATATGGGACGAGTTGTATTTTAGTTTCAAACATGAGTTTTGCATTAGCTGTGTGACCAGTATCTCCTAACTAAATTTGGCTATGCCAGGGTGGCCCAGGGGTCTTGCTATTGGACCCCCACGGTGTCACATGTCCACCTCAGGTGCCGGGAGAGCGGTACAGGGACTGCAATGCATCATGGACTGAACACATCACCGCTGTGCTAGGCGTCCCTTCCGGCCTGCATTTGTAAAGATCAAGCACAGCAGGGTGTTTGAATTAGGATGTGGACGTCACTGTGCTCGTCTTGTTGAGAATCGCCCATTGAGCCATCTCAAAGAGTTAGGATTAGAGATAGGTCACGATCTGATGCTGGGGTGGAGGGGTGTAGACTGTGTTTAACAGTATAAAAGCTCAAAAGTAAATGTGGAAAAACTGTAGAATGTAATACAGTAGTGATACTTTGTTCATCCCTGTGGGTAGATTTTTCTTGTCTACACTGTCTTGCTGTCCGCGAAACACACAGTCATATAAACAGGGAGATACTGGTCACACAGCTAATGCAAAACTCATGTTTGAAACTAAAATACAACTCGTCCCATATAAAAACATAGCAAAGTCACCTAAGATATAAACTTGGGGGTCACAGCGCAGGGTCAGCCAAAATGTAGCGTCCCTGAAGCTGGCCGTTAAGGGCCTTGCGTAGGGGCCCAATGGTGGCATCGCTCTGCCGGCTCTGGGATTAAAACCGGCGACCGTCCGATCGTGGGCACAGAGTCGTAACCTGCGAAAGAACATTCCATATCAATTTCAAAAGGGAAAAAGATGGACAGACACAGTGTCACTAAAGCTCTGTAGCGGATAGAGAGCCCACCACATGGTCCCGCATGAAAACCCAGCCGCCGTGGGCCGCCTCCCACTGCATATGACTGATCTTGCACTTTTTAACAATGTCTTGCAGCCACCACATCAGTCGACACCTCACCCGGCTTCTGTCTCCACTAATTAACTGTTTTAGATCTGAGACGGACACTCCTCTCTTCGGGGGTGCACAGCACGTGTAAGATCTCTTTTCCTGAAATATGGGCCCCCAAGACTCGTCTAGATCCCCCCCTTATGCAAGTGGCCTGGTGTGCCCCTCCAATCCACCCACATCTCTCTCCTTTAACCCCTAGTCGGATACCCCATACAGGCGCCGCGCGCCCGCCCCCCCGCCCCCCCCCGCCCCCCCCCCGCCCCCCGCCCCCCGCGCACCCCCCCCGCACCGCAAAAAAAGAAAGGTGGGTGTGGAATGGAA
>JAODLD010000001.1:19725660-19747793 GCA_026781065.1 Mormyrops boulengeri
GTCATGTTTCCTGAGTGTGGTCCTCCTGTGGTCATGTTTCCTGAGTGTGGTCCTCCCGGGTCATGCATTCTGAGTGTGGTCCTCCCGTGGTCATGTTTCCTGAGTGTGGTCCTCCTGGGTCATGTTTCCTGAGTGTGGTGCCCCAGTGGTCATGTTTCCTGAGTGTGGTTCTCCCATCGTCATGTTTCCTGAGTGTGGTCCTCCTGTGGTCATGTTTCCTGAGTGTGGTCCTCCCGGGTCATGCATTCTGAGTGTGGTCCTCCCGTGGTCATGTTTCCTGAGTGTGGTCCTCCCGGGACATGTTTTCTGAATGTGGTCCTCCCAGATCATGTTTCCTGAGTGTGGTTCTCCCATGGTCATGCTTCCTGAGTGTGCTCCTCCTGGGTCATGTTTCCTGAGTGTGGTGTCCCAGTGGCCATGTTTCCTGAGTGTGTTCCTCCCAGGTCATGTTTCCTGAGTGTGGTCCTCCTGTGGTCATGTTTCCTGAGTGTGGTCCTCCCGGGTCATGCATTCTGAGTGTGGTCCTCCCATGGTCATGTTTCCTGAGTGTGGTCCTCCTGGGTCATGTTTTCTGAATGTGGTCCTCCCAGATCATGTTTCCTGAGTGTCTCCCATGGTCATGCTGCTGAGTGTGGGCCTCCTGGGTCATGTTTCCTGAGTGTGGTGTCCCAGTGACCATGTTTCCTGAGTGTGGTCCTCCCAGGTCATGTTTCCTGAGTGTGGTCCTCCTGGGTCATGTTTTCTGAGTGTGGTCCTTCCATGGTTATGTTTCCTGAGTGTGGTCCTCCTGTGGTCATGTTTCCTGAGTGTGGTCCTCTCGTGCTCATGTTTCCTGAGTGTGGTCCTCTCGTGCTCATGTTTCCTGAGTGTGGCCCTCCCGTGGTCATGCATTCTCAGTGTGGTCCTCCCGGTTCATGCATTCTGAGTGTGGTCCTCCCGTGGTCATTTTTCCTGAGTGTGGTCATGTTTCCTGAGTGTGGTCCTCTCGTGCTCATGTTGCCTGAGTGTGGTCCTCCCGTGGTCATGTTTCCTGAGTGTGGTCCTCCTGGGTCATGCATTCTCAGTGTGGTCCTCCCGGTTCATGCATTCTGAGTGTGGTCCTCCCGTGGTCATGTTCCCTGAGTGTGGTCCAGCAGTTGTATGTTTCCTAAGCTTTGAGATCCCACAGTGAACATGCTGCTAGCCTGTCATGGCTCGCCCCTTGTCCCAGGAGCTGGGTGCCTCAGGTACCATAATTATCAGTACCTTTCGGAGGAATGTGGTCGGAATCAAAGCAGCTCCAGACAGTAGAAGGGGAAGCGCCCAGTGACACGTCCAGCTCCTTTCATCTTCCATGCCAGAACGAGCACAGTGCTGTGGGGATTATGTCACCTCTAACGCCCTGTGACCAATCAAATATGCGCTCTTCTCCTCCACCACTGACTTTGAATAACAATAGAGACACCCTCCCCAATTCACCCATTTGGGCTGGGAATGGTGAGGTCTACGTGGATTAATCTTGGGGGGTGTATCTGTGTGTGGCCTCGAGGTGTGTTTGTGTCTGTGGTGGGGGGCGGGCAGGGGCTCATTTATACTCTAGAAACAAAATAAAGCGACTCTATTTGACTGATAATTGGGGGACGGGGGTCTGATTCCTCTTGCTGAACGTACTTTTCATATCTGGTTTCGCTTGCAGAGCTGGTGATTTTAGGACATTCCTCATAGCTGTGGTTGACACGTTTGGAGCGCATCCGTGGGGGTCCAGGATGTTATGGTGGATCGGGCCATTTCCATTATATTCCATGATGTTCATTGTTATTAGAACCAGCAGAAAGTGCCACCTGTATAGACGGCAGGAAGACTCCCAAACAAAGCCCCCTCATCTTGTTCATCCATCATCTCCCTCACTTAATCCTCAGCCTGACCCCCCCCCCACTGACAAATAAATAAATAAAGGTAAGAGGCCATGCTCTCCCATTGTCAGGCAGCAGGTTGGCTCCACAGAACCAAATAATCAATGAGTCAGCCCCCGCCTGGATGTGGCAGGCACACATTAACGCTGTGCCCCCCCCACCACAGCCCTGCGCGCCACCATGGTAGACACGAAAATTGATTGGCGGGAGAGACCTTTAACTGAGTCAATATGACTTGGGCAGAAAATTGATTTTGGAGGCCACAGGAAGAGCAAAGGACACGGAACATCGATATTGAGATTCCACCCGGGCCCATTCCATGTTAATCATTCCCTGGACCACCGATAAAGTATCCCAGGAGCTGCCAGTTTCACTCGAAAGCGCGTCAGACGTCTGGTACAGTATTAAATACATACTACAGTAATAGGAGAAAATGAATCTTAAATATTTATCCATTATTAGATATTAGTTAAAAATTGAAAACATGCCTAAAATATTTTTATATACTGTAAGGTTGCATGGTGCTTAAGCAGCTTTACGGATCTCATAATTCTGGGGTTGAGGGTTGAAATTCTGACCCTGCTCTGTGTGTGTGGAGTTCGTGTGACATCGCAGTGTTTGTATGGGATGCCTTGGGGATTTTGTACAGCAGTCAGAAAACATGCAGTTAGGTGAAATGGTGTCAATAAATTGCCATTTGTGTTTGTGCAATGGGCTGGCATCCTATCTAGGGAAGGCCTCTGCCTCATTCTCTGCGCTGCCTGGGATAAGCTCCAGGGCCCCCTGCAACCCTGACTAGGGTCCGCAGTCAGAGGACCGATGGATGGATGGATGGATGGAGCTCCATGCGCTTCTAAGGTGTTGTAAGAGGTGCTTTAATGGTACAGCCTGTACCGTGCACTGAAGAATTAAAAGTTCACATGATGACTGGGGCCAAATCGTGCATAAGCTAGCGGCAGCTGAGTTGTTTAGACATTCCCTCTCTAATTAATCAAAACACAATAAATAAACAATGAAGACAAAATTTACAGTCAAGAACTTCTTGTATATCAAAAGCCCCGTTATGCCAGCAGATATGTTATGTCTACCCCAGATCTTGCTGACTTTATTAGTTGTCGCTCGCATCTCCTGTAAACAATCCGCCTCATCCATTGAGAAGAACCAAACCGCCAAGCTGACGTCAGCGGCCAGCCTCAGCCCGGCAGAGAGATGGAGGGAAGCACTTCTGGGTGAGATGGATGCACTTCCTGTGGAAATACAGCAAATATAAACAACAAGGCTTTCCCCAGGACGCTCCATCCAATCAAGAACGAAAGCATAAGGTGCTTTATTGACGAGATAAAGCAGGGAAAACTTTGTGGTGCTTGATGAGCCAAATGAGACTGAGATTATTGTCCACACTGCTGTATTTTTGTAGACATTAGTCTCTGTTTTTGTCTTTCATCCACAGCACCCTTGAGTTTTCAACCCCGAAAAACAGATTTTGAAAAAGCATCCTAATTGGTCCCCACTCATCACATGCCCCTTCCCAGATTTGATCCCATTGGTTACAACCTCTCATTGTCTGACTGGTCACCTGGTCACCCTACATGGAGGTAAAGAGGGACGGGCGATACCACTGATTTTTCTTTTCAGTTTGATTTGATCCATTACCAAGGTTAGCAGGTTGTTATCTGTGCACCATGCTGTCAGCCTCTCTACTTCGTCTCGGTTGCTGGACTCATCTTCCCTAGAGATAAGCCCCACTACGGTGGTGTCGTCTGCAAATTTGACGATGGTATTGCTGTGGTGGGTTGGGGCGTAGTCGCGTGTGTACAGAGAGAAGAGCAGGGTGGCTCAGCACACAGCCCTGAGGAGAGCCGGTACTAATGCTGATGATCCGAGGAGATGTGGGGGCCCACCCTAACCCTGGAGCTCCAGACAGGACAAGGCAGCATGGAGAGCAACAGCGTCCTCCGTAGAGCTATTCGCCCTGTAAGCAAATTGGTGCACATCGAAGGTGGGAGGGATGAAGGACATTACAGTATATGACTCCAAACCAGTCTCTCAAAGCACCGGGGTGAGTGCTACTAGCCGATAGTCATTCAGGCAGGTTATGGGTTATTTTTTTGGTAACGGGACTATAGTGGAGGATTTCAGACAGGGTGGAACTGAGGCCCGGGACAGTGAAAGGTTGAAGAGAAGATCTTTGTAAAGACCCCAGCCAACTGCTCTACACAGTCCCTCAGCACACGTCCAGGAACGCCATCAGGGCCTGCTGCCTTCCTGGAATTGACAGCCTGGAGTGAGCATCTTACCTCATGTTCCTCCAGCCTAAGGATGGGGGTGATGTTGTGGGCTGCTGCTGCATATGTAACAGCTGCCTCTTGTAATTCCACCTCAAACCGTGCAAAGAAGTGGTTCAGCTCCTCTGCTATTGAGGCATCACCTTCAGCAGCTCCATGACTGTTCCTGTAGTTTGTTATGTGCTGGACTCCCTGCCAAACCTGCCTGATGTTATTACTGTCCAGGTGTTCCTCAATCCTCCTCCTGTAGTCCCTCTTAGCCACTCTGATGCCTCTCCTCAGATTAGTTCATGCCACACTATAGAGGGCCTTATCTCCAGACTTGAAGGCAGTGTTCCTCTCCTTTAGCAGCTGCTGA
The DNA here is from genome assembly GCA_026781065.1 of Mormyrops boulengeri. NCBI lineage: Eukaryota > Metazoa > Chordata > Actinopteri > Osteoglossiformes > Mormyridae > Mormyrops > Mormyrops boulengeri. The sequence goes on from JAODLD010000001.1 coordinate 19,730,196, forward strand.
ACCTCTCGTCATCTAGGGCTTCTGGTTTTGGTAGACACGGATACATTTCTCCTCTGTGACAGTGTTCATTGATCGCTCCATTTCCCTACTCACTAGTATGTATGGAGTTACTTTCATAAATATGTGAAAAGACTTGCATAGATGGAGATCTACACAGTTGAAGCAGTGCGGACGTAGCCATTTTCCTGTCCTTAAGGTCCTCCTGATCAGTCCACTAAGCCGATAAAAGCATAGATCTGTAAATTACTTTGTGCATTTAATTAATAAAATTGTTCCATTTGAATTAAAATCGTTCTATAAAAACACTGATTCACACACACCAACACACAATGTTTTTACTCTTAGTAAATTTATCATGCTATTAGTAACCCATTTTTCCCAAAGGACACTTGTGCCAGCTTTTAGTGTAAACAAAAGGAGAGGTTCCTTAATGTTCTTACAAACTCCCAACCACTCATAGCGTGTAAGTGTATCTGACTTCAGAGGCAGTTGCTCATTTGTTTATGAGTATCAGATACGACTAAACATCCACTGACTAGTAACAGAAAGTACCAGAAGACGGAGACGGGAACGGAAAGGTCCTGTCAGTGAGGATGTATTCTATTCATTCCCAATGTTTTTTGACTGTTATGGATTCTCTGTCTCATTCACAAGGGGCCAAGTTAAGCATAGTACATTGTGAGATCTAGAAGGTTCTCTGCACCTGCTCCTTTTGTGACGCGGAATATTTGCAGCTTACTCTATCCTGCATGGATTACATACCTATAGAACATTTAATGATGAAAACACTGAAACCATGTATATTCGGTTTATGTTTTTACAGTAGGGCCCCCTGGGGGCTGTCAGGCTGCGAGCGTGTGTCCTTAACGACTACGCCACTTGCTGGCCACATACAGCAATGGAACAAGCTTTAATTTGCCTACAAATTCAGTTTCCACACCCAGGACCAATTAAAATATCCATCAGTCCACTCATATTTCATAACTAGCTCAGGGTCATGGCATGAAGCACAAGACAGGAGGTGGAGGACAGCCCAGACAGGATGTCAGTACAAAAAAAACAACCGGTCCCTATTCTCATCTTAGGCTGGCACACCGTGACCAAGACTCGCCAGTATTGAGAGACACCCTGCAGGGCCATATACAGGGGTGGAGCCCCAGGGGCACTAGCCACAGGTGAATGCTGATTGGCCCCTGGACTGTCCCCTCCCCTGTTATTCACTGAATGAAAGCATATCATTGGCTAATGATATGGTTAGCCTCTCAGTATGAATTATAGCATCTCTTATGCCTCCCCACCTTAAAAAAAATCCTAGAATTGCCCCGACGCCCCGAAACATGGCTGCATAGAGTGGGCCCTGCTCGCTCGGCCCACTGGCTGGCTCCGGGCGAACAGACATTCCTTGAAGAGGCGACCACGGGCAGCTGCACTGGCGGCCATTTTTTTTGCATGCCTGGCTCCAACCAAATTTCATTTGGAGACAGAAAAATAAATTAGGCCAATAAGATCGGTCTCGATAAAGGATAACCGAGGGGGGGGGGGGGTGAACGTGTACATTGTGGGAGATTAGATAAGGCCGTCCTGGAGAGATGTCTGCCAGTCCAGGAGGCCACATGTGACGCTAATGCTAATCATGCTAACTCAATCGGATGTGGGTCGGCCCTCTTCCGTGGGCCTAATTGATGGGTGCGTTTCGGTACTCAGCCAAGGAAAAACAAACAACTTCAGCCACGAAGAACATCATTTCTTTCACGCTGATGTGTCTTCCTGCTGGAATTTAAAAAATAAATAACCGGCCAAAGGTTGGATTAGTACAGAGGGAACACAAATAAGGCAACCCCCCCCACCCCCCAACTTTGAGTTCCTGGCTCATTGTACCACATTAAAGGAGCCAGGCTGGTTAATCCAATAGACGATCATGGCATAGAGAGAGGCTTAAAGCCCCTGGCCTTTCTACACTCCCGATCACCTGCCTGACAGGATGTGCAGGGGGTGGGATGAAAATCAGGCAGTAAAGAACAGGCTTTTAATGGGGGAGGGGTCGGGGATAGTGAGGTGTTGCCTGGACATGAGCCATTGTATTTAAGACAGAGGTCATAAAATGACTTTTGATCCACCCCACCAGCTTCCCCCCGTGCCCACCCGAGTCCCCCTGCCTCTGAGCCTCTGTGTCCGATCATCTCGGGGGGGGGGGGCACACAACGTCAATCTGTCATTGAACTTATGGGACAAATGTGATAAGAGGTTAATGGCAGGAAACGCAACAGGAAGCCGATATTTTCCAGCTTAGGAAAAGGGATCCTTAGTGTGAATAGAGAGGGAATTTGGTAAATTAATTCTTTATTTATCCATTACATAGAAACTTCTGCATGGTTTGCGTACCTATTAAGGCCTGGAGATGCCTTGGCATCCACTACCAGGCAGGTTTTGTCAGCGTTTTATGCATGGTGTGTGGCTCAGTGGGTCAGGATGCTGTGCTTGTGAGTGGAAGGTTGCTGGTTCAAATCGTAGAGCTTGTGAAACATAAATTCTATTCACACACCAAATGTCCAGGAATGAGTTCAGAACAAGGAACAACTATCAGAAAAGCAGTCTATCCAAACAATATTTGAAATTCTGAGCCAAGGTATCACCTTGAGGTCCGGAACCTGCCCACTTTTCCAGCTGGCCCCAAAAATGTCCAACGTCAGAGGGGTTAATCACGGAAATGTGAGGAGGATTAAGACCATGCTGTGAGGGTGTGGATGTTTGGGGGGGTGGGCAGGCCCTTCTACTCTTCTGTAATCCATCGCTCTCAGGGGATTTCCAGGTGGGTGTTTTTTGCTTAGAGAGAGAAACGGTTGTTTTGCTCATTTGCTCAAGTTGCCTCGTTGTTAGTGGGGGTAGAATGTGGCCCACTCCACCCTCCAGGACCATTTTCTTCTCAGGAAAGAGGAGGGGCATTTTCTGTACCTGTACACACAAACACACACATGCATGTGCATGCATACACACACAAACGCACACATGAATGTGCATGCATACACACACACACATGCATGTCCATACGTACACACACATTTACACACATGCATGTGCATACATACACACACACACACACACACATGCACATTGAAGGTCGTCACTCCATGCACAGAGCACCCCCATCCCCCACCCCACAATTCCAACCCCAATTCCAGACGGCACCAGGAGCAGTCTGCCATCTTTGACCTCCGTGACCCCAAGATGGCATTTCCTCTCTGCCTGAGCCTAAAAATAATGGGGGTGTTTATTAACTGACAGTCCAGTGCATTATCTCGCTGACTGTTGCTCGGGGGAGGGGGGGCACTGATGTGTCTGTCCACTTATGTCTGACGCCTGATGTAGTTAATGTACTGGTGAAGAGAGGGGTTTGGCAGGAGGAGCCAGGAGGGCCTGGGACTGTTCTCTGAGCTGCATCACACCAGGTTAGCTTTCCTTTATCCAAAGTTTGGCTTATTTTTGTAGTTATTTCACCAGTGGGAAAAATCCCAGTAAAAATCCCAGTATCATACAGTTTGTCTCTGCCTGACAATCTCTTACTGGCAATATATTAAATATACTGTGTTTTATTATCTTTATTACTGTACTTGTTCTGATATTTGCTACAGTATATTATTAAGATGACGTGCTGATAGGTGAGGATGCCCAGATACTGCTGGCGTTTGTGTCTGATCTAAATGGGGGTATCCCTCTGTGATGGGCTGGCCTCCTGTCCAGGATCTCCCCTGACCTTTGACCTTCACCTCCCGGTTTAGGCTCCGGAGGGTCAAGGCAGGCACTAGTTATGTGGTTTTAGTAACTGTTATGTGGTTTTTATCATCTGTCATTCCTGACAGATTCTTTAGCCCATTACAGCTAGGATTGCTGTATGATGAATGCATGAGCACAAGCACACGACTAAACCACATTTTTAATTTTTTCCCGGTGATTTATTCAAACGGCCTTCACTGTGCTCAAAGCCCTGTCCCTGGATCTGCTTTACACTCATCCCTTAATCTGGCCAGAGACAAAGGAAACTGTATGCTCTGCAACGTCATTGTGCTCCTGTCGGACGGGCTGGTGCCAGAAATAACTGCACAGGCGGGCCCCAGGGCCCGGGGCCGCAACCACAGCCTAGCCCAGCTCTAGGCTGCGACATCGGGCCTCTAAAAAACAATCTGCCTGTTGTGAAACATCTGTGCCGGCTCCTCCAGTGTCCGTGGCTGCCCCTTTCCCGGCCAGTTCCAAAAATGTAAAAACACCATCCCTTGTTGTCAATGAGATGAGAACCAACACCCATACCAAAGTTTTCATTTCCAGTGGGAAGGAACTAGAGGTCATTAAAGAGGGCTTTCTGTGTGGTTTTTTACGCCAGGAGACTAAATTGTGGAATAACTCAGCAGGAAAGGGAGCAGGGACCACCAATACAGAGAGAGGAAGCCTGAACTATCTCTGAAAAGTGAAGAAGAGTAGATGTAGGAAAAAATACACCATGTTCTAACCATGTTTTTAACAATCTTGGCAGGCTGGGTTCCAGGCATTCAGGTTCTGCACATTGGCACACACACATATCCCAATAACCCCCCTGCACTGGGCTTCTGAACATTCCCACCGCAGCGTTAGAGCTGGTCATAGTGCCTCACGTGCAACTGCACTGTTACCGCTTGCGATTATGTGAAAACCACTCGGTGCAGGAATGCTGTAGCAAACGGTGATTAACTGTGACTCAGGTGGTAATTAATAATTACAACTGACGACTTTTCAACACCCCCTCGGCGAGTACGTACGAGAACACACGAGGGCCATTCCGCCCCGTTTGTCTTCCGTTTTTAACCCCGGATGGTAGCAGGGCAAATCGATCTTCCATGACCCCCCCCCCCAAAAAACAAATTACCCAGCAGCCCTAGAACTGTCCCCAGTGTTTCAGACTAACATCAACCTCTCCTGCCTCAAGGCTGACTTAAACATATAAATTGAAAAATTGAAGACTGTACAGTAGCAACTGAGGGCAGAGGCAAGGGCGCATACAGGGGCACTGGCCCCAGCTGAAAGCTGATTGGCCCCTGGAGTGCCATCTCCCCTGTCACTCACTGATTCAAAACATATCATTGGCTAACGATAATGTTGCTCTTCTATATGAATTATGGCCCCTATTATGTCCTCCACCTTAAAAAAGTCCCATTATTGCCCCTAGGGGAAGGCTACGTACATAGGAAACACTGGGGCAGGCAAAAGGCAGCCCTGGCTGCAGAGGCCCCTCCCCATTCCGTCCATCTGCTCAGCACACTGGCGATCTGCAAAGACAGGATTTGCAGGTTCCTCCCGAAGGCAGAGGCTTGGAGCTGGAAGAGGGATTTTCACTTTAGCTTGGTCAGCGAAGCGTTTAACGAGTAACCATAAGAATGTAGGACAAGCATGATTCATATGGCAATCATGCCACCGAGAGTTGAAAGGGAAAAGCACAACCTGTGGGTGGGGGGCGCTAACTCAGGCGAGGCATCTGTAAAGAAAAGTTCATATATAACGGGTCATGTGACTAAATTATGAGTTCAGACCGGTGATAGATTGATCGATTGATAAATGATGGATGGATGGATAGTGTGCCGCCCTGATCGTCCACTCCTTCCGTGTGCCGCGCCCCCCTCGTTAACCTCGTGTGGATTCCCCATGTTTACAGTACCAGCTGTTTCTTGTTGCTGTCATTAGTCTTATGTATTTAAGTCTGCGTTAGGTATGTTTTCCCCAGTCCGGTCATTGAAGTCTAACGTCCGTCCTTTTCATGGTGTGGCCATGTGTGTTCCTTGTTTTATAATTAAAATCTTTCCTTCACCCGATTCCTCAGCTCTGGCTGCTTCCTCGCTCTGTGCTCGAGGGCAGACAGGACAGATGGATGGATAATCTGCTCCAAGGCAACAGTGTCTCCCAAATGTTACATCTGAGCTCATGGCAGCAACAAACTTCATCACATATCCTCTTATCACTAGTAATTTTGCAAACCCCTTTTACGTCTTTAATCTTCCTTAGGACATTGCACTTTGGCTTTGCGTAATCAGCTTTGGTTTCAATATTACGGTATTTAACGATCTGCTTTTTGTCAGGCGCACATACCACCTAATTAGAGTGATTAGTAATACCATAGTAATAACACTCAGGAGGTTGTGCGAACATTGAAATTCAGAAACAGGGTCAGCCACACCATCTTTAAAAAGCCATGTCAACAGCATTGTACGTAGGCTTTGTTTCCCATTAAGTATGCCCCCCAATACAAATTCTGTAAACGGTTTTCTTACTCGACACCACATCGGAATCAGGAGGATTGCGTGGATGTGTCTGCATGAGTTTGTCGTTGACTTTGCATACGAGCTGATAAAAGGTGACGTCAGCCAATGAAGAAACAGAGGCAGGGCTTGGAGAGGACAGTGTTGGCACCTGCATTATCAGTGACTATGAAAAATGCTACATTCTGTGGGAGGGGGGATGGGTCGCCAAGGGAAGCTGCAGAAATACCCCAACAAAAAGGTAGCTTTCAAATGTGCAGGCTGCCTGGATGGTGTGGTTAACAGCCCCACAAACTACTCACCACGTGCAGTACCCATCCTCATTTTCCTCCTGTAGTTCCACGTCTTTTGGTTTTGTGTGTGTGTGTGTTTTTCTTTAATGGGAGAATCTAAGAAGTTTGAGATCTACTGCTGAGCCCTCAGAGTGACACGCCCTGGTCCACGGCGGCAGGGACAAGTTCCTACCGGGCAGCTTTTACATACTACTCAGACGATACAGTTAAAAGCCCATTAAGAAGATCCGATGGTGTCCTCCTGAGCCCAGGCGGTCCTGGGCAGACCTAGATAATGGGATGACTCTGTTAAAGGAGCTCCAGTCTTGCTGCCCTGTTTGCATCTTCGACACGACCCAAGCAACACCCAGGGGGCCAAAAACCAACCATCCCAAGTTTAGGGTTGTTACAGACTCGGACGGATTTAGTGTGTGGGCGTGGCATGGTGCAGGCTGATAGGAAGGGTAGACGACCTACTTGCAGCTCAATACAAAAACGGGGTTTATTAAATGAACTAAAAACACAAGGAAACAGTAACCAAAACAAAGGACCACGAGGGGTCAAAGTAAATTGGAATAAACAAGACTAGTAACAAAAACAAGGCAGGTAAGCAATATAATCATCTAACACCAAGAATCTCAATCTATCACAAACATAGAAAACAATGAACCACCAAGGGACAGAACTCAGGCAGGGACTTAAATACTAAACTAAACCGGGTAACGACACAACAGGAGTGAGACATAGACAATTAACCAATCTGGGAGGGGGCAGGGCAACGAGCAATCAGGTAAACACACAAGGGCAGGCACAAAAACAGGCAACAGCTGAAACTAATAATTAAACTCAGGGAAATCAAACTAACAAAGAAACTAAGAAACAGAATCTACACTAGGGGAATAACAGACAGGTAGAAACACAAGCATGGGCACAAAGAATTTAAGCAAAACCAAATACAAATCACACGACACAGGAACTAGAAACTCATACAATGAAACACTAGGGAACAAAATACAAAAACAGAGTAGGTGGGATTCAAACACATGATAAAGGGATTTACAGGCAGCCACATGCTCAACACGTTGAGCCATGCAACTAAGAAGGATCAGAGAAAGCACAAAGACTGATAGAAGGGACAGGATGGCCAGCGATGCTTGCTGACCAAACGGGGAAGGGACACAAAAGACTGAGACAACAGGAGTTGACCCTGACAAGGGTAAGATAAGAAATCAGGCCATCATTTTTTTTTGGAAAGAAGAACAGCTAGGACAAAATTCTGAGGCTTTTTTAGCCGCAGCCAGGCCATCACACATGAGAGAAAGAATGACAAAATCAGTTTGGTGTTATCTTCATGTCACGGGGCAGAAACCCTTCGGACCATCCTCTAGACCAGGCCTGGTGCCAGAAAACAGAAGCAGTGGGGAAGAAAATCCTAAAAAACATAAACAAGGATGTAAAAATTTAGCTAAAAGTATAGAAGAATTGCAGAGAAAATGGATATTTGAGGAAGCCCTTTTCAGAGAGACATTGGAGAGAGAGAAGCAGCGAGAGGGAGCTGTACCAGGACTCTAGGGCTTCACAGAGTGCATGTAACTGCATGTACATTTCAGGCTCTGGTTGTCATTAGGAGCCTCCTGAAAGCTGAACGGAGGACCACTTAAACGCAACTGCGTGGTGGCAATGCCGAGTGAGAGGAATGTAAAGCTATCTCACTCTGATTAATAAGTCACCATAGTACTGACGTTATGACGACACCCCCAGGAAGACGAACTATCAGACGCCACCGGCCGCTGGATGAGTGATAGCCGTGAAATGTTTACGGCTGTGGCTCGGCACTAATGGTTCACGCTGTATTTATCTAAGGATAACGTTTATTGCCTTTGTGGCTCTGACTAGAGAAGTTAGCCATCTGAAGTCAGTCACAGAGTTTTACTAGTCCGTCATTCTGCTTAGTTTAGCCCCGCCACGTTAGGGTAATCGTGCTCTTCTGGTTGTGCCATTTTCATTGACTCCAGGCTGGAAACTTCCATCACGCAGCAGGGAATTGAAGCAAATGCTCTGGGGACCTGTAGGTGGTCTTGTGACAGAGCAGTGGCCTGCAAGGATGAGGCTGGCTATCCTCAGCATAGCGGTGGGCTGGGAATGGGGAGTGTGTAACATGGAATTGTGGAAATGGTGTGGGGGGTGGTCCTCTTTGTTGTTCCCTTGCTGGTACCGGGTGGGGGGGGAGGAGGATGGTAGTAGTTGTTAGCATAAGGAGCTGGCCCAAGAATTCCTCTGGTAAAGTCTAAGGATGAGCCTTGCTGTTTTACCGTTGTGTAGGAATGTGAATTTCTCAGAAAGAAATATATAGGTTGATAAAACACGTGACACTGTGATGTATCTTGTTTCTAACGAGCCACACCTGTTGCTTGTTTGGTCTTACCTCTCGTTCCAGCCCTCTTGTGTATCACTCCAGCCGCCTCTCGTTTGCTCCCTCATCAGTCCTTTATAAAATTACTTCCCATTCCTGTGGTCCCCAGTCCTGTCATTAACGTCGTGATGTCCAATCTGCATGTATGCCTGAGCCCTTCCTTGTTCTGGTTCCCCCATTTCCTGACCCCTCATGGTCTGTTTTGTTTGTGAGGCCCTGTTTTAGTTCAAGTCCCTTTCATTTCCCCCAAATCCTGCTACTGACTCCATGTGTTCATATATGAGAGTGAGCACAACAAAAACAATGCTATACGAATTACTTACATTATCTGTGAAAACTTTTTCTCATTATGAATTTAAAAATGTGGTTTATTAAAAAGAATCATAATCTAGTATAAATGCTAGTGGTTCTCACAGACGGCATAATAGGTTATAATAACAGCAAGTATTTTCCATTTAATCTGCTTCAGCCTTTTCTTTTTGCGGCCTACAGTCTGTGTTTATGTTAAAACCACAGTCTGGGCCCAAAGTGAGTTTGGCCTCTAGGGAAGGGGTCCAAACATTAGGTTGATGTCCAGTAACCTGCCTTTGTGGTGAAGGGAGCGGCTCCCTTTACTCTAAATGGTTTTGGGCCACACTAATGTATGGATATTTCCAAGGGACGAAACAGAAAAATTATATAAATACTTCAAATACAATCACCCCATTAGAAAAAACACAGGAAGTCTCTTATTGTCAGAGAAAACTGACAAAAAAAAATTATTTACATAATACATCAACAGTTTCCATATGTGGTTTTACTGCCTTTATGTTTATATAGTCGCAGCATTCAATTCTATAAAAAACAATTAATATTGTGCAGAATAACATTATACTATACACAGTTACATGACATATAATTTTATCTAGGTGAGGCATTCAAATGTTTTTTTCTCCAAAATGTGCTTCCGCTATCAGATAACATGGATAACAAGCGAGATATCCAGCTGGGGTCTATGTCACAGTTCTGCTGTGTTCCTGTCCAGTCAGGCTGCTTTGGGTGTGTGTGTGTGTGCGTGTGTGTGTATAAACCCAAAGCCAGGGGAGCAGTCCTACTGTGGATGCTGTCCCCCTCCCAGACGACCCCAGGGCCTGCCCCTCTTATCGTCTACCCCCTCTCAGGATTCCAGCCCCCCCACCTTCAAAGGCCCTTCCATCTGTCCTACCCAGAGGTAAGGGGAAGGGTCTCTGGGAGACGGCAGTCAGGCGCTGGTGGCTCCATCCGCCGTCCAACACCCAACCCCCCCCCCCCACGCCTACACATCTGTCTCCCTCACTCAGGCGAGGCCCGGCCGACCGGCTGCCTGCTGCGTCACATTAGCGCCTATCTGACGCTCCCCTTGACTCCTTTCAGGGCTCCAAGTTCATTCAGTTAGACACAGACGTAACGGGGTAGCTGCTAATGGGGGCTATTAATCACAGTCTTGCTGGAGGTTGGAAAAAAAGGGCCTACAAACCCAAACAGACTTGGAAAATCATATTTTGGAATTTCTGGACAATAAATATTCAGTAATATGTTCGTTCAGCATGTTTGTTTGTTCAATATACGAAAGAGACAGCGGCCTCTTTGTCCCGCTTTGGGCATATTTTCAGCATAAAGAGCTATTTGCTATACAGAAGTGGAGTTTAGGATTCAAAAAGGATTCAAAAGCTTTATTGTCAGTCGTACAAGTACAAACACAATTAAATACTTTATTGCGTACCTCCCTGCAGACTTAAACAACATGTAATGATAAAAACCAATAAATAGCAAATAGCAGAATAGCGAAAACAATAACATATACAGTCTACATACAATATATAATGTATATGGAATATTTTATAACATCTAGGTAGAACAACAAGGTGCAGCGGCTTCCAGGAGTTAGCTACCTACCTTCTGCCTGCAAATAATTAACCAAAAACTCTTAAAGTCCTTGAGAGAGAGAAGCATCAGCAAGGAACTCAATGGGATGAGTCTGCATGAATGCGCAGGGCAAACAGAGAAATGGTCCTGGGCTCATTTAAGCTTTAATTAATAACGAGGGCCATAAAGTGAATGTGTGTGTGTTTGGAATTTAAAGTGTTTGCTTGGGATTTTATATGAGCCACAAAGTAAATTGTAAGGCTTTTTCCGTGGATGCTGGGTCCTTATGGAACCCGGACGCCAAAGCTCCACAGGGCACCAAGAGGTTGGCATGCATGTGTTAACTTCCCCCCGCCTCGCTTCAGCAATGATCGTGTGCCATGGCCTTTCGACGGCCATGCTCTGGCCAAACGCACAGGTCAGGAGCTAGGAGACACTGGAGAAGCTTATCTTACCATCAGCATAATTGCTCCTTCTTCAAGTTCTCATCCACTATCATACAGAGCAAATCAAAGTAATTTCATTGAAAGCCTCCCCATCCCTGCTTGACCCTGTGGAAATCTCCAACCTGCCCTCCAGGTGACAAGGGTCATCTGGGATCTATTTGGATGTCAGTCTCAGGAACACTGACCCGTTACCCCAGCAGCCCCTATTTCAAGAATAGCTCCCCCCCCCCCAGCCCTTAATGGTGCGTTCCAAGGCTCAACCAAGGGCTGTCTATCTGCGTCTCCTCCTGTGATTCCTCTGGCTGACCTCTTGGAGTATGAGGTCATAGGCCTTCGGTCACTGAGATAGTCATCTTGGATACGAGAGGGGCACCTCACAGACCGGTAATAGTGGCTTGAGAGAGAAGATGTATTTTGGGACAGCAGTGGAGATTTCAGCACAGTAGGATTTGGTAAACTGACCATCTCCATAGGCAAGACCTCTTCTGGAGGCCCGTTGGGACCTTTTGGTAGAACCAACAGCAGCTGTTTCCACAGGCGAAGAGGACCTGAGATGGAGCTGCCCAAACTCACCCACTCATGCTGTCCATAAAGCCCATGTGTGCTGGGAGATAATCCCTGGGAGATAATCCCTGCCTCTGGGCCCCCTAGCTGACAGATGAGACCCGTCGACCAGTTTTGGGAGGGGGGGGTGTCAGACAAGGTCCACCCAGATTTTGAGGGAGTGCAACATCTAGGAAAGTGTGTCAGCATGTCACGTTCCACGTACCACATTACCCCTCCCCATCCCAGCCCAAGTCTTCATTTCACGTCCTTTGGGGTTACACGTGTGGATGCGTGTTAGCGTTACTGGGCTGTCTGGGGTTTCAGAAAGGGAACCAAAGGTCTCGCTACCTCCCCTCCAGCCCTGCACTGCCTCCCACGACACCCCCTCACAGGGTGCCTTATCTCCAGATCCAGAATAAGGGCTTCCAGGCCCTACCTCCGTCCACCATCCACCCTGCAGACACACACATATGCTCACGGGAAAGTACACTCCTCCGTGGTTACAGGCATGTATCCAATTGCACCCTCAACCTAAACTACATCCCTCCCCAGGGACCCGCGGCGGGGACACTGGGGGGTGGAAAACCACATAACGGGCACTTTCTCTGCCACCTCAGGCACTGAGCAGCGCTGCCTAGGAGACGAAAATAGTGCGTGAGGTCTGGCAAGCGGCACACAGGCTATCTCAGCACAATGACGAGAGCGAATCTACCCCTTGAGCTAGGCTAGATGTCTCAAACACACTATCACACACCTAGTTCTGCTGCTAATGTAGACTCACTGGGTCACCTAAATAGTCATACATACTTATATACATATTTGTATCCCTGTCATGTGTCTTGTAAGTGCATAAGGACAAGTTTTAATGGGGAATCAGGGAGAAGAAAACTCCATACCAGTGGATCTCAGATTGAGTCTTAGCCTCTCCTCCCAGCCAATCAACATTCTTGTCTTCTGAGATCTACAGACCGATTGGCCAATTCGTTATTAGAATACCTGGCTCACCCTAACAAGTAACCAGCATCAATTACAGGGTTTAGCTGCTATCTTGGTTACCTCATCGGGGAGGTTCCTGGAGAAGAATTCCGGCCAGCAATGAAGCAAACTGTTCCAGCACTATTTTTTAACATTCATTTGCTCACAGGGAAAAGTAAAAAATCATAAACTGAAATGCAAATGAAAGAACCGAGCATTTTGAGAGACTCAAAAAAACTTGCTTTTGCAAAAACAAAAAAAAAGAAACTGCTCGTAATGTATTGAACATTATGGTTTATGGTTTGGAGAAGTCAAATGAAAATATATGCCAGCATTTTTTTAAAATGCGTGTAAAGCCAAGCCAGTAAATAAAAGGTAGTTTCAAGGAGTCTTCCTGGAGCCACCCTAAAATTTGGCACTCAAATGTGGGTTTGGGCCCACAGTGGGCAGGACCAGTGCCGGATGACCCATTAGAAGTTTGCTGGGGGGGTGAAATCTAGCGTGCCAAATGGGCTTCGACTGGCATTGGTCGGGACCCATTGAGTCACAACACAACCAGCTGCTAATGCCTGAACATTGTTTCTCAATCCTCTCCTCATACGAGTCCTACGAGATCATGACACCCCCCCTGCCCCCCCAGCTGCCAAACTCCCAAGAACTTCCACCAAAGTTACATGTCATGTTTGTGCTACAAAGGCCAGGATGTTTTTCGCTCATTGATGTTTTTCTTCAGTTCCATTTCAGAGCCTTCTTAATATGTCTTTTTTTCCTAAGTGCACAAAAAGCAGAAGATGATGAACACTGGAAGTGAGGTTTGAAAACGACCTATACTCACATCACAGATGTGATTCGTTCCTTGTTGAGGGAATCGGTCATTTACGCTACATACAGTAACTGCTATATTGGGTTTTCAAATGTATACATTTCACATGGACCTTGTCTCTTCATTTTTTGTTTCAAAGTGAGGACAGGCTGCCATTTGTACTGCAATAACCAAAAATGGGCGAACAGATAAATATTTATCCTTTATCTGTTCGCTTTCGTGACAGTAAGCCTGTAAAACTGAGGTTTAAAATATCGTGCAAAAGTTTAACAATTGAATTTAATGAGATCCTTTCAAGGATCATGTGCAACTTTTAGTCTATAAAAATATTTAAATGGTTTTGAATGTTTAGTCATTTGTACTCAGAAAATTAAAGCTGGACAAAACAGATGAACAATACTCAGAAAATGGCAAATATTGTCTTCCTCCTCATGTCCTCATGTCTTGATGATTATCTCTCTTTAGCTGGGAGTCTGTAGGCATGTTATGTTTCTGAAGAGCATAATGGAACACGACTGTGAGCTAAAAAGCTTCATGCGTCATTAATTAAAGGGCAGCGTAGAAAACACGGAATGCTTGTCTGTGCATCCGTGGTAACCCCGGGGCATTCTGGGACTAATGGAGGACTCCAGTCAAATGGAGACTGACATCTACAGTACAATGCTGGACATGCAGACTCCGCTTGAATTAAATTTTACATACGTTTACATCGCATCTCATGATCTTGTGTTTCCAATATAAACTATTCATTCTAAGTGATCCAAAATGTATGGAATTCATTTTTCCATGAAGTCAGACTTTAAATGAAATGAAGATGTAATGGTTTATTACATATGACAAGCCAACAAAAGTTCAAAGCTTTCAAGTATGACTATTGCTGAGAAATTCCTTTATGATACATAAACAATGTAAAACTTATTCTGAATACAATAAATCCTTTGAGCCACTTTGCAATCACATACTTCAGTTAGTGAAGTACTATAATTCTAAGCTCAGATATGACTATTATTATTATTTTATTATTATTTTGAATAACACAATATATTGGAACTAATGTTAAAGTAGCAGAGATGTTTACAGGGTTACATCATAATTTAATGTGTTGACAGTTCAAGAAGGTGGGTAGGGGTTGTAATTCAAGAGTCATGAGAGATGCAATGTACTCATTTTTCCATCAGTAGGAGGCAATGGTTGGGCGATAAGAGCAATCTGGTGGGGGGGGGGCGGGGAGGGGAAACTCTCAGACTCTTGTTGTACTGTTTGAGAAAAATCAGGCTTGGCATTGTAAGTTATGGTAAGTCAGAACCCAGGGTCCCACACAAAATCAAGACAACATTAGCTTTAAAGTTTTCAAACATCGATTCTCACTCCCCTCGTGATTTCTATGTTTACCTCTAAACATTGATGTCTGTTTTATTCACAGTGCAGATGTTTACAGTTGGTCTTGAACCATACATGGATGCTGTTAGGATCAGGGTCAATTTTGTGCATCTCTGTGTCATGGGAACTGTGTTTGAGCCATGCCCAGTGTCTGTCCTCCCATTAGGCGACACAAGTGGCCACCTGTCAACCAGGAGATGGTGGCTTAGCCAGCCGATTTCGCTTCATCTCAGACAGGCGATAAAGCTTGCCTAGGGATCCACATGGGCCTATGAGACGTTCGTTCCCGGGCCATTTTTGGTGACTGTCGTTTCAATGCGCCCTTTGTCGAACTTCAGGGTGGTTCCCCCACCGCAGGCATCAAGGGACTCAGAGGGGGTGTTGCTGACTCCAAAGAGACGACATGTGTGACCTTCCCACCTTACACCACGCCCGCCTGCCCCCAAAGCCACACTTCCGGCCAGCCGCCACACGACCAGGATAATGGCAGCCCCTCCCCAATGAAGAATGAGCACAGCCGATCCATTATCCTTCCAATTCTGCCCCCCTCCTGGAGCTTGCATCTTGTTCCCCTCCCTCGGATCTGCACTTCCCGTGAAAAGACTTGGCAGAGTCTTGCCGTTGTGAACTGCGTCCCAAACCAAACACAGCGAAGTGAGGCTCCCGTTCCCATCCGCTTTATACGTCCCGCGTTCAGTCCTGGTTTCCGGAACATGCCGTTCCCTCGAATCTGCCCCGTAAACTCCCTCTCCCTGAATTGACAACAACACCACCATTATTTCATGCCAACTGACTTTGATGGGATACTGGATCATGTTATAGATAATCTATCCTGAGATAGATGGCACAAGAAAAGCAACAGACTGCACATGAAGACAAATGTTTACTGTAAAGCTAACGAATGTGATAGTGAATTCAGGCTTTCTGTAGAATCACATGATGCTGATTCGGTGCAATATCTTTTCGTGAATGATACAGTTGTCTGGTGTGTATAAAAAACCCAAATGAATCACTTGGGATAAAAGCAAACTGTACTGTATAGAGTAAGAGCCACTTCTAAAAATCACTGAATTCAGCTGCATAAATTGAGCAGACTCTTTTATACAAAGCAACATGCATTTTTGAGAACACAGGGTCAGCCAGTTTCTGGGACCATTGGGATTTAAAGGCCTTGCTTACAGGCCCACCAGTGTCACGTCTCAGCTCTGGGATTTGAGCCAGTGACCTTCTGATCACACATACAGTATCTTAACCCACTACGCCGCATGCCAATATTACTGAAGCAATAAAGGTAGCTGTTAGATAACAGGTCTGTGCTACCCTGCCTTACAACCCTGACTTGGATGAGCAGTTGGAAAACAGGTGTATGGATGGATGTTAATTAGAACAAATCCTATCTTTGTTCTAGTGTACAGAAAACCCTCACCTTTCACATAATTGCAATATTACATCATGCTAGCATTGATTTTTTTCTGGGAGATTCTAAGAAGCATGACATGGGAATATGGCTACTTTTTGGGCCTAGCTGTACCAGGATAAGTTAAATTAAAACAGGGGTCCTGAAGGTCTCTTTGCCCCCTTTTTTTTGCTCCCTCTTCCTTTTCCTCTCTTCCACACATTCAGTCAGTCACTCAGCCACATAAGCCCTGCAAATAGTGAGACAATGTCAGGTAAACAATGGCTGACCTTGTCCTAAATTAGTAATAGCGTTATGCCAGTAAGGTGTCTAAAGCAGCCTGGGGAAAAAAAACATTGCCCCCATCCCCCCGCCGTCACCCTTCCTCTCACCGTCACCCTTCCTCCCGCCTTTCATCCATTGCCAGTCTCCCGGAGTGCCAAGCTGCTGGGGCTAGCTTTCAAGAATAGTTGTGAAATTAGGTTTTTCCAAGCATGTTCCCAGGACTGGACTGTTCCCACACTGGGGTGTCAAAGTATGCCCTGTTTGCCCCTCTCTGTTGCGTAGTTGATAGGCAGATTCATACTATAATAAGTGCTGTAATACATTTGATGCATGTGAAATAGGGGAAGATGTGGGCACTTCAAGGGGAAAGGGGTGGAGTCAGGCAACACGGGGAAGGAAAAGGGGGTGGAGTCAGGCAACACAGGGAAGGGAAAGGGGGTGGAGTCAGGCAACACAGGGAAGGGAAAAGGGGGTGGAGTTAGGCAACATGGGGAAGGAAAAGGGGGTGGAGTCAGGCAACACAGGGAAGGGGAAAGGGGGTGGAGTCAGGCAACACAGGGAAGGGGAAGGGGCGAAGTCAGGTAAGAAGGGGAAGGGGAAAGGGAGTGGAGTCAGGCAACAAGGGGAAGAGGCAGAGTCAGGTAACAAGGGGAAGGGGAAAGGGGGTGGAGTTAGGCAAAAAGCGGAAGGGGCACAGTCAGGTAACAAAAGGAAGGGGAAAGGGGCTGGAATCAGGCAACTGGGGGGGAAGGGGCAGAGTCAGGCAACAAGGGGAAGGGGAAAGGGGGTGGAGCCAGGCAACAAGGGGAAGGGGCAGAGTCAGGGAACAAGGGGAAAGAGGGTGGAGTCAGGCAACAAGGGGAAGGGGCGAAGTCAAGCAACAAGGGGAAAGGGGGCAGA
>JAODLD010000001.1:19773103-19787816 GCA_026781065.1 Mormyrops boulengeri
CCCCCCCCCCCCCCCCCCCCCCCCCCCCCCCCCCCCCCCCCCCCCCCCCCCCCCCCCCCCCCCCCCCCCCCACAGCCGCCCAGTACAGGCAACAAGCAAAGGCATGTCCTTCCAAAAGCTCTCTGCCGTGACCTTTGCTGACCCTCCCTGTAAACCTGCCCTTGTCTCTTAACATTTGTGATTTTTTCTTTTCTTTAACGCTTCTCTCCTAAGGTCATGGGGGTTTCTGTAGATCACAGTTGTGATTCCCCCAGTCCTGGTCCCTGTTCACTGCTTAGTAGATGAACCAGAGAAGGAGGAGGAGAGCGAGGGGGAAAACCGGAGTAAAAGCAACCAGCCTCTGACAAAAGCCAGTCTCCGATGTCACTCTGGGCTCAGAGGTCACCAGCACCGTGATTCAAAGCCCCCCCATTCGGTGCTTTGATGAGCTCTTCCACCTCAGACTGCAGTATTATTACTGTTGACGGCATTATTACACATCTCAATGGACGATTCCCCACGGAGATGAAAAAGTTTAACACGATTCCCTGCAGTTCTGAAAGAAACAGGCGTGTCGCCAGATCAGAGCACACTGCAGTTTGCCCAGCATGATGTTATGTTACTTTTGTTATGCAATGGGAAAAAAACACAGGGTGCATTACAGTTGATATAGCATCTTTTTCTGCGCCTTTATGGTAAGACGGAGATGCCTGCTGCCAGGTAATATTTCCCCATTTTGGGATGGGGCATCACCGTGCGAACTGTCTCCTGTAAGTCCTTTCAGAGAGTTCCCATAATCCCATGAGAGCTGGGTAACGGCACGCCATAATTCACACCGATCCCAGCTGTCATGTATTAGTCTGCCTTAGCAACAAACCCCAGTTAACCTTTTCAAAACGTATTGAAGGCTTCCCATTATCATGATCGAGATACATTTACTGATCGCAGACATCCATGTCCAAAGAGATCCCCATAAACATATAAGATAAAAGGTCTGGTACAGTTAATTATGATGTGTTATTCTTTTCTGAATTATTAAGGGTCATGCAGTATGACATGGGCTGGCATGGTTTGGGTTAAATGGGGAAGAGTGCAGTTTGTCTACAAATAGGCATTTGACATTTCACCAAAGGCTTGTGTTTACAAACGCTGGGCATAAGGTAATGTGTTCTGCACCGTATGACCCTCGGGGCTTTTGCCAAAGTACACCAGGGTTTTTGTGCACGTCAGTTTGCTCCAGGTTGAAGTGTCTTATCATCTCCCTCCACCCAACACCTAGCGTTCCTAGTTTGTTTGCCATGGCTTTGGCCGACATGCCAGATGAGCTCGTCGAACACGACCGCCAGCAACATTCGCAGGATTAATATTTTTGTGGTTTACTTCAAACGCCCACATGGTAGCATGTGAAATCTGCAGGGTTTTCCATTAATATTCGTCAGTGAACTCATTTCACGAAGGGTGCGTGTGTTACTCAGCTGGAATTTTGGGGCAAAATTTGGTCTGCCTGCGTTTTGTTCAAAGTACACTGTCGATAAAACTAGATACAAGCGTCCCTGCGTTGCCCGAGAGACAAACTATTCGGGCTGATCCAAGTTTTCCAATTATTTTGTGGGAAAACAAGACGGATATTACAGGCTGGTTTGTCTTCCTGCTTCCAAATTCCCATGGAATGTCTATTCGTGACTGCCATCTGCAGGGCAGGCATGAAACAGCAAATGGAGACGCAGAGCCTGGAGTCAAAGATAGTGAAAAGATTCCCGGCATTACAGGATTCTGAGCTTAGTTTACAACATGTGAGGCACTATATTACTGCAGTATGACTTAAATTTATTATAGCAATTATTAAATTTAAATGTTTACTTGTCACAACTGAAAACATTTATCTAGAAATAAACATAATTAATAAAGAGACTAAGTAGACAAATTGTTTAATAAGGGCTTTATCATGGTAATAAAAGTTTATGTGTCATTTTAAATTCTACATTTTTTAATTAAGGAAAAAAATAACCACTCAAAATGTACTTCCATGTATCTCCAAATTTATTATTACTTGTTATTTTAAATTATTAAAGAGAAAGAGTGAAAGAGAAAAAATATATACATACATATATATAGAGAGAGAGAATTATGCAGAAGATACAAAGTGCTTTTCACAATTTCATTCATACATCACAGTCATTAATGGCTGTACCATGTGGTATTTGGCTAAATTAGCCAACCCCCACCCCACCACCCCAAAAGCAAATGAGTTAAGCTGGGTGTTTCTGTAACCCTTGAGAAAACTAGAACTTCAGGAGAGAGATGTGATTTCAGACTCCCTGTGTGCTCCTTCTTACCATGCTGGATGCCTACGACTCTGACTGACATGTGGGCCTGTTTCACTTGAGTCTGCTGCAGTTTCCTTGGGTGGCATTGAGCCGTTTTGACTGTAGCCTTTCCGCTTCACCGCGCCTTTGATGATTCCCAGACGCTGGGTAGATAATCTCGCCTCGTCCTGGCAATGCTGCTGTTTTGATCTGCTCTAGCTGTCAGTTCAACCCCCCCACCTCGTAAATGCTGTCCATTGGGTTGAATCTTGTCTAACAATGTCGCATCTCGCATCCCTGCCATGTCTCTTGTGAGCCGCCCCTCGGTCGAGGCGACAGTGTGGTTATGACACACTGCTGTTACAGTTGATAGCAACATGATTCCTGTCCTGCACTGAGCCTGTTGACCTGTTGGCGTAGACGTGAAAGAACAATACAAGCATGTGCCTGATTCAAAGTTTGTGGCTGCTAAAGTCGGAGGCCTAAGATGGTATTATGTGATTCAGCTGGGTGATGTCATTCAGACCAGTGAGATTCCCCCTTTCTTATCCAACAGCAACCAGCCAACACTCACAGATGCTGTTAAGAGACTAATGTCTATAGCTTGGACTTTAATATTTTACACTCAAGGTTTGTTCGCAGTCACAGAGTGTCATAACTGAGGAACTCCCAGCCAAAGTGGACAAATGTTGTAACATGTTGGCTCCCATTTCCAGCATCTCCTGCCACGGTGTCTCCAGTCGGCATGAGAGTCCAACCCATGGGCACTCCTCGCTGTCAGTGCCACCTTCCCAAGCCTTTTGAGCTCCATGTAGTCAAAGATACCGACTGTTCCACCTCGAATGTTCCAGGGTGATGACAGAAGCCTGCGACAGTGGCCCAAAAAGGTCAGGTGGGTGCAAGTTGTCAACAGTGAGGAGCTACAGCTGCCATCCCCCGCAGAGTGAGGTGGTTAGAGTCATCAGTCAGCAGGGGAGCCCATAGCAACACCAGACATGCTTGAGGTCACACCTGTCGGGTTAATTATGACACTAACATACCGCGCTACCGCTCAATGGCAAGTAGGAGATTTTTCTTAGCATAGCTGACAGCCTAGCCCCAGCATCCCTCCGCGAAGGACACCCTCTGTTGGGTTTCCATGGCTCAGCTGGCACGCTCCCTTTCTGGGAACAGCAGTCCATTGGCAGCACAAGGATTCCAGGCTCCTTGAGTCCTGCAGCATTTCGTTTGGCCTCCACGCTGCTACATGATGGTTCAGCGCTGCCTTTAAACAGCCTGACCCTGAAGGGTATGCAGTGGTTTGTAATGAAAACATCCAATTGCAGTTTTGTAATTTTGCTAATTGTGTCATACAGTTTGCTTTATTGCTGCTTCAGAACTAAAAAAAGATTAACGAGTCATAAAAACCCAAAATTAACATTACATCAACACTAGCAAAAGCTCGACTCTCTTTACCAACTAAACCAACAAACAATGCCAACAAAACGTGAAGACAAAATGTGTTGTTTAGTCTTTTGGGACCAAATATTAAATTCTGTGCTTATAACTTTACATAAAAATAAGAACAGTGTACTTCATTAGAGAGATGTCTGGGAAAATCAAAGTTTAGTCTTGCTCCATTACCCAGAGACATCCTTCCAGCGGGGGATTTCTTTAGTCATAGTGGACTATTATTTTCTATACTGTCAAATATGTAATTCGGTCGGAGGCTCTGAGTAAACGGCTGTGCTCAAAGGCCCCTCGCTGTGAACACAATAAGAAGCTCTTATTGAAACAAGGCTGGTATTGAGCGTCGTACGCAGGGTATTTGTTTGGGGTGCAACGGGGTGCCAGCTAACCTTTGATCAGCCCCGGAGCCGGCCCACTGCCCGCCTGGGCGGCTCAGACCCGTCTCCCGGCAACGGTGAGACCCGACTCACTCCGTCGCCTCCCAGCAGAGTCTGTTTACGCTCTCCTTCCCCAACACCACCCCAGATACCAAATCTACTTTCGAGTCAGCTGGAAAGGCGAAGGTCACGAAGACTACAATGAGGACAGGCTCAGACCTCCTCTGTGATACAGTTTATTTGGTCAGCACAACCGCACCTTCATTTGAGGGCCCCAGGTCCATAAATGCACCGTCACACCGCACCACACCTCCCCACCAGCCATACCACACCTCTCCAGCAAGCTGCTGCCTCTCTCTGAAGTAGAAAACTTCAGATTTCACGGGGCAAAACTAATATGACTTGTGATCTCTCAGCAGAGGAGTACCATAAAAAATCATGGTGATGTTTTGTACAAGAGGCATCAGGGCGTTAGTGTTTTCTTGATAACCCTGCAATCGGTTAATAAGGCCTATCCTCTGTGACACAAACCCATGCTCTGAAATACTAGATTTCTTCAGGAAGAGTTACTTAATTGAGGATTTTTCTCGAGTACTGAGACCCAAGTGATTCGGCAAGGGTCCCAACTTGACCATCGGAACCTGAAGTTCTGTTTTGATTCGCAATCCTGGTCCTGAGAGACTCTCAACTGATCATGTGACGCGGTCAATCGGATGTTGGCAGCTTCCCAAGCATGTTATGACATGTACTGTGCCAAAACAAATTTCATTTATCAGAGGAAGATCCAGCCCTAGTGGAATAACATAATAATCTATCCATTTTTAAAATGCTGTGGTATATAAATCAGCTCCCTTTCTCATTCTATCCCTCAGGGGCTGTAACGGACGAAACACCACCCCCCCACCCCTGAATCAGATATTTGGCCTCAGATCCCCACATTTTGACTTGTACCCCTGCCATGTTTCCGTCAAATGAACTGAGCCAACATCCATATGGACTTCAGGAAATAGCATCTCCACACAGAAGTCCAGTATAAATTACATTTATGACAACAACCATTAAGCAATATCATGCATTTTGGACATGGAAGACAATTATGTAAGAGACATTTTGTGAGACCTAGACAGGAATGACCACAGAAGTCGTCCAGTGCCTCTCGACCTGAGCTGACAGCGTCATTCTTAGATACACCCAGCCCATATGTTTGCATCATGAAAAATTCACAGTAACTGCACCCAGTCCTTGATATCATAAATAAATAGATAGATAAATAAACACCTAATCCTTATGCTTCTCCTTTAATTAACAGAACAGAACACTTAGAGTCTGAAGGTCAAGCTAAATGAACTCCCTGCAAGATGAAGGGGGGGTTCGTCCATTAAGCAAATTAGGAAATGAAGGGAAAATCAAACAGAGATTAATGTAAATGGGGCAGTCAGAGCGGCGGGGGGGGGGGGGCGGTTACTGAGGGTGGTTTCTTCGCTGGTACAAGCCCACTCACCCCTGCTTTAGCAAATGGACTCATCCACTCAATTCCCCAAAACTTTTCCGCCTCCCATCAGCTAAGCCGAGTGGGCTGATCCATGGAGGACCAAAAAGCCTCGCTCAATCGCCTTGCCTTCAATTACTGTAACCGTGTAGCTAAAGACCATTTAAAAAGCACACAAGATGATTTATGACAGTCTTAAAAAGTAAAGACCAAAGACCACTTTGGTTATGTTTATTCCTGGGCTCTCCGTGTCCCAGATTGTTTATTTCCTTGTGTATTTTTCTGAGAAAAAAAGACCAAAAAGGGCCATTAGTGTGGAGCCTGGAGCAACTTTTTAACTGCTCCTCATTGTATTTACCTTTGTCAGAGGTCGTCGATCCAGCCCTTACTCGTGTTTGGGAAATGGTCCGTAGCTACTATTTTATCTCTGAGTCACTGCTGACCAGGCCTTTAGGAGAAAAACTTCCTTAGCTTTCTGTATGTTTCTCTCTTTTTAGTCTCTTTGATGGGCTTCGTGAATATTCTACCTGAAGTGGTGGTTAATTAACTTAATTTGCATGACTGCAGAGGCTCATGGGATACCAAGTGCTGTCCACCACAGACTAAAAAAGTAGGTACAGTGCAGGCCTTAGAAGAAGAACACAGCACAGATCTTTTTGTACCTTTAGAGGTGACAGTTCCATTTAAGTACTCTGTTAGAGGTTCTAGCCAGATTTTCTTTTAAGTCTTCAGCTCATTTCTGCTCTACTGTGAACTTGGGCAGTGGGCAGTGGTGGCTTAATGGTTAGGGACCCACACTTGTAATTGAAAGATTGCAGGTTTGAATCCCTGACCAGCAAGGCACCACTAAGGTACCCTGAGCAAGGTACCGCCCCCAAGCACTGCTCCCTGGGCGCTGAATTAGCTGCCCCCTGCTATGTCACATCCACCCATAAGGGTTAAATGCAGAGGACACATTTCATTGTTGTGCACTGTGTGGTGTGTCAACAATGACAATGAATCTCTAATTTCTAACTAGAGTGTATATACCTGCTAACACATTGTAACTGGTGGCAAGCTCCCCCTCTTCTTCTTTTGTTTATGTCATTATATAAGGCCGGAAATGCTTAATAAAAAGATCTATAAATAAATAGAAGTGAGAAATCCTTAGACAGCTAGAAATGGTTTCATCGGTCAACAAGGGCTGGTACTTCAGAACTCCAGGTTCTGCTATTATCAGGCCCAAGTTTGCTTTGGGCCCTGGTTTTAGTGCTGCCCAGTTAGTCCCATAAGTGGTTCTCCAGAAGAACATGCAATTTCTAGAACTAAATATAAATGGTACTTAAATCCAATCCTAAAGGGGCCATTTTAACATGCCCCTTAGCAACAAGTTCAAGAACCACGTCTCAGAATGTCACGCTGCGAGGGAACCCCTGTGAAGTTGCTCCAGTATCATTTTCTTCGCCTTCTGGAGGTCATACACCAAAAAATGATACTAAACCAGTGAAATTACAGCATTTTAATAAAGGTTCTGGTAACTGGCTAGAGTATTTGAACATTCTCCCTTGTGGTCATGACGGCAATGTGCAGGTTCTCAGGTTTCCTCTGGTTAAACTATTTTAATGATGTGCAGGTTTCTTCTGATGAGGTCAGGACATCAGTTTCTGCTTCTGATGTCTCTTCTTTTTGGCCACACTGAAGTCATGACCAAAGTGTCCACTCTATGGTTGTAAAGGCATGTTGATGTACTTTCCCTTCACATGTATGTTCACACTGTGGCTCAGAATAGTGTAGTTTTTTAAAAAATATATATACATATGACTGCCCCCCCCCCAATTACCCACTTGGGGTCCAACAGGAAGGGAAGTTAGATGGAGGCAACATTTACGGTGGAGGGTGACTACCAAGGGGACCAGGAGATGGGCACTCTGTGAGGCCCTGACCTTGAGAGCAGCTCTGAGATACTCCATTCCACTCCACCGGAAATGCATGTTTTGTGGGGCCTCCTTTAAGGTATTTCCATGACATAAATACAGCATAAAGCATTTTCAGCTTATGGCTGTCGCTGAAAAATACCATCCGGAGCTGAAAGGGATTCCTGGGAAACAGCTCATCGATGGAAAAAGATGGGACATCTTGAAGCGTTTTTCACCAGCTTGTGTTGTTTTTTTGTTAATTTTGTTTATGAGGTAGCTTTGCATCCTTCTTCAGTGTGCCCTGAAGAGAAAAAGGGCCACTAAAGGAATGTAATGCCAACCTTGGTCGTTGTTATGGTTACCAAAGAGGGCATCCTAAAAAAGGGTCACCTTAGAACTGTCGCCAGTGACAGTGCTACATCTGCTGCTCGGCTGCCCAGCTGGTGAATGAATGTTGTGATGGACGGAGGCCTGCATCCCGAAAGCAAGGTGGAGGAGTGTGTATGGTGTGGGGGCTTGGCATAGGTGGGACAGCTCCACCCTGCTAAGCCAGCCCTCCACTACATGCTCAGAACATTAAACACTCTTTATTTCAGTCTCCAAGGACACCAAGCTTCAATCTCAAGGGTAGCGGGGATTCCTGGGCGTGCTATGGAACGGCATGTTAATGGAAATTTCTATACGCCTAAGAGCAGCTACGTGATCCCTTACACCGAGACCATACGGCTTGTCAAGCGCACTTTTAATAGTTTTGGATTCGCCTGCAGACCATTTAGCCTAAGGGAAAAAACTGGAGACTTGACCCGGCTCCGTTGGAAAGAACACGGTCGTGGTAGTCCTTGAGACTCGGATGTACTGACGGTCATGGTTTTTTTTTTGTTCCGGTAAATCAAAACATTGGCCTACTTCAGCGTTGGATCCACACGTTCACCAGCAGCTTTACACCATGTTGCCATCGATGCGTTCAGACAAGAGTCAGTAACCGGGCGGTGAGCTACCCACAGGCCTCTACTCCAAAGGGTGGATTTTGGCAGCCGTGTTCAGTCTTTTAGTGCAGCATTAACCATTTCCTCTAAAGTAGCAGATGCCAAGAGTCTCTTTCTAACTTTTAGGCGTGTCTGTCTGACTGGCAGAGACAATAGAGGAAGACCTTCACATGAAAAAAAAGCAGAGTGATCTAAATAGCTTATAGGCATTATTTACTCACCAAAGCAAATAAAGAATATGGAGCAGAGTCTCAGGGGTGGAGGGGCTGCCAGGTACACAACTGCATCACACCCTGCGCCCTTTTGCACCAGACAGAGGACGCCGGTCAAAGCCGCCCGCGGGAATGGAAGAGGGAAGAGACTTTTGAAGTTTCAGCTATAATATCTGACGACTTAGCCAGTTTCGGAAGTGCTGGCAAGGCTCGGGTGGGGGCAGTTTGGGGGCTGGGAGGGATATTGTAAATAGGGTACTGTCTCCGGCTGCTATCGGTAGATGAATACACCGCTCAGATCGCGCCGAGTCAATCACAAGATAAAAACATCAAAGGCAGCCGTAAGAATTAAGCAAACTGTTTGAACGCACATGGACCTGCCACCCTCCCCGCCCCTCATAACTGAAATTCGGCACCCACTTTTGGAATATTTCAGACACTACACCCCTCATTCTCAGCATGGGAGCCGGACAAAGAGAGTGTTATGCTGGCTGAAAGGGAAGGGCGGGGTGGTGGGTTGGATTGGGTGGGGCGATTGCANNNAAGGGCACAAAGAAGAAGAAAAAATAGTCACCTGGCATTCCCTGTTTCTCCAGCTCATGCTGTGAGGGTTTTCTACGGGCGTGTGCGTCTCGTTCTGTTGATGAGTGAGGGCAAGAGAGCCTTAGTGGGCTTAGCATTGACATGGTATCCCCCTCCTAGTCATGTAGTTCTGATTAAAACATTAGTGAAGAGGGAATACAGCCATACTTCTGACAGTTGTTGCCATAGATATACTCTGCAGAACTTTTATTATAATTCAGTATGAACAGTTTTCCCTCATGAAGTCTAATAATTGTAGAGAGGCAAGTAGCAGACACATCTCTCTCTCCATCCCCCTCCGCCCTGTCTTTTTTTGACCACAGGAGGTCAGAAGTAACCCTCCCCATGGCCCAGGTTGACACAAATCCAGCGGCATTCCTATATTACAACATTATGTGTAGCTTGAGCCGTTCTGGTGTTCTATTATCAATTATAATTGCAATCCAGGGGAGCAGGTTTAAACAGACAAAAAGTGCACTGAAAGGCTGTATCACAGTACTTGATAAATATTTATTAGAGCAGTCGTTATCCAATGTCCTATGAGTAAGTATCGCACTGGCTTTACTCCGTGTGAAAATAATCATAGGTTAGTATTTTTTTTCCTAGTTTTAATCATCTTTCCTGTTTTTCTGTGATTTCTTCCCTTGACTGAATTCTTAATTAAACTGGCTGGAATTCAGAGGAATTAGCATGTTGCTCTCAGTAGTATCTTTGCTAACAGGCAGTCCAATATCAGCAGCCAGATACCTCCAGCCAAGCTCTGATTTCTATATTTACTTAAACATTTTTATTTTTATCTAAATTGTACCGTCACTTTAAATTTTATTAAATTAATGTTAATTTAAGGTATTAACTGGAAATACATTTGAGATATATTTTTACCTTTTAATATATTACTTGTTCCTTTACATGTGTCCTGCAAATATTTATAGATTTTATAATTCGTCTTGTCAATATCTCTGGTTTCCACTAAAATTGTCTTATATTGTCCCTACCTAAGAAGCCAGTCCCCTAAATTGGTGCTATTACAAAATTACACTTAAAGAATTTTCTAATGTCCTTAAATTGCTTAAATTCAGCGCAGCTGGTGTCCTCCCACTAGTAGGAGTCATGGTTGCCATGTGTTTGGGTTCTCCAATGATTCTGCCCGGTGATCCAATCTAAGCCCTTCATCTAAGGCCAGACAATCGGGGGGGGGGGCTCATTTTGGATCGCAGAGCTCTGCCTGCTTTCCAGCACCCTTAGAAATCGAGGTTTTGGAGGGAGGTCAAGCCTTGGAATGTTGTTGGGTGGAGTTTGGGGGTCAAGAAGTGCCACATATACATGTAATGTCAACGGCCTTTGAGCAGTATTATTATTAATATTAGTATTAGTAGTAGTAGTAGTAGTAGTAGTAGTATTAGTAGTAGTAGTAGTAGTACTAGTAGTAGTATTGTTGTTATTGTTGTTCTGTTTTATTTTACTTTCATAACATAGGAATTCCATTGAATGATGGTCTTGGTGCGCTGACCTACAAAGTCAAAACTGGTCAGAGTTGCCTTCCCAATGACCTTCGCAGAGGTTATTCAGTATTATTTTGGGGTTGGGGGGTGGGGTGGGTTAAGACTTTCAGCAATAACCGAAGTGCGTGGATTACCACCGAAATATGTAATTAGTAGAAAGATAATCGTTAATCTTGGATTAAGCCGCCCCCAGAACAAGCCCTTGGAGGTTGTAATTGACCCAAAAGCAGGTTCCTTTGTGCTGAGCTCAGCAGGTGCCTACAGGCTCGACGTTGAACCATGACCCTGTACGCGGAACGTTTCATAACGGACGCCTTGGGGGGTTTCTCCCGCTGTAAATCCAGCCACTGTGACTCTCTGCCTGCGACAGGTCTTGCTATTACACAGAGTTGATATATGAACTGTCATGCATTAGTGCATTGGCCGGAGGGGGGAAGGGTGTTTAAGATGTCCACATCCTCAGTACGGTGGAGTGAAGCTGCAGTCTGGTGGTCCTTTTGAGGGGCCTTCCCACTAGCCAATCAAAGGCAATAACCAATAAAAGCCTTCCTGATGACCCACATATACACATTTACTTTGTAAAGTGTCATGTTTTTATTCATGACATTTTATTAATTTTATTTGTGATATTGGAAATATTTTTGGTTCATGCACCAGTAAAGGTAGTCAATAAACAAATAACTAGACATATCTTGTTTGGTCACTTGCCCCCATGGCATTAGCTAGGATTTTTTTTTAGCTAGGAGTTGCATGATCCTCTTATTAGTTCTGAAAAGCCATGTGCAGTTCAGCTCCGCCCACAAATCCTGCCAGTACCCGAATCACACTCAGCAATAGCACGTTCCTTTGCCCTAACATACTGCAGTTCCCCCTCAGGTCAGGTCAGGGAGCGCCACACACCCCTATCCAGCGACTAAATGACCCCTCTTGGTCTCTTAATCCGTCTGCTGATTACATAGGAAGAGTCACCAGAGATATGAATGTTGCTGCCGAGGTAAGTGAATCTCTCAACGAGGTCGACATTCTCCCCGCAGACAGACACACTACTGATGGCTGAGCCCAAGAAGTCATTAAATGCCTGGATGTTAGTCTTTAACCAGGACACCCGCAATCCCAGACACTCAGACTCCTCGCTCAGTCTCTCGAGAGCCCCGATCAGAGCCTCCATTGACTCTGCTAATGTCACAGCATTGTCGGGAAAATCAAGATCAGTAAATCTTTCTTCACCAATGGATGCCCCACAGCTGCTGGACCCCATGACCCTGCCCAACATCCAGTCCATACAGGCATTGAACCGAGTAGGAGCAAGAACACACCCCTGGCGAAACTCAGAATCAACTGGGAAGAAAGCAGAGGTTCTCCCTCCACTCTGCACAGAATTCACAGTAGCAGGGTAGAGGCTGGCCGTGATGTCCAGCAACTTCGGGGGGATCCTGCGAAGTCTCAGGATGTCCCACAGGGCAACTTGATCAACTGAATGAAACGCTTTATGAAAAATGACAAAGGCTGCAAAGAACCTCTGCCGATATCCGCGCTTGCTCTCGATGTGAACCCTCAGTGCCAGGATACGATCTATGGTAGACTTCTTTGGCATAAAACCAGACTTCTCCGGTCGCTGACAGGTGAGCAAGTGATCATGGATCCTGTTAAGGATGACCCTAGCAAGGACTTTACCCATCACTAAGAGCAGTGTTATCCACCTGTAGTTGTCACAATCCAGGTGATCACCCTTCCCTTCCCAGATAGGAACTACAAGTCCCCTTTTCCAGTCAGTTGGGATGATACCTGACTCCCAAGTGGAAGCAAAGATTGCCTGCAACGCCAGAAGGACAGACTTACCACCAGTCTGGAGACTTTCACTCCAGATACCACAGATCCCTGTGGTCTTCCCTACCCCCAGCTGATTCACTACCCATGCAATCTCAGTCAGAACTGTGGACCCAGGGATGTCCAACGTCCTAGCCAGAGGATTTGCATTAAACAACTGCTCAAAGTAACTGGCTCAGCGGGTCACAACTGCCGTGTCATCTGTAAGGATCGTTCCATCACCCACCCTGACACTGCAAGTCTCCAAGGAACAGATTCAGATGTACGTAATGCTTCAATTCCTCTGTAAGCAGGACATGGGTCACTAGACCACAGATTGTGTGTCAGCTGTTTACAGATCCGTCTAACAAATGCTTAACAAACAGATCCGTCTAACAAACGCCTCCTTATCTGCCCTCAGAGCCTCACAGCCGTCCTCCTCAGTTCCCGATACAGATTGGAGTTGCCACCAAGTCGTGCGCTGTGACTCCTCTTGAAAAATATCCAGGGTGCCTTGTGAAATTAAACATTTTCTTCTGGAAACACCGGCAACACCAGCACAACCCTCGGCAACCTTCAGATTCTTAGCAAAGTCAAGGAACATGGAGCCACTCTCACCCCAGTCTCTAGACCCATGGGGACTGTCACAATCCTCATAAGCAGCCCCGTCAGTGCCAGTGGTGCCAGTTGAAGTCACCCATGACCAGAGAAGTGTCACCTCGTGGGAGTTGCAAGTAAAATGTCTCCCTGAATGGGACATCACTCACCACGGTCAGAGCATACAATGAGACAACAGACAAGATACCCAAGGAGTGCCTTAGCCTGAGTCTCATGATACGCTAGTTAAAGGAGTGACATCAAACACCATCAGGAGGAGCCGATCCGCCACAGCAACAGCTAATCCCTGAGTATGGCAGCCATCAGAGCGACCAGACCGAGAATAGATGTAACCACCTACAGCGATCTGGCCATTCCCTGGTCTGCGTACCTCAGAGAGTCAGGTCAGGCTGGGGAGCATGCGCTGATGCAGCACATGGCGAAACTCCCCGGGATCCCAGCTAGTGACCCCTCCAGGCAGACACACAGTCCAGTCCCACCCTCCGCAAATGGCCATCCATCTGCCGCAGCCAGGTGTTACGTAGCTGTCCCCTTGGCCTGGTCCAGCCGCTTGGGTCCTCAGCAATGAGGATCCTGTAAGCCAGATCACCCTCAGGGAAACGTGCCACATGGCCGTAGTGCTGTAACTGACGCTCCATCACAATGCAGGTAAGGTGCCTCCTTCGGGACACACAAAGTCAAACCAGCAGTATCCAAGGGTTCTCCAAAGATACACAGAACGCCATGCAGCAGGCAACGCCTCAGCACCACACCAGCCCCGATCCCCAACAGGCCTGACCCTATTAGCTCTCTGATGGTTTCGACTCATCCGTGGATGAGGCTCCCGAAGGCTTTCCCCCATCCCCTTCATGGTGTGTGCAGCCTTCCTATGGGCAACTGCAGCAGTGCTGCTCCCGCGGAGAGCAGAGCAGAAGGGTGTCATGCCTACAGGGACAAAACCACCAGGCCATGGCCCTTCCCACTGACCAACAGAACATGCTGGTTGTTGGCGTTTAAGTGTCAGCACTTCATGTGTCACGCGTGTCCATTTACCAGCATGCCCGAGACCCTTGGCAGGACTGCTCAACTCTTTTTACTCTGGAATTCTTATGCTTTGTCTTAAAAGCCCTTCCAGTTGCCTGAATTATTCTCTAGGTCAGCAAAAATTGAGGGGGGGGGGGTTCTATCCCTATCCACGTAGTTTTTCCCATCAGGTCCAGCGAGAGAGGGGGGAGTTCACCTAAACATTTATGTTTCGAGGATGAGTGCCATAGACCACATTTGTGGATTGTGACCTCTAGAGCAAATGGGACAATGCAGCTCTGCCGGGGGGGGGTCACCACGTGGATGGGCATGCAGGTACAGGTTTATGGGGGTCAGGGTGGGGTTAAAAGCAGGCTAAGGAATCACAGACATGCTGAGGGTATTCAATGTTTGATAAACCGCCCCCCGGGCCGGGCCCGCGGGGGGGGGGGGGGGGGGGGGGGGGGGGGGGGGGGGGGGGGGGGGGGGGGGGGGGGGGGGGGGGGGGGG
>JAODLD010000001.1:19819618-19842256 GCA_026781065.1 Mormyrops boulengeri
CCCCCCCCCCCCCCCCCCCCCCCCCCCCCCCCCCCCCCCCCCCCCCCCCCCCCCCCAGGTCTCCAGCGGCGTCCTCTTTTCAGTTCCTTGAATTGTCCCCATGCCATTGTGCGAATCCATTACCTCCACTTCCGCTGTTGGTGGAGCAAAAATATGAGAGATTCCTCGCTCTTACCCCGCCCCTTGATTGAAGCATCTCCATGATGCAGTCTGGCTCCACCTTATTTTACTTAAAAAAAATAAAAGAAAAGAAGAAGCAGTTGAAGGCCAGGCACTAACCTGCGTGGGAAAGTTCCTCTACTTTTCAGTTACATGCTGTGGTTGGTTTTCTGTTTCGGTCTTGTAACTGCTACAGGGCTTTGTGTGGCTTTGACTGTGAGCCCCGTTGCATGATGGGTTCTTCCCTGCCTGCGCGGTGAGTTTTCTGGTCATGGGCCATAAGCGTACAGAGTATGGTGGCATTGTCCATCACCTTGCAGATGTGGCGTGAGGTTTAGCATGTGATTGTTCCAGGAATGGATGCTTTCTTCATTACCTGGGCATCAAGTGGATGGCATTATGAAAATGCCCCCATTGAGGTTATCCCTACCACTCTCTCTTGGGGAGGCAGTGAGTTGACGACGATCCTTGACTCTCCAGGAAATTAAACTGTGTAGTTAACCACCATGCCCCCTGCTGGTGTCTCACTAAATAACAGCAAACTTATGAGGTCTCCGTCTGAAATACCCTTCAGTTCTGTAATAGTTTGAGATGCTCTGAGGTCTTGTCCTTATGTATGCCGACATTTTACTACCTGTTTCTGTCACAGCTGTTTGTCTTTATCTTTACGGCACACGTTTCAGATTCCTGCCGGACAGCAAGCTTGTTAAAATGAGCCGTAGCGGGTGACTAGTGATTTTGGCTTGCATTTCAGGGCGTCTGCCTTCCTGGATATGTCTGGCCCATTTCTTTTGAGCAGTTTGTATCGTTAAGACTGTAATTTCTGCCGTTGTGTAAAGCTGGCATGGGCCAAAGAAAAGCCAGGTGCAGCAAAGTAAATATCTGCTACCGTGGTCGCTTATGTGGCTGTTCGTGGCAGGTGGTTTTGATTGGTCGCTTATGTGGCTGTTCGTGGCAGGTGGTTTTGATTGGTCGCTTATGTGGCTGTTTGTGGCAGGTGGTTTTGATTGGTTGCTTATGTGGCTGTTCCTGGCGGGAGATTTTGATTGGTTCTGTGTGGTGTCAGGGGCTTAGTGGCACTGGGCCCCAGTCTCATACCCTGTGTGTGTGTGTGAGATCTGGAATCCAGGCCAGATGCTCAGCTGATGCCCCCATCAGCCAGTGTGGGATGTTGGGAAGGGGCACAGGGATCTCTGGACTGGGGGGCCTTTGTGTCACAGGCTGGGCTGGATGCCTTCCCGCCCCCGCCTGCCCTGATGGCTACATCCCAGCTTCTGCTCTGCCAGAGCGCGGTCCCGTGGTGCCACGCTGCCTATAGCTCACCATCTCTGTCCTTTTAACACCCCGGTACATCTAATTCCTCCACTCTCCCCCTACGCGAGTTCAGCTATACATGAACTCCCGCGCACCATTTGAATTCCAGTAATTTACAGTGTTTTTACTGTTTTCCATCTATTGCTTTCATTCTCAGTGTTACTCGCGTGTACCATTGGAATTCCCAAAATAACTTTCACAGTGCAGTCTTTTTCCTCTGAAGTGCAATCAATGCTATCTTTTAATATGCATTTGACCTGTTACCATCGGTCCGTGGACGACAGATGTAAAAGAGCCATTTTGGCTAATTCTGGCACATTTACATTCTATGTTTATTAATGTGCACTGTCCATGTCAAATAAACTATAATGATAATAATAATAAGTAATCCTGTGTCCTGTGTAGGAATATGGTGGTTAGTAGAATATTTTTTTTTAGCTTTGAACTTGATTGAATCTGAAAGAGATGTAGAGGGCAAGAGGGTGGCCTAGTAGACTAAGGGGTTTGAGGAGCACAACGCCATCTCTGCATTCATGGTGCTTCACAGACCCCTATGCCGCCCCCTTTGGGCCAGGGGGAAGGTCACAGTTTTTGTCGCTGGAAGCTAGGTGATGATAAAAGGAGCCCCATGTGATGCCTGCCAGTGAACACTCAGCCGAAGCAGGCTTGTAAATTAGCTACTTTGTGGCATGTTTGATTTTGTTTGTTGTTACTGTTTTATTTGCCATCCTCACAGAAAGATGGTTTTGATTTGTTTTCGTTTAAGGAAATGAAGTTTGCATGTTGTAAACTCTGGCCAAATGCCTCTGAGACTCCGCCTTGAGGCTGCAGTTGCCTCTACTGGTCACGTCTGCCTTATGGGTCTCACCCGATTACACTCATGAGCTCATGCGGTTTTTTTGTGCTTCCAGTAGAACTGGCTCTGTCGGCTGGTTTAGAACCAGGGCCTGAGTTTAACCCAGGGCCCCAGGGGCACCACAAGAGGCATGTTTAACTGCAACACCAACCCCTGAGCTCTGGATTTTGAAATATTGTTCCCCAAATTCCCATCTTCTCTGAAGAAGAGGGATGTTGATTCGATGAGACGCACTTCAGTACCATGCCAGTTAACCCTGGCCAGCTGCTCTTGAGGACCGTGTCTTAGATCTGTCAGGCAGGGGGGTCTCCCTAAGCCTTTGGTATGCACTGCAGGGGTGGGGGGTGTTTTGCATGGTGCTCTTGACTTCAGGCTTATGAGTTTGTTTTTTTATTTATCGTTTTTACATTCCAGGTGGGTTTTCTTGTTATTTAAGTCTCAAATTCAGAAGAATTTTGTGGCAGGATGCAGGGGATGATAATCCCCCCCCCCCAGACAGAATAATCTCCCTGAGCTAAGTGGTCAGCTTCCCCCCACCCACCTGTCCTAGAGCCCCCAAAACTCCTTGCAGTTCTGCGGTTCCACTGAGTCTCACCGCATCTGTTCTGGGACGTGGATCAGAGGCCTCGGCCCACTTGTTCTGTCGTTCTCACTTGTTTCTCATTGTGATTTGCTCGTCAGGATATTGGGTTGAATTAGGATTCCTGAGATGTGCAAACTAATTTGTCCGGTGTCTCATTTCTAAACCAAGGGTATTAATATGACGTTGTTCACACTTCGTTGCTACAGTAGCCTCTGCTTTCCTGGGGAGACTTTCCATTAGATGTTGGAACAACGCTGGTGGGATTTGCTGCTATTCAGGGTGGATGTTGATGTTGGGTGACACGGTCCCTTTCTGTGAGCTTGTGTTGACCAACCGCTTCACAGCTGGACTTGCTCCCAGATGTTTTGACCTTAATCACCTCACTTGCAATTGACCGGAGCAGATGTAGCAGGGCAGAAATGTGAAGAACCAACCTGCGGGGCGTCTTATGATGGTGCCAAGTGGTGCAAAGTCACCAACCTACCCAATACAGCCACCCACTCTGCTGCTAATGTCGCAGGAGATTCTATGACTGTGTGTGTAATTATCAGAGGTGGAGATTTCAGGTCCAGAG
Organism: Mormyrops boulengeri; assembly: GCA_026781065.1. Classification (NCBI taxonomy): domain Eukaryota; kingdom Metazoa; phylum Chordata; class Actinopteri; order Osteoglossiformes; family Mormyridae; genus Mormyrops; species Mormyrops boulengeri. The sequence continues at coordinate 19,823,105 of JAODLD010000001.1, forward strand.
AGTACAAATCCAGACCAAAATTTTGTTTCAACCAACCAGTTGAGTATAAAGAGTCACAGTCACAGAGTACACAAATGGTTGGTTGAAACAAAATCTTGGTCTGGATTTGTACTCTCTGGGCCACAAATCTTCCATATGGCTATGTGGTGCATCTTCGAGCTCCCCCTGGGATTGCTTATGCGATGTTGCCGGGGATTAGTCCCCACTAGCTTATGCTTTCGAGCAACACGCTTCAATCACAGTCAAGATGGGCCCAAGTAAAATTGTGTGATTTGACCAGAAAGTCCATTATCGCGTCAGTGCTGGCCAGAGCATGGAATATATGGCCCAAGGTGTTTTTTATGGAAAAACGTGTTCTCCAAATTCATTATTAATATTTTTCCAGTTTGCTGTCTGACGTTCCAGCATAGCTCACGCCACACACAGGTGTCCACCCCTTCGGACGTGGGTTCCCAACAAGGCCTCTGGAAAGCAACATCAAATTTTGGCACAGCAACAAAATAGCAGAAATGGATCAACCGGATGGTGTTCGTGGGTATGTATGTTGTTTTGACACATTCTGACAACATTTGGGGTGTCATTGTACCACTGCTTCATTTGGGAAGCTCATTCAGACTTTTATGAACATGCAAACCTGATTGTTGAATTGATGCAGCCACTTGTTAATCTCCGCTGCTTGCAGACTCCTCTCCAGCGGTTGCTAACGAGGCCCGTCTTCCCAAGCGCCTCGGCCTTGACAGGTAGAAGAGCAGACCAGCAGTCACGGTCCAGTGGATAAGGTCCAAGTTCTCCCTGCGCTGGTCCAGCTCCAGGCAGTAGTTTCCGATTGCCAGGCCTCAGAAGGGATTGCTTCATGTCACAATGAACATTTGAATGGCCCAATCCCACCATGAATTCCCCCCCGTCCCCCACCACCACCACCTTTTATTTTCTTTTGATTAAATCGGCATTTGGGGTATGTGCAGCCAGGGCTGTATCCCACAATGCATTTCTGCTTTTGAAGCAGTGGGGGGTGGGGGTGATAGATAACTCTCCATTCACCCCCCCACCCCCATCAGTGTCTGGCACAGAATTCCACACATGCCTTTAATTTGGGGAAAGAGCCCAGGAGTGAAGTTATCTTAGTGTTCTGGAATTTTCCAACCCTTCCACTTCCAGTGTCAGACCCAGATGTAATTAAAAGCCCGGGGGGTAAGAATGTACAGTAGCAGAGTAGCCCCCTCCTTCAAGTGCCTCACCGTCTGCCCTCTTTTCCCCGCTAAAGGATCCACAGCAGTGTGGCGAGATTCCGGGTCTCCTGTAGAACATGAACACTGGTCCAGCCCAACACCTTTTCAGGGCTCAAAGCAAAATCTGATGAACCGGGTTATCATTTGTCTCCTTCCCATTCTGACAGGCTGATCAGATGAGGGGGTGCCCCCTGGTGGTCGCTGGGCTCTAAGCTCACTTATTAGTTCACTTATGACTTGGGCTGACCCTGTGTGAACCTTAGTCGGGTGGGGAGGGGGCAGCCTCCTCATTTGATGGGCAGCCTGACCAGGCCCACGTGGAGAGAAGCGGGGCCCCCCCACCTGTGATAAGATGGTTCTGCAGGTGTTTGATTGGGGGCTGTTGGTGGGGAGCCTCACCGGTGCCTCTAGTGTCTGTTAACAGGTCCTTCCCATGCCTTCGTGCCCCTCCCTCAAAGGAATATCACATATATATCACATCTATATCATACCTATATCCTGACAGGACTGGCCTGAGTACGTGGGATTGAGCCAGCTGAAGACTGCTGAGGAAATGAGAACGTTTTTACCGAGGGCCTTAATCTGGGGCGTATGGCCCTGAAAGCGGTTATCTGGGTGTCTGGGTGAGCAGCTCATGAGGCCCCTGCACTGTGTGCAGGTGACGTGAGCCACTGACCTCTCTGTGCCTGATAGCATCTCCCCTGCTGGCAGTTCCATGCCTTGTGCGTGTGTGTGTGTGTGTGTTAGTGTGAGCATGTGTGTGTGTGTGCGTTAGTGTGAGCGTGTGTGCGTGTGTGGGTTTCTGTGATTATTACATCGTTGGGACCAGATTTCCCCGCAATGTGATAAAAACCTGTAACATTTTTTTGATCCCCACAAGGATAACCTAGATTTTGCAAAAATCTGAGATTGCAATCAAAAACTAAAAATGCCAAAAGTCTCATATTTTGTTTGGTTACTTATGGTTAAGGTCGTCATGTTGGGATTAGGGTTTTCCCCAATAGAAATGAATGGAGAGTCCCCACAAAGATATAATTACAAACCTGTGTGTGTGTCCATAGGCTTCAGCCCATCAGAAAAGCCATGAAAAATGTTATTATTATTACCTGAGCTCAGTTTTTATCATTTGAGATTCACCTGAGTGTATGTGCGACCACTGCCTTATCCAAAAATTCATATTTAATTATTGACACTCTTCGTAAGAATAGAACTGGAATTCCAAAAGGGTTTCTGTTTCAACCAATAGGTGAAAAATTTGTAACCTTAACATAAGTCAGTCACAGTATTGTTGGTAATAAGCTACAAATATCTTTATAGTTTCTTTGATTTAACTCGTCCTGTGGGAGACAGTGGATTGATATAAGAGCAGGAAACGGCCAACGTCTTCAGCTCATTCTGGAGACATGACCTCCATGATCTGTTGCCTACAGCCAGTGGCCCCTGCATTTCCGCCTCTCTGATCTCGTTTTCCTGTTTTCAAACTCTCAGCTGAATCCTATGGACCCGCCCACCCAAAGGCCGGCTCTGAAACAGCACATTCCTCCTTCAGTTAAGTGGATGAGGACACCATTCCCCCCAAAATCAGAATTAGTAACAGCACACCCACATGTTAGATCCCACCTTCTGTGGAAGCAAGAATCTCAGTCAGTGTGATGCACCCAGACCCATCTGTGTCCTTCATACAGGTGATGGACAGTAATATATACTGTAATTCCTATGGGGTTTAATAAAATGTCTGCATGTTAATGTATTAGGAAGGAAAAAAGCCAACTCAACAAAAATCCACTTCACAAATCTAAGGTTCCTTCTCGGCTACTTTTACCCAGCTGGCATGTTATGGTATAGGTTAAGTGGTACAGTCCCATGTTGCAGGGAAAACATCTGTACATATACATAAATATGCCAGGAGCAGCACTAAGCTTGATTCACTGGCCTGTGTGGCTCGTCGTCATGGCGTCCAGAACACCGATCTCTCGAAAAAGGTTGCCGAGCTTCGCTCGAACCCTAGCCTTTCTGTATCAGAAATGTACTGTCACATGACCTGCCCTGCAAATTGCTGTGACATTTTAATGGGAGTCACGGGAGGTGCATGCAGAAAGATGGGGTGGCCGTCTCGTTCCCCAAGGAGGACACTCTTTACAAGGCCCTGCTCGATGGCAGCTCAGTGCTCTTTACAGAGGAAGAGGGAGGAGACCCCATGTTTGATTGCGCTTTTATTTTCAGTTAAACCATTTTTTTTTTTCGTAGGGAGCACGTGCCGAGATAAGTCCCCTCCCTGTGACCCTGCAGAGATTCCAGTGCTTCTCAGCGCGTGGCCAATATGGGAGGCAGCCGGCGTCTCCTCGACAAACATGCTCTCTCCCCGCAGGGGAATTTTGTCATTTGATGACTTTGTTTATTGTTCATCGGGTAATGAGTGGGGGGAAAAAAATAAAACCTCGACATGTACTATCAGAGCTGGCCGGCAGCCTCACGAAACCCTACAAGACTCCCTGATGTTCTGACAGACACGTTATGGGAGTGGGTGTCAATGAGGGCAGGCAAGGCCGGTCTGGATTACACACCAGCTGAAGCGGGCAGGCACAACACTACAGACATTCCTGGTAATCTCAAAGGGAAACTGTATCTGGAAACTATGGAAAGGGCGGTCATACCTCACCTCTGGATAGTGCAGCTTGGAGTCTTGCATGAAATGCGTCTATCCAGGATAAAGTGGTGGGTTGCTGCTTGGATTGTTTGACGCCGAAGGTTTTTTTTAATCCTTTCTTAGATGTTCTGCTATTAAAGCTTTTGTGAATGAGTCTCTCCTTGATTAAATGGGATGAAATCCTGATTCCGCTCCAGGCTGACTGGGCTGCAGAGTAGCTCCAGCAAGAGTCTGGGAACGCGAGAGGGAACAATCTGTAAAACATGTGAAATATGTTTTGTAGAACATTTTCCAGACTGTTCCATAGACTGGAGAAATGAAGGATCTCCCTTTTAAAAAAATGAATCAAAGCCACATGAACGTTCTTACATGAACTTCTCACTAATTTCAACCAAGCAGGCGGTGACAAGGACAGGAGACACTTCATGGTTCAGTCCTGTCCCTCTTCCCTTTCTCCTGATGTTCTTTTACAGAACCGCTAAAATTCCAGGTAGGTGGTTCCGGATACCCGCTGCAGCCCGATTCCAAAGTGCATAACAAGAGTAGCATCTGGAAAGCGTGGACTCCAGGGGAGAGATTTAATGTAGAAAACACAACAGGCTCACGTGTGATTCATTTTAAGCTGGGTCCACCTCCCGTCCCCCAAAGAACCCCTGCCAAGGCTGCAAGGATGAAGCATAAAAATATCTGGATGACATAAGAACCCTCCCGGCATTTGGGAACGGCCTAATCAAAATGTTTCCCTTTCAAATTGTGTATCTGTGGGGGGGGGGGGCTCCCTATCCTCCAGGCAGGGGGTGCCACACCCAGCTTGGAGAAGACCACCCTGTGGCTGGCCTGCTTGTGGCAGGGCCTCCTTGAGTTGAACTACCTTGGTGCTAAATCGCCCGCTTACTCCCAAACGGCAAAGTAAATATTTAAGTAGAAGTGTGGCATCCGGCCCGAGGGAACATTCCACGGTGCCATGGGATGGCGGTCGAACAGTCATTTGGCCGGACGGCTCACTAATTAGCCGCATCCATGTTCTGACGAGGCACACAGAGGTTGCTGTGTGAAGCAGGAATTCTACAAAAATACATTAAGGCTCACCGATCCCCTCACAGGCTTTGAAAAGAGTCGAATGTTTATGTTGGAAGCGATGGTGACAGATGATTGTTACTCCCTTGGAGTAGATCAGGGCCATAATTCATTTCTAGTGGCTACTTATTTTAAAAAATGCCTGCTGCAGGAGGGCTGTGGTCCCTCTGAAGGAGTAGATAGAGGGAGTAGGGAGTCATGGGTCGATTTTAGCCAGCTGTCGTAAAATGTCCAGATTCCTGATTTGAAAAAGGGGGAGAGTTTTTTCAGCACTGTTGAACTTTGAGTAGTCACGGGGGTGTTCGTCTTTGGTGAATACGTTGATCTTGTGGTAGCATGCACATGCACACACGCACATACAGAGCAAGATGAGGTCCACGCTGTCTCCCTGTGTGTGTGAGATGCTGGTACAGTACACAATGCTAGCATTCAAGGCAGGCAGGGCACCGGAGGATCGGAGCTGAAATCACAAGGATGGAGATGGTGGTGTCGTGGACTGGTTCTCCAGTCAGTGTTGTAGTAAAACTGGCTCTATTCAGTATTTGTCCCCCACACCTCGCCCCCTATACTGGACAGTCATCCTTATTGTTACAGCTGAAGTGAATCCAGGCAAAGTTTGCTGTCATTTAAGAGGCGATGCTCTTATCGACCAGGGTTGATAAGTCTCTGCTGGATCAGTCTGGTTCTCCTCACTTCAGTTTTGGACCAGACCGGGGACACTATCTTAGCTGATGTAGCGGAAGGATGTTGGTGGTGTGTGTCCATCATGCCTGTTTGAAGTAGGGTCCTGAAGAGCAGAAGGTCCTGTACCCTGTAACCTGGAGCCATAATTGCGAATTGGTGCAGGGAGTCAGTTATGTATGTGTGTGTAAACCCTGTCCGCTACACTCCTCCATCCATCCATCCATCCATCCATCCATCCATCCATTTTCTCTAATCATTTGTCCTATTCAGGGTCACAGGGGGGTCCTATCCTGGGGGCTATGGGCATAAGGCAGGGAATAACCCAGGATGGGGTGCCAGCCAGCCCCCTCCATTTTATTTCATTTATTTTGAGGGTGCTTTTTATCCAAAGTGATGTACATTATTGAGACAGCAGGCTCAGTCAGTCCCTGGAAAAACTGGAGGTTAAGGGACTTGCTCAAGGGCCCAACAAACAATTCATTCTGACGACCCTAGGATTTGAACTGGCGACCTTCCAATAACAGGCCACACAGTATCGCAGACTTGGCTCCCGTCTGGTGTGGTCATCACTGTCTTTCTGCAATACCACCCCCAGTGGCAGACATGTGTTATAACGTCATGCGTCAGTATGTTGATAAGGACTGAGAGCAGTCTGCTCCTCTCTCTTGACCGTGATTCGCTGGTGCCAGCCTGTGCCCTGTGAGATGACATCACTAGTCACTGGGTCCTCTGTACAGCCGATGAAATAACACCAGACTTGTGTGTCTGAGCCCCCCCTCTACTCCGGCACCTTCCTCGTCTCCATCCCCACAGTTGCTGGGCCTGGACGCCCTTTAGTGGACCTTCTGCAGGACATACTGTGTCTGGGAGTAATGCCTTATCCCAGCTCACACAGATTAACAGCATTTAGTGGATTTTATGTAACGGTAACAAAGTCATATTATAGTACAATAGATAGGAGAAAGACCAAAGAAAACAGAGCTGGGATCTGCACACTGAGACATGAACCTGTGGTTTAACTCACTTTCTTTACATCCCCTTCAAGCCCAGACTCGCAATAGCAATCCTGGGGTCAAGTGAACAAACCTGAAAAAAAGAGGAGTGAGATTATAATTCTCCATAGACGGTCTTGTCTGTTTTTAATGGATGGTTTGCTCATACTTCATTCAGAATGCTTCACTTTTACATTGTTTAAACACAATGGTGCCATCACACTATACCATTGAAGTTTGTTTTCAATCAATCTCATTTTACACCCAGTGAGAATCCTCCTTAGAAATTCTCCATTTGGCTTTTTCTAGATTTGACGTTGTAATCTGGTTTCTTCCAGAAAGTTCTTCTCGGCCCTGAATTGATTGGTCATGGAGGGAATGGAGTTAAGCTCATGAAATACAGCAGTTTGTTTTTGGCTTTCAAGGTGTTTGGGTCTGATCAAGCCAGGGAGGAATGTGCAGCTGGAGCGTTTGTTGCATTTCGGATCCCCAGGGGCCAGCAGGTTCCCTCTGTGCCCTCCAGAGGCCTGTGATGTCATAGCTGGACATAATTAATTAGCCATTGTCCGGTTGAAAATACCAGTGTGGTAACAGACATTGAATCCACACCCTCTTGCATCCCTTTGGCATTGTATACTTTTAAACTTCATACTTGATATGAGGCGCTAAAATGTAAACTATTATCTGTCATTGGCTGCATCATTGCGCCCGAGATTTTATTTTGTTGTGTTTTTGCCACAGCTGGTGATCTCTGCTTGATTAATAAGAACCAGCACAAAAAAATCTGTCATCAATGGAATGAGCTGCTAATTAATGTAGAATTTTCCTTTCTTAATATTTAAGTCCATTGGAAATTATGTTAAGTTACTTCAAGCATATGTTGATTGCTTGGGGGGGGTGTTTTCGGAACATATGTAGGTCTTTATAATGGACAGCTATGCATGCAGCCAAGCAGGGGGTGGTGTGTGTGTGTGTGGGGGGTGGTGTGTGTGTTTTGAGGACACCACCTGCCAGACCGCAGGGGCCTTGATCTGCCCGGTGACCTGGACTGTGGGTGCCGGAGGGGGCAGTACTACATATGTGGCCCTGTGCTTCTATAATTGGTCATGGGCAGCATTGTGCCACGTCTGGTAATTAGGCCGTTATTTTCTGGAGCATAGATGGCTTCTCACCATGCGGAGATGGTGCCCATGTGCTTCTTAAAGTGGCCCACCTCAGCGATTACTTCTAAAAGTTAGCGGGACCTTGAATTAGCATAGCAGAGATGCTAATCACCATGCTAATCACCCAAAGGCAACTTTGTGCTATTACCCAGTCTAACCATTGATACTGGCATGCGATCCAAAGCCCACAAACACATGACCTTAGTGACATTGACGCCAGTGCCTGTCAGCCCAATAGGTCAGTGTTTCTCAACCCAGTCTTCAGGGACCCCCCCCCCCCAAAACAGTCCACGTTCTTGCTCCCTCGCAGCTCTCAGCCAATCAAGAGCCCCAAATATGTGGTATAGGTGTGTTGGCAGCTGGGATGGAGAAAAAATGTTCTGTTTGGGAAGGACTGGGTTGGGAAACACTGCATTAGGCAACACAGGCAGCCATTAGGACCAAATCTGAGGGGGTGCTGACTTAGCAAGTCAATTCCTGACACACCCATTTTGATTTTGCGTGGGCGGTCTTTTTCCCCAATTCACTAAGCAGTGCGTTTTCAATTCAGCTGCATGCTGTTTTTCCAAATATTTCATTATGCCATATTTTTTTCCTGAGGAGAGAGATCTTACGTGAGAACATGTTTTCTAGTTGTTCGATCCCACGAGTGACAGACCAAGAACAGGCTGTTTCTGGTGTCAGGTTGTGAATCCTATGTGACCAAGGGAAACACTAAAGTTGGAAAACATTGTCTTGGGTTGAAACACATCTTGAGCACATCTGTGGAGAGTGACACCATTTACCTGGTGCACGTCTGGAACTGGAAAAACATCTGGCATGAGGCATATGAAATAGGTATGTAAATGGTATGGTAGGTTAGAATGCTGTGCCTGTAAGTGGGTGGTTGTTGGTTCAAGGCCCAGCGATGGCTAAGTGATTTTACTGCTGGGTCCTTGAGCAGGGTCCTGAACCCTTAATTGCTCCAGGGGCTGTTTGAACCTGCTTTTTCAAAAAAGAAATAATGTATGTTACTTTGGATAAAGGCATCTGCTAAAAAAACAATGAAAAAATGTTAAATCTGTCAAAGAGGTGTTCTTTACATATGGATGAAGATATTTATATTCTGTTATTTTTTTCTCTCAGTCGTTGGTCTTCATTGGTGCTTTTTTAAGTGACCTTTTTAGTGTTTTGAGTCATATGTTGGGGGCATGGTGGCTCCCTGGTTAGCACTTGAGGTCTCAGACCTCCAGACTTCTGTGTCTGGTTCTTGCCTTTGTCTCTGTGTGCGTGATATTTGCTTGTTCTGTCTGTGTCTGCATGGGATTTCCACTGGGTGTCCCAATACCCTTCCAGAGGCCGTCTGGTGACTCTAATTTGTATGTGAGTATGTGCCCTGACATGAACTGGTGTCCCATCTATGCAATCCCATGCTCTGTGCTTACCAGCATGGGCTCCCTGCAAACGTATACTGGATAAGCGACTATGGAAAATGGGTGTGTTTTATGTCCCAGACCTCTGTCATCGTCTGCTCCTCTGCAGATTATGTTTGTGATGCACACACCTGAAAAATTGTCCAATTCGAGCATCGATGGTGCAATTACTGGGTAGGTAAATGTGGAGCATTGGGATCTTAGCAAGAAGCATGGTGGTTTAAGAGGTCGACTTAAAATTCAGCTGTGCAGCTGTATAAATTATAAGCTGTGCAAGTCACTTTAGGCAAGAAAAGTATCTGGTAAACACATACTTTAAATTAAATCTCCAACAAATAAATATAGAGAATATGGTATCTGGGTGGTCTATCTAAAATCACAAACACATATGGGTTTCATTGCTTTGTAAAACCACAGTTTGTCAGTGAATTAAACATATAAAAAAGGGCACATAGAGCCAGTCCAGTGACACAGAATCCATACATATTAACTCCTCCCCTTGCTACCGGTCCCTGCCTAAACATGTCACTATAGGCATGAGCACTAGTTGATTACTGGGTGTTCAAAGCCCCAGGCTTACTAAGCCCCGTACAGACACAGAACTCAACTGCGTTATGTGTTCCTTTTGGTTAATAAAATATCCAGTCCTCTAGATGGTTTCCTCCAGAAGGGTGTTGGTTTGAATCCCGTAGTTGTCCAAGCAAAGTGCTGAACTCCAGCTTCTCCAGGGATGCTGGTTGACCCTGCCCTCTGACATCAAGCTCCTTCGATTTATATGTTGTTTTGTACAAAAATCTCTACTTAATATACGAATATATAACCTTGACTAAAGAGCCCTCTCAAGTTTTAGGTCATCATACTTCAAATGTTAATATTTTGACTTGTGTTTTGTCCTCAGTCCATCTTCCATAGCTGAATATCCTAGACAAGGTCGTTGCGTGCCTGGTGCCTATCCCAGGCAGGATAAATCCTGGATGGGATGCCAGTCAATCACAGGAGACACACATTAAGGGAAATTCGTCTGTATCACATATCTTTGGACTGTGGGAGGAAACACATTCATATCCCACACGCGCAAAGCCAGGGACGGGATTCAAACCCACAGCCCAGGAGGTGTGAGGATGCAGTGATACTGTAAGGTAATGCATGGTAATTCTGTGCAGAGTGCTACATTAAAAGCAACGACAACTGAATTTACATTACTGATGGGACATAATTTATTGGCATACAAAAATAATGCTTTCAAAACTCATACAGCAATTGCCTTCAGAGCCGAGCAAATGCGATGTTTCAGGATAATTTATATTTGGCTAATTATTCGCAAGGGCTCCGTTCGGTACAGTATCAGCGAGGCGCGCTGTAGTACTCCCGCCTCTCAATTCACGTCTATAACTTTACTCATAGATGTTTTGAATACGAGCATAACAAGAACCGGACACGTTTTAGCCGCAGACATAAGCAATGGTTTGGTTTTCAGGAAACAGATACGCATCACATAGATAAATTAAAATATACCGTAGCTTTTGTTAATACACAATATATTTTCAGGGATAATATGTGAACAGCTGACAAAATGCAAATTGCCGTGAATAATAAACATTAAAATCGTTGGTATAAGGCATGAGCACTGCTAAAACGATTTCCATTTTAGGAATGCTCCAGTCAAAGAACAGAAAATTAATTCACCGACTTTTTCTTGGGATTTAGTGATACGTAACATCTGTGTCAATATTGTGAAAGCATTTGTTTCTTCTGTTCTTTTGAGTGGTGCAAAAGGAGAACAAGTTTCCATCTGTTAGCATTTATCAGTAAAAACATGCAGGTATTGTGTATAAATGTACGTGAGTGAATATAGGCCCAATGCGTTTCTAAACCTGTAGGTGCTTTGAAAGTATTAAATTCACCATTGTGGGGAATATTTAAAGTCACGAGTTGTTTTCAAAAAAGCAATATAACATCAGTGGCCATGAATTGGCCAATAAACTAAAGCGCTCTATTTACGTTTACGCCAATTAGTCGAAAGGAACAACAATACTACACATTATGTTTAAGATATTGATAATGTATTTTATTTATAAATTGAATACGGGGATGTAATGAGATGCTGTAGGTATTTTTGAGGAGCACGCGAGGCACCAATCAGAATGGGAGTACGGTGCTGTATCGCTCCCCTTCCTTGTACTCTCATTTAATGGTCATATTGCAATCACGATAGATACTGTAAGAGTGCGGAGCACCCTGCACTACGCATGACGCACCCCGTTCAGCAACTTCTCCCCCACGTTGAGAGGAGCCATTCCTAACGGTGCAGAGGGAGGAAACTCCGCACGTCTCCGTGCCCCTTTTTTTCCCAGCTGACTCCTTTAATAGTCATGATCGGCGGGGGCTGTGCACAGTGCTCTCAGCCGCCTGAGCTGAGTGCGGGGATCTGCAAGACCGCTGCTCTGTGCATCCTCAAGGTAGCTATATGGAAAAAAAAAACCCGTTTGTCATCTTCCCATGTGCGCCGACCGCCGCAGAGGAGGACTCGTTAAATCCTCGATGTGCAGAATTAGGCTAGTTTTTTTTTCTCCTTTTCCTTAGGAGGTGTGGGGAGGGCGGGATGGGGATCTGATCGGGGGATGAGCGTATTCGGTAGGGTTGAAACGCGCACGCCGCATCTGCAAACGCTTAACGCGGCGCCCCTTAAACTTGCTCTGCAGCAAGCCAGGGACGGGCATATTTTTCCTTTACTTTTAGACTTGGAGGATTTTTTTTGCGGCTGGGTGCATCGTAGAGGAGGACCGGCCGGCTGGCTGCGGCTGCTCACTTACGGCAGGGAGGTAAAGGACATATGTAAATGTCGGCATGGGTGTACTGTATGGTACTGTACGGTGGGGCAGTGCAGGGATCTGCTGCATGTTGGCCAGGGGAAAAACGACGATCCAGCGCCTAATTTATTTCCAACTTGTGCGGATCCCTGCTTGCAGCACCGCCCGTTTCCATTTATAGCCCGATAGTGTTTGACTTCTCGGTTATTTTTCTGTTTTATGGGGAGAAATCAACCAGCTATCTGGTCAACTTCTGGGTGTCTCACGGTGAGTTACGGTATTTTCTTATAGGCGTTGTCGGTTTGTGCCAACTTTTAATTGTTTCGTGTAGAAAACGGTAGTCTGTTTGCCGGTACAGCAAATAATTGGAATCGCCTTAATGTTTGAGAATACCAGTTTATTTAAAAAGATGTCAGAGAGTAACCTGGACGGTAATTAAACGGTATACATCAAATCTGATATGAAAACCAACGTCTTGACGGTATTCTCGGCTTCGGATGAACCGTTTTTAAGCCTGAATTCATTAATCCGGTGTATACAGAATGAAACATACTAATGAACTTCAAGCTTGTTTAGGAAGTTTACGAGACAGCGTGCACTAAATATATTGCGAGCTAGCAGATCTCTATGCTGCATGTGTGTAGGTCAGGAGCTGTTTCACATATGAAAGGAGATGCCTTGGGTGTGTGGAGAGGAGGCAGCATGTCCGTGAAAGTAAATGAAACAGTTGGGTGTTGATGTGCGTGGAAATCGGCGTGCCCTTGAGAGTTAGGACTGGGATAGATTGGTGATGGTGGTGGTGATGGTCAGGACAGAACATCCCATAAGTTAACTGAAGAAGAGATGCTTGATCAGCAGCCTGCTTGAGTTGGGTGGTTTCGACAACTTCAGTCGGTTACACGGTCGCAGTAAATCAATGTGCATTTGTACGTGTCTGCAGCTGTCGTCAGGAAGTAAGGCAGTGACAGAATGTGAATGACAATTCCCACCTATTTGGCTGTGACCTGGCTTTGCGAGGGAGGGATCACTGCATTTCTCTAGGCCACTGTGTTGCTCTCTCACCTTAAGGCTACTCTGTTTCCCTTCGTTTCCAAGACTTTGGCTTACATAGCCAAACCCAACAGAAGCGCAAGTCAGGAAATAAATGACCAGGCTACTATTTGTGATGCTGCATGAAAATTATTTCCTCACAGGAAGTTTTCCATGTGTCGAAGGGAAAGCTGAATCATTTGCTATTGTTTTTCAGCCATCATTAACCTTTAATCCTATAGAAAACAATGTAGCTCAAATATAGTTCTTACACTGGTTGAACAGAAATCTGATTATTTTTAAATATTTGAAAATCCAGTGGGATCGTTCTTTGCCTTTAGTCAGGATTTGTAAGAGTACTCTCACAAGGAAGGAACGATGACTTTGGTCAAATCACAAGTGAACTTGTTTTTTTTTAATACTTTTGTCAACATTATTTTAGGGAGCCAATCTTACGCCATGTGAGCTGCTGCCACAGAGAGAGATGGCATGTTTTTTTTTCACTGTTTATGACCTGATTTCCTAGTGTAACTGCTCATGATAAATAATATGTCGATGAAAGCCTATACATAGTTTCCAGGATTCAACTCTTATATTTCTGCACACATACTTGTGAAGAAGAGCCCTGTCTTAAGTTTTCTGGTTAAATGGCACAAGTGTATTATGTTGTAGTGGTCAACAATGTCGGTGTTTATCCAAGCAACTGATTTTCACGGGATACTTTAAAGTTCTGGCTGAAGCAGTGTTTTGTTTAGGTGAGAAAAGGGTTGTGTTTGTGCAGAACATTTATCTTACAGATGCCTTATGTATGTGTCTCATCCTGTTCCTCCATCTGCATGTAAGGCCTGGCCGACGAGAATACAGTATTTTTTTTTTTGTAGGAAGGCATTTTTCACTGAAAGAAATGGAAGTTTTCACGTTAAGGTATGTGTCATCACTCATTTCTGCAAGAGGAGTTATTCCACAGGTCGGCATAGTTTAGCCTGTGGTCTCCGATGAGTTTGATATGAGCATTTTAAAAGGCAAACATGTTGAAGTCAGTCTGAGGTCACCACCATTACTGGGGATAAGAGTCTGTACAAAACAGGCATTAATCTGCCCCATCCTCTGATATGTTGCACTAACATTTCAGTTTAACGTTAAATTTGTCAAACTGACTGCGGCAACAGGATAAAAAAAAGTACATGGAGGAAGAAGCCTTTGCCAGAAATAATTACTTATCTAATATTATGTAGCGAACGGCAATGTCTGTTTCCCGGAAAGAATCTGACAATGTACAGAGGCAGCCCTAGTTAGTGTTGTGTTGAGCAGTATTACCAAATTCATCCGAATTCACCATTGGAAAATATGCATTTATATAATTCAGGTTTGCAGGAATTCCTTACAGTGACTCCCATATATGAGAATATATTATCCTGTAATGGCATTTGTGAAGAATGACCTTTAAAATCATATAATTTATTATGCTCTTGTAATAATGCAGGCCAGTACGATTCTTGAAAGTATCACTCAATGTGACTTGGGCATGCGCTGAAATATGTATACATTGAATTTTACGCCTTTGTTTTTATTGGCGGTTGAGTTGACAACGGTAGAAAAATTGAATTAATGAAAAATATGGGGGGTTTAACTCATTAAGATATAAACTTTGCTGTTTATTCATGGAGTGGCACACCTCTGGCACCTGTGTTTGAGTCTCTTCCATGGCTCCATGTGTATGGAGTCTGCATGTCACTCACGCTGAACACACTTATTATCAGTAGTATTTGGAGCTGTCTTTATGAGATATTTTATACACAGATTTCATGATGTCATAATCAGACGACACTTTATGGGAAGTGTGACCGTCATGTGCTTGTACAGTGACAAATAGAGAGACACAAACTAGACTACTAGTTTAGAATACTAGTAAAAAATGTATGTGTGTGTATCCATTTCTGATTGATCGCCATATCACCAAACGGCTCACAAGAAGTTTTTATATATTTTTTTTTATTTTCTCAGCTTTGATTTACTGTTTCCTTATGAATTGAAGAATGCAACCATGCAACAAACCAGGCCAGTTGTTATTTTTTTAATTGCCTACTATTTTCTTTTGCACGCAAACAAGGAACCAAAGTGGTTCGCTCAGTAAACTGAGCCGTATTGATCATTCCTGCCCAAAAAATGTAACTCCAAATTACACCAAAAAAATTTGAATTCCTGTCACTGTTTTTTTTTTTTTTTTACTTGTCACATGACCGTTGTCCTTTAGCTAATTCTGTGGTTTAGCTCCATTTTATTGACTTCACCTTAGCGAAACCTCGCAGCAACACAGCTGTGCAAGAACCTTCGTACTCTTCCCCTGCCGGAGTCGGTGAATTGAGATTTTGTTATTTATGGTTTTTGAGCGGCCGATCCATTTGTATCCTTATATAACTTCTTATTTGTGGAAAGTCTAAAAGTTTGATACTTCACAAAGAGTTTAAAAGGCATGTCATCCATCCTGGCCAGATCAAACCATCTAGTCAGTCTAGACGACACTGATCCCAAGCAGAGTACCATGCAGTGAGATTTCATACTGTAATAATTCCATGAAGTTTTTAAGGGTCCAAAATAGATGGATATGCTATATTGCTAACAGTGTACATTTAAATTGTACACAATGCTGAATTTGAATGTGACATAATACTGCGATCGCAGGTTGTTGGTTTGGAGGTTTAAGATTTTCCAAAATTCAGATATAAAATCAGGCTGTGGTTCCTTTTACTGAAGGCTTATGGACAGCCAGAAGAAGCCCTAAACCCGACAAAACAGAACCAATAGCTACCACACAGAGCCAACACCCCCCCGGCGCCAGTGTCTCCTCCCATGGGCTCGCATCCACTAAGCTGACCCCACTTAAAACCCCAACAAGTCACTTAATCCAATCAGGGGCTTCATTAATTGAAGAGTCACTGGGCGTAGGGCCGGTATCTAATTGTCATGGAAACACAAAATCTGGCCCATATCCACCACACAATGTGTCGCGATGATTTCTAGAATTATATCGATTTTGTGTTTGTCCATGGTATTGCAGTTTGTAATAATAATTATGTATTTTATAAATTAAGATAGCAATTTGAGATAGGGTTTAACGACTACCTAATCTGACACGCACCATGCAGGTGGGGAAAGCTTGGGGTCAGAGAGCGGGGTCAGCCTGCACCCCTGAGAGATATAATTACTGGCTACGGGGTTTGAACCCACAACCTTCCAGATACTGGTACAGATCCATAATCCTACACTCCATACCTAATGATAATGAATTTTATATTTTAAAAAATATCCCTACGTTTTGTGTGCCATCTTGGAAGTCTAAAAATATTGGGTGATGTGCCTTCCAAGTCATAATTGTCTGCCTGTAATTATAATTGAAATTAATTGTATAATTGTAACGGAAAAGCCCGTCCCTAAGTAAGGTTAAAGTGAAAGCCTTACACTTACTGGCAAGAACTCAATGACTGTCCTGTAGGATTAGGAGTTTAGGCAATCTGCAAGCCACCTGTTAAATCAGCCTCCTTAACCAAAACAGGACACTGTAATTTGTACTGGCAAACTCTCTGATCTGGATCCCTGCTCAGGGAGACATGAGAGTCGTAATCAAGAGGAAACAATCACTTTCCTGTGTTTTATTTTGTGAAAAGCGTTCTGTTCTCACAGTTTCTTTCTAGGAAGGGGGTGGGGCATCATTAGGATGGCTGTTCGGCCTGCTGCTGCTGATCCAAAACAAGCAAGGACTGTTCTCTTGGCCAGCTTGGTTCTGGATCGTCCAAAACCTTTCACATTCTTGGGCCAGAGGTGAGAAAGTTATGCATCTTGGCCATGTGAGAGATAGAGAGTAGCTAGTAGGGGGTCCAAAGGAAAAGTTTGGTCATTAGGCGTTGGGTAAAATGGAAAAATGAGTCACAAGTTTGTATTCAAAAGCGATTCAAAGATCATGCTGTAAAGGTTGAACTTCCTGTGAAAACAATCTCTGTTAGGGAAAGTACAAGAATTCTGGAGTCTAGTATTGGAAAGTGGGTATTTAGATTATCGACAGTAGGCAAATAAATAGTGTACTAAGGGTAGTATTAGTGTGGTAGTATTAGTGTGCTAAGCAATGTACTAAGGAAATCCAATATAGAAGATTTATTGTAAGGATGAGGGTATTCGGGTATCCACTGTAAGAGGCGGAGTAGTGTATAGAAGTGGGTATTTGGGCGTCCGCTATAGAACATTGAGTAGTATAAGGAGGATGTTACTTTGGAATCAGTCATTGCAGATTATGAGAAGTTTGTGAAGGAGGGTAGTAATGAGTAGTATAAGGTGAGTACTCAAGGGGCGACCGTAGGAGATTAGAAGGTATTTTTCTGCACTTCACACCCATAGACATCTGTTACTTAGCAGAAAAATATTTGAAGTACAAAATTGAGGCCGGACATAGATAAACTTGAGTCAGCAATCAATGCCACATTATCATACGCAAGGTCAGAGGGAGATATTCTATATATATGAAGTTTAGAAAGGGGATTTTTTGTTGTTGAATGCGTCGTAAAATTCTCCAGTTTTTTATCTCATAATTATTGGTTTATTTAACAAAAGAATTTGTGGTTTTAATACTCTGGTTTTCCCCCAGTGGAAGCAAGATCCACATATTATGGAGAATGACATGTCCCAAGACATAGACAAACCAAATGGTGTTAAAAAAGTACAAGTATATGTACGCATTGTACAACGTATAGGGTAACATCCACATTAGCCATGTACAATAACCAGGTGAACATCATCATTAAGTTATCATTCATTTGAATGTGCTAACTACGTGGTACAAGTGCATCTAAAGGTATAATGCAGCGAACTCCCATTGTAGAGCTGCAGGCTGTATCTCACATAGACCCCGCCCTACTCCAACCCCCTTCAGTTGGTAAGAACCAAGGTGGGACGACGCCAGCATCTTTGAATGTGGAGATTTATGTGAACCATATGGGTGGGGGGGGAGATGGGTAGGTCCTCTTTCTGCGTTTCCGTATGCCGCATTTGTTTTACTATGCCTGTTTTATTCACAGGAGTATTACACTATGCTCCTGCTTGGAAAAACGTGTTCTCTTACAAGATTAAATTCGTCAGGACCGGTGACAAAAGTATGCAGGAGTCTCGGAAAAATGTGAACAAATTACACCTTAATAAAATAAAATATATTAGATAATTATATTATTGATTTCTTTGCATATTATATCTAGGGAGATCTTTATGACTTTATGCTTTCCCCTGATAGTAAATGGATGGTTTTTTTGTATTTTATTGACTTAAGTCAGCTGTTACCTTCCCTGTTCTAAGGTATAGATTTGTACTATTTGGACAAAAGTATTGGGACACCTGGCCATTACACCTACAGGAACTTTTATGACGTCCCATTCTAAATCAATAGGCATCAATATGGAGTTGGTGCCCCTTTGCATCTATAACAGCTGCCACTCTTCTGCAGTATGTCTGTGCGAATTTTTGCTCATTCATCTAGAAAAGCATTTGTCAGGTCAGGCACTGATGTTGGATGTGAAGGCCTGGCTCGCGATCTCCCTTCTAGTTCATGCCAAAGGTGTTCAATAGGGTTGAGGTCGGGGTCAGTGTGGGCCAGTCAAGTTCCTCCACACATAACTCACCCAACCGTGTCTTTGTGGACCTTGCTCTCTGCACTGGGGCACAGTGATGCTGGAACAGAAAAGGGCCTTCCCCAAACTGTTCCCACAAGGTTGGAACCATAGAATTATCTAAAATGTCTTGGTATGTTGAAGCATTAAGAGTTCCCTTCACTGGAACTAAGGGGCCTAGCTCAACCTCTGAATTGCAACCCAACACCAAACATTACAGTTGGCACGCTGCAGGTAACATTCTCCTGGCATCCACAAAACTCGGACTTGTCCATCAGACTGCCAGTTAGAGCAGCATGATTTGTCACTCCGCAGAACATATTTCTACTGCTCCAGGGTCCAGTGGCAGTGTGCTGTACACCACGGCTGTGTGATATTAGCAAAATCTCATATCCCATATATATATATATATATATATATACACACACACACACACACACACATACAGTTGCGTGCAAAAT
>JAODLD010000001.1:19850398-19903719 GCA_026781065.1 Mormyrops boulengeri
CCCCCCCCCCCCCCCCCCCCCCCCCCCCCCCCCCCCCCCCCCCCCCCCCCCCCCCCCCCCCCCCCGCGCCGGGGGCTCATCCCTCCCATCATAGGGTGTAAGATTGGAGAAAATACTTGAATTGGGAAACCAGTCCATTATCGGGCACATAAATAATCCTGGGGAGTTCAGTGACACTGCATAACTTCACAAATACGGAGTGGTGGCAGGATGCAAACAAATGTATGATAAAACATGCAGAATGGGAATTCTTCATTTTTGAATGTTGTTTTCTTTCGCAGGTTTCTGATGTGTACAGGGCTTAGGGTTTACATAGTTCAGAATTCTGAGAACTACTAAAACTTAAAGCACCTTGTGTTAAGACTCGCCTCACTGCAGAGTTTCCACTTCAGTCGGGAAGTTCACAGACATGTACTTCCTGTCCCCCAGTAGCTCCAGTTGGGAAGGAGTCCTTATTCAATAATGCTGTGTTTCCAGTAGGCCAGACAGTAAAAGAATAAGCCAGGAAAAAACCTTTTTAACAACTAGATCAACATATTAACTTTGTATTTACATGTATGAGTAATTCTAGTGTCTGATTTCTCACAAGGTCATGTTGACCTTGGTAGTCAGCTAAGAGTTAGCTTCCAGAAGAGCGCTTAATACAGGTTGTGTTCCAAGACTAACTGTATTTTTAACCGTGGGTTGTATTTTTCACTCATTTCCTCGGTGTCTCTGCCCTGCTTTAAATAACACATGAACCCAAACAGAATTTACTGTAGAATGTGTCTACGTGACCCTGTTGGAGAAGCAAAACGGTGCTACTCCACAGGCAACGGTGTCAGAAAACAGAGGCTTAAGCTACTCTAGATAACAGGTTATAGGGGACGGTTAGGTAATTTGAAACAGAGCTACTACGTTTTACCACATAAAAGTTATAGTCTGGGCCTACTTTTGTGGTGGAGAAGGTGTTTGTATCTCATGCCAGAGTTTAATGCAGTTATTGCTGTGAAATTCTGGGAAGAACTTTATCTTTGCCACTCCTTGGTTTGAAGTCTCCCTGTGGATTCCTTATCCCTTTTGTGGGATGTTCTGTCACCAGCAACTTCGAGAAACTTTGTGAGACTCCTTTGGTAATCATAACAGGATAAAGCGTGGAGAAGATCAGGCAGATAATGGGATAAATGGCAGGGGTCAACCAAGTCACTGAGTAGCCACTGGGGGTTCATGAGAAACAAATGTACGATATGCTACATATCATTAGCGTGCCAGTGACATTGTTTTGCACATATATAACATGTTTTAAAACAGCAAATAGTCTAATGGTAATTTGTGGAGTAGGCCTACAGTTTACAGGTACAATTTTTTTTATCTAACTCCTAATAATATTGTGAAGAATTCGCAGAATTATGACAAATTAGGAATTCATTTTCTGTAACTATTGTTATGAGGTCTGCTGCAAAATGTCCAAGTTTTAGCCACAAGTTTGGAATTCAAGTATCTTTTCTCATGAAATAATAGTGTAGATGCTGGCTGAAATACTTTCAGTCACTTTGCCTATCTGAAGTCAGCTGACGCCTGCATGACAACACAACGTTAACAGTACAGGCGCAGTACGAGTATCATGAGAAGGTACCACGTTTGCCTCTTGGTTTGCTCTGAAGGAGAGAAAGGAGGGACAAAAATGACAAATTAAAGACACACCCTCCCTCCAGCCTGGGAATGGAAAGAACTCCAGATTCTGGATTATGTCATCAGGAAGCACAGCGCTGCTGACGAGGAAGTCACATGGTTTCCGATGACTTCCAACCACTTTCCAACTTTCCGGTTTCACCCTTTCCGTCGTACTGTGATGCTGTTAGCATGCAAAAAGAACGAAAAAAAGTTATGACTTTGTAGGCAATAAATAAATTTACCGGAAGGTCTGACATTCCACCAACACTTTTTACATTTGTAACGGAATTCCTTATTTTACAAAAAACAATCAAAACAAAACTCCCTTCAGTGCCAGATGGCCTAGTGATGTCTATTGTCCTCCAGTGGCTTGCATGCCTTATATGGGTCATGAGTAACGGGGTGACACGAAACTGTCAGCCTGGAGACTGTCAGCGTTCTCCAACTCTCTGGCGTTACAGCCACAGCAAAGGCCAGATGCCTACACAGAGACCTAAAAAAAGGCTTTGTTTATTTATAAACCAGGCAAAGGACGCACTCCCGAAACCTCGAAACTTGCAGAGAACCTGGAACATTCATCTCCTCACCAGCCACCACCGTAGTAGGACCGAGCAAATGTCATGCGGTACCGTCAAATTTGGCTTGTTTGTGGCCTCGGTTTGTGCGAGGAAATCGCTGCCGCCGGAAACTTGAGTTTTGGGAACAGCCGTTGACTTTGCATGAGAGACAGGTTGCGCTTTTCTTAAAAATGATCAGTTTTTCTCTGGGTTTTACTGACCAATATTACAGTTGGGCAGGTTTTCTGTGGATTTCGTTGAGGAGTAAGATTACCTCTTAAAATGGTCTAGTTTTATTATGGTTTTGTTGACTAGTAGCGTCACCCGGTGGTTTTCGTAGGGTTTCATTAGAACTTGTGAGAGTGTGTAAGATCAGTTGTGTTTGGATCTTTTGCTCCACACACATATATTATATTACCTAAGTTGTCATGGTCCAGTCCCAGTAAAATGGGGGAATGCTTCCGGATTGAGAAAAATAAGATATGGACATGCCATACGGTACACACCATTCATCAGCTGGTTTCAAGCTGTTTTAAGTCACCCCTGGGCAGCTCATGTTTTTATTCTCTGGAGACTTTATTATTAATTACTGTGCATTTTTAAAGTATTGGGAAAAAGCCAGCCAAATTTCAGCCTTCAGCATCCACCATAATGGAGGCTGTTTTGTCTGTAAATGCCCCAGTGTTGTTGCATGCAATTTTCAAAGCATTTTTTTGCATAAGGGGTTAGTACTGTTTAAACTGGGCTTATGGTAGGAATGTAATAACCAGAGGTCCTTAGTCAGAGCTCTCTGAAACTCTGTGGCTGATCCTGAAGATAAGCCCTGTGATGATGGACATCTGAACACTGGAAGATTCTGTATATACTGGGGCCCAAGGTTTGCACGGTCTTTAAGCATGGATCCAAAACACCACACTGTAGATGAGGAAGAAACCTCAGACCAGCATCAATCACACTGAGAACCACTAGACATTTCTGAGACTGTAACTCTGTCCAGGATGGCAGAGCAGAGTGGCAGAAAGCGATATTCTGAGTTTTGGCTAGTCTGGCATCAGCCAGACAGATGTGGTTCTTCTCTAAAACTTGGACTCTAGGGCTTTCACACTGCTTGAAATTTTTTCTGCAACCTGAACCTTTTTCCGGAACCAGGGACTTTTGTTGTGTTCACACTGCAGGAACTTGCCCCGATTATAGTTCCTCAGAGGCAATTCCAGAACCCTTTCTTAGTACCTACATCAGACAAGGTGTAGGTACTCCCCAAACTACTGGGGAGAGGTAGCTTGCTGATTGGTTAACCAAAAGCACCGGCATTGACTTGGAAGTTGCGCAGAAGTACAGGAACAGAGTAGCAGAGTAAAAATTGAGCAGATGGAATGGAATTTTTGCGTAATGCATCTATTAATACATTTTTTGCTTGACGCTCCACATTTCTGCATTGCAAAATTTGATTGCTAACTAATGTACTTTTGTCTAATATTGCCAGTGCTGAATCTTGCCAGTGCGTATCAGTGGGATAATGTTACATCATTTTTTTATTCTGTGAGAGATGAAAGATTGAACTGCTGGCCAGATTTAGCAAGAATCATGAACATGTCGTGGGTCATACAAGTAAAATATAAATAAAAGACAATAAAAGTTCAGTTTTGATCGCGATCAAACCCCCTAATAACCAACAAAATGAATGATTTATCCTCCATTATTTTGGTGTTTCATATGAAATTATGTGAGAAGTATAAACTACAGATTTTTGCGTATTCCATGCTTATTTGGCATAAAGGTCCCAGGTCCTGTTGTGTGGTGTGAAAGCGACACACGAAAATGGCCAGGAGTTGCAGAAGTTCAAGGTCGAGACAGCCCAGAGACTTGTAAGCCAGGACCAAGCTCCGGAACTTCGGCTTGAAAGCACCTTATTTGACCATGTTTGATATGAAGAGCTGTTCTTCAGTTGCAAATCACATGCAGGGTCCTTAATCCCAGTCAGCTGACTGTGTGAGAATCAGTTCTGAGGACCAACTCAAACTAGGACCTCTCCCATCCTAAGTAGGGAAAAATTTGGAAAAAAATTCACATCACAGTATTTCAAATTTTTGTTATTAATGTGGTGATATTGGTAAAAACAAAAAAGGAGATGGAAATTTGCCAAAAATATACTATGGCTAAATAGAACTTATCGTCTACCAATAGAGTCTGCCAGATAAGTTGGTGGTGTCGCCGTGAATTGTGCCGACAGGCACAAAGCAATGTTGACAGATTGCTTGCTTTTGCTCAATTTTATTTCTGTGAAATTCGGAATATTTCCATACGGCGGAGGACTAATGTTTTTCCCTAACCAGATCTTGTTTGCTTTTCTCCTCCTCGTTCATTTTTGTTAAGATTCTCACAAACGTGCTACACTGGCTATGAGTGCGTCTGACAGCAAGTTCAGAAACGTTCATTATTGGTTGAGAGAGCACATGTAGCGCTCAGGCAAAAGCAGTGGCGGTAAACGACTTTTCTTCAACATATTCTACATAATCTTGAAAAGGAACAATCATTAAAATAGTAAAGCTTGCTAAGTTTTGTTTCCTGTGACAGAGTAAAAATGTCTTAGCATAACTTATCTTAACCCAGCTGACTATCACGGTGCTTGCAATTGCACGTGTATAACTTGCAGTGTCAATATTAATATCGCAATTTGTGCAGCTGTACTTCAGAACTGTGCCATTAAGCAAATATGATGTATAAAAGTTGACTAGAAAACTCACTGTTACCAACAAACATCACACATAGTCTTTAAATAATGAAAAGGATGTTTAGCAATGCGTCAATGGCATATATTGTGCTATTCAGGCTGTTTGCGGTGCAGTTCTCTAAATGTGTATGTTTTAATTACAGAACTGTCCTTCATGTAAGGCTAATTTATTGTTCTCCATGCAATAATTATCTGTACAGTCAAAATTACATTTTGCTGTGATTTAGAGCTGGGCGGTATGACCAAAAATTTATATCACGGTATTTTTCAAAGTCATATCGGTTTCACGGTATAGGACGGTATTTTTTTTTATTATGACTGGGCATTTACCACATTGTACAGGATTTTACAGGACACATTTTTGTTTTACGTTTTTGCATTGTTCCCACATTAACTATATTATTTTATTATTAGCCATTGCGCCTATCCACTACCTTAATGATGACATATGGCTAACGTGTTCGTTGGCTAACTACTTATAGATAAATGGCTAATGTTATAGTGCGCGCCAGGCAAGTTTAACATTTTTGATAAGTGTTTAATAGTTCAGTGTTGCTGGAAATGCGAGCTTTACTGACCTCGCGAAATTTCTAATCAAGACCGGGATGCTTTAAGATGCTTCACTAAGTTTGACGTGCTACTTGACTTCATCGCCACAACTTTGTAACACTGTTTGCATAGAGGCTTATCGACATCCTTAGCCTTTCCATGCTTGTCTGCAAAATACTTCCAAACGGCACTTTTGCGTTGTTTTTTTTTTTTTTTACTAAAGCAGCTTGCGAAGTGCTTTTAACTGCAGCATATGCCATGTTCGGGCAACTCCGTATGTGTGTGTTAACCAGCGCGAATGCGTTCAGTGGCTATTGAGAGGAGGGGAGGGGCTGCACGAGTGTGTGCGTGTGTGCACGCGCACCTGCGCTGTAGTGGTGCTGTGTGAAGAGTGGCGAATGAGGCGAAAACCGCACTGTTGGTATCAATAATGGTGAAAATGAGTGTATAATCAGATACTAATTTTACGTAATATTGATTAATATCTGAGAATCGATTTTTTGACAACCCCAGTATCTCATTATTTTCATCTCCAGCGTCAGCTATATCTTCCGTTTCTGATCTTTTACGGTACATTTTTAGCGGCGTAGCAGTGAAAAAGGTCCCTCCTTAAACCGATTCCAGCTGTGCCACTTTCAGAACATTGTGTAGGCCATTTAAACCGGTATTGCTGTATAAGAAAAATTCACATCATAACAATAATAAAAAACGGTTTTCGGTATGAACCGCTATACCGCCCAACACTACTGTGATTATCATCTGTAAGACCAAAAAAGTTAATGGAGGGGAGAGGGCAAACCATTGGTAAAATACATTTGAATAGGTGTTGTTTACAAGTATTTGTCATTTCTGGATACTTGTGTTGTTTTTGTTTACACATCTCTCATGACCACATGCTGTAAAAATTCCAGAATCCCAGAACAGAATCTAAGCTTTTTTTAAAAAAAACTTTAAATGAGTTTGGATGAAACACCTCTGGCGTCAGGAGTGATGGGGGAGGGCGTCTCACTCAGCAGAAATCGCTGCGCTTCCTGCACTGCTCCTCCTTGCTTCACCTCGCCTGTCAGGCACACGGCAGCGCATAATGTGCTGCTCGCGCTCTCACATGCACGTGGCGCAATCCACGCACAGCGCTGCATTCCCTACGTAGCTTCGGACCGCAGCAAAAAATAAATAAGTCTCGTGCGGTTACTTTGTTTCTCTCTCATCGTTCCTGCCGCGGGTTCAGGTTTAGATGTTGCCGGGAGGGAGCAGGGATGGGCGGACGGGCTGCAAGCCGAGCCGTGGCTGGTCTGTTAACCATCTAAAATCTCCCATCCTCCGAAACGCCGAGCACTGATGCTGAAGACTCTCGATCGGCAGCTCCCCACAGCGGCTTCCAGGCTGGAGGGGCTGGGAGTCGGCCTCCATGAGGGAACTCCTTCAAACGCCACCCTCCAGACGGTTGGCATTTTCTTTTCCTTTTATTTAGTTTTTTTTTTTCACTGAGCGATTTTTAACGGCGTAAGTACGTTATTCAGATCAAAGCTGGGATCGTCATGGGGTTGAGCGGAAGAAAAGGGAGAGGGGCAGGCAGCATGAATCGTTGCAGGGCTTAAAAAACGGGGGCTTTTTTTTTTGTTCCGACCCCACCGTCCGGCCCCGCCAGCCCTCAAAGGAGAAAGGATATCGGGGATAATCGTTTTTAATGCTGCCTCCTTGTGTCCCCCTCTGTTTTCCCAGTGATGGCCTCTGCGGTGCAGTTGTACGCCGGCTGGAAGTTCTGCTGGTAGGAGACGGTGCCGCCCCTCCTGGGATAGAAGACCCAACATGTACAGCGTACAGGATCTCCTGATTTCTCATGGATACAAATTGCCCGGTAAAACCCCGTCGCCCTGTGAGGGGCACCAGCCTGACTGGAGGCGTGAAATCGCCGGGAACAGGTCTGGTCATGGAACAGCGAACGGGTATGAGACGGACACAGGGGCCTATGTCTGCGGAGGGCAGCCGCTGGCTAAGGGCTACTCCAGTGACAACGAATGCAGGGAGAGGAACCAAAGGAGAAAAGCCGGCAGCGGTTACCAAGGTGACACACAGTCCCTGGGCGATTCTCTTGCCACAGATAGCGGGTGAGTTCCTTCTCTTTTCTTTTTTCATACTGCTTTTCCTTAGTGCCTCTTAGCACCATAAGAAAACTTGCCCCCCCCAGTGAGTCTGCATAGGACTCCCCCCACCCGCTCCGGCTGTGGCCAGGGCAGTGTCCGCCGCCATGGGGAGAGCTACGTAAAGGTGGGATTGGTCACAAGGTTTTTCAGGTGCTGGGAGTTGATGGCGAGAGCCGTCCCCACCCCCTCCCAGGTACCTCGACTGCTACTACTACGTACCGACCCAAATAAAATCACAAGGATGGTAATATAGATAATGTGAACCCGAGTCCACAGGCGCCACATGGGACCGTGTGCTGTAAACAGTGCCGCCCAGCACATGATCCAAGCCCGGTTCCTATGCGAGGCCGCCAGCCTGACCCACATCCCCTTATATAACATATAAATATTATACGATGTATTTAAATATGGATGCATACCCTGATCAAAAGGATGTTTGCATTCTAGCATGGAGGCGCAGGAGCGGCTTCTTCGTGAAACGTGATGGTTGCTGGAAGACTCCCGTGTTTCTTTACGGTCTTATGTAGAGATCCGTAATATTGCCCCACCTATTTCTGGATTCTTCACCCGGTCGTACTTTCAGCCCTATAGCTCACGCTGCTTCCAAATGTCAGATTCACTGCTGTGCAGTAGAAGACTAGTTCATTTACTTGTTTACATTTAATCCTGCAAATATCTTGTAGTGTTGTCATAACGCTTTCCTCGGATACGTCATTATTTTGAAAGACAGATGCGTCCAGTAGGCTTGAAAATGGCCTTTTCTTCAATGTTTTTGTTTTCATAAACGTTACATTTTTTCTTTTTACCAGTAACGTATTCTGTTTACTTACTGCTGCGGTTACCATTTAGTTAGCACTTGTTTACCCAGAATGCAATGCTGCACCCTTTTTGCAGAAGCTGTAAAATGCAGATGCTTTTCTTTAAGCGTAAAAAGGCCCTAAAAGAACATCATATGCTTTTACTTTGAAGTTTTTAAATATGTCTTTAAATATGTTCAGCTGGTGTGGACTGTAAAATGAGCAGTCAGATAGTTTTGGGGGTCTGAAACTGGTTTAAATGGTAATTGTAAAAGGTTCATGCATTTCAAAAAAATGAACACAAATGTTAACAATAAACAATTCTTCTGATAGCGGATCTGTAAATCGCAATCCGTTAGACCATATCAGAAATGATTTACCTCCAAAAAGGATGATGCGCAAAGATCCTAATATTTTGGGTTTAGTTAGTTATATGTTTTGAGCTGTTTGCATGACTGCTGGAATTAAAATCTCATTTCAGTATTGTTTTTATGTTGTACTGTCAAGATTTAATCCTTTTCCCTTTAGTAAGTTTTAGATGCAAAAAACGGCAGTGAACCGTCTTATTTAACCTGCCAGAAAAGATGGCTTAGATTTGATGTCATGCTCAAAGAATGACCTTTGATAATGACCTTGCACACTGACCCATATTTGATGATATGTGGTACTAAATCTCTATTCCCACTAGTTCACACTAGCTTCTCTCACCCCTGTCCTTTTGATTAACAAACTGGTTTTTATAACACATTCAAATGTACAATTCATGTTTATTAAAATGCCAGATCTAAATATATTTGCTTCTTCTGTCAGTTTTGCTGACGATATGTTCAGCGTTCCGTGCTGAATCGTGGAATGTCATTCTTCTGCCAGGTGGGGGTTGTGTGTGGGTTACCGTCTACTAGCTCTTCGGCTTCAAAGCAAACATTTTTAATGCTGGCACCGTCAACAAATAACTGCCCAGCCACTTACCTGGAATAGCATTACAGCTCGTCATCTAATGTATCAGGAAGACGTTTGTGTATATTATATATGTGCGTGTCCTGTTCTGTCTGGGATCAGCGCCAGGCTTTTCCCCCGTGACCTTGGACTGGATGAAGTGATTGGAGGATGCATAGATGGATGGATATCATATGATATATGTATTTCTTAATTTATACATTTATTCATTTATATTATATATTTGAGGATAATGACAGACACCCTTTTTCACATTTTCACTTAAAACATTATTGTTTTGAAAATTGCTTTAATCTTTAGTCATTTTAGTGTTTTAGTCGTTATTTTCTCCCTTTTATCTTTTTTCATTTTACTCATTGACTGTATGATTTCAATAAATAAGCAAACAGTAGTGGACTGCTTGATGAGAGTAGTGAGTAGTCTGTCTCGGGTCAAGGGCGTGGCAGATTTCTGTTATCCTCAAGAATATCCTTAGGGTACTTTCATGGGAATTTTGGGCCAGCCTCCCTTCTGAAATCATGGGAAGACAAACTCAGT
The DNA here is from genome assembly GCA_026781065.1 of Mormyrops boulengeri. Taxonomy (NCBI): domain Eukaryota; kingdom Metazoa; phylum Chordata; class Actinopteri; order Osteoglossiformes; family Mormyridae; genus Mormyrops; species Mormyrops boulengeri. Next base: position 19,860,324 of record JAODLD010000001.1, read on the forward strand.
ATTCCGCCATGCCGCATTCCAGAACAGTCCAGAATCCATCGTTTACCATGCATCCAAACGTGCTTTTTAAATCCGTGTTTATGGCGTATCCTTTGGGAACATCACCAGTGACACACGTAGGTTTTACTGTAATGCAGTCAAAGGGATTGCGTATGAATGGAGCAATGGCCACAGATTTTTAGGTGCTGGCACCCTTTTGGTCACAGCTCAGGCCGAACAAAGGTTGTCAGGGTTGTGCTTAAAGGGGAACTCAACCCAGGAGTTCATTTTATTCATCACCACACAATGTTCCCACATATCCGAAGGAAACTGCTTTCAGGCATCTTTGACTAAGAATCGGCTCTGGATTTTCCAAGAAAGTGAAGAAAAAAGTCTATGGAGAAAACTTATGTACTGTACAAAATATATTTTATACATACCAGTATTTTAATATATGAATATATGTGTAAGAATATTCAGTTTCTATTGTTAACATCTGCTGCTTGCTATCTCTCAGCCACTGTTATATTTTTAAAACAACAGTCCTATATTGTTAAATTATTATTATTAAAAGAGGGTCCTGCATGATTGTTTTCTGTTCCTTTTCCTTAATTTTCCATGAATCTTATTTTTTTGGTATTTGTGTGTATATGTAGCACCATAGGGGGCCAAGGAAAATGGTATTTCAATGCACTGTGTACTTGTACATGGATGTGTTAACAATAAAGAACTCTTGAGTCTTGAATACAAAGATGAGGATGAGTGTTACAGACGGGCATGGTGAAGGACAGACAATCCACGTTGTGGTTTATAAACAAAAGGGTTTTATTTAAAGTAAAACAAAACAAGAACTAAAACAGGAAGCAGCACAGGAACAGGCAAGGCAAGGCAACTGGACAAAATGACCAGTTGATGAGAGGAACAGGGGCATGCACTTACTGGAGACAGGTATGGGCACTAACAAGCACTAACAACATAGGAACGCAGGTGAGGGCAATCAACAGACAAAGGATCAAACACCAGGAGAAACTAAAACATCAAAACGTAACAGACCAATGCTATACACAGGGAATAACGGCGCAACGACTGCAGCATAAATACACAAATATAAGGTAAACCACATAAATGTTAAATTGTAACTAGTTTTATAGATATTATTATAAATTATAATTAATTTTCTTATTATAACTCAAACTTACAATGGAAGGAGAAGCCGGGATGACATAACTGCCCGCTCAGCCCATTAACCCATGCAGTGGCCCCGGGAACAGGAGACACATAAGGAGCTAACACCAAACAGGATGGCCAGCGACACCTGCAGGCCGGACAATAAAACTGACATAATGAAAAGGACAGGGCAGGGGCTGATCCTGACAGATGAATCCAGATGATGGGAAAATGTTAGAGGTTGTAGTTTCCTACTGCAGTAAATAAGGAATTACTCAGGAAACTACAGAATTTTGGCAGAAGCGCTTCTTAAGAAGTCAGACTAGACACTTTAGGACCATATTTTTAGCCAAGATCATCGTACAAAATCAAAACGAGATGAGTCTACAAGAATAGCAACCATAAATTATACGTGGATAGGGAATTTTATATTTAAATCAGCGCTAATGCAACAAATAGCTAAAATGAATCTATAGAATTTAATCTTAACCTGCTTTTTAAGGTCACCTTCAAACTCTTCATATCTACTGTTCACAGAGAAAACACATATTTTGGGAAAGGGCACCTAACCATTACCATAAACCATACACTTGTTCATCTGTCAAAAGTCCTGGTTTGTGCCTCAGAAAATGTCAATGTATTGGTTCATTAAAAGGACCTTTAAGACTAATTGACAATGGTACCCCAAACATAATTTTCTGGCACGAAATGTGCCTACAACATTTCATTCAGACAGTAAATCAGATCTGTCTTACCACACACTTTGTATTACTCTGGTGAGCCAGTAAGCCTTTACGGTATAATGTGATGACCCACAAAGCTTAGGAAAATATCATTAGTATGTATCTTCTTGGACTCAACCCTTGTAATGCAAAGTACTTGGTATCCAATAAGGTGTTTTTTGTCTGGCCCACACAACATCATGCTTCCCAGATATACTTTACCAAGAATGCATGATGGCTCAGGTGGCATAGTTTATGTTTAAATGCAAGCACAATATAACTTTGGCCATTTACTTTTTACTCAATTTGCCTGTTTATATATGTTATCATTTACAAAAACCGTACTGTTGACTGGAATGTCGAGGTAGCAGATAGCTTTTTTGAGTACATTTCACCCCATAGTAATATTTATTTGCAAGATTTGTTTGCTTGAAATCTCCCTGTCTGTTATGAGGCTCACTAACATAATCATTGTATTTCTGCTGCAGGTTCTACGATGACCCAAGGAGTCTATCTTCTCAGAGGGATGGAAGGGATGTGTCCTACTGGAGAAGGAGGGGTCAGGACTTCAGCATCTTGTTGGATTTTTCAGATAGGAGAGATCCAAGAGCAAGTACCTTCAGCAAGGCAGGAATGCCACCGGATGGGCTAGGACATGAGAGGCAGAGGTGGGACGATGGCGCCCGGCTCCGAGATGGGGAGCAGAGAATGGTGATTGAGGACAGGAAATGTCAGAGTCTGGGCACAGAAGACTGGCAGCCAGCAGTGGACATGGGGCGACAGCTTTCCGATGGAGAAGGCGAGAGGTGGGCACGAGAGCAGCAGCGTATGATGGCCCCTGGAGGCGACACCCACCCTGGGACACGAGGGAAGTCCCAATCACTCCCCAGGGTGCTGTCACCGGAAAGAGTGCAGTATCCTGACATGCCAGTGTGGGGACCCATTTCCTTCACTGGCCTGAGGGTCAATGGCAGCCAATCCCAAGGACCTTCCAGGAAGTTCCACATAGAGCTAAGCAGTAGGGATGCTCCTAAGTCCCTCCTACCAATCCCCAGGCTTAGCAGGCCCCTTAAACCACCCTCCTACGAGGCTCACCAGCAAACACGGGGAAGCTTGGAGATGCTTGCCGGAGATGTGGGGGTTCAGCCAAGAGACAAAGCATTGCACTCCCAAAGGGTTAGTGGGGGTTCTAGGCCAGACTATTTTGCACAAGAACCAACGGGGTCCAACGCAGGGCCTCCGGTTTACATACCGCCTCCATCTTATAAAAGGCCTTTGCTGCAGAAAGGAAACCAAAAGATGTCTGGTGAAATATTGTCAAACTCCATGTGGAAAGGAGAGCCCTTTCAGCAGGGAGGAAAGTGGTCTTCCAGACAGGCAGGAAACTCTTGGCTGGACTATCAGAGGGACAGAAGTGCACAAGTTAGAAAAAAGATATGTCCTGGATATACAGAAGAGCATGTGGGATGTGTTCAGTACATACCCTTCGATGACCCCCGTGTGAGACACATCTCAGGAGGGCTGTGTGGAAACTCACTGACCTACCCAGACAATATCCGAAGCATCAGTGAAGAGCTTCCCCGTGCTACAGTGTTTGAACAATCTTCACACAACAGTGCCTTTCTCCCGCCAAAGGGACATTATATCAATATGGACACTGACAAGAGATCTTATAGTGAGCAAGACAATGAAAATAGACGGCTCAGTGGTGTGCACAAGGCGAGTGACGACTCCACAGCATCTGACCAAAGCTGTAACAAGTATCAGAAAGATCGATCTTACACGGCTTTCCAAAACATCTCATCTCAGCAGAATGCAAATTTGAACCAGGGATTCTGTGAGACTGTAACGCAAGTCAAGAAAATCGAGCCTTGCCCTGAATTAGAAAAGAACTCTAAAAGAAAATTCACTGAGACCATATTCTGTTTAGTGTCCGTCCCAATTCACTCAAAGTCAAACGGGGAGTTGTCAGATCTGAATAACAACAAGAGAGTGCCAGATCCAGTAGGGGGCTCCACCGAAAACAATAGGAGCCATGTTCAAAACCAAAGCCTCCTAAGCACATCCTCATCTGCATTGGAGCGGCGATCATTGACTGGCGGAGCACTGAGTCTCAAAGGACGGAAACGACCCTCTTATAGAAGGCCAATCCTTCAGCTGAACAAATGCAGAGAGCTGCAATACCCCGGGTCCTGGCCTGGAGACCAGTACAGAGACCAGGAGACGCAGACCAGCTCCCCTGAGGTGTCCAAGGGACCTCCTCAGGTTCCCCCAAACCAGCAAGCACAAGACCAGGGCAATGCTGCTCCTGACACCACTACAGACAGCAGCATAAGCACCGACTGCAGCAACAGATATAGCTACCCAATGAAGGGGCAGAAAAGCCTGAATCCTTCCAGCAACAGCGCCTTCTCAAGGACAGCCAATTTCTCCAACCAGCTTATCAAGAACAAAACTCAGCAACCACAATTCTCAGGAAGCCGAGAAGAGGCGGACTACCTTCCAGCCCAAAAGAGTGACAAACCGGCAGCCGACAATTGCCAGGAGGTCTTTGGTCAGTTTCTGCTAAAGCCTGTCGGTAGACGCCCAGGGGATGCAATAGAGGAACTGGAGTCTTTCAACAAGGAGCTTCAGGAACAGTTTGGCCAGACGCCAAGTGTTGACCAGTGTATAGAGAATCTGGATGAGGCATACAGAAACATCCTGGAGCTAAGTAAGACCAGCACTAATACTGAAAGCCCCATGCTGAAAGTTCTGGATGACAATAAGGGAACAACAAGCCTGTCCGATGAGTTCTCAAACACAAACAACAAGACTGCTTTCAGGAGCTGGACGTCTGCTACGGATCCAGAATACCGAGAGGTGAGAAGTGCATTTTCTAGACCTGCAGGGAAGGCAGTGAGTTTCAACAGACTGCAGAGAGAAGAGGCGCCAGTGGTGTCAGAAGCTGGCCTCCCAGACCAGGGTGTCACCACTCACATTCCCCAGAATGTACAAGGTGATCGCAAGGCATTAAAGCCAGACATTGCTGTTCCCTCAGAGTCTCTACTGAAGGATGTGGGATTAACGGTGTACACAGAAGCTCCAGGGGCTCCGAGACAACTGATGCAGGATGCCTCCACACTGACCAGTCCCCCTGACTATGAGGATGTATGTCAATCCTTGCAGATGTCAAGGGAAAAAACAGTGCCGAAAGAGAAGAAAGAGAACAAATTCAGAAGTCTGAGCACAGGTCCTCTGACTACACTGAAGAGGGCAGGACACTGCAGTGCAGGTTCCACACTGGAAAGTTCCTTTTCCAAAGCTGTGAGAGGAAGGAAGTCAAAGAAAGGCAACTCACTGCCAAAATTCAGTGGGGAAAAGAGTGTGAACGTTATAATGGTCAAAAGACAATTTGATAGGTTCTACAATAGGGGAGGGACACGTTGCATTGTTGATGATGTACCAGACGATGACATAAATGAAGTCACTGCTCCTGACATCACTTCTGAACGTTTCGATTGGAGGAAGCAGTTGTCATTGGCCGAGAAGCATCTGGAGACCCTGCTGCTGAAAGAGAAAGTCAACAGTGTGCCAGCAGAAGACCTAAGCAAGCTTTATGAAGTCAAATGTGCTGAGGGCATCCCTGAGAATGAGTCCATTGAAGAGAGGGCAGCCAGAATATTAGGAATAGACGTGCCTGCTGAATCTTTGGGCGTGGTGGACCGGAGAGAGGGGAAACAAGCAGAAGAACCAAAAAAGGAAAATGACAGTGAACATCTGGGTAGTAAATCTCCAGAATGTGCCAACGGAAAGCAAATGCATGTGAGCGACCAGTGTGAAGAAGTGAGCGAGGCATCCATATCAGATATGAAACAAGAAGGTGAGACGGCAGAAGAGATGGAGACCAGTAAGGACAATAACCTTAGCAAGGATAATGGGAACTGCGTTGGAAAGAAACCAGGAGCAGCAGAGGGCCCAGAGAATAAGCCTGTTCTGTCTGTGAGGACCAATGCTGACGATGGGTGTAAGGGCCCGGGCACGTCCCGGATGATCGAAGCACTGCAGGGCAGGCTAGGTGCCTCATCCTGCAAGGTAGCAGCAGATCGCTTGGCCCGGATGAAGGAAGTGGACTCTGTGTCACGGATGAGACGCCTCAGTTTCAGGAGCTTGGACTCGGGAGAGGAGCCTGAGGATGAGGCCAGGGCAGGGGCAAGCATGCTGGAACAGTCCCAGCCCGCCCAGCCCCAGCCACAGTCCCGTAATACTACCCCAGCCACCAAGAGGGCGCTTACTCTACCCCCAGGCTTTAGCGTGTCCTCCAAAAGAACAGAGCTCCAAGACGGGGATCCGCAGCCCCCCTCAGGTCAGTCTGTGAACTTCTGTGCTGAAAGTTTAGCTTGTCTCTGTGACTAGACTGTGTTAGTTTAGCAAACCAGGCTGTTCCCAGGTGGAAGCAGATGACCCAGTGATTCATTTTCCTGGATACAGTAGAATCCAGGTAATTTGCCTGGAAGAAAATCATTTTTATTTTTGGAGTAGAAGGAAATGGAAACAATATAGCTTTGAAAAAGAATGTATTCGTGGTTTGTTACATTTCTCATGAAGTGCAGCACATGAGAACACTTCTCTTTATTATAATTTGTCTTAAAAATACTAAAAACAAACTGTTTATGAATTAATATGTAACACATAAAAACCAGGCAACATAAGGTTGAATTCCAAATGGCTACATTGCAATTAAATCCCTGCGAGGTAAATCTTAATGACACTGAACAATCTAAATCACTTGTGATTCAGACATCTGAAGCTTGGACAGCAAACACTGATAACCTGTTTGGTCCTTTTGGCCAGCATGGTTTAAATGGTCTTTCTAACGATACTGGCAGAGTTGATGAGGGAGGACGGTCTGAGCCTTCACAAGAGGCTTAACTCAGTGAACCAGAAATTCAGATCTAATGCAGGGTTATAACTTTGTTTTGGTTCCTCTACATGTTCTGAAGATGTTTTTCTCACAGCATAGACAAGTAATGTAACTGCTGCTTTCCGTTTGCTTTCCAGATTCCTATGACCCTACTCGAGTCGAAAGGGTGTAGACCCGGACTGTCATCTCCATTTTAGAATCAGCGCCGACACTGTGACCTGGCAACCCACGAGAATGCCTTCATTTCATGCCAGTCCTGCGGAAATGGCCTTCTTCTTCGACACGAGCATTGTGTACACTGTCATCGGGCGCTGTGCTGAACCCTCTTCTACTGCCAAAGGGGTGTGGCCCTCAGGAGGGGCATCTTTTCTCATGTTGTTCTCTCATCCCTCGTTCCCTCCAAAACACAGTTTCTCCCACCAACGTTATGCAATTCTGTAACGTGCACCAAGGTTTTTTTTAATATTGAGAGGAAAAAAAAAAAACGTTTTTGTGAAACGAGCACTGCTCATACATTCACGGTTTAGTTACCAGATCGCTGTCAATATGTGAATGTAATTGCTTGTGTTTTCTGAACAAAATAGAAATGACAGAAGAGCAGTGCAGAATGTTCCTTTACAATCTGTGTTGTCAACACCAAATATATATAGTTTAAAATGTAAAGGTTTATTAGAACTTTATAAAAACTGATTATTTTTTTAGCACATGACCATCTGCCATAAATCATTAAAAAAGTTATTTTGTGCCATAACCAGCTCAGTATTTCTGATGTTTAAATGTTCATTATTAGCTTTTTCAGGGGGAGGGTTACTTTGAAGCTAGGGGACAGGTCTGATCAGGTTAAGAGCACTGGTGCATTTAATTGTATCAAAAACAGCAATATTGTTGCATACAACAATGCTGTCCAGACATGCTTTAAACAGTGTGAAGATCTCTGCGGGAACACGCCATTAAAAAAAGTCTTGCTTTAAATATTTGCCATGAAGGGTGTGTCCACACGCACATTTCTCTCTGTCTACCACAGATTTACATTATACAAAATATCAAAAACTTTTCATTTCATAAAGTATTTATTTTTATTCCATCAAATCTGCCTGCTTAATGTACAAAATAAAGTATATTTTATCTATATATTGAGATTTTTATTTAACCAAATTGTTTTTGTTGCCCATTTTCATTAAGCTATAAGAAGTATTGTATGCCTGATGATTATAATAATATATACAGAATTTTCTACAATAGTGCTTTTCAGAAAAGGATAAACAAAATGAAAAGAAATTTCAAATAATAAATGCAGTGTGCCATGAACACACTGTTTATGGTAAGTTCTACTGAACCAATAAATATTTGGAAATACTAACAGTTTTATTGGTAGTCTCTAAGTAATACATTTTACATACGAGCGTAACAGTGTAAAAGTTTTCATATGAAAGCAGATCTGGCCAAAATACTATAATGCATAGTATGACAAGATTTTAAAATGGTATGTTTATATTTTTGTTTTTAAAGGTAGAAAATATTTACATTATTTTGACTTAAAGCTAATTAATGCATTATTTCTTGCATCTTAATCTCACAAAAGCTCCACAACAGGTCAGTTATAATCATCAAACTGCTTCACCTTAGTTTTTAGTCATTAGCTGAAGTGTTAACATTACATAATATGAAACACAAATCTGTCGATTTGTAGTGTTATCAGTTGAAACTACTGATTATTGACTCATTTTCATTTAAAGGGACTTAAACATTGAAGTGTTCCATACAGAATGATAGCAATAAAAATGTGTTTGTGTGTTTCTGCTTGCCACAAATGTATTTTTTTTCTCTTTTGTTCGCTTGCAATATGGACATGAGAGAACAGGATGAGTTTTCAGACATGAAAAACTTTTCTCGGTCAGACCTTAATAGCGAGAGAAAGTTTCTGAGGAATGATTGGCCAGGATTAGACCGGAGGCGTGGTATTACTGCTGTTGTTGGTCTTGACTGTAATGCTTGATGGCATCGTTGTTCTCGTTTGTCATTGATCTGAACACCTTGATGGTGTATGTTTGTTGGCTCCAGTGTTGTAGATTTCACTCAACCCACCACGCTGTCCGTGGAACCAACCCCCCAGCCCTTGGCTTACCAAGTGGACTGTTCTAACTAGTTGTCATTAATCTTTTATATTGCCGGTTATGTGCAACATAAATAATTATGCACATTGTGTTGTAATATTTTCTATTTTCATATGAAATTGAAATGCTTTTTTGTACACAGGCATTGCTTTTCTTGCATGAAATGAAATTAAAATGAATGAAATGAAATGAGAGGGAAGGAAGGGGAAAATGTTTTGCAAATACTTGCATTTGGTACTCTAGTCTACCCAATACATTATCTTTCATATTACATATTTTTATTTTGAAAACTATGCCAAGTATTTAAATCAAAACGAGCTATTTTTAGAGTATTTTAAAAGGGAACTCTTTTTTTCCTCAAGGCACATCTCAACCTTTGTATTTATGAACATGAAAATGACCATAACATACAGTCGTATGAGTGTGCTTCTGTTGTATGTTAATGCAGACTTATTCGTAAATAAATTCTTTGCATGATGATTTTTGTGTCTTATTTTGAAATTATTGTATTAAAAGAAATATTTTAAAATGTATTTGTCATTGAAGGAAATACAAAGACCTATTGTTAGAAATAAGAATTCAATAAGAATTGTTAGAAATAAAAATTCAAAACAAATGTTGCACACACCACATCAGCTCGCAGTGGACCTTAGCTTTATGTTGTTGGTGGTATTTCGCTCACGGGGAAAAATAGTTGGGGACCCCTGGAACCTGTATCATAAAACCAGATTTCTTGCTTAGCCAGATAACTTAAAGGATTTAAGGTATCCCAGTTTAAATGGGATACTTTTACTTTTGTAATTTACATTTAGCTCAGACTAGCTTAAATCCAAGAAGTTATCCGGCTAAGCAAGAAATCTTGCTTTGTGATACAGGCACCTGCCCTCTAAGAAACCATAGCATATATAGACACACACGCACTATATATGGAGGAAAGTACTGGGACACCTGGCCATTACACCTAAAGAACTTTTATGACATCCCATTCTATATCCATAGGCCCCGATATAGAGTTGGTCCGCACTTTGGAACTATAACAACTGCCACTCTTGTGGGGAGGCTTTCCACAGGTTTACGAACTGCGTCTGTGGAAATTTTCTCCAATTCATCCAGAAGAGCAATTGTGGGATCAGGCACTGATATTGGACATGAGAGCCTTGCCTGCAATCTCCATTCTAGTTCATCACAAAGGTGTCTGACGGGGTTGAGGTCAGGGCTCTGTTCAGGCCAGTCAAATTCTGCCACACCAAACTCACCGAACCATGTCTGGACCTGGCTTTGTGCGTGGGGCACAGACATACTGGAACAGAAAGGGGCCTTCCCCAAACTGTTCCCACAAAGTTGGAAGCATAGAATTATCCTTGGTATGCTGAAGCATTCACTGGAACTAAGGGGCCTAGCCCAACCCCTGAAAAACAACCTCATCCCTCCTCCACCATACTATACAGCTGGCACAATGCAGTAAGGCTGGTAATGTTCTCCGGGCATCTGCCAAACCCAGACTCATCCATCAGACTGCAAGACACAGAAGCATGATTTGTCACTCCACAGAACATATTTCCACTGCTCCAGAATCCAGTGGCAGTGTGCTTTACACCACTCCATCCTACGCTTAGCATTGTGCTTGGTGATGTGAGGCTTGCATGCAGCTACTTGGCCATGGAAGCCCATTCCATGAAGCTCCCAGTGCACAGTTTTTTGTGCTGGAGTTAATGCCAGAGGAAGTTTGAAACTCTGCAGTTATTGAGTCAACAGAGCATTGGCAACTTCCGCGCATTATGTGTCTCAGCCCTCGGCGACCCCTCTCTGTCACCTTACGTGGTCTGCCACTTCTTGGCTGAGTTTCCGTTGTTCGTAAACGCTTCCACTTTGCAATAATACGACTTACAGTTGACTGTGGAGTATCTAGCAGTGGAGACATTTCCAAACCTGCCTTGCAAAGGTGGCATCCTATGACAGTACCATGCATGAATTCACTAAGCTCTTCAGAATGAACCATTGCATCACAGATATTTGTGAACCTGACAGCATGGCTAGGTGCTTGACTTTATATAACTACGGCAATGGGTCTGAATGAAACACTTAAATTCAGTGGTTGAGAGGTGTGTCCCAATACATTTGTTCATGTGGTGTGTGTGTGTATTCAGTCAGAGCTACAGCCGATTAATAGAAAGAAACTATAGTGTCTTATTTACGCTCAAAGAATGTATACTATACCAAACAATCTCATGACAAGGAACACTCTACACACAAACTGCATAGTAAGCGATGATTACCGCTTTGTGCATTTCCATCACATTATTGATTAGGTTAGTTTTTAAAAAAAACTAAGTTACATTGAAAGTGGGTGGCAAGGAGCACCTATTACAGATATTAAAATACTCTACAATTGTAATTTTCTATGTCATGTTTTAAGTGCAGGAATTCCATCTGTCTGCAGCCGGAGTCAATGGCCTTCAAGAAATGCTGAAGTTTATGTAATGGATGCTATAGTATTTAACCTTTATAAAACTTTTGGTGCCTGCTGCTTATCCACAGACACTATTATAAAGGGGCAGAGCTAATTTATTTTAATGTTATTCATTTCAGTGCTGTAGAAATGACCAGTTAAATTCAGATCTTGTAAAAATTGATATTTTATTATTGAAAGTATTATTGCAGACTAAAATTTTTGCAGTTTTTGTATTAACTAGGGTACAGGCAACTTGTTACAATACATTTTTAAATTATTATTTTATGCAAAAACCGAAGGTGTAAGGTATGGTGTCATAACTAGTGGAATATGCCATTACATTATAGAATAAATAATTATCAATGTATTCAAAATACTGGAGATCACAATGTCATGTAGGATTATAATTTCCCTATGAAACAGACCAAATTAAACCTCTGGAAGGGTGTCGCTATGCGGAATATTTCTGGTCAACGACTGGGTGTCCAGGAATTTTACAGAACTGAGGTGACAACCCTAGGTAAATATACTTGGTTCCTTCATTTTTTTTTACTCTGGAAATTGAAGTTAGCTCCATTGACGAGTTTTAACCAGTCCTGGTGAACGCAAAAATTTATGGGAAAATACAATGAATCGAAATGCATCCTCATTATGTTCCAGGATTACAAGCGTCTAGTTACAGATATTAATGCATTTTCAGTGATAGTTACCGCGACGGCAGCGGCGCGTGGCGGCCGCGCGACCTTTCTTCCGAAGCGCCAGGAAAATGGCAGAGCTTCTGGAGATGGAGGAGGCCGCCGTATCCTACCTGGACAGGAGCGGTGGGCTACGACGCTTCATTGAAGACTGTAAAGCACTGGGCGGTGGGTGTGCGGCAACCCCCACAACGACACCCGAGTAAAGCAACGCGGATGGTTGCTTTCGCGACGTTTGAGTCGTTTTTGGTTGAGTTACCTAAAAAAAGTCTGGCGCTTTACAGCCTAACGTCGGTTTAACGAGCAGGAAAGCAAGTATGCGGCGTTTGGCCGAATAAGCGGGCAATGTCTGCAGTTAATCTTTAAGAATATTCAAAATTTTTTAAGAGTCCCCGAAATTTGTTGGTACCACTAGGTTTTTATTTAGGAAGAACAAATTTCATAAAACACGTGACCATTTAATCACCCTGCCCGGGTGTACACGTTTTTATGTATGAGGTGTATTTTAGGACTAGTGGGGGTTTCGTACTTATTACGACATACGTATTTCACGTAAAATATACTTTGACTTACGTGTCGGTTGTTTCAAAACATGCCGAACCTCGTAGGTTAAGTGGTTAAATAGTAAAATAACCGCCCCCCTACTTGAGATATACGTGTTGCATATATTATGGGGGGTTTATGTGATGTTAAATTTTACTTCTTACAGATCCCCAGCAAACGGGGGCCGTGTACCGGTTCTCTATTACCGTGAATCCCTCTGATGTAATAGATACCGATGCCCGCCTTGGGGACTGGGTCCTGCACGATTCTTTCAGAGCCACAGCTTTGTTCCAGTCAGTAAGTGAAACAATTACTAAACGTTACTTTAATGTAAGTGATGAATTGCAAACCTAATTATGAGTTTTTTTCTGTTTTGTAGGTGTGTTTCCTGTCAATTAAGACACTATCACTAATTGAGAAGATAGATACAGAAAATCAGGTACTGTAGTCCATGATTTCTCTTTGAAAACCATGGATTTAGTTGTGCAAAAAGCATGGTTGGAAAAGCAGTGATGATATGGTAGGAGAGCATTGGTTCTAAGTGGAACAACACCGTAGTTTTGAAGACCACAATGTTGTTTGTCCTGTCGTTAGGTGAATGTGGTGCTGAAGCTCATGCAGCTACCTCCCCTCCCTGGCTACATGCTGGACCTGCACAAGTTTCCACGTGTGTGCAGTCCCATGCGGCCCCAAGCTCTGGAGGGCCTGGTCATAGCCATGACCCGGGTCACCAAGTACACGCAGGGTGCCCGGTTTCTCTGCACACAGGGAACTTGCCCCTGCTCCACAGGTAACCCAGCCAGAACTGATGCTACACTATCATTTCTGGGCTGAAACCTAGTAGCAGTGACACAGTATTTTTCTGCTTATCCAAATGTATCTGAATGCATTAGGGCCTGGTCAGCTTCCAGGTCTCTAACATACCCAGTAGACTCTCAGTTAACTACTGCCCAGTGCACTGTCATCCTGCATGATGGGGATAAATGCTTCTCTGTGCACAATATGAATGGTATGTCCACACACTGCAGTCACTGACAGATGTTGAGCCTTAACGAGAGCTTCAGTTGTTCTCCCAGATGTTCTGTTCATTTAATATTTTAACAAGAATGGTACACAACTTTGTATAAGTGTCCATTAGCATTCACATTCTGAATCATGGAATAATTAGCACTTTAAAACTGGCATGTTTGTGCTTGAATGTCACACATCTTATTTGTAGTGTGTAATCTATCAGAAGGTTTTCCTCCATGCAAAAAAACAACAACCATGAAAACAAAAGCCACTGTGCTCATCCATGCTGGTTTTTATCACGGAGCTCTTAGTTAAGCAGTCTTGCTTGAGCTATTGATTTATCTCTGACCTACATTCGGAGTTTTTTCTCATTTTTTTTTGAATGACCATTAAATGATTCTTTAAACTGCATTCGCACACATGACAATGTGTAAATGAAAATGTTTTCATGTTTGCTTTTTAAAATGACTAACACATAGCTAATTAATTGACATTTGATATATTTATTATTGATATGTACATGTTCCTACATTTGGAACCATTAAGTAACCTACTTTATATGTGGCTGGATGCATTTTTCTGGATACATCAAATGAGCTATTTTGTTAGCTGGATCAAGAATCAAGATACGCATTGGAAGCGCAGGTTTTCCCCAGTAACAGGACTTGGAAAACTAGGGCAGTGGCTCTGCATCACTAGGACGTGCCTGTCCTGGAACTAAGGGAATGGCATATATTATGTGGATACATAACACAGAATTACCATTAAACTACCAGTAAAATTATACATATGTAGGGGTGTGGACAATATAAAGAAACCGGTGAACTATTAAACGACTAACGTGCTAAATTAATAGGAAGGTCCTGAGGTCTGCCTGCCGATTACAGGGTTCCATCACATTCGAGTACATGCCCCAGGGGCGACAGAATCTGCCACAGTGAGGAGCTCCTTCACCTGCAAGCTGTGTTCTTCGCCTCTCAGAGAGGATATGAAGTCCAGGGTGCTGGGGGGTGAGAGAATCACTGTGGCCTTCCGCTGGGCAACCTTTGAAGTAGACCTGGAGGGTTTTTACATATAGCAGTTTCTGGTTGGTTTCTTCTGTATTATTTGGTCCAGTTTGATTATCCTTTGAAACGTTACTGTATAATACTATATTTCCTGAAACCAAACAGTTTAAATATTCAGATTCACCTTTCAACTATGTTTAACGTAACAGCTGAGTAAGAAATGGAAGAAGGTAGAGCCCTAAGCTGCTTCATGGTTGCCCAGGGATTCCTCATGGTGCTTTTCTGACAGATAAGCAGATGGTAGAGATGATTGATGCGCGAGCTGTGGATATCCTGAGTACCCACCCTCCACACTCCCTCCGTTACCAGTCTGTGACCTTGTTCCTCAGAGGTAGGCCCCATTTAATGGTTTGGTGAGCTGTTTTGGGTCTTTTTCCTTAAGAATTATTTCACTTAAATTAGCATTAATTGGCATTAATTAGAAATTATGAAATGCCATTATATTAAAAACAATTTTGGGGAATGCAAAAAGACTGGAAATATTATGCATTTTATGTATTATTTACAACACATCATGTACAGTTAGTGAAATAATTGTTATTGATCAGTATCTGCATTTGCCTGGGGTGAGTTTCCCGAAGCCTTCTTAACGCTACGACATTCGTAAGTTCTGCGTTAAAAGATAGAACTAACGAACGACGTAGCGTTAAGAAGTCTTCGAGAAACGCACCCCTGGTCTATATCTTTCCAAATCAATTAGTGTGAGGAGGTTTGTAAATAAGATGATCTAGTTAATTTATTTTTTTTTATTTCTGTTTACACTGAGGCCTACTGCACTGACCATAGTTAGAATTTGCACCATGTCATTTGCTGATTAAGACCATACTGGCAGAACAAATTGGCTTCATTTCTCTGAGAGAGGGAGGGGAAAAACCTGGGATTCGTTATGTCTATGGTGGGGGAGACTGAGTTTATTGGTTACCTTTGTTGAGGGTCGTGTGACTCATCCTATCAGAGCTTAGCCCCGCCTGCACATTGCCAGTTCATTTGCAGTGTGAAAGATAGGGTAAGGCCATGAATCAGGGGTGCACGTATTAGCTACCCGCTGCTTTCCTTGGCTAACAGGAGGCCAGTATGTTCAGCCAAGGGTAGTTGACTGGAGGAAAATAAGGAAGAAAATTGTAAAATGTTAGAGAAATATGCTGAATGTTTGCTTTCATTCTCCATGTTTAGATGAACTGTGTGATTCCATGAAGATTGGTAAGCTGTATCGAGTGGTGGGCATTCCAGCACATGTTCACCAGTGGCCACATGTCACTTGGAGCATAGAGGCCAGCAGTGTTCAGCCATGGGAGCCAAAAAGTAACTCTCACTTGTAATTTATGACTTGATGTTTGGATATAATCCTCTGCTTTATCATTTGCTGCTGTGAGTTATGGTTGCTCAGTCTTGGCCCCTGCATTCAGGTCCTGGAGCTGTCAGCAGTAACTTCCAGTCCCTGTTGGTGGTCACCTCCTGCTCACCATGGAGGTTTACAGCCATCGTGGCCAGCATGTTCGGGTCACCTGTGGTTCCTCCAGGCCTCTACAGCACCCTAAAGCTGGGTTTGCTCCTGAGCCTGGTGCAAACTAGAGAGGATGAGCAGGATTCACTCCATTACTTAGACGTACTGGCTCTGAGTAGTGACACTCTCATCATAGACAGGTGTTCTCACCAGCATCACCAAATTAAAAGTAAACTTGGTTTTAAAGGTACATAAAAAAGCTTGTTGTTGAAGGTTGATGACCTACAGCCTGGCCCTTGCGAGTCGGGGGATACGACACCAGGCATCTGGGGAGATGTTGGCCACCCTGTCTGAAGATGAACATGGTGCTGGAACGGCCAACATTCACGCTGGTGCTGCTTTCCTGGCCACTGGGGGCATATGCCTCCTGGGAGATCTAGCAACTTACAGGAAGGATAAACTGGAGATGCTGCAGTCAGGTGCACTTTCAACCATTAACCTCCCCAAAACTAACCCTCTGCAACTAATATCCTGCCTTCTGATTGACCTGTTTCATCACTAAGCTTCCAGCTTTTAAACTGCCATCCTACTCTTAAGCATTCTGCTGCTAACTTTTTTGCCACTGACTGTTCTTACAGTGTTGGAGACCAGGACCGCCAATGTGTTCTTTCCTGCAAAGAAGTATGGAGAGGATGCAGATCAACAGCTTTCCTTCCCTATCCAGTGCAGCTTCTGGGCACTGGGTGACACAGGCGCTCATGCCAAGAGGACAGTGAAGGGAGACAGTATCATTCTGGGTTCAGTGGTTAGTGCACTCCAGATCGATACAGGAGTTGTGCTTACTTAGGATGGCATGTTCAATGAGCTCATGTAAAATTCCACAAGTTTCCACAAGTTCTGGGCACAAGTTGGCTAACTTGCTCTTTTCAATTCTCATCCAAAACCACCTATAGGGTTTAGACGCGGGAATTGTGAGGGACAGGTCATCTATCACAGCACTCCACTTTGTTTTCCTAGTTCACAAGATAATGCTTAATAACCTTGAGGTGTGCTTAGGGTCATTATCTTGTTGAAAAACATGAACTTCAATAGGTATTTATAGAATTTTGAGTGGTGCTGTATGTGTAGCAAGATAAAAGGAGAATTCTCAATTTTCAAATATATGAATAGCCATGCTGAGATGATTGGGCAGAAATTTAGAATGGGGAAGCAATCAGTATCCCTTTTGGAGAAATTTGGTTGTTTGTGTGTGTGATTGGCAGTTGAATTGGGTTTAGTGATCCACAAAATTTACATAAAAGATCATAAAATTATGAAATGCTGCATCACCATTGAATATCTTGCTGTAGGAAATGGGGTCAGTTCCTGCTCAGCTTGCAGAGACCTTCGGCCTGGTGGTTCAGTGTCGCCACAATCGCACTCTGCTGCCCCTCACCATCCACACCCTCAGGCACGCCATCGCACCAGGGGACCCCCTGTACCCCACCAGCATGCAGTTCACTACACAGGATTACCAGGATGTACGTCATATACAGGGAATGGCTCAAAATGCCAAGCTCCGCCCATGTTTACTTGACAGATTTTACATAACTCACCAGATATTAGGGGTAACTGGAAGAGGCCTTCTTTTATATGTTGTCTGATTTAATCAAAAATATGTAAATAGGTAAAATATGTACATGGAATTGTTTAGCTATTAGACTTGGTTTCTTTGTGTGCTCACCACACAGAAAATGTAGTGATGTGAAACAGGAATGCAATCTGGTCCCATGACTAAACTAGTGGAGGAAGAATAATTGCATTTGCTGAACAAAGGATGCGGTATGATGTTTATGAACACCCTGCCCAGCTCCTGGACCATGCACGCAGCCTGCAGGTGGAGCTCAGCCCCCAAGCGGAAAGGATGATCCACGGCTACTATACAGCAAGCCGTAGGCTACGCTCCAGTACAGGACCAAGCCCCTCGCTCTCAGCTGCCTACTATAGACTCCTGTACGCACAACCTCATCATGGACTAGTACTGCACAGGAGTATTCATAGACATAGGTTTGAAATTGGGAATAGGCTTTCTAATGGAGCATGTCTTTCGAGCTCAGCAACTGCATGGTCAGAAGCAGAAATCCATTACGAGTCGTTTAGATGCTATTTATTTTTCACCACTAGATGGAGTATTTTTACTATTTGTTCTTGGGTGCATTTTGACCCAGAATGTGCTCAGGCTTGTCACAGTTGCAGAATCCTTGAATAATTTTATTTTATTTCTTTGGCAGACTTGCAGTGACTGCGGTATGAGGCCACAGGAGCTGCTTTAGTAGTTTTAAATTAACATTATTGTTTGAGATTAAAAAAAAAAAAACTCCAATTTTGTGGATGAAAATAGGCTAATCATCAGATTTAAGTCAATACCATTATTTTCTGTCGAGACAGTGACTGTAATAAGTTGAGGGCTGGATCACAAACACTGCAGACTATGGTTTCCTCAGAGGATCTCAGTGGATATGTCTGATGTTGAGTGTGTCCAAGTCCACCTTATCTTTGTTTGCTAGTGTCTCCATGGCAGAGGCTCACTGTAAACTGAGTCTAAGGACCAGGGTGTCAGTGGAGGATGCAGTGGTTGCAGTGCTGCTGTGTGAAGCATCACTCACCCTGAAGTACGGTGAGTATCAATCTCACTCTGGCCATGTTTCCTTTCAGCTCCCAGTTACCAATTCTTTTGCTCACTATATATCAGACCATGGGTGTGGCAGTTGTGTTTGCCTATTCGGTGACCCAGCCCAGTTGTCATTGATTTAGTTAGAGCCATTGCTGATATTAAGAAAGGAACATAAACTGAAGGTCAAGAAATTATGAAAATATATTTCTGCTATCATATAGCTACAGTATAAATACACCTATAAATTTACAGGTGCTTCTACACTCACCATTCCTCCCGAGGCTGTGTTCCCTTGTGACCTGCATGATCTTGAGTCCCTACACCAGAGAGATGTGGCCCTGGATCAGCTGCACCAGCAGATCCTACACTTCATCTATGCTTATGCACCCGGGGCGGCAAACTACATCGCTGAAGAGTAGAGAACCAGGTTGCTGTTGGCCTCTACTGTGCTATTTGCTTGTTTTACAATTTATGGTGGGAGATAAGGCAAAATGAAATGGCTCTGCTGTACAAGTCAAAATATTACCTTCCTCTAACTTCAACTTGGGAAAAAAATCTGCAGAACACACTGCACAGAACATGAAGCTGAAATTGGTAGGAGGAACCAAATCAGGACAGAACCAAGTAGAACAGTTTAAAGTGGTTTATTATGACAAAGGCTCAGCTAGAATGCAGAACAAGCACCGTGCAGCTCATAGTAGGTGAGCCAGGAGTCATGCAACCTTGTTTCCATTAAATCGTAGAGGATAAATTTGGTTTACAGATACCAACTAACACTACTGGGATTTATGCCATGTAGGTTTTACTCTAAATTCCTTACTTTAGTTGACTAACGAAACTCCCAACTGTGTGCTTTCAAAGGAACTACTTAGTAGCCAAGTATTCAAAGGGTCGGTGGAGTTTCACCTACAATTGAAATATTGACCTAACATGTAATAGTAATTCTGACCCTTATAGGCATCAGAATGCCACTCCAGTTCAACTTGGCTGAAGATCCGCTACATATTCAGTTGAACATGTCATTAAAAAGAATTGACAAAAACCATGTGCTTCCAGGACATAGCTGAAAAAGTCACTGCCTTGGGCTCCTGTAGAACTGTTGTTAATGACTCAGAATGCTAATCTTAGCACCCCAGATACAGTCAACTGGGTAAATGGCCAAAAAAGTTTGTAGTTCCAGCAAACCGCTAAAACAGGCTATCCACTTACCGTCCTACAAAAATCCATCTCACCCAAATGAAACAGCCACCTTTGCTGGCATAAGCCCATCCTCTGGATGACTTCCACATCTGCAAGCAAAAAACAGCCATTAAGTTAAGCAATGAAGTCCATCCATCTTGCAACTGCATGTCCTGGTCTGGGCTTCAGTGTGGCTTGGAGCCAATCCCAAAATGGTTGGAAGAGCTAAACCTATCAGAAGCGATGACCAACCAGTCAACCCCTTTCCATATGCTGTATCTGATCCCCAGTCCAACTCACCATAGTCTACGTGGACATTTCTCAGGCTCCCCACACTTTCATTTCAGGTCTGGAACCTTAATCTGTACATCCTGTAGGAAATGAAAAGCAGCAGATTGGTTTTATGGCTACTGGCAAAGCTACATACATCATTCCACAAACCAGTCAGTAACAAATGGATTCTCAGATACTCGATTTCAACATTCCAGTTTGGTCTGATGGGTAAACGGCAAAAACATAGTATCATCACAGATCCAGTCCCACCAAAGTGAGTGTACCACCAAGCATGCAGGACATACCCTCAACTCAGTGGCCATTTTCAACACCTGGCTCTTAATCTCCTCAGGTCATTTTTATGCCTATAAAAAAGATCATATTTGTATGAAACGTGTCACATATTAAATACTATGTCAAGGTCAGAGTCACTGGGAACTCAGAAAAATATGAAAGTCAGCACCCCAATCTGGTCTGAAGGGTAAACGGCAAAAATAATTCATCACGGTTCCAGCAACATCTGAGGACAACAGGAATTCACGTATTAAAATGCCCATTTTCAAAGGATGTTACATTAGCATTTATTTATAAAACTTACCCGTCTACAGTAGTATCTGGCATTCAGGTTTCCACACAGTTCAATAGAAATGGCAGGGACACCCAGACTAGTTCTGTGGATGGCAGAAGAGTTTTCAATTGGTTTGTAGGAAGCTAGAATCACACCTGCACATCCTGCATCCAGGACAAAGTCCCCACACGCAAAACACGACCCGTAGGTCAATTCCCTTGTGACACTGTGACCAGAATCAGAAACGACAGTCACTCACGATTAAACTACCAAAATGGATCTATGGCGATTGAATCAAACTGTCAACGTGAATTACCGCAATACGAGAACATTCAGATTTTTTCACGGACAGCTGTATTTCTGCGCCAGTTAACATTTTCTTCAGGAAAACACTGATGAAGCGTCAAAAATAAAATTCTAAAACGTAAGGAAAAACTTTTGGTTGTATCATTTAGCGGTGAGGTTACATTTCCTATAGGTGAAATACCTAGTTAACTAGCCAGCTAAGCATTTTAGACACGCGCTTCAAGAAATCTACACGTGGTTTGAGTGTCGAGAGGTGAACAATTGGTAACTTCAGCCATTTTAATGTATGTAACTCATCTTCCTCATGTGCTTATTACTAAATAAGACAGAATGCCACGACAACCAATAAATTAAGCCAACTAAAACTGCATTTCTCGCCTTACTAAACTGGAGATATTAATGGAAATGAAATTGTGGACAGCAAGCTAGTTATTATGAAATCGAAATAATATCACATCGTCGTTTATAAACACAATTGTATTATACATACCGATGCAAGCACTTCCAGCGCAAATTGAAAGAAAAAGCCCTTTTAACACCCTACGTCTCGCAGCTGCCATCGCTCCCACGAAGCTGAAGTACGTGCAAAAGAGCGTCTTCCGGGTGTCGATCCCCTTTGTAGTGACACCGGAGCATGCGCACGGCGTCCCTTCTGCGTATGCGCCGAGCACTGCCGGGTCACTGTGGAAGTGATAGCAACCTCGCACCAGCACGCCCCCAATTCTCTGTGTGTTGTTGCCCTGAAAGGGGCGATTATAGCGCAGGAGTAATGTTTATTAAACCAGTTGGTTGTCTGTTTGTCCCAAGAATGCGCTTGAAGAATCTTTTTAACTTCAAACCGATTCAGTCTGCTGGGTTTTATGTACATGTGGCTTTTTATAGTAAATTTGGAGCACGATGTCTTCAATTATGAAATATGCCAACGATTTTTTGTATTTTGTATTTTTATATTGATTTGTATTTTTCTTCGTTGAGTGTGCGGAATCCGTAATTAAATTCGACGACAGTTATTTTCGTCATTTTTTTTTCGGTCCATTTACAGGTGTTTACTATTTTAAAGTTGACCAGTTTAATGTAGCATAATAATTCAATCACGGGATAAATGTAAATAAGACGTAAAAAATAAAGGTAAATTGTAAACCAGATAATAATTCTCATGAAATATATTTTCAGGAAAAAATGACCAATACTTGTCAATATGTCACAGTCACTGGGGCTGTATCCTCAAGGGTCTGCCAGTTGTACCCTAGCTGTAGGTAAATGTACCTTTAAAGGTACAGAAATGTACTTTGAGGAACATTTCTGTACCATTCGGGGCACATTAATGTTGGAACGGAAAAATAGGCCTACGTTTTTGACAGAACACACAGACTCGTTTGTTTGTAATCTGAAGGGTTTGATCTATTCCCGTAATATTATTACTTAACAATGTACGTGCACTGTTTGCAGCTTTTCTTGTCACGTAATATGGAAATATGGTTTTGTTACCTAGTGAGAATTTTTTTGACAGATGATTTGAAATGGCTGAGTTTAGCTGTTTAATGTGCTTCGAGTGCAAGTACTTAAAGTGAAAGTGCAAAACCAACGGGTCAAACATGAAATAATCATGCCCATCATCGCTGGAAGATTAAATTCCCAAAACTGACAGTACAGTTACAGTACATAAAGAATCCAAAAGAAATTGAAAATATATACAAACAGTTCATGAAGGTTTATACGATTAACAATAATAGGTAATACGATTGAAAAGTCTCGACGCCTGTAACTGTAACAAGAATGCATGTTCATTTCTGCAATTTCTTTGCTGGTGTTATTACGAAAACCATAATATAGCGGAAAAAACATCTCAGTTCAAAATTCTTTAAGTGGGAGGTTCCATGCATAGTCATTTCATTAATATCCAGAAAACGACGTCATTGTTTCGCTAACAAAATAAACATTTAAATATCATATATGTAAGAAGAGGACCACATGGTCAAGTGCCAAGTAGGTAATTTATGAACGAGAAGCAGGTGGTAGTTGGGTATGGCTCAAGTCCTCCGTTTCACCCAAGTTCTTCAGAAACTGTCCAGTAGCCCCAATGTACAATCTGGATCGCATCGGCCATTTCTGTAAGACAAGATGACATTATATGACAAATCATATAGACTAACATGTAATGTATGAAATATTTCTATTCTGAGTTTCAGAATGTTAGGCCTACTGAGTTTTGGGTGCAATATTGTTCTGGATTATGTATGACACGATATAATGTTCGAGTAATAGAAACAAATAAGTTTGATCATCAGAAAATGTCTAACTTAGAAATTACTAGGTTAAAAATTTCACTATGAGCTATGTGTGTAGCCTATATTTACGAAACAGA
This sequence comes from Mormyrops boulengeri, assembly GCA_026781065.1. Taxonomy (NCBI): domain Eukaryota; kingdom Metazoa; phylum Chordata; class Actinopteri; order Osteoglossiformes; family Mormyridae; genus Mormyrops; species Mormyrops boulengeri. Next base: position 19,883,765 of record JAODLD010000001.1, read on the forward strand.
CACTGGTCACTTGTGAAATTTTAAAGATATTAAAAAGCTACGTTCACACTTTCCAATAGATTCCATAGCAATTTTATATCAATACACATAACAAATTGCTTTGAAGAACAATATTTCTAATAAAATTACATACAATGACATATTTGAATATTTTGGTTCATTATTTGGTTTCTTATTGTTCATAATTGAATAACAATCCATCATATGACTATTTTATTCATAATTATGTATTGTTTTATGTAATATATATATATAATTGTATAATATATATTGATTATGTGATATCCATTGTACAGTTCTATGTTTACAACGCGTGAGACGAATAAATGAATGCCGCTCTATAGCTTACTTACTTTAACTGGGTGCAGATAACCCTCGCCTTTCATGGCGTTTAACACTTCAGTTTGTTTTGTGCTTTCTGCCGCTTGTATTCCATCTTCTTGCAAAGTTCTAGTTAGATGAGCGATGTAGGTGGTGGCCAAAATCAAGACGTCCAGTTTGGATAGTTTGGTGTCTGGTGGTACTGACGGTAGTGTCCTCTGGAGCTCCAAAAAAGCGTGTCGCAGAGTCTGTACTCTGCTCCTTTCCCGGGCTGCGCTAGCCGCAGCTGGACGTCCTCTAACACCGAGGCTGCTGGGTTTGACCACCCTGGAACTCGGACTTGAGCTTGGACTTGATGCAGTTGTCTTGTCCATTGTCACCGTGACATTTCCACCCTATATAACCGATGAATATCTTCCAGTCATAGGAATCAGCTGGAGGACGTGTAAAAACTGTTCTTACTAATTGTGACTAGGATTTAAGTTCTGCTTCCAATAAATACAGTTGGTGCGTCAATGTTTAAGGTATAATATGATGTTTTGGCGAGATGCCAGTTAATCGGGTTCAGGTACACAGCTTTAAAACGTTTACTCATTTAATTCACACAGTGAAACAAATTGTAAATGGAATTTTTGGAAAAAAACATCTTATCCTGTTTCTAATTTAGATTGTGTCACATTTAAATAAATATTATATTGAATATTCTTCCTTATGGCATATGCTTTAATACCGACTATTTATAACATGAAAAACTGTTGATCTAACATATAGAGTCACATGCATACAAACATCTGCATGAACCGAATTTACCTTTTGCCAAAGGGCCCTTTTGTGAAATTTAACGTGTTTTGTTAGACTGATGCAAACCGCGGTCTCTCTCCGGGTGGAAGAATTCTTCACTCTTTTGAACGAAAGTAATCCGCAGCTATATAAGCCAGTGGATATTGTTAAAGAAAATGCGCTGCTTCTTGGGCTTGAGACGTGAAGCTCTCACCTGACTGAAATCACATGCCCCACTAACTCCCGATTTTACGAAAACCCAAAAAGCTGACAGCTACTCACCCCGGTATAATTACTCAAACACGCGAAAATCCCTGGCAACCGGAGACAATCACAGTTTTTCCCCTATAAATTACATCTCCTGGAAAACGGAAAGCTATAGTTCTCGATGAAGAAGCAACGTTTTACATTCGTATTGTCTTCTTTTAATACACACCACTGAATTAAAAAGCACAACTTCCACTTACTACATAGGAATCCTTTTCTCCAGTTCTTCTCCAGATCTTGGGTAATTTAATGTAATTTCCGGAATTCAAATCAGCCTACCATTTCCCTCTGATTTTAGATAATACACCCATTTTACTTTGTCTTGCTCGAAATATTTATTTTCAGATTAACTTACATATACATTATCGAGCTGTGACAAAATGGTTAGATGTGGTCGGTATCACGTATTTTCTGCTCTTTAATCTAAGTTTGATGTAAATAAGCAGCCAATAAATAAGCCCAAACAGTGCAATCAACAGGCCAGTTTGAGGAAATACTTGCGAGACTTGTAAATTAATCACTCTGATTTCCAATGTCCGCAAACGCTGATGTCTGCAAATTAACGACTGGAATTATCCGTAGAGCGTCACAGACTGTTCTTAATAAACTTTGTTTTTGTAAGGATGAAATAACCACGTTGCTCTAGGCCACAAATTATGAATCAAAGCTGAAAAAGCTAGGTAAGCGTACTACACTAATTACTGTATTCTGAATCTTTCATATAGACCTACTGGTTTGATTGTGAAATGCCGCTTTAGGATCGCAATGAATATCTTACATAAAATGTATTGTCTCTCTTAATGACGTACCTTTCTGTGGCTATATTAGTTTTATTATTTATTAGTTAGTTTTATAGCGTAAAAGACTAACAATCAAGTGTGCACCCAATAGACAAAGGCATGTTTATATTTCGGCATAATTCATTGTTCTGTGGTGTTCCGGGTAACATGACAGTAAATGAATTGATATAATATTCACGGAATTACTATTGTATTACGGTTACATGTGAACGGAGATGACTGAATAAAATCATACGTAACGCTCCAAATGCTGGGAAAAAATCGCAGTCAAAACACTTTGCTACTGTTTATGGGTTTTTAATGTGAAATTAACACAGCCATACTCATTACGGCAATTGAAATATTTAATTTAACAGAAGGAAAGCGACAAATAGACTGCTACCATACATAAGCAGCTATAGCTATCTTTATTCGGTATTTTTGAATTATACTGTAACAAGTAATTCATGTAGATTTTATACGAAATTCACAAACACTTTTCCTCATATTTTTTCATACCCCTAATGACTATACTGTCTTGTATGTTGTATTAGTATATTAGAAATGCAACACAATTCTTACTTTCATTGAATATCTTTATTGTCTTTGTACATGTACAGCGAAACTCTAATTCTCACTCAACAAATAAAATTGCCCAAAAATACATATGAATAATGTTAAATAATGTCAAAACAACTTGCTTGACTTTAAGGTAATTATAACACCACAATTTAAAATTCTTTTTGAATAGGACTTCAGCACATTGACGTGGATAGATGTATACATCCAGTATGTCAGGATAACATACAACATTTTGATTATCAGTACGCTTTCCAGTCCTATAGATCTAAGACTGAAACAAGTGCAGCCATATATACCATCAGCAGTGTATTAAAAACAACGAAGCTTATTTAAACATGAAAGTGGGAATATTCGTCAGCACAGAGGCGATGATCTGTCAACACTGCCGATATCCATTTTGGCTAAACTTAGTTACAGCTTTCACAGAGCCATATGGCCCCGGATTTGGGGAGAATTGGCGCCTCTGCGTTTGTTGAAAACTTCACGGTCCGCCGTCTGCTTGACAGAGAACAGCAAGCTTGAAAAACCGATTATACAGTTATTCAAACATTTTCTCCCAATTATTTACGCGCACACCGACTTATGTATACTGCTATATTTCCCACTAATTATTACTGAAAATATTGCGTGCACACGTGCGCTAGTTGCAAAACATACCTTCTTATAATTGCTCACAAATCTGTAAATTATGATTTACTCTAGGCAGTAGTCATTTTGTAATTGTCCTCCACCCAGTTCTGTTTAATATCTATGTGCCGCTCTTTGCCTTTCTGTTCTAAATAACAATGCGCAAGTGGGGTGGGTGTTTTAAAATAAGTCATGGTCCTGATAAGTGACTATTTGCAGACTCATAGTGAATGAATAAAGCTTCTGCGATGAGTAATGAGGGACAAACAGCAACAGGCTAAAATGGGTAAATGTAGACATTTACGAATTTCGCGAAGATTATTTTTCTGACCACGTAAAAGACGAGTTTGCTTTGAAGAATCACACACCTGGTTTGATTAATTATATGAGTGATGTTGTTTAGGTAGATAGGGAAATCAAATCCTAAATGTAAACCAATAAGACCCCTGACCATTTCAGCTTGGGCTGTGTAACTGCTCCTCAATTCTGACATTACTTAAGTGTAGTAACTTTGGTGTCACTAAGTATTAGACCTATTTGTATGGTAAGACATTTATTGTATAGTCCGGTGTCAGTCAAAAATAGGGGAAAATTTAGTTGGTTACTATGGCGTCTTAACTAACGTATTAAATATATACAAAGCATAATTGGCCATTGCAAAATTATAGATTATGCCACAGATGGTGACCGATGATCAAGTTTTAAAGCAGCGCGAATGTACTACGACAACTTGTAAGAGCGATACAAAAAACAGGTGAAAATGGGGGGGAATGGAGAATATGTGCTAACAGGTAGATTCAAGGGATGAGGCAGAGAAGGTCGTGTTGTTATGGCAAAGAAAATAATGTTTCTGCCTTGAGGCATTCGATAAACACACAGCATTTGTTAGATAAGAAGGAAACAAGAAGTCGAATGAAATGTGTTTACCGTAAAATCTCATACACCAATTACATTCTTTAGTTTTTTAAACTCATAATACGCATTATTTTTGGTCATACAGAGACAAGACATTGATTATGTTTAAAATGAATGGGAAAATATATTTTACAAACACACTTCTTCCGAGGATGAAAAGAAATGCACGTAAAGATTCAACGTTGATTACTGAAGTCTCAGTGTCAGACTGGCCACCAAGGGCATTAACGGGCGATAGCTTTCGTACCGGACTGCATCACCGTGTGTCCGCACCCCGCTGGTCCAGACTTCAATGATCGGCGTGTCATTGTGCTGCATACAGTATGACCGGGATGAGGAGCTGACAGAAACAGACAATTCGTTTAGGAGCAAACACGCGGATCTGGAGATTATGCAAAGATAGTGCAGATGCTAGACTACTCTGCAAGTAGGGCTACCTTTACTTTGTTCAATACAATAGGTACGGTAACCTGAATCCAAATATAATTATGTAAGCGCTGAAACCATACTACTAGGCCTACTACTGCTACAACTACTAAATAATAATAACAATAATAATGATGATGATGATGAAATACAAAATATATATTTATATATACACACACCAATTCTAAAACCCACGTTTATATATCATTAATGCTTCCTCGAGTTTGCTGTGTAACAGGCCTATGTTACTCCCTTAAAATTTCGACCAGAGGAGTCCTTACCAGGAAACAGGCAGGCTGCCGGTCCAGTCACTAGTCTTTCCTCTCTGACTTTTTTTTTCACCTCTCTTGAGGCTTTCCAGTTTTTTAGAAACTGTCTGGAAAATTCGCTAATTTCCTTCCCATCCAGCTCCTCTGTATAACATGGTCAGTGACAGAAAATGACCACAGCAATTTTAAATCAGTAAAATTTCTGCAAAGAAATATCATCAATTACAGACATTGTTATGTACAATTGTACTTCCTACATCCTAAACACATCACCATGACCCAAATTTACATGTTTTTTGATTATATTTTAATTATTTGAGCTGGTGGCGAAATTTAATGAATACATGGAATGGCTGAGATGCCCCTGAGGAAAAGTTAGGGAACCAAAGTGGTGTTCTTCTGGCTAACAAAATAGTGACTTAATAGTGAAATAGTGACAAAATAGTGTAAAAATAGTGAGAACAGAAGAAATCTTTGTTTGTTTTTATTGTGTTACAGTTCATTTGTATATGTCCTAATTCTACATTGTGCTTCTTTCTGAGCAAATGTGCACTTATTGCTTCGATAAATATCCTTAAACATTTTCTTTGACTGCCTAAGGCTTTTGCACAGTATTGTATTTGTGTGTGTGTGAGTGTGTGTGTATACTTATATATATACACATACATTTAATATGTTTATATTTTTTAAAAGACTGACAGACACAAAAATAATTCCTGTCAGAATACATCACACCATTTGTATCAAATCATAACAATGACACATAAAAAACATAAACTAAGATCTACCCTGTGCTGTTTCACATGCAGCAAAAATACATGTGACCTTGAACATGCCTCACTGCAAGGCTGTATGATTTCAGTACGGAGTTATTTATTGTGTTATACAGACAAATCGGCTTTTCGATATTGTACCATTATAAGAGAATTTGTATAATCTGACAGGGACTACATGTGGAATGCACTGCTATTACAGTCTTCACAGCAGCCTAAGATCCTCATGAAAGAAAAACATACAGCAATTCATTGTTACTCATGAATCACAGCTTCAGAGTAAGTCTGAGATATTTTGGGATTGTGATGCAAAATTTCATCCTTATTTCATAGTGTCAATGAAGTGTAAGTGTTGTGATCTGAGTTGGGTTTCAGAAATGTGTTACAGTGCAAATTGACAGAACATGACTAGTGCTCAGTCGTGCTGGCTCACCAAGCCTCCTGCACACAGTTATCACAGTATCCCAGTACTTGGGCTTGTGACAAACCGGGTTCCCACTCAGGTCCATCCGGCACAGCTCTGGCCATTGGCTGAAAACGGCTTCTAGCTCCTGAAAATGTGCAACAGAGATAGTATCTAATTCATGCAGATGCTGCTCAGAATCTCAAAGAACACTTACTGCTTTTAAGTTGATTTGATAAAAGTGGGCAGCTATTTTTCAGACAATCGCTGTAATTCTGAAAAAGCCTGCTCTACATTGAACTGCATGCAAAACAGGTCTAAAAAACAGTAAATAATTGAGTTCAGAGACTTCAATAGAATCATGCATTCACAGATGACATTTGTATTTGGATGTTTCCCAGAATCCAGTGGATTACATCTGAGCATGTCTGATCAAGGTCATTTTGAATATTTAGTCAAAAGTAAAATATATTTCGCAACCAAGAAAAACTAAACTGGTCACACATGAACTCCCTTCAATATAATCCATTCTTAAACTAATTTTATAAATTGTCTTGAACTACACTTTAGGGGACATGGGGAGAGATCCTTAAATTATTAACCTGACTGAAAAATGAATGGAAGAAAAGCTTAGAGCACTAATGAGTAAACTTGTAGACATCACCTTTATTTACTGTTTATTTAATGAAAATGTCCCTAATATCATATAACTAACTTGGCTCCCTGGGAGCACGACCCCAACCTTGTTCCCCATTGTGGTATGTTTATCTAAAAGCACATTATTTCACGGTGGAAATATGATTACCCTCTGGACACTACCTGATTGGTCATCGGCTTCCTGTCTCAGCCAAAGTGCTTCCGGTTTCCAGTTGAAGTGTAATCAGTTCTATGGGGACCCCCCCTACACACCGGCATGCTTCTACACTTTGATAAATGATCGCGTCAGGTCCGTCACTCTGAGGAACTCGAGGATGCGGGCCTACATCGGAGCACAGTGTCGATCCGTGTCCATGTGCGCTGGCCGTGTGGCAAGCCGCTATGGCGATACACATTTATCACTCAGCTGACGGTCTGTCATAATCTATTGTAACTGTTCGTATTCTCTCTTCTCGATTGTTAATAAAAATAGACTGATTAAAAATAGACTGGTCCCTTCAGCCCCTGTATTTGTACAATCAATAAGCCAAAGGCTTGTACAAATTAAAGGTCATATCTGCTAGACTTGAAAAGTAGTTCCTGTTTATTAAAATTACCTTCCCCAGTTTCATCTGAGACAATTTGTATTATTCAGCTAATGATCCCTTTGTGCATGACCTTAACTGTTTTAAAAACTTCTGTACAATCATGGCTCCTGATTCACAAAAAAGCATGCTGAGGCAGATTCTCCCATGTACTCGCGTGCCTTTTCACATAAGCATATTCTCCCAAGGACTTAAGTCTGGGGATTACATGCACTTACATGTACTTGGGATAGAGAAACACCAATATGCACATTCTGCCACCAAATAAGGGCTTTTAATCGCATTTTTCGCTATGTGCTCTGGAGGGCTGTATTATGTTCTGTGCCTCTACATGGCCAAACACAATATTGCCGTGTTCAGAAAGCCGGAGATGTTAATGAGATTCATATAATTATATAAAAATACATAACGCTACAATATGCCTAAGTGCCTGATGGACCCTGCTGTGAATATCGTAACCAATATTATATAATATATTGTATTCAATATTTAAAAGTCTGTTGAGTGTATTTCATATTAGTCATGTCAAAGTTAGAGTTAGCAAACAATACATTTCTTGAGAATGTTCAATAAACTCAAGAAATAGCTGGATTTACTGGAAGTGTAATTTTAAGGAAATAATTTCACAGGAGAAAGCAGAAAATGTGTGCTTGTTTAAAATGTCATTGAATGGCTTCCCTGGGGAGAACTCTGCTGATTTGCTGAATAATTCTGACCCTGGTTGAACGCAGGACAGCTAAACTTTGAGCGGGACTGATTTTTTTTAGCAAATCTACCTTCCGTGACTTTTCATAGTACCAAGAGATCATCTCTGCTATGTCAGTACCCTCAGACTATATGCAACAGAAAAACACATATTTACGAAACATACAGTGTTTGAATATAGTACTATATTGGTATGTAAATCTTAAACGTAATCCACTTTAAATACTTTTTAAATAGTTTCTCTGCTGCTCATATGGGTTACTGTTAAAAAAGAAAAATATGATCCTCGAGTTTTAAGACAAACTTTATATATTATCAAGAGAATTAAAAAAATTACCGCAACGTCCTGAAGTTGGTTATTGGCAGCAAATAGCTGTTTCAGTCGCTTAAGGACGGCAAGGTCCTGAATTTCATCAATGTTGTTGTTGCTTATGTTTAAAACATTTAATGATTCCTGGTGGAAAAAATGTAAAAACTACTTATTTCATACTGCAGTATCATTTTAGCATGACATTTACTATAAACATTAATGCAGATTATTTTACACTAGCAAATTTCAAGACTACATTCAAATGTGCAGAATAAATTGAAATCAGAAAATTACATTCTTCATTTTCTCATTTATACAGGGAATGTCCACAGTTATGTTGTCTTAAATATGTGTACAGAATTTTATTGCTTGAATTATTAAAGTACACATTACAGATTAAGCAAATATATTGTCTGTTAAGAAAATGACCAACAACAACAACATATGTCATGTTTTCCCCAGTTATACTAGTTGGTAATTTTTTGTTTCTTTTGACCTTTCATTTTATAAAAATAGTAATAGCGCTATTTCTTCAAGTGTGAGTTGAGCATGACCTTTATGGGGAGGAAGGTGACTTTAATGTGCCAGTCAGTGATTCCTTACTGCGAGGGCCAACAGGCTTCTGGGCATGAAGAGCAGCTTCTCCCCCGGCGGCAGCCTCTGACCCTCCAGGTGTAGCTCCCTGAGCTCCGTCAGCTGCTCCAGCCCCTCCACCACAGAGATGTTGTTGCCCCCCAGGTACCTGCAGCAAACGATTATTGGGGTTTAGTATTCACGACCCAGCCGGCAAAGAAAAATATATGAAAAATTCTGACCACCAGCAGATAAAATACTCATGTGGCCATTGTGAGGCCAAGGAGACGCAAATGTACATGAGAATTAATAAAGCTTAAGGTGCAAACAATGGCTAACACCAATCATTCAATAGTGCTTTTACATGTAGAACAGTTGATATATGAGATGATTAATATCAAAGAATAATATTCATATATATAATACCTGCCATATATATATCTTTAATAACTTTAATATTATTAACGTGTTTAGGTGTCTTTCATATTCATAATTTAAATTTTATTTATCACTGTTTTCTTGCACTATGACCAACAATATTGTAATTTCATCTCCATGTATGACCCATGGATCACACAGCTGAAGATGACAATAACTATACTTTGACATCTGACTTTGACTAGGAAGGCGGAGGGCCAGCTTGATAAACATGGCGTTACCCTTAGGATCAGACCCATCCCCGCACCCTGATGGCTTCGCTAGGTGGCCCCGTTCGTACTCACAGCTTGGCCAGCCTTTGCAGGCAGGAGAGCCTCTCCATGCGCTTGATGTTATTGTTCTGCATGTACAGGTGTGTGAGACTGCAGGCGAAGTCCAGGTTGTATATCTGTGTCAACCGGTTGTCGTAGAGATAGAGGACTGTGAGGTTTCTGCATATGGAAATATCCCCCTGCAAATGCACAGCTATGTAAGTGTGAGGTGACTATGCTTCCCACTGCAATACTGCGTCACCTTAATGATACTAATGCAATGCAAAGCAAGCAAGATGCTGGAAAAACTGACCCAAACGAATCATTCTTGTATATTTTTATATCTTGTATATTTTCCTACATATATAACATTAAGGAGAGCCAGTGAAGTTTTATACTTACAATATCTTCAATATTTTTGTTGGAAAAATTCAGGTGGGTGACTTTCTTTAGATATTGTGAAAGAGACATGTTTCTTCTGTTTTTCAAGTGTGCGTGGAATTTGGCAATCAGGTCCACATTCAGGCAGACCATGACTGGTTATGGCGAGCTCACGTTTCAGAATCAGAAATCTCTATCTAAAATTGTGGCTATGCTTTAACTGGCCAATGATAATAAAGATCTATAAAAGAAAAAAAATCCTATTAACACAATTACACAAAAATTTTAACTAGCGATCCTCCCACCCACACAAACCAAGTTTAGCTATTTACAGTTTTGTGGCAGAATTACCTGTTTATGAATAGTTTTATACCTGCCATGATGCCTCATAACCAACACTTTAAATACCATTGCTTTCTTATATAGCTGCATCCATATTCTATCTACTTATCCTTGCCAGAGCTACGTAATGTGCAAATTATGGTTACACCGTGGATGCGACGCGCCTCCATTACAGGGGACGTACAGTGCTATATATTTGTAGAAATATGACAGCTTATTACGATTAAAATGTGTTGCTTTACAAAAGTATGTTTGACATAATCGGTACAAATCACAATACAAGAACATATCATTGAAACAAATCAGAAAACAATTCTAACTTAAAAGTTAAAAAAGACGAACTTGAAAAGCGGCATGGCGTAATAAATTCGTGCCCTTAACATTTTTTATTCGAACGTGTAGGCCTATTATCAGTGTTTATCCTGCATTGTACACTTTATATGTGTATTTGTGTACGTATGACTAAGCTAGAGCTAGTTAGCAACGGTTAACTAACGGTAAACTCGAGAACTACCGGACTCAGAGAAATTGAACATCAAAAACACGTTATAGTTCTAAACATTTAAATACCAGCGCCGTAATAATACCCTACCTCTTATGTCCCAACTGTGTATTAGCCCAAACTATTACGTTTTGTTTTTTTAAGTTTTAAAAGTTGAGGCTTTTAACCCGGAGTCTGCACGCATTTGTTTAGCCCGGCCGGGCCGGTTGTCATGGTAACGGGACGCATGCGGGTTTTTGTGTTTGCGCTTATATTGACATTATTTATCTTCATTTTATTTAAAAGTATTGACTCGGTACATTTCATTTTTTAACAATATTGGAGTGGAACTCAAAAAAAACGAAGCAATCGTGGCACTGTATTTATAGTTAGGCCTATACAACGGTCCAACACAGATAACATTATTTCATTAGGATTATTTGCAAAGATATATGTGTTACCGAAAGCATAACTGCTGTGATGTGTTTATTATGTTTTATTACATTTATACACACTTTTAGTATTTTTATATTGCGCTTTTTTGATAATCTTGTTCATTTATTATACGCCTACGTGAAAGTACAAATTATACATCGGTGTAAATGTATCTTCTAAGCTCCAGGTTTTACACATTGGGGCCTGCATGCCTTATTTTTGCAAACTGAAATTGGAGAATAAGGGTTGGAAAACTTTGGTTGTGGCAGATTTTAATAAACAGAAGAATTGGTGAAAACGTGCGTTTTGTCAGCGAAATAGAAGGCCTAAAGCTATTATTAAATTACCTGCAGTAACGTAATGTTTCCTTGAAACCCGGAGAAAAGATTCATTGTTAATATTACTTAATAGTAACAACTGGCGGTTTTTTGTAATCTAATGCAAGCGACAAATTCTCTATTGCATATAGTAGATCTACAAAAAAATAAATATTCTCAAATATGACGGATAAAAAATGGCCAGAACCTTAGAGCCGCTTTTGACTAAACAGAATACCGTTGCATATATATAAAATGTTAGTTAATGTCCTTTCTTGTAAAGTAATGTCATTTCGCCAAAGCAAAGGCCCAGAGGTAACAGGATCTAGAACAAACAGGGGAATTCACAAAGGGAACGCTAGATGGATTACACTGGTCTGGCAGAAATGAATTAGCTATGCACATTGCACTCATGGATCTTTGCAGATTTCCCCCCCCCCATATGTTCTTGTATATTTTTCTGATATCACTATAGCAGCCTGTTAAACGTTAAATCATTACACTGAGCCATCTTTCAAGAGGAAATTATTTTTTAAGAATAGGCCTAACTTGCTTTTTAAGCATAGAAGAATCAAACAATTAACTAAAACCTACAATTGTTCTTCCATTTTTGGAATCTGATTGCATATTCCTTGATCAGGACAGTGGTAAAGTCTTGGATTGCAGGTTACTATTGAACATTAATCACTGGTTGAATGATATATGTTAGGCATTATTAATCTATTTTGTAAGTATATGTCTTGTAATGGACTAAATGTCAAATGTTAATTGCATTGTTCATGAGGTGTTCTGACATGTGTAATTTAACAGAATTTGGATTAGGCTTGTTGCTGGGGTAGTACACTTAAAATAGGTTACAGTCAAACACATTGCTGATTTAAATGGTTTATTAGCAAAAATTGGATTCCAACTAAATAAATGATACACTTTCACTTTTAATTTAATTTATATACTTGGTTGATACAATGTCACATTAACGATTTCAATTACAATGCAGTCCTAGACAGTGATGTTTGTTATAGAACTGAATATTCTCATTCTTGACACAGCTAGCCCTATTCTCAACTAACATGCTAATGTTAAAGAAGATAAATAGTAAAGGAAAATACATTTTTGTCATAAAAGCAATGGCTGTACATGAGTAAGTTAGGACATCATGAGTTAAAACATGCCACGATGCATATTTCAATAATAATGCATGTTGTTCTTCACAACAAAATACTGGTTCATTCTTCATAATCACACGCTGGATTGGAGACGTCACCCATTCAGCTCTGCAGACCCAGCACATTATTACACAATGGCAAACCTTCCCCTAAGTGACTAGGGCACCCTTGCGCTGGAGTGGAGGGGAAACGCTGCACTGACTCCGCCTCCCCAGGGTACAGACCATGCACTGCTGTGCTTGTTTACATTATTTTCATAGCCAAAGTAAACATGAATGCTACCAGATACCCATAAGAAAGCAGCTATTTTGTAGCACCTTGGTTTCAGAGGCCAGGCTTTAGATAAATAGTCATTCATCAGGGGTTGTGCTTATCTCTGCACAGTGAGGTCGTTGCCCTTTTATTAGGCTCGTGGAGTCTATTTATTATTACAATACGTTTCTTATGCATTTAGTTAATGAAGTGGAATTCCGCAATTTAAAACTCCTGGCTTTATTTTATGTGAAATACATCTTGTAATAAATTCACACAAAGTAAATACGACAATGGATGATGTGAAATATTGCGATTCATTGTGTGCTTCCCTGACTGAATGCCTCTACATTTCTGTTTATGTATATATTTAATCTGCATGCTGATGGTATAAATAATAATCTTGTCGTTGTACCGGTTAGTACTGATTAAGCTTATGGCATGATTTCAATAAATAGGAGATCTTGGGGAAAATGCAAGGAGACGTGCTGATGGTACATTTGCTATAAAGATGTTTGTAAAGAGATTTATCAGAAAATGAAAATGGGTTCACACTGGGATGTGTTTCTTAGATATTTAAATAAATAATATTTAAAGGTTCATTATCTTCAATTTATAATTCACTTCACTGTCGTCACTGAATTTTCAAATTTTTCTGCTTTAGGAATTGTTCACTGTATAGGTTTCGCAAGAAAAATAAATCTTAGTATTTAAATGGATGAGATTTCTATCGGTGTAAGTGGTAAAAAGCCTTATGCGGGTTAAAAACTACAGACCTTCCAATGGCATGAGTCCAATATTCAGCTGTAGGATTACCGTAAATACCATTCAATAAATCCATTCAGAAATACAAAATCATATGAAACAAAACATAGCATTTTTTGGCTTAAAAATAAACAAAACGGTTACGTAGTACCACTCCCCATGGCGTAAAAGTACACAGGCCCCCTCTAAGTCCTCCGTGATGAAGAACAGACAGAAATGAGGACTGAATGAACCACAGTTTGTCCAGCTCCTGTACTGCATCACCGGCACAGTTAAGGCTGATGAACCCTGATAGTTACAGGCTGTCTAACTAATGAAGACACCACCCCTTATTGACCCCAAGTCTTCGTTACCTGGGGGGGCACTGTGTTTATCTTTGGACCAGCATGTGGATCATGTTAATTTCATTATGTAACACTGTGATGGGCCAGAGCCAAAAATGAGCCACTGACAGACCTGCTAAAATCACGGTCCTTGTTACAATGTTGCATTGTAAGGCATCTGCGTGTGAGTGATGGCTCACATGATCCCTGGTGATGTAAATGTCACAGTGTAGGTTTACACTGAACCGAGAAAGATGTCAGATTTGCTGTTCACCGAAAAAGAAAATACATTAGTTAGAACTGCAGACCACCCAATGCATATGAAAAGTAGCTGGTAACTTTCAAGAAATACTCTTAAATTAATCCTGAGGCTCTCCCCTTATGAAGTATAAAGTATCTGGGTTGGCCTATAGTATAGTGATTATCGGTGATTAAATAATATTCAATATTCTTATAGATTTACTGTGAGGTCATCCATTTTTTTCTTTATTACTCAATAGTAGATTTACAAAAACCTTACCCTTTGTAACTGACTTGTTAATCTCAATTGTCTTTATAATACTGTATATAAATAAACTAAAAACCGAGTCATTAAACAAATACAAGTTAGTCATTATGTCATATAAACATTCCCACTAGCAGCTACACAACATTAATCCAAACGTCAAAAAAGTCTGTCAAAAATTTGTTTATTGAACATACACTGAAATGACAGACAATGGTGGAAATGAACCAAATAAAGCTGAAACACAGCCTTAGGTAAGCAGTAGACACTAATTAGAGCCCCACTACATACACTCACACAGCAGGATCTCTGCGATAAAGCCAGGCGCCGTCGTGGAGCAAGACCATCCCCTTCCACCAGCCTAATTGGCAGAAGTATTGATTTGATTGAAGAGCTTGTCTTTAATAACTTGAGACATCAACCCGTGGATGGCTTCTATGGTCGTCTTACAGCTGAAAAGTGCCAATATGAGTGTTAAATTTCAGGTAAAAACAAGGTAGATCTCAAAAACGTTACACTGCAACATGTCTACATATTTATTGTTATAAGCACAATTGTATTTATTGTCTTAATGGAAGTACCTTAATTTGTATTTGTGATCTGTGTTTTGTTGGTGCCACTTCACAATAAGGCTACCCATATAAAGGCTATATGAATGGTTTATAATCTGGTTATTAATTAGGTTGTAACACTTTGTAAATTATTAATAGCCAATTTTAAACAAATAATAACAGTTTTCTTCTTATTAATGACTTACTAACATTTACAAGTGGCAAAGGGAGCCTTATTGTAAAGTGGTACCGTTTTGTGTTTGGATGGCAGGAAGGACCTGCTGATTTTTATTGTATCGTGGAACTGATTGTCTACCATGCATATGACATACTCTGAAAGCTGTCTTGAAACAGCAGTATGGGAAATGGTTAAACAACCACTAATACAGTGGTCAGATCTCAGGGCAGTACAATGTAAGTAGGGGTAATACCTGTCCCGTGTGGCTTTGGCTAGCTTGTCCTCAGACTTGCGATCGTGCGTGTCCAAGCCCAGCATGAAGCTCCCCCTCCCCAGCTGGGCCTCTGACTGCTCAAGCTTCTCAGACAGGTCGAAAACCTGCCCCGTAGTGTAGTCTGAGTTCTGGGGGGAGGGGCAAAAGGTGTGTCACGCCAAGCCGTGAGACCACATTCATTGGTGGCACATTAAAATCGGTCTGGGGTCGAATAGCATGTGTTACATAACTCAACCCCTGTATGTTAGCTAAAGGCGAGGTAGTGTCTTCCACCCATACAGATGACATCATCAAGCCAAAGTCAAGTTTACTGTCACTGTACACAAGCACAATGAAAACACACAACAGGCTCTCATAGTGCAAGCATCACACAGTGTTAAAGATGATACAAAATGCATAAAATTGTAATGAAATAGGTGTCACAGCGATCTTTTTAAACTGGTAATCAGTCAAGTCAAAATGCATGATGCTGTTTGGATAGTGCAGCACATTCAAAACCAGTTCTAAGAAGCATAAGAGATCAGGCATATTAAAACTACTTTAATTTTCACCTTATATTCGATGAAATTATTTACTCACTATACCAGTACAAGGTACAGTACATGGACATAACTGAAACACCATTTGGCCCATATCTAAAAATAAGTATCATGCAAAATTTTTGTGCATCCAATGAAACTGCCATGTAAATGGTGAAAGACCAGATGGCAAAAACCAAGGCGGGTGCAGACCAAACAGAGCACTGCGGCCGCATGCTCGCACTCACCGTCAGCAGGCTGGACGAGCTCAGAGTGTTCACCCAGTATTTGTTCCAAAGGAGCTCAAGCAGCTTGCGATCAAGGGAGGACTTAAAATAAGTCACTTCGAGGGCATAGTACCTAAACATAAAAAACTGCATTTACGAAAAACATACCTCTATGACTTTATTCTCTAGTTGAGTTACGTACAATAAAATCAGCCACAAAACAGTGATTTGTCATAGATAATTCAGACCTCTGTAACTATCAACTACACCATGACTAGTATAATTTCGATGACATGTTTTCTGTAAATGTTAAATGTGGAACAGCTCTATGTCTTCATGACCTTATCGTTTTTAGGTCATAGCATTATGTGGCCATTTGGAATCCACTATGGCAAAATGCTGCCTTTCCTTGGCATTCACCCGTTTATTTTTAACCAAACAATTACAGGACTAAGACTGGCTCTGCCGGCTGCTTACTGTTTGCAGTGCACACCGAAGTCTTCAATTTTATTCAGAGGGATGGTCTGGTACTCCGAGGGCCCTTCATCTGGCGGTTTGTAGCCCTGTGAGGAAAACAAAGATTTTCAGACATGCTGTTCTACTTCAGTTCTAAACATCAGCGTCTTATGAAAGCTCAGATTGTATGTTGTAGACACAAACTCTATCAACAACGCAGCATGGGGAATAAGCTCAGTGATACTATTCCATTTCTACAAGTATTATTTTTACAGCATTACTGCATTTGATTCTTTGGTAAAATTTATATACATATATAATAACATGGACAAAATCAATAAAGTAAGAAATTACTGAGAAAAGTGACTGACCAGTACCCAGTACATATATTTAGCAATGGTGTAGTTTAAGAATAAATATTTAATTAATCATATCGCTCAAGCTGTATGCTGTGTTGGGGAAAGAAATTCTAAGTGAAAAATAATCTCTTACCTTTGGGTATGTTCTAAATGCTCCAAGATTGACTTTACCTGCAGATATGGTTCGAGTTGGGTCAATCTGAAAGGAATGCAACTCAAAATTACACTAGGCAAACATTTCCTTTAGAAGCGTTACGGTACAATTTCACACATTTAAATAAATCGGTGTCTTAGTGCCAAATTAAACTCGATTCATAAAACGTGTAACAAAAATGTTTAGCGATTCGGCATATGGCGGTACTTACTACAACCGCCACAAAGGGCTCCTGGAACTGCTGGTTGAGCATCTGTGTGCTGACATCGATGCCGGAGAGCCAGCAGCCATAGCCTGGGTGACTGTGATACCAGCCTATGGCGTTTTCCAGGCGTCCAACCTAATACCGAAGAAGGGAGAAAAGAGCTAGATCCAGTGATTTAAGAAATCCGTTCTCCATAACGCTTTGTATAAAATAAATAAATACATCACACCTAATGTCAAAACATGCTCTTGTGCATGCGACCAAATCTAAAATTATGCCACCTGTATTGCATGCATAAAAACCTAAGTACAGTGTGTAAAACAAGCCGCTGCGATTTGCAAAACAGTGTTCAAAAGGCATGAGCTGCAAACACAACAAAAAAATCGCAATACATTTATAGTAAACAAGCAACGAGAGGGGCCGCGACCTGCTTGGCGTTTTCTATGTACGCCGCCATGTACTCATAAGCGGCCGCCTGCGCGTTGACCCGGGTCTCGGTGCCCTCCACGGGCAGGGCGAAGCTGTCCATGATGATCATGGTTTCGCCGTCCACCTTCCCCAGCATCAGTCCCATCACCTCCAGGTTGCCTCCTGACCGAGCGTGCATCACCATCTTTAGCAGGGCCAAGGCGGAGATCTTGCAGTACTTGAAATAATGATGGCTGATGTGCAAAAATGCAAAAAAAAAGACCCATATATACAGTGTCTCCCAGTTATTTCCACAGGCATACTTCATAGTCATGCATCGTATACACGATTCCCCGAATTTACTCGATTATAAAAATAACGTGTGCAAATAAAGAATAACTTTGACAGTCATCGTTTATTGGTAAACAAACTCCTGTATATAGATACGTCCTTCCACTGTACCCTGTAAAAAATATTGCTCATTGTCCACCTTATAATTAAAAATAGTACTAGAAAGTTCCTAACTAGTGGACAACTAGTTAACGAGTTATTTCATATCAGATATGGTTCATGGACCCATGATCGAAGCTTGTGTATGAGGGTTTTTATTGAATAAGCCGGCCCACCGCTACATGCCAACCCAGGTGCGACTCACGGGCCCGTTCGTCCCCGGTTCTGTCCTTAAGAGGTGGGCACCGCAAACTCACTCTTTAGTCCACGGTTTAGCGGCCAGGATCTCTTGTTGCTGCTTCTTGTCGTATTTATAAATCTCGTCTATACTCTGAACTTCCTGCATGCTGTTGGAGAGCTCCCACGTCTTCTGGGCCATGCCACTCCCGGCCATCTTCCTCTGTTTATCGTCGTCAGTCTTTTGTAAACGGTTAATGAGAGCGTAGTAGTTAAAACTTCGCAAGCAAGGCTTTTCGAAAGCGCATCTGCACACGCGAAATTCGGTCAATCTCCTTTGAAATAACAATGTCAGCGTTTCAGTATCGCAGTTTACGATCAATTAGGAACCATGACATAGGACAGTACTATTGTCAGCAAGTCAGAGGGGCGCCACCTACTTATTCCAAACAAAATGACAATATTCAAAATTATTTAAAGCTATTTAATGACAATACAAACAACAATACTTGAAACTTTGTTTCTAACAATACTAGTTAGGATGGTGTTGCGTTCGGAGTTGCGTTAATTTAATATGTACTATTCTTCATGTCCTGATTCGATGGTTTAATCCAGACCCGTGCGCACGGATATTTACAAGAAAAAAATATAGGGTGACACCCGGCGGATCTAAGATGCAATTACATCGTTTTTACGTTTTTTGCTTTTAATACACAATATAGGGAAAATACCCCGATATTAATAGTATTTTGTGAAGCGAAAATAATTAGACACTTCAAAAAACAACAATGACGTAAGTTTATATAGTGAATTTATATTTGTAACAGGCGTCCGAAGGTACAGAACATTACAGGTGTAATTGACTAATTTCGCTCTTTTTTGCAACATCTAAGTCGCACATATCAATTTCTATATTAAATGGTAAAAAGAAAATGGTACAGTCACAAATACTGTTAGGAGGAGTCAAGAAAGGTGACTGTATACTGTTTTTTGAAACTCTGAGACGTATCATTTTTTTCTCCACATTAGCACACTGAATTAACAGGACTGTTGTCCAACCTCCTCACTTACATAATAGACTACTTGTGCTTGAAGAGAGACTTTAATGCTTTTACATGTGTGTGGATCCTTAATATGTATCTCTATGTTGTGTACTTAAATATATCAAGAGAACCATACTCACATAGAATTTCTGAAGAACTTATCAGTGACACCAAAAATAACAGTGTAAGAAACACATATTTTGATAGTGTTGGATGCCACCGCTCCACCGGGTCCGTTGATGAGAAGGGATTCACAGCTCAGGCGGGGAAGGTAGTTGCAAGGTCACCAGTTTTATTTCAGATCGTTTGCAAACGGGAGCGACTATCT